>CM040188.1:21928701-23153701 GCA_022606455.1 Callitettix versicolor
TATTAAATTTGTATGTATTACAAACGATTACAACGTGCACGTGTTCTTCAACTGAGGAGAAATACCGAAACCAATATAGTGTTATCAATAAGGAGGAAGAAAAAGAGACAGAAATAGAGACGAAATTAATTTGCTCGTTTTTTTCTATTCACTTCTCTCACCAACATTAAAAGCTCCTCTTAGAAATCTTTTTGTAATAAATGTGAACTAATTTTAACGGGCATTACAAAAAAAATCATGAGATTCGATTTAGAAAAAAAATTCATTTCTTAAATCTCTAAACTGTTAATCTGTCCGACCGAAGTTATAATGCATAAATTGCAATACGAACTGCAAATATGCACAATAATGTTTACAGAAACACGATTATTTAGAACACAAGTAACGTGATTTTTGCAAAAATTGGTGTATTTTTGGTTCGATGTTTTGTTTACGAATATCTGACATGTGGTGTGCACACAGTTCGTGAAGAAACTATTGGATTTTTCTCCGAGAAACGTTTCTTTTACATCTGTGCTTGGCTTAACGCCAAGAAAAACAACAATACTTTTATGCCAACATTATACGAACTTTGCGAGTGACCTCTTTTTAACTTGGCAATGTACCTTATATGCATAGAAACTAACATTCAAATCGGAAATAAAACGATCGTAAATTCCATTTAACAACGTTTTCAGCCTTTGTTTTTTCAATGTTATTTGTCGCTGAAAAGCTATTAATTTTTTTTAATGTGTCTTGTTTGTGCTTAAAAATCTCAAACCATTGCGATGTAGCGTAACTAGTCTGATATCTGATGACCAAATACAAAACATTGTGATAGAAATTTGAAAGAAAATATTTTCTTTAATGCATACATATTTTGTCAGACTTATATGAACTTATGTTTGCAGTGTACGATTCAAATATTGAAGATGACCTGAAGGGCGATACCTCTGGACATTTACGGAAGCTGTTGGTGTCCTTGTGCACTGTGAGTTTACAAAATTATACAGTTTCCGCTTTAATATAAACATAACTGTTGTCTATCTGGCTATAAAATAAAAACGTAATTCTTTGAAACAACTATTTCATATTTATGAGCGATTCACCATAAACACACAGAGAAACGTAACTTGTGACAAACGACTTTATATTCTATTATGTCGAAGATTATAAGGAAAGAGGAACCGGCGTGGTCGTGGTGGTAAGAAGACCTGTCAGTCCGCTGCGTCTCTGAAGTTGCGCGCCTTAAGGTCGTATGTTGAAGACCTGCAGACCTCATTAATCCGCTGTCTGTCTGACTATCTGTCTGTCGGTCTGCCTGTCTGCTGTCTGCCTGTCTGCCTGCATGCCTGGCTGTCTGGACAGACAGACAGCCATACAGCCACACAGCCAGACAGCCTGAGAGCCAGACAGCCAGTCAGCCAGACAGTCAGACAGCTATACAGCCAGATAGCCAGACAGCCAGTCAGCCAGACACTTTAAGCAAAAGTCTGATTTGTTAGAGTTTATGTTTAAATTATTGTTCTTTGAACAACTTTAACGATGTTAATTTATTACAACCAACTAACGTAATTACGTTTTAAATGACACTAAGTTTATAATTCATAAATAAAAAGAGCTTGTGAAAAACAAAAGTTAAAATAGATCATTGAAACGTGTCAAGCAGAACGAGATATTTGTTAAAAAAAGCATCTACATTCAAATGCTGTAGGTATTGAAAGAGTTTCTGATAAGATTTAAAAGAGAAGTTTGTCGTGGTTTATCCCTTTTTTGAGAATTTTATAAAAAGCTGACCTAGTAAATATACCTGTTGAAGCCACTAGGAATATGTAATAGAGGTGAGCATAAAACTTCAGTGACTGCAGAGGTTATTTTAGGAAAAATTGAAATACTTACGCTATGTAATGTTTTCTAAGTATTTTTTATATACAAATTTAATTTATATTTATATGTTATAGGCCAACCGAGACGAAGATGTCGATGTGGATCCCGATGCAGCTATCAAGGATGCAGAAAAACTTATTGCCGCAGGTAATCTCAAATTTTAAATGCCGATTCCAAAATACCCATTAGGCTTATCTAGGAAGACGAATTGTTCTTTACCAAAGAATAGAATACAACCAACTTCGAAAATACTCTTCTGAACAATAGTCACAGATTACAAGAAAATCTTTCTAATAAGCTACTTGTTTTTATCATCGCCTAAACAACAGGAACTGAGTTACACAACCTAGTTCCGCTTACTAACACCGACGAACATCCACGCTAAATTCTCTAACTTCTCTTTTGGCTTCCAGACTAGTAGTTTACAATTCTCCCGTCAATCAACAATCGTTTCTGATTGGTTCGCAGTGCTCGCGTATCTCGGGTCAAATTACTTTTTTGCCGGCGCACCACGTCGCATCTCCCGTACGCAATAGCTTCTTCATGACTAGTGCGTTCTTTCTCTGGTTTTAACAATGGATTTCTGTGAAATTATAGTTCTCACCATAATTTCGAATATAAAGGTCGAAAATCGTTGTTCGGCAGAACATCGAGGAGGACCAGCCACTACACAACAACCTACCAATAATCGAAACAATTCTACAAAACACCATTTTTACAGGTAGAAATACAGCATGAGGAATCCAGCCAAAGAAGACACGAACTTCTTACTTTATCACCATTCCGAACCGGAAGAGAGCCTCGGCAGCTCTCGGCCGACCTGGTGGACTTCCACTATTTTTCGGGAGACTATAACATTTTAATACAATAAAACCACTAAAACTGTTTTATTAGTATTGATAATTGTTGAGCTGTTATTTTCCATTAAAATTTCTCTTCAACTTCTAATTACTAAATCTGACGGGATTTCAGGTGAAGCTCAGTGGGGAACAGATGAGTCAACTTTCAACGCTATTCTTGTGTCTCGTTCGTACGCACAACTGAGAAGGATATTCCATGAATACGAAAGGTTGTCCGGTAGTACCATTGAGGACGCCGTCGAAAGGGAACTAACTGGTAGCTTGGAAGCAGGCTACCTCGCTATAGGTACTGACACATTTATATGTTGTATATGTGTATGTAGTCAGTTTAGATTCTCTGCAAAAGACTTGTAGCTTGTGCATATTAGAATATAAGAAGTAGTCATAGAATATTTTTAAAGACAGGTGATAATGTTCCGAAATTATTAGCTTCCTTGTATCATATAAATTGAATGGTTATTAATAATAATAGGATAGGCTAAAATAAATTAAGATTATTACATTTTTCAAGTATTTGTTTTTAGAGTATTCCAGTTAGAGTAATGAAGACTATGGCCTCAGCATTAACGGTAGGGCTAAAGCAACGGTAGTAATCGCGGCTCGAACTAACAACGTTAAGGTTCGCAGTTCAGAGACGCAGTTTATGATGAAATAACAACGCAGTAAGGAGTGGGAGAAGCTGTTTAAAGAGGATAATTCTTCCCAAAGGATAGAAGGCCTACTACTCTATATCCTACCTACCCCTCCACTTTAAAAGGTTTAAAGTGGAGTAAACAGGTGTTTACTCTAACTAGATCAAGCTTCAACTCCTTCCGCACGGCGCAGCTTATTGTGGAAGAACAAAGCAGTAAGGAGTGGGAGAAGCTGTTTAAAGAGAAGAACTCTTCTCACAGGATAGAAGGCCTAATACTCTATATCCCGCCAACTCCTCCATTTTAAAACTGTTTAACTAGATCAAGCTTCAACTCCTTCCGCACGACCTTTGTTTTGTTTTAAAAAGCAAACCAGTTGATGTGAGTTCTAACTTACAAAACATTTTTTTTTTCTAGTGAAAAGTGTGAAGAACAAGAAGTTGTACTTTGCCGAGAGGTTGGAAGACAGTCTGGCAGGATTGGGTACCAAGGACAAAACTCTGGTTAGGATAGTCGTTGGTCGGTCTGAGATAGATCTGGGTGAAATTAAAGAGGAATATGTCGAGAAATACGGCAAACCTTTGGAGGAGCGAATAGCTGTAAGTATTATACTTTAGAGAGGATAAAATTGTTTTAAAAGTTAAACATGTTACCAGTTTTTGTATCACTGGGCAAATTTTAAACGTGTTTTGTTTTACAGTTAGTCCAAAATGCCTTCTATTTTCTTAATTTTACAATAGATTAACTCTGCACGCAGGTTCAAAAACTTGTGTCATGTTACTGCACCATTTATTTATAACCTGGATACTGAGCGATGGTTTGTTTTATTTCTAGGACGATTGCTCTGGAGATTACAAGAAACTTTTGCTGGTTTTGGTCTCGTAACGCAGGCAATGCATGAGCTTGGCTATTTATTTCCTTTCCATTTTCTTTACTGTAACCCAACCTTTCAGTCTAATACGATTGTACTGAAAACTGCTTACCTTCAAATAAACAGTTGCAATTTGGAATGGCTTCATTTCACCTAAACGCAAAATAAAGTAGACACTTAGAACTGATGTAGTTTTAAAAAAATGTTTGTTGTATTTTCAGAACGATTGCGTTGACGAGTACAAAAATTTGTTGATCGCATTGGTCGCCTGAACTCCGTTAATTGCACAGAGCTTTTATTGGATCAACAGAGAGTTGATCCACTAAATTTTGTTTTTTTGTGTGTTTTAATGTAATTTTATATATAGCCTTAAGTATAAAAATAGCCTTAATAAAATCTACTTAGTTAGACCAAAAAAAAAAAACGTTTACACAACCATAACCGGAAAAAATATGATGCTAGATAAAACAATAACAGAATTAATGAAAATATATGAATGAATTTATAATACTTTTTATAGGTTATGTAGAATGGAAACATGCATGAAAAATTACAAATACAATTATTTTAATTTAAACAATAGAATTTTCAAGATACAAAATACTACTTTGTATGAACCATACGTTCCAATTTTGTAGTGTTCCATACGGAGGCTCTTAGAAATGTTTTCAGCTACAAACAGCAAATTGTTACGGGAAGTCTAATATAATTAGGTTTATGAAAACACAGATTCAATCCACTATAGAATTTTATTACTTACTAGTACTGAATATAAAAGGAAGTACACCATTATAAAAAATGTGTTCTATATCAGCGGCTAAAGTCCAAGTAGTTGGACTAACTTCCGCTACGAACGCTGCAAGGACAGGAGTGGAGATGTTTGAGAAAATAGACAGTACTGTTGTCTATTTAACTGTAGTTGAACACTGCTGCAAAATACCACCAGTAGCGAGCGTCACATCTCTCATAAGGGTTATCATGCTAATACGTTTGTATTCAATGTTACTGGTGTATATTACTTTAAAAAATCGAAACCTGTAGAGTAATAACGCTGTCCAATGTTTCAAACTGTGTTAACCTCACTTTTCACTTTACAAATTTACAAAACTTTAAAGGTCATCAAATTAATGTTTGTGTTGATTTTTGAGAAAATAAAATTTAAATAAACTATATTAGTTGAACTGTACATGGACATTGACCATTATTACAAATAACTGTAGTATTTAATCATTCATAATTCCGTCCATAATTCTGTTTTGGGTTGGTTTTTGTGAACCGCTTTGAATTTCGCTTTAAAAATAACATATATATAATTAGTTAACTGTGAAACGTTTGTTTTATCTGATAAAATTGTGCAAACTTTTCACTAGTTTGTATTGAAACCAAAGATGTTAAATTTATTTAACCAATCATGTTTAGTGAAATAACTTACTGTAATTTACGTTTTTGTGATTTCGTTTAATTTTTCAGTGTGGTCTTGTTTCGCGAAATTTCTCAAATTTCAAAATTTTGTTATAGGATAATTGTTTTACAGAAAATTGTGTCATAAAATCAGAGTGAAATGAAAATAAAATTATTTTATTAAACGTTACACGAAATGGGGAAAATTTTGTAAATATTTTAGTATTTTATTCAGTAATATTTTGTTTTTGTTTTAGTGCAAATAGAAAAGTGTAATGTATGCTTTTTTTTATAAGCTGTCATAATAAAAACATTATTTAAATAATTTGGTTTTTTTATATACCAATAAATGTCTTTTACATACGTGGTGAGTTTTAAATATGTTCTTTACTCCTTTAACATTTTTCCTGCTCAGTCTTTGTTGAATGGTCGGTTCGCAATTTTGAAAAAATCGATATTTTTTCGCGAGTCACATTGGAATTAACTTATTGCTTTCATATGGTACAAGGATTTTGGGTTTTTTACGGTGAAAACTATATTGTCAGTTCTCAAGATAGTGGAAGTTTTAAAAAAACTTGCAAATATGGACCTAATTCTGAAATATTCCCTAATTCAGAAAACCTGGGATCAATATGAGTACTAATGCAAACTTCACTAAGGTAATTTTTGTTCTTAATACTTTTTTTAGCCAAAACAAGAATTTGATTTCTTAAAAATCGACTCAAACGAGCTCCAACTTAGCTCGAATCCAGCCTTCACTTTAAAGAAAATTTTTTTCTCGCCTGAAAATTCGGTTTAGGATTAAAAAACCCAAACATTGATCAAATTTTACAAACATAGTCAACAATCAACATCTGACATTCTTCCTACCATTGTAGTTTTATTAAAATAAATATCACATTTATTAGAAACTTTCCGTAATAATTTAACAAATTATATATATAAAATGTTTTTATTAGTCCAAATTTTTTGCTTTTTATTTTAAATAATGTGTTATTTTTGCTTTTTTATCGACAATACAAGTAAAATACAATGAAAACAACTCCTATTAAGAACCTAAGTAACTACCATTATTGTCACAATATCAATCAAATTTAACAATGCCGTATAAATAATATAAACACTGGTTTTGTTTTAGGACGACTGCGCCGGGGAATACAAGTCACTTTTGATGGCATTGGTCTTATAATTTCGTCTACAACTTGACATTGCAATTAATAATTTCTTTTCAAAACTGAAAACATTATTTTAGTTCTTTAGAGTAGGTCAGTGGGGTTTCTGAACTATTAATCAACTATATTGATTCAATCCAGAAATTAATCGAGTGGTTTTATTTTAAAACAACCAAATTGTTGTTGAATGTTAATTTTTACTGACATAATTTCAACAATAAAGTTTTTATTATTTATTTTTATTAGAAATATCTTAGTACAATTTTTGATTTAACCTCAAAATATTTACGAATATCGGACTTAACCGATATACAACGAGTTCACTAAAACACGATGGAGAAAGTTTTTAGCGATCTCTTAAAAAGTGATCTAGAAATCAAAGTCTGAGCTCATTTCAAAACTCCCATGTACGGCTTTAATCATTATGGCCGCTCTAATAGCTCATTTTCCAATAGAAATTCGGTAAACAGTGTACTAGATACTAAACAGACAACATCAAAATGATGGAATTGCCTATATAGTGATTTGAAGGCTGAACATGCTTACCCATTAAAGTCATTAAATTTTATATTAAAAAGTACAACGTGCTCATTTTCTGCTCTATTTATCCCGAATAATTACAATTAACGTCATTAACATCCTGCTAAATAATTTATACAGTCGTTTACTAATTGCACATTGTTGTTGCGCTTGAAAATTCTCGGCTTTGATGTTGGCAACACTGCTGTATTTCGCGCATGCGTGGCAGAGCAGAAGGAACTACTGTATCATAGCAGTAAGTACAAGCCAAGCTAGTACAGAATCTTTCGCGTGTTTCTGACAGACATTTGGGTGTGGTTTGGCTAGTTCAATATTTATCGACTCAGAGTGGAAGAACTTAGACTGCGGTAAACGTAAGTACAAAAATGGTTCCGCTAAAAATATCTTGCAAATCCACTAATCGTGAAGTGAGCCTGCAACTTTCAAGGTCAAATACTTTATCTCAGTAAAGTAATTAATTATAATTGAAGTGCAGTACTGTACTTGTATTTATCAGCTATTTGTAAAGCGATAATAGACCCCATACCGGCACAGATGCAAATTAAAATATTCAACGAGAACATACTGACAAATTTGTTTTACACAATAACATTTTAACCTACAAAATAACTTGTCAGAAGTTCAAAAGAAAACAAATTGCATTCCTTTCAAAATGGTGTTATTGATTTATTTTGTTCACTTGCTAACGTTTGGGGTGGTCCACCCGCTGACATTTTCACCCCTTCCCCAACTGAATGTCAAAACCATTTCCTTTTAAAGAAATAATTCAGTGCCGTGGCATTTCTAAGCATTGAATGTTTATTGGTTTTGTTTTATTTCAGCTTGGTTTTTGTATCTGTTCAATTTTGGCGATGAAAAATATTTTAAGGTTAGAGTACTGAAAGAACTTTAGGAAATCGGTAAAAAAACTGTAATTTTTTAAATTGAAATTAAAAACTATTAACACTGTAAAACTTTCTACCATCTAAACTATATTTATTAATTTTAACATCATAATGATTAGCTGTACGTAATTTATAAAGTTAGGCCTATACATTTACTCTACTCAAAAACCAATTTCAGAAAAAATTAAGTACATGAAACCAATGAAACAATATGAATATAAAAGCTAAACTAAAAACAGGGGGAAGCTAAAATATATTGTTTAGTCTGTTGCACTGTTTTTGAGAAAAAAATATTTTTGGTTTTTAATTTTGCCGATATGTTGGTAAATTTCTATTTTAAAAGAACCAACTGGAGTAGACAACGTTGTAAGGACCCCAACAACAGTCAGTGCAACGATCATGACCTTTAATAAACGTTTCTAAAGTATCAAGATAGGTGTACATTTCATGGTCTCCATAATCGACTGCTCTAATAATCAACGGTGGTAAGAATTCCTTTTTAATTAAATTTAATTTGATAATTAAAAAAGTTAATTTGTTCAAAATTATTTTCAATTAATTTTTTTTAATTTTAGGCTTTACGCAGATTTTTACGCTGTTTACCGGGGGGAATGAAATTTTAAAACGGATCGAAGGATTTTACTGGGTAAAGAATGTGTTTAAGCTTTTACCAAATTTTGTGCCAAGTTTAAATCAACTTGGATTAAAATTTCAAACCATAAAGTGCCAACACACACACACACACACACACACACACACACACACACACACACACACACACAATAATTGAAAAACAAAAGATACACTTTGAAAAAATAAAATACACTTTATATTTCGACTAATAGAAAATAACTCTTTCTAAAGTAAAATAAACTTACACACACACACACACACACACACACACACACACACACACACACACACACACACACACACACACACACACACACACACACACACACACACACACACACAATAATTGAAAAACAAAAGATACACTTTGAAAAAATAAAATACACTTTATATTTCGACTAATAGAAAATAACTCTTTCAAAAGTAAAATAAACTTACAAAAATGTACTCATTTTATTGGTTCCTGGTCTAGGTGTAATTATAAAGTTACATGTAATTTTTAAATTGAAATTTACCAGTAATTGCAGCAAAAAAATTTCTCAGCAATTGTTAAACTTAGAATTGAAGTAAAAAACAATTTGTTTGCGTTTTCTTTATCACTGCCCCTTCGTACGTATTTTCAATACATACCAGTTTCTATAGCACAAATGTCCGAGACAGGCTGGCATGTACGATTTCACTGCCTTCTAAGTCAGGGCAATCATTTTCTTCTAAACAGGAAACTTGTCAAACAGATGTTTTACGTCTAGGGTAAAATAAAAGTAGTTTAAACTTAGAAAGTCACGACATTTCTACCACGGAAAACCTATTTATTTATTGAATAGAACCGGGGACCTTGCTCGATATTCTTTGCCACTGCCTTTTTGTTAATAAAACATTTGTTTAACACTATTTGCTAACAAAAACGAAATAGAAACAGCTGATCGGTTAATATACCGATTGTCCGGAAATTCTCTACCAAAACTTTATAAATTGGTTCTATTGATAAAAAAAAGTAAACGTTAGGAACTCGGGGAGTTACCGAAAGAAGCGAAGCTTTTGTTAATAATATCTTTGCTGAATGTATAATTAGTTTGAAGATATGTTTACAAATATCATGTTTTGTTTAAATAAATAAATACGTGAACCTATCTAAGACATTATTTACTGTAGTTATAGTAAAAGATCCGTTGTTTTATATTAATTCGTAACCATCAGCTGATTTCATTGAACAGCTATAATAAGTTCAGGTTATGTTGTTAAAAACTAGCAATATTAACAACAATTATTATAAACTTTTGTATTAATTTCGTATGTATTGTAAACGGTTACAACGTGCACGTATTCTTCAACTAAGGAAAAATACGGAAACCAAAACAACACAAAGTTTCCATATAATACTCGTGTACTGTTATCGAAAAAGGAGGAAGAAATAGAAAGAGACAAAAACAGAGATGAAATTCATTTGCTCGTTCGTTTCATATTTCCGTTACATTCTTCCGTTTGGCAGTCTTTTTTTCTACTCACCCTATTTCTTACCAAAACTAACATTAAAAGCTTTGCTTCAAAAATCTCCATTACACAGAAAACCCGATCAAACCTGAGGGGTGTGAGTGGGCCATTAAAAAAATACAGTGGTTTTGGATTATTTCTATTTCTTTCACTCTACTAGTGGTAGTTAAAAGAATAGCAGACCTTGCAATGGCCTGCTACTAATTGCGTGGTCACGGCTCCACGAAGAGTCCTGACGCAAACATTTCCGTCAATTTAACCAGGAAACGTAATAGGCTACTTCACGGAAAATGTTACTGGACCAATTTTTTTGGAAATGTTATTTCTTTCAACATGAAGCGTTCAAATTTGTGTTAGCAAGATTGTAATATCGTCCAACCAATTATACAGGCAGCAATTACATTTGTCATCGTTAAAACCGTTAAGGCCGCCATCTTGAAACTGAAGTGAATGAAAACATCTTACACATACGTTGTATAAAGATACAACATACCTTCGTACCGAATTTCAAAACGGTTAATGCGTTAGACCAAAATCATGTAGAAAAACAAACAAACGCACAAACCGAAAACTGGACGGTCGGGTTGAAACAGAGATCTCGCTCGTTTAATAAAAATAATATTTCTAAATACAATGTTATATGATTTTATGGTTTTTTGCCAAAACATAGATTTTTACTACTCGACACTAGAATAGACTATAACTGACCACGGGAGAAGCACGGAGTCCCAAATGTATTCCTGCTACTCTTAATATCTGACTCTGTGACTTATTAATTGTCATTGTAAATGCCAACTTCAGTGGAAACTGCAATATTTTAATTTGGAAAGGCAAGTTATTTGAAATTATAAGATTGTTTCAATTAAAATCATTGCAAATGTAAGCTTATAAACAATAATTTTATAATAAATAATAACAGGGATTCAGATGTTTAAAACGGGAATACATCTATGTCCATCTCAGGTACCTAAACCATGTTCATTTTAAATTTCATCTCAATCGGTCTTGTAGTTTATTGTGTGATTGAATAACAAACAAAAACACGCACATAAACAATCAAATCAGAAATATTATATTAAGAAGTATAAAATATTATTAAAACGTTACTGTTGTAGCCAATAGTTAACATATCACAAAACTGAATACTAAATAATTCAGTTTCACTTGGTAAGTAGTATAATGGCATTTAAATATTTATTTACCAATATATAATAACGTATAAAACGTCACTGTTACACAGTTAACACTCGTCATAAAACTAAATACTAAATAAAGTTGGACTGGGTAAGTAGAATAATGGCGTTTAAAATAATTTAAATATTTATTATTCACACCTACCAATATTTAATAAATGTATAAAACGTCACTGTTACACAGTTAACACGTGACACAAAACTAAATAATTAAGTTGGACTGGGGAAGTAATATAATGGCGCGAACATACAAGTTTTCACTTCAAAAATACATTTTTTTAAAATATATATAAGAGCGTGATGCGTGACGGCAAACTGGATTTTTTCCCGTGCAAAACATACATCCATACCCCGCCATAAGAAGTATCCACTTCAAAAATTATTGCAACGTTTTAAACATTCAATAAATACCTTTTAAATCAGACAAAAAGTAATTTTTACTTCTTGGTTGGTTTGAGAACTAGTCCATTCTAAATTCCTTCCAACTTCAGTTTTGGCCACAGAGCCTAGTCATTGTCAAATATTGATTTTTTTTATTGTACTAGCCGACGATTATGTGTTTGTAATCAAGAAGGCTTGTACACAGATAAAGACAGGCCTTCAACATCAAGGCACAAGTTGCAGCAAACACGTACACGCTATTATAGAAGAGCATTTAGGCTTTATAATCTGTGAGTTGCGTGGCCGGATCTTCAGGCCTATGAGTCATCGCAGACTATCAAGGAGGCCGACCTAGTTCCAGAACAAGCATTGGATCACGTAGAGGTTTATGATTTAATAAAAAAAAACAACTTAAAACTTTATTCAATAAATTTTGTCAGAACATAAATATGTAGGGCACAAACATTCTACAAACTGCCTCACATTCAATTATTTTCCCAAAAATCCTCTTAGAAGCCACCTAAAAAATTTTAAAAAAACGTGGCAGTCAGAGGACTAGCCGACTAAAGCTTTGCTTACATTAATTGTTTAAGAAAGTAATATATATGCTCATAACATTGTAGAATTTTTGGTGTATAAATATAGTTCAATACATAATACTATTGACTCGACTAAAGATTTTTCATTTCATAATCTACGAGAGAAAACCAAAGTAACAAAATAAAGCCCTTTTTATTAATTTTAAAATGTTACATTTAAAAAATATGAGCTTGTTAACATTAATTCTGCAATTTGGTTTTTATATTTCACAATCAAATTAATTGTACTACAGAAAATAAAAATTTGATAATTTGTACATTAAAATCAATACATTTGCCTAGTTTTAATGTCTATTGTCACTCGTAACTCCCCCCCCCCAAATGATTATTAAAGTAATATGATTATTAAATTGTCATATGTAACATCTTTTTCTTATAATGTCATAATGTCTACATCAATTAATAAATATACGTTTTTTTTATTTATATGCATTTTTATAAGCGATAATTCACCGTATACAGCTCGAGCGTGATGCTAAACCAATGCTTTTTACCCATACAAAAGTGCTATAACGCGTCTAAAAAAGCAAAGCTTACAAAAGTGGTATTTCCACAAAATCGGTTACTGAGATTTTGCTAAAATTTTAACCATATATCCAAATCGGTGTACTAAATTGCAAATAAAAGAAATTTACGGTACGAGGTAAATCAAAAAAAAAAAAAACACGAAATGGGTTTATTTTGTTTTTTTGTTGTTGTTGTTTTTTTTTTTATGTGTTCAGTATAATGATCTGCCTTCCCTAGCTTCGTTAATTCTACTTTCGTTGACGCGTTTCGGAGAACCTCCATCTTCAAAAACTATATCTATACTCTAGTTATAGTGAGTATAGATATAGTTTTTGAAGATGGAGGTTCTCCGAAACGCGTCAACGAAAGTAGAATTGACGAAGCTAGGGAAGGCAGATCATTATACTGAACACAGTGATAATAATCCTAGTAGAAAAGAAGAAGAATATAAAAAGAGTTTTTTTTAATTTACCTTCGAACTAAAAGTTCATATTAGGCCACAGTATTTCAAAATTTGCTACACTGACTTGAGTTATAAATTTTGATAATAGTTTTGACAATTCTTGACAAAAAAAACTTTATACACTTTGTTTGCAAAAAAACAAGTTTGGCAGCAAATAAACAAATATTCAGTTATGTTATGCAAGTAATAAACAGCATATTGTTTGTGGTTCAAGTAACAGTTATGTAAACTGTTATTTCTGAATAACTGTTTTCCAAATTAACACCAGTTTGCATACTGTTTGTTATAGTATAGCAGAGTTCCTCAAACGGATACGCGGATATACGATCTCTCTCTCTCTCTCTCTCTCTCTCTCTCTCTCTCTCTATATATATATATATATATATATATATATATATATATATATATATATATATCGAGTACCAACAGAAAAATGCTTCTCAGTATTTAGACGTCTGACGTTTTTTGTTTCAGCTCAGAAATCATCAAAACGTATCATTTCGTACCAAATTTTCATAAATTTTCCACAGATCTTTTGCTCTTTTGTGGAGTATTTGTGTTACGTACCCCTCGGTATTTAGGTGGTATGCAAAATTACCATTACTCCTGGTACAGTAGTACATAATGATGGACAGGTTGGGAACCCCAAATGTTCAAATTATTGTCGACAGAACCATTACTTATAGTTTTCCTCACTCCGAATGCTGTTTCTCAAGGCAATTCTTTGCTCGCAACCAATGACTGCAGAATATTTATTGTTGCTAGGCAACGATTTATATTCATAAATTTTACAACTGCAACACAACGATCTGTCCTTCTTTAATCGGTAATTGTTCTAAATAAATCTAATAGATAGTGTCTAATTTCAGGATTTTTCAATATACAGTACAAGTGTTTTTAGTTCACGTTTCTGCCACTTTTACATTTTTCTGCTGTATGGCGACGAAATTACATGAGTTGTGTACCTTGTCTCCTACTTGTTTTGCATTTGTTTATTATAATACTAACTCGCATGCTAAGTTAAAATGTCTGGAAATCGACATTACAAACGTTACGGAATTGCCTAATGTCATTTCTGAATATAATAAATAAATGTAGGGAGATAATTTATTGTACTTGTCAATTCTTTGGACAAAAGTGGCATTTTACATTATACAGGATATTGCATAGAATTTTGTTTATCGATTCATTCTGAATACAGCTTATTTTAAAAAAGTTGCAAGTGACAACATATTATTAAACCCAATTTAAACAGTGCATAATATAGTAAATGCAATACTAAGTCCTAATTTTTTTTCAGGTGAAATCTTAAGAAAACCAAATTTGTATTACCATGGGCTCTAGATATTACCCTGCAGAGGTAAGTGTCTTATCTCAAATAATATTTCTAATAGTAGATTATATTACTACTATTTCTGATATTTCTGGCATTTCTGATATGTTTACAAAACGTCAACAAACTGTTTGTTGAGGAAAAGAGCTGCTTTTTAAAACAGTTGGGAAAAAACAGGTTTAGAAAACTGAAACTCAAAGTTGTATCAGCAGCTAATACATAAAGCATATACGTTCAGTTTTCTAAGACTACTTTTTCATTCCCATTACCTGGTGTTTTAATTATGTCCTTAACTGTTTTTGGGTAGAAAGCATTTAGAAAGGATAAAAATAATCCTTACAAGTGTAGTAATAATTAAATTACATTATCAAAACGTAATAATTATGTAAGCCATTTTATGTACAAAATGCTATGAATTTCTAATAGAAGCATTCTTTTGTTTACTTAAAAATTAAATAGTCCTTTGCATATTTACCAAAATGCAAACGATTTAGAATATTTTTAGTTGATTAAAAAATATTGATGATTGATAATAAATACAAAAATATGTTTAATTAAAATTAGGCTCTGTATCTACAAAATGTGAGAGGTTTTGTACTATAACTCGCAACAAAATATAGATAAACGTTGACATTGACCAAACAGTTTTTACTTCACTACAAGCGACAAGCAACTTTGAAATAAAGGGAAAAAGCATAAATGCAGGTAGAAGAAAAGCAGTTAGCAGGAAAACAGTTTTAACGCTTGCGGCAACGTTCGAATAGAAAGTAGGTGTGGTAGTGCGGAAAGCCGTTCCTTGTTTAACAAATCATAAACCAGTCCAAATCCAACTGCCTGTTTTCGTTTGAAAAAGCAGTTTGTTGTCGTTAAAAACAGTTTTTTTTAACAGTTTGGTGTTTTCTGCCCCACCACTAGTAGATTATCAAACTTGATTTGTATACCAAAATTCTTGTTTTGCCTATCTGTAGATACAGCAACTACAAGCATCTTAATATTGACAGAGAAGATTATAAACTGTGACCAGTTGTATTAAATACTGTAGCTAACCCCCGAATTAACAAAAAAATTAACGTAGAAACAAGTTTTTAAAGAAACAGTGGAATGAAAATTGTATGTGGTCTTTCGACTTTTAGAAATGATGCAAAACGCAATTGAATTTTTCCCACTTTTCATTAAATTATTCAAAAAGTTGAAGCCCTTTTGGCACCAAAAAAACAAATATGGATCTCTATACTTTCAAAAATTTTAGTTAAACAAAATACCAAATTCTGATGTACAGTATTATTTTATTTTCTGCTTATTTATATTTAATATATTTCTAAAATCTTTTTAAAACTTGGTACAATGATTCGAGTTATGAATCTTTATATATGTGATCAAAATATATTAACTTTTTTTTTAAGGAATTAGAATACATTTCAAAGTTATTCAAATCAATAATCTTAGAGATAGTGAGTCATTTATTTATTTGGGGGTTTCTTTGGTGTTGATTTTTAATTTTTGTACCCAATTTTGGTGAAATTATATTTGTATTTTAAAATAATTGTAATTTTAAAAAGTTTTTTATCATAGCAAGGTTTTAATTACTTTTATTATTACTATTATTGTTATTAATGTTTATGGGAATATAAAATATGGCCATAAAAAAACGTTTACACTTATATGACAACTTAAGGTGAATTAAACATATTATGACAGGTTTCATTGATTAATTAATTTATGCTAGAATGATTGTGCACACACGCGTGCACACACACACACACACATCAAAGTAAAAGACAATTTAGGATTTCTTAAACCATAAAGATCACATAACTATTTTTTTTTTTAACAATAGTAATATTTCCTACAAACTTGTGCAAAAATAAAATTAATATTATGGGGAGGCCAAATAAGAAAAAGTTTCATTTAATTGTTAAGTTATTATTTATTGTGTGTGCCTGTGTGTGTGTGTGTGTTAATTTAAAGAGACACCATAATGAAATTTTCAAGCCAATTTTTCAACAACTTTGAATGTAACTAAGACAAAGACCTTCAAATACAATGATGTAACAACATAACACCACAGACTTGTCCAAGGCAACACATTCTGCTAGACTGACATAGTTTCCATGAAGTCATTAACCTAAACTAGTCAAGGTCAGTCTAAATGTTTTGTGTTTCCCTTCATTCAGTGTTGGTCAAGTTTTAAACTTAAACCATCTAAATCAGGGGTAAATATATGACTATGAAAGCATGAGATATGATTACATCACATTCCAGTTCTGTGAAAGCTTTCAAGAAAGTATACCCCTACCTAAAGTTATTGACGAAAAGCTCTATTCATAAAATAATTATGTTTTAATAAGCTGAATGAAAGACATATTCTTAAATTTTGTTATAGGGCTTCATGATATTTCTGAACCCTTCTCTTTATGTTCATGACACGAAAATAAAACATTTTTGAATTTTTCTTAAATGTTCTAATATATGGGTAAACTACTCCTACAAATTTTATCAGCATCAGTTAATACATTTAGTCGCCAAGGATGTGCCCAACATCCTACACACACACACACACACACACACACACACACACACACACACACACACACACACACACACACACACACACACACACACACACACACACACACACACACACACACACACACACACACACACACACACACACACACACACACACACACACACACACACACACACACGTGTGTGTGTGTGTGTGTGTGTGTGTGGAAGTATGCAAGATTAACGATCCCTATTCATACTGTAGTTAGTTTTTGAAATACATTTTTTTCTACAATTCAGACAAGAAATAATTAAAAAGAAACTATGCCATAACTCAATACTGTATTTGTTTTAATAAATAAATTAGCAAATAAAATAATTGTTTTATCAAATCAAAACATTACATAACCAGTTGATAAAACATAAACTACTGCAATTTAGTAGCCTATTCTCTTATTTACTACTGACTTTTACATTCTATATTAAGCGACAGCAAGTGTACAGATGGGAATGATTACATCATAATTAATTATATACAGCAGTCACACATTTGACTCAACTTGAGCCTAATAGTAGTGCCCTGCACCCTTGTATAAATATGTATGTTATGTGTACAAGTCATTCTTTCCATATAAATTAGATTCATTTGTTTGTCATTGGTTCATTTCTTACAATTGGGTTGGATATTTTTGAAACATTGTTGTTTTATTATTGTAATTTCCTATAATGTGTTTACTACAAAGTTTAAAAATTTTAGGTTAGAAAAAATTTTAATTTTTTTTCCGTAAATAACGTTTTCCTTTTAAAAAAAACTGCAAAAAATTACCTAAAAACCTGTTATAATTGGATTAGAAAATTTAACCCAACACAATAATGACTTCTGATGTAAAAAATAAGTCAAGCTTTTTTTTGGAAAATTGCTGAAGTTGAAGTATTAATTGTCAGTATACTTTTTGATCAAACTTAATTAATATTTTTTTAACTACTCATCAAGTACTTCTTTTAATTCCAACATATTAGGTATTTGTTACAATTTTTTTTCGTCTAATAACTCTGTACAGTTTGCTGTATCCTAATACATTTACAAAACAAAACATAATTTTAAATTCTTTAAAGTATAGAACCACAATCTGGAAGTTTTCTGCTTTGAAACTACATTCACATGAAGCCACAACATTAAACAACTGGTTGTACTGCAACAGTAGATTTATAATGCTGGATAGATATAATGTTTAACCTAGGTATAATGTTTTTAACCAGTGCCGAGCGACGGTATACCCTGCTGACCCTTTTGATGCCGAAGCTGATGCAGAAGTACTTAAGGCAGCAATGAAAGGATTCGGGACTGATGAGCAGGCCATCATTGATGTTCTCGGCAGAAGATCTATTGTCCAAAGATTGGAAATCGCTGAAACATACAAGACACTTTATGGAAAGGTACTGTTGCCATTGTTACTTCCATTGTTGGAAGTTTTTACTTGTTATCTTATCTATATAGGTACTAACTTAATTGTACATCATATTACTTATGCTCTAAAATAAACTTAAACTTTATGAGAATGTGAATTCATTTTGTTTAATACTTTGTCTAGAAAAGTGGTTTGGCTACTAAGAGAAATGTGTTTATATTTAAAAGAAATTTCAAAATATTTAAGCAAAGAAACATTTACAAACATTGTTTTAATTTTTGTCAAAGTCGAACTTATTATTTTTAAAACATTTCAGAGTTTAACCAAACTGTTTTCTATTTCATTTTTACCACCAGGATTTGATAGATGCCTTGAAAGATGAACTTGGAGGTAATTTTGAGGATGTTGTCGTATCACTGATGACACCTTTACCAAACTTTTACGCCAAAGAACTGCATGACGCTGTTGCTGGAGCTGGTACAGATGAAGAGGCTTTGGTGGAAATCTTGTGCACACTGAGTAACTATGGAATTCGTGTCATATCTGAGACTTACAAGACAAGTAAGGAAACAATAATTCCTCTTAAAATTTGGAATTTTAAGTCCAACATTAAAAATAAAGAAGCATGTATATATTTACATAAAATTTTAGCATTTGTTAATTAAAGTTATTTTTTAAGTAAATTAACAAATTAAATTTTGTTGTAGCCTCTTCAATATTATGGATGTTATGTAATCAATAATGTTAATACATACACTTTATAAATGGCAATAAAATGATTGTGTCTTGTTTAAAAGTAAGTACCTAGTTTTTTTTTATAAGAATTGTTAAGGATAATATTTAGTGACTACAAAAAGTCCAGAGGAAGTGACTCGCTCATTTCCAAACACTGTTAATTCCAGACATGGCACTTGTTTGCCATTTTGTTCACAACTTGCTATTTAAGTTCTCTTCGTGGCATGGAGTAGAAAACGTAGTACATTTGTTATTTCAACCTATTTTAAAAATGCTTCTGTCATCATGACACACCATTTATGTCATGTATTTTTATTGTGTGTAGACAAGATGGTATCCAGTAAGAAAACATTATTATTATACTAAATTTTAGATATACACATTCAGCTTTCAAGAAGAAAGACAATCTGTAAGGTAACAATAAACATAATCTCAATCTGAATGATGTTTGACTGTTTAATATGCTGCTGACATGAACTGGGATAACCTTGTTTTTTGCTAGGCTATTCGTATAAATGTTCCAGTGAACTCTATTATGCTGTTGAGTAATAGAATTCATTTTTTTCATAAATTTGTGTAAATAAATAGAAATTGTAGGCATTGACAGAAAATAATTGCAGTTACACAAATGCTTTTCTATACTCTGAGCATGTTATAATGTGATGTGACATTGCTGAATTTGGAGTAAATGAGCCAAGGAAAGTACTGTTAATAATAGTTAATTTTTGTTCATTATATCGACATATTACACAACATCTTGCAGCAGAACTTAACAAACTCAGAGATCAGACAAAAAAATGTGTGGTTTGAACAGGACAATACTACTACCAACACTACAACACAATCTATGAATGTCCTAAGAAAAATATTTCTCAGATACCTAACCTCACAATGAGGTAATATTCAATGGCCTACATAGTCACTTGATTTCACATGTATTTTTTTATTCTCTGGAACATCTGGAAACAGAAGTTTTTAAGTGAAGCCAATAACTATTGATGATTTGAAAAATACTGTCACTAACAAGAAATCGCTGTACACAATAAAAAAAACAAGCTGGCATGCCTATAAACTAGTAAGGTTGTCAAAAGGTATGGTAAAACAAAGGAGAAAACTTTTGTGTATTATTGTTTTATATCAACATTTTTATTTTATGCCAAACCATTCAACTGCTTTGCATGTAATATTGTTTTCTTATGTACGCTATTTCATTACAGTGTATGATTCAGACCTTGAGGACGATCTGAAAGGTGATACTTCTGGTCACTTCAAGAAGTTTCTAGTCTCGCTTTGTACTGTAAGTTTATACCGTAGAATGTATTAATTTTGCATATAATAGTTGTTAAGTAACAAATATTTTTACTTTTTGACCTTATTCTGCCGATAATGTTTTTCTTTCTCTTCACCTACATTGCTACACTTAGGCAGATAATCTTAAACCAGATGCTAAACTTTACTAATATGTATATTTGTATTTTATTTACAATGTAATGTAAAATCTTCATGCAAACCCGTTCTCTTTCTTTGGAATCTAATAAAAACACATAACTCCACTAAAACTGCCATGTTTTAATCAGTTCCTAGCTCCTCTTGTGAATCTGCTTAAAGGCATTTTCACAAAATGTTATGATACTTCAGTTAAAGCATTTCCTTATTATTTTATAGTTCACTGAAAATTTTGGTTTTTTTTAATATAATTAACTTTTATATTCCATTTACTCTCTGATTCCATCTTAAACAGACCTTTATTTTCCATTGTTACTTCTAAATCACTTTTCCAGTTAATTTCTTCTCTTTCCTGTAAGTACGTACAGCAGGTGAAACTAATACATGCTTCAAAGTTTTACCACCAATTCAACAAGAGGTTTGATAAGAGAAAAAAAGTAGTTTATTCTTTTTTTTAAAATATGTTCCTGTTTCTCATGAATACAGATTATGCAACTTAGAGATAAATGAGAAATTAAATAACATTTATATTTAGATATTTAATTTTATTATTTAAATTTCATTTCATTTGGCAGGCGAACCGTGATGAAGACATTGATGTGGATGATGACGCAGCTGTGGCAGACGCAGAAAAACTTGTTGAAGCTGGTATGTCTGCCTCATTATATTCATTCCCACTTAATTTCTTGAAACACTAGTTACTAACTGTGTGTAGTATAAGATTTTAAATGTTCCCGATAATTTTCCTACTTTTTGCAGATGTAATTGTAATGTAATTTTACCGTCAATAATTATTGAGTAGCCAATATTTAATTTTGGTATTTCAATTTATTTTTTTTTCAAATGTGAATGTGGTCTTATGATACATAATTTCAGATCACATTTTTATGATGTAGTTTATTAATTTAAAAAATAATAATCACAGTGTGAATGTCACTCAATGACTTGATAGAAGCAAATTTCCAAAAGAAGAATATATAACACCACATAAACAAACATTTTGCAATGTGAACTTCCTTGTGTTTTACAATAAAAACATGAAAATAAAACCTGATTGCTGAAAAAACTTTAAATTTTCATCTTACATGTTTTTGAAAAACTGATTTTACCATATTTATTATTAAAATCTGTACAGATTATAACAAGGCTTATATTTAATTTTCAGTGAGCACTGATTGTGACACTAAAATCCAATTTTTAAAAATGTATAAGAACAAAAATGTGGTATTACAAAACAATAAACAATTTTGCTGGGTAATGAACTTGGAAACCAAGCTATTACAAAAATTACTTTTTATACCAAGTTTGATTAAAATCAGCCAAAAATTATTTGTTAAATATATATATATATATATATATATATATATATATATATATATATATATATATATATATATGTGTGTGTGTGTGTGTGTGTGTGTGTGTGTGTGTGTGTAAATTAACTTATAATTAATCCAAAATCATAGGTTCTCTGCATTCATATTTGAAAAAATGTTAATGCCAAGATGACAGCTAACTTGCAAAACTTTGTATTGACTAATGTAGGAATATTATACGGAGACATATAAAAACACAGTCTGTATTTGTGTTAACTATTTTTATAAATTATGAAAATACAAAGGTTTTTTTTTCAAAGTTTGTAGGTTTTATTAGGTCATTATTAGGTTTGTATTAAAGGTTATTATTATTAGGGCCCTACTATTATTATTTATTAACAAATTAAAACTGATCAGTATTAGTAGAAACATTAATATATATCTACAAGAAACTATAGATTCGATTAATTAGATTTAATTTTTATTGAGTTGTTTGGTATCCTAAGGCAATGCAATCAAGAAACCTATTGTGTAATGAAGCATCTTGGATTCTAGTTCAGTAGACAGATTCCGTCAATGAATTTTAGAAGTCCACTGATTAGCTCATTCTGCTGGAGGCTTCAAGGTCCTGGAAGCCAAATACTCTTAGCCTCCTGCTGGCAAGAGCCTCAGAATCATAGATTTTATGGCCTGCAGTTCCCTATTATTTCCTGCATAATCTGCACACTGTTCATGATATATTCATATCCTGTTCATGTGCATCCTTAGACTACAGTGCCTGTAATGAGCCCCACAGTTTTCCTGAGTTTCTCTTTGCCTAGAATTTTAATTTTCCTGGCTGACAACCTTCCAGTCTTGAAGTACAGTTCCTGACTGCCATGTTACTGCAGCCTTTCAAGGGCATCCGAGTTTTGATGCCTGGGACATCTTCTGCTTCCAGGTTTAATTAGAACCTCCTTTGCTGCCACCTCTTTTTTCTCAGTTTGCACTTTTGATAAGACATTTGTACGTCTACAAATGCCAGTCTAATTTGGGATTTGCTATGGCTTTACTGATTTCAGGTAAAACATCTCTCACTTCCACTGCAGACTGAGTACATTCACGTAGTGTCCCTACAATTCACTGCTAGTTGATCCTATGGGACCCATATAACCTGTTTCCTCCTCCTTCTCCTCCATGCTATTTTCACTCCCTAGGTCACTTTTGCCAGTTCCCCAGAGTATTATTTTGAAGAATTGTTTTCAGCCATCCAAATCCCATGAGTAGCTAGAGAAGTAAAATGTCCACCCATACAGAGTCCTTCATACTAGGTTAAATCTGGAGGTAATCAAACTGTTATCGGTAATCAGCATACTTTAGCTAAGCTCTCTCTTAATCATGCAACCTTTGATGTACGCTGTTCCACCTTGGCTTATGATGAAGGGATCTAACTCAAGATCATAAAACTACAAGTACTACAAAGTAAAGTTCATCCAATGATGTCCTAAAGTTTCAGCTACTGAAAATGTACACTCCGTAACTTTTAAAAAAATAGTTTTATTCAATCTTCTCATTAGAGTGTTGTGTTTAAGAAGTAGAATGAATGCTGGTTTGAGTCTAGTAGCAAAACATTTAAATACTGTTGCAACATCATCATCAAGATCCCGATGAGCACGACTGTTGCGCACATACCAAGGAGTACACAATTCTTAAAACATTATTTTTAAATGATTGGATTGTTTTACAATCATTTATTTTGCTTGGACAGTTATGAATGTCTTTCCAGGAGCCAATACATTTCTCTGTTCCTAATTCCTCATTTTCTTCTTAACATGCCATGTGCCTTCCATCTTAATTTCACATCTAAAGTCATACCTATGTAGTTGGCAATATTTGAAGGCTGAATAACAATACCATTTATTACTCCACATTTATGGTTTAAGTTCTTTAGGAGACAATCCCAGTTGTGGATGAAGTGGAGTACCTAGACTCGGTATTGGACATGAAGTTAACCTGGAATGCGTGTTTATATTTAAACTGATAGTCAGCCAGCAATAAAAGTACTTACAGGTCCTATAATTTGGTACAAGCTGGTTTGGTAGGGAGAAACTAAAAGCTTTGTCCCTAGGTAATCAAAGCTCTTCACTTGGTTCCGGGGTACAAAGGGTTTGGGGGTAATGAGGTTCACACTGACTGGCTTCATTGAGATTTACATCTGCATTTATTGGAACTGAGCTGGCTTTAGGGATTTCCCTGTCGTTGACTGAGTCTGCTATTAAAAAAAAAGGTTGATTTCTAATCACCATCAACATCAGGCAAAATAGGAAAACCTTCATGGACATTTCCATGGTAAGATCCGCTTGAGCAAAGTTCCTTTTATAGGGCTTAAAGGGGCAGCAGTCATCTTGGGCAGAGCACAATGCAGGAAGATCATGAGGTTCATAGATCTGTAGTCTGAGGGTGCACATGAATAGGATAGGTATGTACCATGGAGAAACTGTGTCTAGGTTGTACAGGAAGCAGGAGGAAACTGCAGGACACATAATTCATGATTGTGAGGATCTTTTTAGCAGGAGGCTAGACATTTTCGGTTTCCAGGATCTGCTAGAGATCTTTAGCAGAATATGCCAGTCAGTGGTTTCTTGGAACTTAAGCTCACCAACCTGCTGAACTAACATTTAAGAAATTTAGGTTGCACTATAGGTCAGTTGATCACAGTGACTGGGGTTTTACTGTCCCTTCCTCTAGGTTTTGATCTAATCTAATCTAACAACGCCACTAATAAAGACTGACAGTGGCCTACAAAAAAGTTTATTTGTGAAGTAAACTGGTATTGTCTTCATTTAATTTTCCAGGATTAGAAATTACTTTATATGTTAAAAACACAGAACAAAAAGTAGATTTTTTTTATTTTAAAATTAATTGGAAGTGGTAAAAAAATACCTAAGGTTTCAAAATTGTATCATTAGCACTGCACACTTACATTCTACCACAAAGCTACCTAGTTCTAATACTGCACTTGTTTAGTACTACATCATATTTATAATTATAGTAAACATTTTACAAATTATTTTTTGAATTTCAATTTCAGGTGAAGGCCAGTGGGGAACTGATGAATCAACATTTAACGCTATACTTGTATCTCGTTCCTATGCACAACTCAGAAGGATATTTGAGGAATACGAGAGACTGACAGGGAACACAATTGAAGACGCAGTGGAGAAAGAATTAACTGGAAGTCTAGAAGGAGGCTATCTTGCAATAGGTGCGGAAATTATTGTATTGAATACAACATACCTTGCTTAGTTTATTATTCATTTTTTAATGATCTAACACAAAAAAATTTGCACATGAAAAAACATTTCCATCGCTGGTTAAGAGAGAGGGGGGAAGAGAACATTCATCCATCTTTGCAAATGTAAATATTTACCTTCTCACTCTAATCTGATTATGTAGTAAAGTTCAATCTAGTTTCTGTTAGCCTGTATTTTATGCAATCTTTTGAAAGATTGTTTTATTCAATTCTCTGAATAAATGTAACATGCCTGAACAGAACAAGGTCATCTTTGTTGTTTTATAGAAAATTATTGACTAATTTATTTATAAATTTTTAAAGTCTATAATTTCTATAGACGTTATAAAATCATTACATAACCATTATATAAAATATGATATTTTTAATGTAAAAAATAATATTTTTGAATAAATTCACTTAAATGTTGTTTTTTATAGGAAACACAAACTACTTTTTTATATGACGTAATTAAAAGTTTTTACCTTTATTTATAACTTTTAAATCTTTATTTTTTTATATTTTTTAGTTAAAAGCGTCCGAAATAAGAAAAAGTATTTTGCTGAACGATTGGAATCCAGTATGTCAGGATTCGGAACTAATGACCGAACACTGATTCGTATCATAGTTGGCCGATCTGAAATTGATCTTGGTGACATCAAGGAGGAATATATTGAGTTGTACGGGAAAAGCCTAGAAGAGCGTATTGCTGTAAGTGCCAAGATTATTTTAACTTTATCTCCTTCAACCAGAAGATGTACACCTTGCATGCCACATTAATAAAACTGCTTTTCAATGTTTGTTTTGATATAATGGATGCCATCTTGAACAATCTTTATCCAGTCCAGTTGCAGTTTCCAACTAGGCAGTAAAATAAAAAGGCAATAAAATGTACATTAAATTTTTAAATTGTAACACTAATCACAAAGTATTAAAACAGTTAAGACTTACTGGTTCAAGTTCATAGTAGTTTTTGTAGCAATGAAATGGCATTCATTACAACATTTTATTTATTTAAACCTTTTTATGATTAGTTACTAATAAATGCATAATTTTTTTTCTAGGATGATTGCTCTGGCGATTACAAACGTCTTTTGCTGGTTTTGGTTTCTTAATGAGGACACGTCAATGCATGACGCACATTTATTTTACAAAATTTAAATGTACTGCAATAATTGTTCCTAGATATATTCACTTTTTGAGTTGTTTTTGTAGTTAAAAAAAAAATCATGTTATAGGTTAGAGTATGATTGTTTGAAAAGTGTTTTAAGTTGTAAAAGTACCGATAAGTCAAACTATTCAATGTATTGTGATGTTCTCAGGATGATTGCGCTGCGGAGTTCAAAAATCTTTTGGTCGCACTGGTCAACTAAATCACCATCACACAAACATTGCAGCAGCTACATTCCAATTTCGTCCTTAAAGTAGGCCTACTTAATTTTGTCATATTAGCTTTCATTATAGGTGCCTTGATATATATGTGCTTTATAGGCTACATCGGGTGATAACGCCAGCATCGGGCAAAGAGGATTCGCTTTACAATTCGTACAATTTTCAAAACACACAATAAAGCCCATACAAATGTGCATTAGATGTAACACAATTAGAAAGTTTTAAGGAAAGGAAAAGTAGCTAACATGAATAAATGTATATACTTTGCTGAGTTTTTATTTTTGAAAAGATATTTATATACAAATTTTATTTCATGGCTGATAGATAAACTTAAAAACACTATTTTTTTAGCTAATCAGATGTTCCTAAAACCATGATCTATAATTTTAAGCAAAACTACAATGTTAGATTTATTTCAAATTGAAAATTATTGATTGTACAAGTAAGAGAGAGGATAATTTTGAAGGTGTGCGTGTGCATTTATTATTGTTTCATGATATTAAAAATTTACTTAATTTGTATTATATTATTAACTTATATAATGGTTTTGTTGTATTTTTAGATCATTTTTTTTAAACATAATTATGAAATTCTAGAAAACTGTAATATTTAATCGTTAATTTTTTCAATGTTAGTTATATTTTTTGTTAAAAATAAAATTACTGTGCTGAAAAAATTTTGTTTTCATTGAACCTAATTTCATGCAATTATTATTTATATTATGTTATGCACGATTACCTAAATAATGCAAATTATTTCAAATTTGGTATTCTAATAGCTATTTCCAAAATTATTAGCTATAATTTACAAACAATACGTTCATCATCATTTTACAAAAACAATAAGGTTTGACCCCCCTACCTGACCCTCCTTTCCTTAAAAGTAAGGTCTAGTTTGTCTCGTAAATGATGTCATGTCCTCAATCAGACAATAATAGCTCATTAAACGGTTTTGAAATATGTGTAAACTAAAAAAAAAAACTGAACAAAAAAAGAATGGAAATATTGAATAACTTAGTAGACAAACTAATACTTTAAAATTGCTACTTTCTAAAACGATTTATATATTAAAACTTAAACTTTTAATTTTAAACTGAAAACTCGTTCTGAAATCATTTTAGTTGCTGCACTTAATGTTAAATTTTTAACTAGTGCATATATTTCCATTTTACAAAGACATTGAACACATTATTTAGTTCAAAAGTATTGTTACATAATTTTAAAGCATTGCCTAAACTTCCTCACATGAAATTGTGTTATACATAATATAAATAATCATCTCAGAGTATCATATAACAACAAACCCCAGACCCTGAACACTTGTAATATAGAAAACACAAATAAACAATTTTCATTCATAATCAATATTAAGTTTTTATACAAACATAATAACATTGTAACCACAATTAATTATAAGTATACAAAGTTATATATAAAAAACAAAAAAGGTACTGTAACGGTGAATAATTAATCTGCATGCAACAAATAAGAAATATAATAATTGTAAAAGTGATAATAACAAATAAAAGAAGAGAATCAACAATGGAAGAGCAATTGTTGATTATTAAATATTGAAGAAATTATTAAAGCTCTCTTCAGCTCTCCTTGCTTCAGCATGACCTAGAATAGAGAAGTTTAATATTTTTTAAAGAAGGAACAATGAAAATATTACTTTAAAAATGAATTTTAAAAATAACTTGATACTATATTACAATAACCATTTATTCATTAGTCCAAGTGACCACCAAATGCGGAGCGGAGTTTTGCTGAACAGAGTGGAATATGCATTCAAATTTGAACCAATTTTTTTATAATGTAACTGCAATGTAAGTAAATCTGAGCCCAACGATGGTCACTTGACTCCGCTCAGCTCCGTTATGCATTCAGTAGCTTCACTTACATTAAAAACAATAAGTTATGTTTTAAATGTATAATCCTCTCCAGTCAGCACAACTCCGCTGCGCATTTGGTGGCCACCAGGACTTATTCAAATGAAAACAAATTTTAAAAAAACAACAATGCATATTGTGTTAATGAATTGTAATTTAATTATAAGCTGAAAAGGAAATTTGATGAGTAATATTGTCCTCAATAAAATTCAGCATTCTATCAGAGAATAACATTAATCAAAATATTTATAAATCTTGTCATAAGCAGCAAATATAAACAAATTGTGTAAAAAAAGGACTAATCTAATTGTTTTTATATTTTAGTCTAAATTTCTAGTCACTGCCACCCGTAAAACAGCTTATTCTGTGATACTTAATGTAGATTTTAGACATTAATTAATCACTAGATGAGTGACACAATAAGCTGATTTACTGGTGATTTACAAATAAGTAATGAATAGAAATGTAGACTAATAATCACTTAATGTGATCAACATAGGTGATTTGACCCGCATTAAGAGAATTGATATATTGTTAGTGTATTTCCTAAATCTTTGTTATGAGTTTCTGTGACATTATTAATACCATTCAGTATATTAAGCTGTGAAAGCTAGCCAAAGCACAAACAGTAACATTTTAATCCAAGATTCTGGTGTGTTATTAAGCTCTAAAAATAAAAAAATTGTCGCATATTGCACTATTTAAATTATCATTTTTAAAAAGCCTAGCTCCTTAAACATTTTAAAAAAACTTTTTTGAGAGCTATTGATGAACCATCAGAACTTTTACTATGGGAAAACTCTACACGAAAAGGCAAAATTTCTCAAATCTGCTTATCAGATATTGTTTATAACACGGAATGTTAAAAACTTAAGTCATTTCACATAAGACACTTTATGGATAAACTCAGTCTAAAGCAAACCTCATAGCAATAATGTTTTTTTTTACTTACTTTTGAATCATAAACAGATTTTTTTTAAGTAATTAGAATTATGACCTATTCTTCCTGTCGGAAGTAACGACATACGAGTCGCACGTATCGTTTGGCCAAACCAAATTTCATCGTATGTATTATAATCTTGTAGTTGTGATATTTTTAAAGTTTTGTTGAACTTTGTGACGACCTCGACAGAGGGATTTAACATTTGTATCACGGCCTGTAGATGGAACAACAAATTTTCGAAACTGCGGTAGTCTTTACGAGGTGAGTGGATAGACCACTGAAGGGAAGAATATATCATAATCCTAATTACTTAAATATATGGTCCTGTGGCTATGTTGCAATAATGAGATTTTTGTTATTTAATTAAAATTTTTTAATGTCTGACTTAAGTTATAAAATGTTTATATTAGACCAAAATCCCTATCCATTTTTAAAAAAAGTAGTTGTTTACAAGTTTTTTTTGATAGTTTTCCACTATTACGAAACTGATAAAATTTCCCAAAAATTGAGAAATTTTACTGAATTTTTGGCTTCTTATTAATGCCTTCCAAAACTGATTTTTGATATATGGTGCTAAATACACTTTTTTTCTAATGTAACTTTCATAATTGTTTTATATTACATTCTGAGAAAATTTTTAAAATGATTTTTAGATATTAAAACTTTTGAAAGTTTTCGAAATCATTCAGAGATTTGGTTTAGGAAAAACTAAACCCACGATTGAAATGGCAGTTGCTTCAGTCTCTAGATATTTAGAAGGCCTACTATGATGAAGATGTAAAACGTTATTTTAAATAACCGTATTTGGAAGGCTTTAAAATTAATAATATCCATTAAAGTCGTTATTTTTTACATTATCAGCTCAAGTTTCTGTGTAAATGTAATAAAAACTTGACTCAAAAAATTTGCACAAAATTTGTTTAGGTTAAAAATTTCCTAACCTAAACGCAAAGTAGGCCTAGGTTTTGTTGTTATTTAACAGACGCTAAATAACAATAAATGAACACTCCTTTTACGTTATCACTGAGCGCTCTTACATATTGTATAAGCGAGCAAGACGACTGCCTACGGAACTGCAAGTGAAAGATGCCAAAATGCGAGGAAGAAAAACATTTGTTTTTGAACTTTTTATTTAAAATAATTATAAATCTGACTGAACATAGGTCTGTATAATACTGTTGTAAAATTACAGACTTTACAGAAATTGTTAATTTTTGTATTTAATTTATGCAATTTAAACATGTGAAATCACGTTTAATGATTGTAAGGTTAAAAAAATAATAAATAAATAAACAAAAGAAATATGGCTTCTATTACTTTACAAAGTGCAGCGACTGTTTACGAATTTTGTTGTTGTGATAATGAGCTATATTGGAGCGACCATCATTGTAAAACCCAGACCAAGGGACATTGAAATTGATCGCCGGTCCTGACAATTGGATCACTTTTTGAAGTGTTAATTTTTTTTAATAACATAAACAGCGTCGTTTTTTAAATGGTTCGTTAATATTTAATAAACTACATGAATTGACAGTCTGAATTTTCAAAATTGGTTGAAAAAGAAATTTAATTTGAAGGCCTTCAGGGTTCATTTTCTTCCTTTAAATGTAATTGGAAAGTTTAAAATGCTAGTATACGAAGATCTCTGCTGATTATGATGGAAAAATCAGATTTTCAAAAAAAAAGTTAAAGTTTAATTATTACTTTTGTAAATGCGCTCCAATCACTTCAGCGAGACAGATGCGTGTCGCGATTATTTCAATCTTTGCAACGGTTTTTGATGACGAAACAGAATAGTGTCTGCTTTTGACAATAGGAAATATTCTGAAGCTGCAATATTTCCTTGTTGTGGACGAATGCGTTTTCGCGCAGAAGGCGAAAAACCTTTAGGGCGCTTTTTTTGCCTTCACCTAGGCGCTAATTTCACAAGATCGGTCCCTGTATATTTTTGATATTGCTAATCTTTTATAGGCATCATCAAAAGATAAAAGTTATTGCAGTTCTAGAAAATTTATTTATTACCGCACCGGCTGAAATCATGTTCTAGCAAAGATTATTCATATAATTTATCGTGAAGAAAGTAAAGTTAAACGATGCAAGAGTTAAGTAAAGGCATGAGTCACTACAGAACAAACAAGCCACGCCCACTTGTAATCAACTGCATTGAAGTTTCACCTTAACAGACTTAACATTGCCAACTTCAGTCTTCCGTAGGTTGAGTTGAAGAGAAGTTGTCTTATAATCAAGCAAGAAACATGAGTCCTAAATACTATCCATCAGAGGTAAAGTAACAATAATATTCATGTTTTATTGAATACAATTTTTAAATCATTTTTAGGCTCTGTAGGCAAAATTACCTTATAAATTCACAAGCGTTTCGCCCGACGAACGCACTTCTATAGCTACTCATAAACGATATGATCGATCACTATACAGTTTGGCGAAACTTCAAGTTTTTATGACGTTATTTTTCTAATTTCGACGTGTTAGATCAAAAAATGTATAAAACTAGTTAGGATAAAAATATTGTTTTTTTCAGTACTTTTTTCGATATTTTAACATAATTTTGTAGAAGGCCGTTTAGGTTATGAACCTCACTCAATAAAAGTGTGTTTTAAAAATTCACGAACAACTGTAGAATGTTTTTTTTCACTTCGCTCGGCCATTTGCAATGTGTATAAAAGTAAATAAAATTCGATTTAAAAGTCATTTTTATGTTTGGACATCAAATACATTTCAAAAAAGAACACTTTAAATCATTGAAATAGTACTCCAAAAGCTAAAAGGGGTAGTTGTCAGTCCACAAAGGTTCTTAATGAACAAAAAACAAGGCGCCTACGGAACCCAGAACGTGCTCAACCATTTTTTGATACATTGATATTTAATTAAGGACCTTAGCTAATATCACTTTTATTTATATGAGAATAATGTTAATAATTGTATACCTTAATAAATTTTGTAAACTACACATAACTCTGTAATTGACTTCTCATTAGAAGTAATGTAGTATTGCAACTCAAATTTTGTTCATGGGTTCTGTATACTTATACTTTTTATATCTCAAGGAGGTTTTTCATTTTTGTTAGCCTAAAGTTTCTAAATAATACTGGTACTTTCCATAATACACACACACACACACACACACACACACACACACACACACATACACACAACTATATATATATATATATATATAATATTTTATTTTTTTGGCCAAGAATTTTTGAGCTGTGAAGTAATTATATTGTGTTTATTAGTCTTAAAACAACAAATAACAAAAATTTCACAATTTTAAGACTCAATTTTTATATTTTTAATAAATTTTGTAATATGATAATTTCATGAAGACAATTCAAAATTTGAGGATCTCGAGTTATCAGCAAAGGTAAATGATGTAAGGCCCCTAAGCCTATCATTGTGTACTGTGTGACCCACATTGCTATTTGTACATAGTATTATCATTCCTAGAAGAACGTTTTTTGCTTACTCACATATACTCACTTCACTGTGTGTGACTGGGTGAGGGACATGCTGAAGGGGAGGACGGTTGGTTGTTGCTAAAGTCCTAGGAGAAGAAGTTCAGATGGAAATTGTTAGTGCTGTTTACAGAGGGTGTTTTGTTCCCTCTCCTTTCAAACCTGGTGGTGGACTCACTCCTGGACCTTCTCTCTGGTTATACCAAAGGATATACAGATGATGTGCTGGTGTGGTATCCAGAGGTGTCATGATAACACAATGGTGGATCTCTTGAAGTTATTTTTAATAGAAACCAGGAGAAGTGAGGAATTAACTCTAGGAAAACTATAATAGTTTCCTTCATTAGAAAGATGATCAGCCTGTATTTAGGAGGGCTTAAGCTTTTTAGGGAGACAATCCGAGTTACATCTAAACTGGGATCATAAGACTTGTGGAGGGCTATGGTGCTGTGGTGTGGTGGACTAAGATCAAGAAGAGTTGTCCAGGGAAGCTCTGACTAAAATCTAGAGGCTGGCCTGCATGTATGTAGCCAGCTCCGTGAACACAACACTGACGGCAACTAAGGACATCGCTTTTGGGCTTCCACCCATTGATTTATATATCATGAGGGAGGTACATAAAAAGTGGAGTCTGCCTAACCTCAATTTTGGGGCATGCAAGAATCACAGGAAAAATCAGAGACCCAATTCTGATTATGGGACTGATTGGATGGTTAAGCAACACTTTGACCCTTTGATGTCAAAATGACATTTGAGGAGGAAACTCATGAGACCTTGTACGGTATACAGATGGCTCCAAAACAAAGATTGATACTGGCGCTGGGATGTATTGCTTGAGATCAAGGGTGAAGAATGTTATTAACCTGAGACAGTATGCCAAAATATTCCAAGCAGGGGTAGTAGCCATCAACAATTGTGTAAAGGAGAATTTGAGGCAGGCCTTTAAGAATGCTTGGTTTCATATTTATACTGATAGTCAGGGAATGATACTTTAATAATAGGAAATTAAATGAAATGTTGGTCCTGTAACTCAGTCTAAGCTGGTCTTGGAGTGTCAGTAGAACATCAATCCTCTGTCCCTGGAAAACCGAGAACTCTTCACTCAAATCCTGGGTACCCTTTTGGGTTAAGGGTAATGAGGAGGTGGACAGATTAGCTGTACTGGCATCAACATCTGAATTTATTTGGCTTTAGCAGCAGGGATCTCTCTCTCTCTCTCTCTCTCTCCCCTCCTCATAGAGAAACCATGTGTAGGGTATGCAGGAAGGAAGAGGAAACTGCAGGCCATATAATTTACAATTGTAAAACTTTTGCTGGTAGGAGGCTGAAGATATTTGGTTTCCAGGTCTCTGAGGATCTCTAGCAGATCTAGCAGAATGAGCTACTCAGAGGACTGATAGGTCCTTTCTTGTATAGCACTTATTTAATCTAATCTATACTCACTTATGCACAGAGGTAACCTAAAGGTGAAAAAAAAGTTATCTCATAAAAAAAGTGTATTACCAATTTTTAAAGACTTTAATTAATGTTTTATTCATAGATGCAAAAAATAAATTTTTAAATTAATGTTCATTTGTACATGTGCATGCTATTTGTTCTAAAACAAAATCTATTAAACTTTGATTTGGTTCAATTTTTACTTTTACACTAAACAAAGTACCCTTTAAAGGAATAAGTATGGAAAATGAATAAACAATTGATCTTGATATTTTAGTGGATCTATATTAGTGTTTTATCCTTATATATATTTGCTTGTATGTCTGCACATCACTGAAGACTACAGATGTTGATAGAATTTGGCAGATAGGTTTGGTTTGTTACCATGAATCTTGTGGCCAATTTTTAATTGTAAAACATATTTTTTTTAAAAAACTCAGTTAAAAACCTAAATTTCTCAAAATCAGCTTTAGTGATTTTGATCAAATTATGATCAAAAGTAGTTCATAAGTACTCAAACTAACTATATAGGTTACCAAGTCCCCAAAAAATTGGTTAATTATATTTTCGTCAATTGTTTGTCATATTCGAAGATTCAAGCAACTTCGAAATAGAAGAATGCTTGCTTATTTTGTCAATTGTTTTCTTTAATTTAACAATGAACCATAAATTTCTTTTATTTAAAAATTAATTACTCTGAATTGAGTCATGAAATATCTTCAGTTAACGAAACTTAGCTAAATTTATTACTTTTTTGATCAACCTTCATAAATCGATCATTGATACACCATTAATTGATTTAAAACATTAATCAAGTTTATAACTTGTAAAAGTAGTAAATTATACTAGAATTATACTTTGTTTAATAAATAAAATCTGCCGAAAAATATTTGTATAATAAAGCAATTCGTTGACTTAGGTTAGAAACTAGATTGTTTGCCACTCATGAAATATTTTTATCTGACATTGTGATTGCATGATTCCCTAGGTCTAATGCAGTACTTGACTCATTTCAGTTTTTTCCAATTGTTTAATCACTTTGATTAGATAAAACAATTAAACTGTACACACCTGGTTTTTTTCAAAAATAATTATTCTTTGATTTATAGTTCTAATTTCTTTTTAAGTATGATCTACTATCATATTTATTAAAATAAAATTTTATTATTACAACATTTTGTAATTTTTAATTTTTTTTTTTTTTTTACTATTTACAATCTGTCTACAGAACACTAAGTAAATTGTATGGCTAAAATAATGACATGAATGCATGTACCCATTGATACATACAAATAATGAGATTATATAAATAATAATAATAAAATATTGCTCCATAATGTTATATCTGTTAGGTCAGCTGTTAATTGTCAGGCAGGTCGCTAGGTATTCTCCTCTTGAGTCTTCATGTTGTCGATCTCATCATTAAATTTTCAGTCAAAACATTTGGATGGGCTAATATTCGATGTCAGTAACTATTGCTATAAGTTTAAATTTCTTCTGTAATGGTTGGAATATTGAGTTGCTAGTGGATTATTTCATCTTTGGTTGTATTTGGAGCTTTTAAGATTAAACGTAGTATCTTAGACTGGTAAAATTGCAATATTTGATTTGCAAACAGAACCCCATAGTTGTATCCCATACGTCCATATTGGTTTCAGTATTGTCTTATATAGTAATATTTTATTGGTTGAAAGTTTGGATTTGTGCCAAATCAGCCAGTACATATTTCTGAGTTTAATACCAAGTTGTTTACACTTAGTAAAAATATGTTTCTGTCAATTCAGACGTCTGTCCAAAATGAATTCCTAGGTACTTCACTTCTGAGGACTGTGGTATCAGTTTTTTATTTAGGGATACTGGTGGGCATGTATGCTTCCTTAATGTGAAGGATATTTATTTTTCTATTTATATAAGATAGGAATACAGTATCTCTATTTATGTTTTATTTTTTACCTTTTGAACTTGTGTTAGGTTTTTTCAATTGTAACTTACATATTTTAAATATTACAAGCCTAGCTTACTTTTATTTTTCAGTAATTGTTCTACATGCATGATTCAAATATGAGTTTTATCAGTTAAACTGATAATTAGAACTTGGTTTTTAGATTATTACCCTACACCTAACCTTTAGATTTACCTGAATTTAATATCATAACTTTGCCTTTAATATACCATATTTTTTTTTTTTCTTTGGCAGATCAGCCACTGCGATCCAGTAATAACTGAAGATGACATGTTAAAATTTCTTGTATTACCAAAGTTGTATTACCATAGTTTTCATTAAATTGTGCTATTACTTTTCTCTTAGAAAAAGAGACAAATATATTCATTTTTTTAAACTCAACATTGAAAAACAAAGTTTAATCTTATCAACATTATGTTTCTATTTTAAAACATTGAACATAATGTAGTGAAGATAAACGAAATGTAATGATTAGAATGTAATGTAATAATAATAATAGGACATAAAACATTCCTATTAAAAAAACCTTTCTTTCACTGCAAATGTAGTATGTAGGTACGCCCATTGCAAAGGCGTAGTTTTTTTAGCCCATTGCATAATGGCTAGTAGTAATTAGCATTTTTATGATCTACAGTTGAATAGGAATACTTAACTGTACATTATTGAAACATTAACTGTAAAAGTGTAAACATAACACACAGTGTTCTGAAAATTTTTATTTCAGAACCAATATCTCAGATCAAGATTACTTTTTTCCTAGAAATGTGTTAATCTGAATATACTAAGCAACTGGTTTTTCAGAAATTATTGACAACTTTTCAACATGTTCACATTGTGTTTTATGTTACTTGTATTTTTATATTTAGTTGTATTAATAAATGCACTGTTGATGAGTAATAATTGGAAGAATGCAGACTAACAAAATTCAAATTTGACATTCAAAATACTACTCAATTTCATACAAGTATAAATAAAAGCGGTATGCGGTTGTCTCGCTAATGTGATAGAAGCAAAGTTCCAAAAGTATTTTTCTTTTCTTAACTTTTTTAAATTCTGATTTAATCATCATAATCAGCATCAATCAAAACCTGTATATTTTATCATTTTAAACTTTAATATTACAATGAAAATACGAAAATGAACCCTGACCACTGTTTAATTAAATTTCTTAATTTCAACAGATTTTGAAAATTCGTAATGTTAATAATTTATGGAGGATTACCAACAGGTTTTGATTTTAAACACCTTCTAAATATTCTCTTTTGTGGTTATTTTTTTTTAGAATTTTGCATATTTTAAAGTGTGTGCATTTCAAGATACCATTGTGGCCACTCCAATAGTTCATTTTCCAATGGAATTGGTTAATAAATAAATATTTTTTGACATCCTTTTTTTAAAGATGTTCTACAACTTCCTACTTTGTGAAATACATTGCTAATGATGGTTATAAATATATAACTATGTTTCTGCAATAAATTTAAACTTTTAGGTGGAATGTATAATGAAATATTTTTATTTTTATTACAGTGTAAAGGTACTGTTTTCCCAGTACATAACTTCAATGCTCAAGAAGATGCCAAAGCATTAAAGGCTGCTATGAAAGGTTTTGGCACTAACGAAAAGGCCATAATAGACATTCTTGGGAGGCGATCTATTGTTCAAAGACTGGAAATTTCTGAGTATTATAAGACACATTATGGCAAGGTACTGTAAAATCTAATGAAATTATTCTGGTAATTATATAAGTCTGTAAATAGGAACCACATAAAAACTATCATTTTCAAGTTCCAGCAAACTCAAGCTCCATGAGTTTTTTTTATGGTATAAACTTTTTACTTTTGAAACTTCATTATTGATCCTGTAAAACATTCTTGTAAAACTATATTTTTAATATAAAGTTAGTAAAAGTTTGAAATAACAATAATTAATTTTGAAAATCAATCTAATTTCAAAAATATGTTTCAGGAACTAACCAAAGCTTTGAAGAGTGAACTAACGGGAGACTTTGAAGATGCTATTGTTGCGCTTTTGAAACCGTTACCAGAACTTTATGCCTCCGAAATCCATGATGCTATGTGTGGCATTGGTACTGATGAAGAGGCTCTAATAGAAATCCTTTGTACATTGAGCAACTATGGTGTACATGTTATTTGTGACACCTACAAGAAATGTAAGCCCCTTGAAATGCATTTTTAATTTTTTTTATTGTGGAATACAATAGTATCTGAAGAGAAAAAATATTTGTAAACTTGATCTACACCTTCCTTAAAAATTATATTTAAAAAATTGTTTCAGTTTAAATATAAAACGTAATTTTGAATGTGTAGTATAGTTTAAAAAAACATCTTTCTTGCAATCTAAATGAATAGTTAAATATTGAAGCTAATTTATTTTCTTTGGATGTTTCCTTTTCTGAAACTGTTTTGAAAACAAAATTTACAAACTACAAACAAATTACTACCACGCTTATTTTGTCTTGGTAAAAATTTGCTGTGTACTTTCTTGAAATTCTTTAACATTTGTATTACATATTTGTACCTTGTAATTTAATAGCATAACTGGACTTGGCCATGGTAACTCATGTTATATTTTTACTTTAATTAGTTTAGTTATTTTATTATAACTTTATACAAAATGTTCGAAAACCAATAATAATTTTTCTCCAGTCTTCTTTGGTTAACTGCCATAACCTGTTCAATTTAAATAAAATTAATTTAAAATCAATTAAGTACAAGATTCAATTTTTCCCACACTTATAAAACAATGTTGACATTCATCTTTAAAAATTAAATAAAACTTTCTTGAGCTCTTTTTTTTATTAGTTTTAAGTGTTTGTTATTAGATGTGGAATATGATATGCAAAATTATATTATTGCATTCAACATAAAAATCATGTTAAAAATTATTAAATCATTGCATTAAAACAGTACTGTTAATGAATATTATATTATATAATATTATATATATTATATTATATTATTATTAATTATGATTAATTATTATATATATTATGAATATTATATATTAAAACAGCACATATTATAAATATAATATGAAACATAGGATGGCTTATCATTATTTATAATGGCAGTTCATCATAACAAACAATGGATGTAGGGCATTTAAACTATATTAGTGTGAACCATACTCAATACTCCTTTATTGTACTCCTTCATTATGAACCTATATTCTTGATTCAAAGGTAATACAGTAGGCTACATTCTAATATTTTATGTTTTAAATTATATTTTTTAATGTAATTATAACTAAAAATACAGTGATTATTATTATTAAAAAAAAGATGATCATTAACTCAATTCCTTCATAAACCTAGTAAAAAGACTTATATAGAGCTATGATGAAATGTGCCAGCCACACTCTACTTATTTGTGTTTAGATCCACTCTCAATTAATAAATACATACAATTTGTATTATATTGTTACAATAATGTTGTATTACAACAGTATTGATTGCACTATTAGTTTGCGCATTACAACATCCATACAATAAATAAATATTTCGTTAGTCAGCAGAACATTTAGTTGAAAAATTAGTCTAGAAGTTGCAGGCCTTTGCAGGCTAAAGTATCAGCTGTTGTTATAATAACACATAATATAGTGTGGTCACTAGTGGAGAACTGGGTAGTTGTGTGTTTGAGCACATTGTTAGTGGGCAGCAGAGCTGGCCTACCGACCTGTGACCTATGAGACAATCGTATGACAAAACAGTTCTGCTGGCTAAGAAGTAGCAGTGACCTACTGACCTGAGAAGACATTAACAAAATACAGTAACTAAGCGCAAAGGGTAAAAATATTCCAAGTATACTCTGTTAATCTATAATTTTTTTTATCAGTTAGATGTTATAAAGATATTTCTCACACTATGATACATGTACACTTAAACAATAATCATAATAATATTTATCAAAGAAACAGTTTACCTTAAACTATTATACCATATTACTGATAATACTAGCTACATAAACATATATGAAGATATTCTTCTGGCATGTATTAATATGGATAGTGTAATTCAATAAACAATATATTTTTTCAGTATATGATAAAGATCTAGAAAGCGATTTGAAGGGTGACACATCGGGACATTTTCAAAAACTTCTCGTCTCACTTTGCACTGTAAGTATTGTTTACATTTTACTTTTGACACTAATTAAATTACGCTGTCTTATATTCACAGAATATTAAGTTATATAATTAGGTAAAACTATGTAACAATACTGTTCAGCGATGCCATGGTACGAGCTTTTTGAAATTTTTGGGGATTACAAAAAGACAATTTTTGTAATGTTTTCAGGCACATTTTCAAAGAATTTAAACTTTTTTTCAATATAAGTCATTTAAACATTAATGGTTTTATTGCCTATTCATAGCAATGTGTCATTAATAATCTTTCATAACCTTGTCATCTTTTTTTTCTTTCATAACCACTTGTTGAAAGCAGAATTTAAGCCAATTTTATAACAAGCATGGGCGTACATTCCATATGTGTTAAGTAAGCCTCACACATCCTACAACAATCACAGAATTATTACTTTTCTTTTGCACTTTTAGAGGTTTAATTGCTTGTAGAATTCATTGTATGTAACAATTTCATCGTTTAAATACCAATAAAAATTATTAATATATTTGGCAGATTCACTGTTAGCACTGAACAGCACTGAAAGATCATTCAAAATCCTATGCTTATTGTAGAGTAACAAAAAACAGAGGTGACAGACATTGTGGTGGCAATGCAATGATCTATGCATTACTTGTGTGCTACTTCAGTAACTGATAAAAGTCCCTTTCTTTTATCACTGTAATGCGTATTTAGTGCATATCATACTGTGATTGTAGCATATTGAGTAAAATTACAGAACTATTTTTTTTAATTAGTTTATTGTATTAATACTTCAAATAGTTGTATTAAGTAGTTCAAATGATTAAGCCTAAACAATTTTGTCTTAAGAAATGGATAGTTAAGAATAGAAGACCTTGTCCTGATCTACATAACTTAATAACTACACATAAAAGATTTTGTTGTTGTTATTTTAAGGCAAAAAGCACATTGAGGCTATTATCACCTATCTAAATATAAGTGTGAGTGTAAAGTGTTAAAGTCGTAATGTTGTAAGCGTAAGTGTGTGTTAGACTCGGGTACCGTGAGGGACATCTAAATCCTCTCAATATATAGCTAGTCTGCACCCCCCCCTGTGGGGATACATAAAAAAGAAAAATAAATATAAACATCATTTGAATTAATATATATCTTTTTTATTTACAATCTAACAATAAGAAACATTGTAAATAGAAAAAATCTGCAATTTATATCTTGTTAAGAAGCTTCAACATATTATTATAGTACAGCCAGTATCTGAAACATAACTTATAACAAGAGGCTTAATTTTCCTTCCTACAAAATCAGAATTTGGGAAGGAATTTTTTGGAGGAATTTTCACTATGGGCTTTGTTGGAATGGACACTACTATAATTTATGCAAAAGACTGTGCATAATTAATTTCTTATCTAAACAGTGTCAGAAAATTGTGCAATTTGACAGTTTTGGAGCACAAACAATTTTTAATTTCCAAAATGAAAGGTAAAAATTGAAAAATTTCCTGTGGTACTTGTTTAATATTTCTAATTGTGATTTGCCTTAATTATTGTTGCTTATAGGCAAGTCGAGAAGAAAATGCAGAAGTAGATTCGGAGGCCGCTGTAAAGGATGCACACGCTCTATTAGATGCTGGTAATATGATAGATTAATATTAAAATAAAAAACTAAATAAAAATTCTTAACTTACATCGAGCAAAACTTAAAAATACAAAAACAAACTCTGACCTCCGTAAAATTTAAAACTTTTTTTAACTTATACTTTCTTCAAATCTGATTTCACAGGCTATAACCAGAGTTAATAATGACATAAATTAACCCTGACTGCCATATTCATTTTTCAAATTAAATTTGAAAATTTAAATGGCTAATTTTTACAGATTTTTAACACTGATTAACAAACTTGTATAAGCTATTACCTAAATCAATTTTTATGCAAAATTTGTACTAAACCAGAACAAAATTTTTAACAGGGGAATAAAAATAAATGAATGCATTATTTTATAACGTACAACAATATCAAATAATTTTTTGTAATGCCGTATAAGAATGCACCACATTTATTGTCAAAAGTACATCCAATGGACTTAATGCGATATTAATTTTGTGTTCAGGTGTAAAAATAAAAGGAACCGATGTTTCTGTTTTTAACTCTATTCTTGTCTCCCGTTCTTATCAACAACTAAGGAAAATATTCTCCGAATATGAGAAGATGGCTGGACATGAAATTGAGGAGGCTTTGAAGAAAGAAACTAGTGGAAGTTTAGAAAAAGGATATCTTGCTATAGGTTGGTCTATAGTTTTGTTATTATGATTAGATATTATGGTATAAACAAGACTTGGAATTTTGAAACACACACACACACACCTGATTTTACAACATATTTTGAGTTCTTGTACAAAATGTACATAAATTTTAATGTACTGTATTCATAACGTTCACTCCGACTTACATTATTGTGATACAGAATTTGTTGTGATATTACCTTGAAAAAATTGGTAAATTAGCAAATTTCGTTCTAACCTTAAAGTGAAATTAATACATAAAAAAATCTTATCTCTCCAAAAAACCTAATTTTTACCTTATACTCTCTTTTCAAAATTTTATTTTACCCACAATAATAAAAGTAAAACATTTTATTCAGCAACTTTAACGTTTAACATTTTATAAAATTATTACAGTTACTAAATTTAAAAACAGTAATTATTTTTGTGAATGCTAAATTTAAAAGTCACATTGATTGCTATTAAAGTATATTGTTGTTTTGTTTAAATATAGTAAGATGCGCAAAGAACAAAAAGAAATTCTTCGCAGAAAGGTTAGAAGACAGTATGGCTGGGCTAGGCACCAAAGACAAGACTCTGATACGCATTATTGTTGGACGGAGTGAAATTGATTTAGGCGACATCAAGGACAAGTACTTTGAAATGTACGGGAAGACCTTAGAAGAGAGCATTTCAGTAAGTCATATTCATGTTTTATCATTTTAATACGAACGTTTATTCATATTTACAGTCTTGAAACTATTTAAGGAAACCTTTAAGATATGAGCAGAAAATAATCGTGAACACATTATTTTTACCTTATTGGAATAAAGGATATTTATTACCCTACAACCTCATTAACCTCATTAATAAGTAATATCAGAGCCATTCTTTGTTAAACATAGACTGTGGAAAAAACGATAAAATAAAACATGTACTTACTAAAAATTGCCTTTATGCAGTTAAATGAACCAGAGGTCAGGATCAGTGCTCATTTCAAGGTCCCAGATTTGGGTGTTTATTATCATGGCTGCTCCAATAGATCATTTTTCTAACGGAAATTCATTAGAAAGTTTCTACTATCCTGCTGTCCTTTGTCTTGAGCTTATGAGCTGAACGATCTTACATCCATGTCAGCATAACATGGATTTATGGTGATCAATGGCACTTATCACCAGAATGTTATTTTACAAGCAACAGTTGCATATGAAATCAAAGTTCATTTGGTGTAGTTTTCACCTGACGTCAAAATAGACCATCACTAGCTATCAATACTCACTACCGCTAATTACCATTTACTTGTTACTACTCACTACTCATATTTTTTATTACTACTTACCATTCACTAGTCACTAACACTAGTCATTATTAACTACTTGCTCTCGCTAGTCACTATTTACTTATCGCTACTCCAATTAATCTGTTCAAGATCCCGGAGCAGTGATGGAGGCAAAAGGGAAAAAAGGGTTGGATCAATAGTAAGCTGAAAAAGGGGAAAAATAATTACTGTTATTTGTTATTGTTTGTTTAACCCAGGAAACAAATGTCTCCTCATTTAAAAAACAACCTCCTTGTGCTGCGTACACTTGCACTCACAATGGATGGTCAAATGAAACTGTCTTCTGAATGGATAAAATACATTATCAAACACTCTAAGGCTAGTTTAAATAGTCATTTTGATTTTCTATAATCACATTAGAAGCATACAATTCTGCTGTGACAAGGGGATTACAATGTTTTCTATTCCCCTACACAGCTCACATCAAATTCAGTCCCCTGATGTTACTTTTTTTGATCCTTTAAAAGATGTTCTTCCGTCAAGAATGTGATTTGGTAAATTAAATCTACTGCTTTCCGAAAAATAACAATGTATGGTATTGTAGTACTCTTGAATTCTACTTACTACAGAGTTGTAACTATATAAAGTGCAGTTTCTGAATCCAAAGCCACTGGCATTCCTTTGAATACAAATGTGTTTATAGAAGATTTTCAGTTTCCCAAATGTTGATGACAAGCACAGAAATGTTTGATATTTGCATTAAAAATGATGAAGAATCATCACAAATAACCCCTCCCAGTAATAACAAGACTCTAAATAACAAAGCACATTTTTATTTAAGAAGCTTGCCAACAACTTCAGGGGCCTAAAGTGTGCCTGCACCTAGTGCACTTTCACCCACTAGAAATAAATGTGGTCTAATACAATCAAAGAACTAATTCTGTTGCCTTCATCTGGATTAAAACAAACCAAAATCATTCCCAGATTTTAATTCCTAAAAAAATAATTTTGGAAGAAAAACAAATAAACTGGATAAAAAAATTAGTAAATAGGCCTGCACTTAATTTTGACACAAAATTTACAGAAAAAAAGAAAATCAGTGAAAAAAGTTCAGAAATAGTTTTAACTTTTGAAAAATCAGTCTCCGACAATGATGTTTATGACATAAATGAAAATCAAATCTGTAATGATGTCGAGTTGGACAGCCTACCTGGATGTGGAAATGAAGAATCTTGTTTAGTTCGTGAAGAATTCGGAAGAGACTATGAAGAATGGTTCAGATGCACAAGCATCTTTGGGCTCATGCTTTAGCTAGTGGATTTGAATCTTTAGAAGACTACATTTGTGACAGGTGTCGAAAGTTTTGAACTTGAAATAAAATTCAAGGGTTATTTTTTTCAAGAGGTATTTAAACAATTTAAATGAGATTCCTTACAAGAATGTAAACTAAATTTATTTTTTTAATGTTCGTTTAACATAAACTATATAATTTCAGAATTTTTTTTTATAGTTTTTATTTTTTATGACTAGTTGTAAAAAACATTGTTAATTTAAATTCAACCTGTTTTTGTGTAATTCTTACACTTCTTTTTATTTGTAATAATAAAAGATTTATGTGAAATTTTTGTTTATCATTCCATTTCATGGAAAAATCTGTGATTGTGAATACACCAGCGGGTGGGGAAACACTAACCAAAGCACATAGTTCATTAAAAAAATGGTAGAGTCATTGGGACTGTCGGCAGAAGCATTAGCTTCTAAAAAAAAAAAAACATACATATAACGTCATGAGAATATATAAAATATAAATATAAGATATTTATTGAACTGTTGCTGCTGGCAATATACACATCATTACAAGCGTGAGCAAGGAGAACATGAGAAGAAGAAAAGTGGAGAGAAAGAGAGAGGAACATGCACATTCTATGTTCTACAGGAACAAAACATACATATGTGCGCGACCAACTCAGTCGAAACCAGCAGACAAAAGAAAGGAGAAGAGCTGAGAACTGGAGAGGGTCTGTGTAATACTTCTCCTACTCGCCTTACTTATGCTTCGTAAGCCTACTCAATGAAAACGAATCACTCCATGGTGACAAATACAAAGTGCACAATGCAGTATAAGAAGCTAACGCTTCAAACAAATATAATAGTTTACATAACTCACCTTTCGAAATTATATATACAATCACTAAATAGTTAAACTAAATGTTTGAACTCATTACATATTTTTCAGGTAAAATTAAAATTTGTGGCAATTTTCTCGCTTAAGTGATTGGAGCTACCCCAATCTTCTCTATTTGTGGAGTTTTTGTTTTATGCAATATCAGCTGTGTTATCATTGATGATGTAGAGGGAACAACTAAAAGATTGTTTTGCTGTTTATATTCCTCCTAGTTTGTATTATAAGAATACAACCTCTGCCATCTATTATTGAAATCCATAAGTTTCTATAACTGCAGTTTGTAACAATAAATTCATAAATAATTTACTATTGTTTACAGAAAGACTGCTCTGGAGACTACAAACGCTTACTGTTAACTCTAGTTGACTAGTCCTACTGCTGCCTATAATATACAGGCCACAATCACTAAGCATCAACTGTGCTATTATATATAAAAGTACAGGCTGAAGAAAAAAAATACTATTATGTTGTTTTATATTATATTATATTTATACTGATCTAGAAATATATAATAAATATTGTATACTAAATTTTCAAAAATTAAATAATTTAAAAAAATATATAATTGGTTTAATAATTATTCATCAACTTAAAACCTTTCTCTAGTAATAAGACATATTTCTTGTGTGTGCATGTGTAAAATCTTGTCCCCAAACACTTCTATACACATGGAAAAAAATTTTTTAAGTTTGAACATCCTGTAAATTGTCTTTAACAATGAATTAAAAGAGAAGTAAGAAAACATTTTATTCTTGGCCTAAAATATTAATATTTTTTAAACATCCATTTTGTTTTTTAATACATAACAGCTTCACTAACCCTTTCAATGTCTACATTCTGTTTTACTACATCTAACAAGACCGGACGTTTGAAATAGTGAGAAAAATGCCAACGTCCTATTTTCTCACATGTTAAGCAAAATCATAAAAATGGAAAGAGTAATATTATTGCTACTTTTTAATATCAGTCTGAAAAGAACTCTTCTTTTCATTTCACATTGTTAATAGTAATGTAAAATCAATGAACAGTTCAATACTCCAGTGATAACATTGATTGAGTCAGCTAGTTCAAGGTTGTAAAAAGAAGATTTCTTATAAAAATAATGTCATTTTTTAATTTAGTAAGATACTGGCCTAAACTCTTTACCACATATAGTGAACACATTGTGCCTTTGAGTTATGTGCAAGGTTTTACATTAAATATTTTCCTCCTGTCAGATTTCTTCAAACGAACTAAAAATTTCTTCAGAATTTTTTTGTTGTGTAATTATATATATTTTTTTTAGGTTATAAGGGTTTTTATATATAAGGGTATTTTTTGTGAGACTGATTATATATATATATATATATATATATATATATATATATATATATATATATATATATATATGTATGTGTGTGTATCATGAGAATTTAATTGATAATCAATCTACTGAAAAAAGAAGTTTGATATGTCAAACAGTTATAACTATTTTAATTTTGCTACAAACAATAGAGAACCTGAATGGTAGATTTTTTTCTGGTGAAAAACCGTGAAGACTATCATCGGCTGAGACGACCTCAATGGTAGATTGCATACAGTGTAGGACACCACCCACAGTAATATAATTTTCAGGTATTGATATTTTGGATTATATTTTAGAATTGTATTGCTTTGGTTTCTGTCAGTACATGTTGTAGTATTTCTCTATATTTTAATCATGGATTTCGACAACCTCCCAGCTTTTTGTCACCTGAAAATCACAAGACTGCTTTTTCTTCAATCACCGTAATTTCTATATCTTTCAAGATATAGTGAAAAAGTAAAAAAAAATATGTAGGGATTAATAAAAACAAAACACTATTCTTATAAAAATATATTTATAATATTTTACAATACAGATTTACAAGTTAGACATCCAGTCAAAGTGCCCCAATATGGGGATATGAGAGAACATAAATATACAAATAATTTTCTAAATTATCTTACGTGATATAAATAAACAAAGGTCTACTAACATTGTACACAGCGATACCCTTACAACAATAATTGGTTAACAGCTAAACTTAAAACTAGAAGCTTCACATTCATTACGTACTAACAAAACTTTCGATTCGGAGTATTTGTTCATATCGGGTTTAATCCTTTTTGTCGTTCTAATAACCAAACTAATTTAATCACACACTACCACAAGTGTAAGGAACCATTCACGTAACTACTTAGTACAAAAATTGCAACAATTAAAATACAATAAACAAACTTTAAAGACAGAAATGTGTTTCACTGAGTCAAGATTGTTTTACAATAATAGCAATAGTGGCAACAAAATAAAAAAATATTAATTTGTTCAAAATTATGTTATAACATTTAATTAACATTAATAGGCAGGTTATTTCTTCCTTAGAAAAGTGAATAATTCCAACAGAATGATTAATTTTGAAACACAGTGTAGCTAAAAAATGTAATCTTAATTCTCAAGAGGTTAGAATAAAAATTGCATAATTTGAGTTGTCAAAATTAGAACTTTATAAAACAATTTGAAGTTTCTAACAATAAATTGTGTAACTTTCAATTCTTGGTTTAAAGTTTAGCAAAATGAGCTACAATTCAGATGCAAATATTTTAAAATTCAATATTTAAAATCTAGTAATGACTAATTTTATATATTACTGGCAAAAATGGTTCTCATTTTGTCTGAATTATTGAAAATTAACATGATCCTTGAAACAGTAAGTAAAAAATGAATTTTGAAATTCAACTGTGTTTTTAAAATTAAGAACATTATGTAAAAATTTTAAAACTATTGTCTGATCACTACATATGTAACAACTTGCCTCCAAAACACATACAGAGAAATTTTGTTTTTAGCTAGAAAATAAAACAGTGACATAATACACATCCTGTAAAATGTCTTTAACAATGAATTAAGAGAGCAGTTGGAAAACATTTTAGTTGTAAGCCTACAATATTAATAAGTCATTTTAAAACTTTCACTTTGTTCAATATAACCTTTTAATTTTACATTAAAATTTTCAACAAATGTAAATTTTAAAAAATAACTAAAATAAACCTATTTCTTTCAAAAATGTTTCACGTTGAGAAATATATTTCAAATAAGAAGGTGAGTAAAATATAGCAAAAAATAATAACATTGTTTACTTATTGTTCTTACACTTCATGCCAGACAATATAAACTGAACATGAAAAATGTTTTCTTTACTGTACAACAGGTTATGTTAGTGTACTAATTTATAATTAATTGTAAAGTCGATTATGTTAAATTTGTTAATATATGAAGTATTGAATATTCCTTTATTTCTGAAATTGTGTTCAGAAACTTTATAACAACAATAATCACTTATACTGTAATCACACCTAAAAATATTAAATAATCCTTTACTACAATTAGTTTTATAAAATTTACACTTTTTTATAAGTTTTCTCAAGAAATAAATAGTGAATATAACTTCATAAAATACACAAGTACGAAATCAAAAATCCAGAAGTTGCTACTGACAGAAAATTATATGCTTTCTATTTGTTACATTTCAGATGAAAACATTTGTGCTCCTGACGGTATTTGAAAATTTATTACACAAAACACTATTTGTGTTAATTTAAACTTGTCAAATATACGATTTAAATATAGCGCTACAATTTTGTTATGCAATCATTTTCTATTATCGTTTCATATAGGGCCTGTAACAGTAAATGGCTAAACTAAAAAATGAAATTTCAGAACTCTTAACATATCTACTGTGCTAAACATTGTCACTAATAATTGCCGATATTTAAGGAATACTGAAAATTCAATCATGAACTGCAACTTTGCAATTAATATACTTTTGTGTCTTTCTTATACAGTGTGTTCAAGAAGTGACACAAAGGGAAATTAGAAAGTTCTATGAATTAGTTACAAAAACAGTTGAAAGTGGGCTCCATTTTGTGATTCACACAATTGAATACGACAGTATGAATAGTACAGTATGGGTGCACCAAACAGTCTACAATTAAGCCGCTGTATAGGTTCCAAGACACAGATAATATGGCAGATGTACGAATAAAAAAGAACAAGTTACTGTAATTTCTCAACATACATTACAAAATGTGTTTCAGCACATATAATGTATTTTATTGCATGAATTGCAAAATGGAGCACAGTTTGAACAGTTTTTGTAACACACAATAAATTAACTTCATTACTTTCCCATTATTTTTCACCAATTTTTGAACAATGTATAAATACAATTGTGTGTTGTACATGAACACTCAAAATGTTTTGGAAACCTGATGTTCAAATATGTGTATTCGATGTTTCGTCTCCCTAGAAATGTCAAATAGTCAAAATGTTATTAAAAATTCTACACAACAAAATCCGATTTGAGCATTTTGAAGTAAATTTTATAACACATATTTTTATTTTTATTTCAATGATGAACTTTGAAAAACACGCAATGTGTGTAAAACCTACAGCATGAATGCAGAAGCGAAACAAAGGACAGTAGATGGTTGGAGACCACCATAGTGTGTGAACAGATTTCTAGCACAGTTACATGGTTAGTGCATAGTAGATATTATATAGTAAAGTGAGGAGATAACTAATTACCAATTTATAACAAAAATTGATAAAAAACAATGATTAATGATATTAAAAAAAATGAAGTTAAAAAAATGACTGATGGTGAGAATAAAATTGCAACACTATCAATCGCTGAATTGGGTTGGATTGTGTAATAAACCAATTTTAGAAATTTTGGGAACAGAAGAAGAGGCTGAAACACTAGTCTCTTAATAGCGATGTTGGACTTGGAAGTGTATGGACTGATACACTGCTCCAATGAGGGCGTAAACTAAGGGGAAAAAATACATTTTTATTTTTTAGATGTCACATATTTAGGAATTTACAGCAAGTTATTTCCTAAAACTGTGTTGTTTTACAGATTTCTGCAACAAAAATTGAAGGTACTGTAATTTGATCTTTGTGTACTAATACAAAAAAAGTCTGTATATGACTGATTCATAGTTACAATCTCGAACATTATTTTCCTGTTAAAGAATGTTTTTTGTTATCCATTGTCGGCCTCTCTCTCATTACCCAACACCTCATGAGTTGCTGTACATAAGCCTTTAAAAGAAAAATTTCATAATTGTTATACAATTTAGATCTTTCTATATCACTCAGGTTATAAATAAACCCAATTTTAATGACAAGCAGTCCAGACAGGGTACAGCAAGTTTTATTGTAGTTTAATTTTTTTTAAATAAAAAGAAAAGAAAATCTTTAAAACAAATTAATTTTTATTCCATTGTTTAATTAATTAGTTAACCTATTTGTGTAAAAAGTTCACTACAATTCCATCCTAAATGACAAGTATACGATAACATTGACATTACAAACATTGCGAGACGATTTAATACGTAAATGATTTCTATCCAAATTTATACTGTTTGTTTGTTTAAATTAGACACTATTTCCTTATCAGAAAATTAATTAAAATGTAGTTTATGGTAATCATTGTAACTATGAAAGGGAACTTATTTTGTTATTACACTTTATATTATTTTGGAAGATCAGAAATCAGGATTAAGTCTACATTTTTAAATATAAAAGTTTTTTTTGCTTTATTTAAAAATGTAACTTTAAAAATTTTACTTGTTTGAAAAATTTTAATGCAAAAAATGAAGATTTGTTTAAATAGTTGTTAAGTATTTCGCCTTTCTTTAAAATTTATTTGCTAAACCAATCTTCCATTTAAACTTTTCTAGTCAACCAACATTTTTTACCTCACACAAAGGTAGCTGTGCCGGATGTATTATTAAAACATTGTCCCTTTTTATAATTACGAATTCTATAAACTTTATTATATTTTCTGATAAAAACATTAGAGGTGTCTAATTATTAAACGAACATTTTGTATACACATGCACTACACTTATTGTAAAATATAAACGAGTTAAGTTGTATTATACAATAGAATCTAAGTTCCAACTTAAATGTACTTAACATTAAAACAACAATAAATTATTCGTATTAACATTTTATTTCCTTTGCTTCCTCTATTCATAAGCTTTTCAAAATCAGTTTTACTGATTTTATTCATATTCGAACACTTAACAAAAATAGCCCTGACTAAAATAGGCCTAAACAGTATTTTCCCTTCTAGCATCACACATTTAAAATGAACAAGCATAAGGGTATAAACAAGATTTCAGTTTCTAATATATAAGTACAACAAAATAACACATAAAGTTGAAAATCATTTACTGCTGTTACAAACAAAACTAATCTGAATTAATCAGACCCCCTTCTAGACCCGTATAAAGGTGACAAACTCTGTAAAGAGTTCCTACACAAAGTTTTAATTGAATGTTGATATGCTTTACAAAGCCTGTGCTATTTATTACAAATAAATGTTGTTTTTTAATCAGCCAAAATCAGCTTAATTTCTTAAAATTGGTTAATAATTAGATTTTATAAAATGTTGGTCATGTATTCATTACTTAACTCGGTATGCTTGATTTGTAGTAAAAGAAATTTTAACGTTTATAAATTGTAAAAAAACAAAACACTTCGACAATTGTCTTTCAAGCCCAGGATTAAATTCATTTTTATTCCAAATGCTAATTTGTTAATAATAAAATTTGGTATACTAAATTTAGTTAAGTATATAACCAAATTTTTAACAAACTATATTTCGATTTTGATCCATTAGGTCCATTTAACTTCTTTGACAGTATTATTTTTCGCTACACTTCGCATTACCTCGTTAATGGTTATATTTCTGTAATTTTCAATTTTAAAAAATTTCAAGATCAGTTCAACTATACCATTATTTGATTTAAATCTAATTTTAACTAAAAATGTGATATCAAGTCAAAGTCGAAGAATGCTTTAAAACTTTTCAAAATAATTTTATTAATTATTAATATTAACTTTACTTCAAACATGATTAAAGTAATTACAGTATATATCACTAGAAAAAATGGAATTGTATTTCCATAAATTAACAAAATTTAATAACATCACATTAACAAACATTTTAATTTGCAAACATTGTTGTATTTTACAATAAAAATACAAAAACTGATTTTCACTTATCTTAAACTTTTTTTAAAATCTGACTTTACTGATAAGTAATCACTTTTCTCATTGTTTACAATGACCATTAAAATCTACATGAATTAGTCATTCTAAATCTTCAATGACATTTTAAACACGATAATGATAATGAAATTAAGCTTTCAAAAAAAAATAAAACAGACATAATTTGTTTTTAATTTCGAATGGTTATTTTGAAATGGTTGAACAGATTTTGCTGGGTTACAAATTCGTACAAGCTATTACCAAATTTTCCAATCGAAATTCACTAAAAATTAAGCGTAATATAAACGTCAAAGTAAGAAACAATACAATTCAGTAAACATCTTCAATTCAAAAACATATATGCAAATGATGAATTTAAACAAGATAAATTGTTATTATAAAACATTCTGTTAGCAAAATAACAAGCCAGTTATCCATTAGAAAAGTCTTTACTTCATATAAAAATTGCCAAATTTAATCAAATACTTTAAGTTTTCACTCGTTGAACATTATATTGTTTACATATAACTTTGGCCCATCCAACATCCTATGTTTTCAGAACTTTTTGAACAAGTATTGAATTCATTTCAAATGTTCGTGTTTAATGGACCTCACGGGCGGCCTGGAATTAATGCACGTAAGTAGTACAATGTTACAAGGAATGTGTTTGCAAGATGAAGGAAGACTGCTTGACAAGTTAAAAACTAAAAAGTTTAATACTGAAGCAATGAGCTATCAACCCTTTCAGGACTAACTGTGTTGATTTAACTTGGAGAAATATTAATTAATACTTAAGAATAATCAGTTTTTAACCCTTTGCGCTCACTGAGGGTCGTTAAAAATGTTCCTTTTGGATTGTATGGCTATTGGCTTCTATTATTTCTGTACCAGTTTGAATCATTTCTTGTTATTGTTTAGCTAAAAAGGTTACTGGAAGTGGCCAACACAAAATTCTGCAAAAGTCATTGTAAGTAACCAAATTAAACACTGTTGAAATGATTTTGTTTTACAGTGCTGGACTTAAAAAAGCAACTTTTAAATGTTAACAAAGTAATTCAGTCGGTAACAACCAGCAGTTAAAATGGCAGCCAAGCTTGACAAACATCCTAGTGCCCATTCAACATGATAGGACTAAGCAAGTGGAAAATAATAGGCCCTTGCCCAAACTAGACCCCTAATAATAGGGTCAAGCTTATAGTTAACATGTCCCAAAAGAAAGAAAAATAATGGGACTAGTAATAATAGAGTTGCTCAAACTCTATTTGCGCCCCTTTTTCGAGCGCAAAGGGTTAAAATTTCAAAAAAATTAATTTTAACACTAGAAATTTAATTTTTGTCACAAATTTGTATAAATAATGTTTTCCACCAATAACTTAATACACTTACATTGTTCATTTCCTACTATCACTTCATGTAAGTTTTGAAAAACAAATCCAAATTTGGAGTACACTTTTAACACTTTTTTATGGAATAACATAAACAAAGTAGTAAAAACACAACTGAACGAAATATTTTTTTTCATAAAACTTTACAAAACAGTATTGGGTTTTACACTATGTTCATGCTGCAGTCCTAAAAGGGTTAAAGTTATCACAAACATATGACGTTAAAGTTAAACCATCATACTACTATCAACTATAAATGCTTCCGAATTAAATTGATTTATAGTTTCAAAACACAACATTAACACACATAAAATAACAAAAAACTTCCTAATAACATAAAAGTGGATTGCACGGACATTTCAACTAAGACAACAGCGATTTGTTTCAAGGTCATATTTTTCCGTGAAATAAATTTTTAAAAATAAACTTAATTTCTGTCAACAAACAAATCAGCTATATGACTGATTGATAGCTAATGTATGATGTCTATGTGTATTTTTTTGAGAAGTAGTGCACTGTATACTACTTGATTAATATTAAATATCTGACAACTTATTACTAGTAAAGCAACGACTGACCTGTGACTAAGTTCTGTAATTTAATGTGACATAAGCACTCTGCAGGAAGGAGTGGAATAGTAAGAACACTCAGTAATGTTTAAAAGAACCAGTTGCAGACGATGTTGGGAGATAGTGCCTCGGCCGTTGACCGGGTCCTAAACTTCCTTCATTGTCTGAATTTTTTAAATAAAATTTAATTTATATATTTGTTATTGCTAGTGTTATTTTATTTATTTATTTTGTCTATATAACTTCATCTCTGTTATGTTTATATATACTTTTACGGATTGTTATTAAATTTTATTCATTATTCATTGTTATTTATGAATATACAAATATTCATTATTTTAATATAGTTATACCTGTTATTTAAATTTTTGTTTAATTTATTTTTACTATTATAGTTCATTGTTGTTTTTTTTTATTTAAGTAAATTTTGTTAATTATTTTTATATACTTTCATTTTGCTTGACGGCGATGATAACCTTTACGGTTTTTCGCTGCACAAAAAAAAAATCAAAAGAACCAGTGGGTTTTTGGTGAATCGTTTTGAGAACACATTTCAAAAGTCATATGAAATGTTTTTCATTCAGAGACATTATAATGAATTTGGCCTTAATCCACTAACTTTTGATGTAAAACTATGTTTCTGTTCATACCTTGATATGTAGACTGGACTAATGTAACGAAAGAATTGTTATTAGACATTTCATAACTCTAAATTTAAATGGTACCTCTCCCCAACACCCAAGGTATTATTTTAAACCAAATAATGAATGAAGAGCTGGGTACATAACTTTGAATCTGATTTTGGATGATTTTTTATCTGAGATATGACAACCTTAAAATTAAAACTATACAAAAATTGTAATTAAAACAATTGATTTACATGACATATTTATAGATACAGATCGAGTTTGCTGTAGGGGCTCATGCTCCCATATCACCTTAATCCCATTTTACACCACTTATCCTACTTTACACCACGTTAATTTTCAGCACATAAGTTGTCCAACTTTTTAGTGTGTTTTATTAAATATTAATGATCAAGCTAGCTGGCAGCCATGTTTGTTTTTTTCAACAAATTTTTGACAACCTGACCACTCAATAAACTAACTGTTCACTCCTTGGAGCTTAAGTACTTAATGATCTCTAATTCTACAAATTTTCAAGCACTACATCGATGAATTAAAAGCATACAATTTCAACTTCTCCGCTTTTATTGGTGTTCTTCAACAAGTGTTGCTATCCACCTCGCACATTACAAAATATCCTTAGTAATAGAACATATCACAGTTACGTTCAGCTATATCCTTGATCAATGCAAAATTATATGCCCAAATCTTAGTCCAGCAGGATAAAACAGTATTATCCATGACGTGCTTTATAACCGATCACAAGGCTATAAAAACTGACAATTTACCACCTTTCAGCTCAATGCAGTGTTGTAATCACTCGAGATGGCATTAAGAAAATCTCATTTAGTAATTTCGGTTACCATATGCTTTACAAATGTTCAGTTCTTTGCTTTACAAATGCAAACAGTGTGAACAAGAACAATAAGTGAAGAGTAAATAAAAACTGGCATTACATACATACAGTGATCCAACTGTGTTACTTATATTTCTGAACGTGACGAATAATGTTCAAGGTACCTCATGATTCCAGTCGATCATGAAAATTTTCAATCGTTATTTGTTGTCCAAAAAGATTTCTTTTCTAACAGTTTGTTTATTTAATGTTCTTTTGATTTTTTTAGAAGAAAATGACTGTTAACAAGAGCACTATCTATAAAAACATAACGAGTAGTTCTACATAAAACTTTGTAGACAGATCAAAAACTGAATCCTCCCAATTTTAAAACATTATAAATGCATAAACTATGGTATTGTTGAATGCAAATTATATTAATTATTTATTAAATATAGGATTTATATGTTAATGAAACTGTCATTCCTACTATTTCAATTAGAATGTGGCTACAATTTATTTTACTTTATAAATTTATATTGCTACTAACTGCTATCTTGTAGCTTTGTCATTTCAAATTCTGTAAATGACCAATACCACCTTTAGAACTAGAATGTACTAGGGTCAATTTTCTCTACCCATTTTCTCAATATACCAGTCCACTTCTCTGTCACTGGATATTCTCTGTGTTCCTTCCTCAAGTGACAAGGATGTTTTTTTTTAACGTCCGACTATTGTGCACACTTGGGCTAATGCAGACGATGGGATGATTTATAGCGTATGAAAATGCCAAGCCTTGGCCGGGAATCGAACCCGGGTCCTCGGGGTGAAAGCCCAGTACGCTATCAACTAGGCCACCGAGGCGGCAATGAAATAACCTCTTTCATCATCCCCAGTGACATAAGGAAGAAAGAGGTAAAGCAACTGCTATAGAAATTAGCATGACGTTAATAGTTCTGAAGATAGAGAAAGACAAAAAATGCACTAAAAGACTCTACTAAAATTATAAAGCAAGGAACGGAAGCAAGAGCAATACTCATCTTTAGCAAATATTTTTAAAACTACAGTATTACTTTTAGGCTATCACCAAAAATCGTGACAGTTTATAGTTTTCCATTTGTTTTAGTGTGTAACACTTGCGATAATCTTCTGTTTTTTAATCCAACATGTCCAGTAAACTTTGGTGTTTTTATAATCATGTATGATACAGTACACTGTTTTATATAAAGCTGCAGCACAAAAAGGTATTGGTACATATTTTTTTTACACTTTTGTGAGTTAATATAATCACAGTTACCGGCACTGCTTTTAGTTTTTTTTTTTTCGTAGATGTGTACAATAATACATGAACTTAAATAAACCACTGGTAGAGACAAGCAAAACTGATATTTCTTAATACAACAACAAAAAAACTATTTTCCTTGCCTTTCTACTAATACACATTTTTTCACGTTTTTTACTTTATGCCAATTAAGGCTAATAAAGTCAGGGGATAAAAAACGCCGAGTGTAGCAACTAGAATCGACCTTGCACGTAGTTCCATGTTCTAGGTAACTGGCCACTATTTTACTGACTGAGTTACAAGTTCTGTATCAAATATACACCAGGTTACTAATTCATCCGTGTCTGGAGTAATAAAAAACAATGGGAACTAATAAACACATTAAAAATTTAATAATTCTGAGTAGGTGCAAACAGTTTTAAAAGTGATGGATTGAATTCTTTTATTTTCCATTCTACTTAATCCCCTCTTATTGACAACGTTAACGCGGTGCCTGAAGAACCTCTGCTTCATGAAAGGTATACAATTATGAAAATGAAATGTTTTAGCAACAGTGAAATATAATAAAGCTCCTGGATTTGATGAAATTACACATTAGTTTAAAATTTGCCAAACAGATTTGGAAAATAATACTTGATATATTCAATATGATATTTCATAAAGGGAAAGGATCAGAAGCTTTAAACAATCTATTGTATAAGAAAACAGGATAGGCATCATTTATGGACACCTTAGCGAAGGTCCTTACCAGTATAATTTTGAATAAAATCAAAAATTGGGAAGCAAAAATTTAAATCCTTAATGAATACCAAACGGGCTTTCAAAAAGGCTATTCTACTGTGGATGATATATTTGATCTTGTAAATATGGTAGAATTGTGTTTGTCAAAAAAAAGAAGTAGATTTTTTTTTTTTTTTTTGTTGACTTCTTAGCAGTATTTGGTACAACGGACAAGTATTAAGTTATCCTGTTTGGAGGTATCGACAAGAGTGTGAGTACTGCAGAATTTACATTTTTTTTTAACATCCGACTATTGTGCACACTTGGGCTAATGCAGACGATGGAATGATTTATAGCATATGAAAATGCCAAGCCCTGGCCAGGAATCGAACTCGGACCCTTGGGGTGAAAGCCTAGTACGCTATCAACTAGGCCACTGAGGCGGCAAAGCAGAATTTACAGATGCTGCAACTGGAGTATGGTGCAAAAATTGGGTGTCAGTATATTTTTAAACAAAAGTAGGTTTAGAACTAGGATGTTTGTTGAGTCCCTTATTGCTCACTTTTTTTGTAAATGACCTTCACAAAGCATTGAGCGTAGGTTGGGGCTGCTGGTTCGGGTACTACTTTACACTGACAACGTTTGTGTCCTCCACACTACAAGACTTTCAGGCTATGGTAGATAGATTAAATATTTATTGCAATACATGGAATCTAAGTGTAAATTTATTAAAACCATAAATAATGGTGTTTCGAAAGGGTGAGAAATTGTCAGCTTAAAGATACAAGCAAACAGAAATTATAAATAAAGCATTTAAGGCTTGAACTCCGAATTTGTCATTTGATCAACATCACAGGTTATAGAGAAAACTAGTATGAATAGTATATGGTGTGAATTGACCTGTTTTCAAGCAGTTTAAAGGTGCTATGATAAGTTATACAGCTCAAGTCTGGGGATATCAAGAATATATGCGTTTTATACAGAAATTACTAGGTTTGAATCCCAAAAACCACAAATTATGCTATTTATAAAGAAACTGGACTATATTTGTTTTCACATTATATTATTACTTAATATTTGTTCACATTAAAACTGTACTTCACGTATTTATTTAAAATATTTGTTAGGGAAAGTGACAGGTCACTAGCTAAACAAGTTGTAAATTCTTTATAAATATTTGCTCATAAAGAAAAGTTAAGTTTATATTTTTTTTCAGCAAGGACTGGTGGGCCTTAATAAAAGATTTAAATTCTTAATTTTGGTTAGTTTTTGTCAATTAGTAAGAATGTTTGTGAATGTACCTAAGCATGTTAAAGTTTAACTTTAGTCAATATTTACTGTAATCTTTCTATTAATTAAAGTTTGATTGTTTAATGATAGCATTCAGACAACTCTTAAATCTGAGTGCTGAGAATTAAAATTTTACAAAATTTTAATATTTCATTTATTTTTTAAATATAAAGTGTAATTATATATTAAGAATGTTTCTTCTTGAATAAGTGTGTTAAAAATTTAATGTTTGTTTTTGTTAAGTATATAGGTACTGAGTTTTAAACAAAATGCTTTATGTGTTAAAATAAGTACTGGTTAGTAAGTACTCCTAGGTGTTGTTTAATCTAGCTATACACCCTTGTTAAAATTAATGAAAAATTGTAACGGATTTACTAAATTTATAAATAAAGCAATTACTATTTTACCAGATTAACATAAACCTACTGTATTTAGTTAAACACTGTTAACCTGCCTGGAATGTTAGGCTGAACTTCTCAATGGAACTTCAATGAAGGTTAACGAACTTCTCAATGTTTATATATTAAGTTATAAACATAATAATGTCCTTGAACATACTGATATGAAGAAATGTTATAACAAATCAGTCGCTGCCTTTACAATCAACTGAAAAGAGATTATAATCAGAGCTAGTTAATTTTTTTTTTAATACTGGAAGGCCAAGACTTCCATTTATCCTGGTATCGCCACTCAGTTATGTAGCTTCTTTTACACCCTCATCCACAAGAAGCTAGTTAGTTAATAACAATTAACAAGTTATGTTTTTATAAATGTGTTAAAATAGCAGTCACCAAATGTTAGTTATTAGAAGGGAAATTGGTTCAGATATAATGATGCTACACAACACACTGCCCAACTGCTTAAGCATACTGCTTTGAAGGACATTGTATTTAGACCCCCTATTCCCAGTTCAAAAATGAAAGACAAAATAGAAAAGAAAGTGGGAATTGTGTCACTATCCCACACCAAAATAGTCTTCCAGAAATCTAGAGGCTTTTGCATACCCATCTGAAGAAGCATCCCAGCCAATCCTCGAACTCCAAAGAAAAATTTGTTCTCAAGGGTGGCAGTCTACTCCATTACAACCTAGGTATGACTCCCCTATGACAACCTCACTTCATTCCAGGTTATAAAACCTCCCTTCTTCTATCAATGACAATCTGGTGGTCACCTTGTCAGGGCGACAATATCTCTCATCTCAGTATCGATGGTGAATTATCCATTACTCTTTCATCAGCTTTGACAATGGGTACTAATAACTGCTGTATGCAGACACTCATTTTAGGCAGTCACTAAGTCAAGGCAATGGAAATTTAAAAAATGTAAATATTTACTTTTGGTTTTTACTGAACGCAGCATACTGAATACAGTATAACTGAATATTTGTCGAGGAGGAAATAACTTCTACCCTATTCTACACATTTTGTCATTCTAACAATACATTTTAGAAATGATGCGGATGTGAAAGAGACTGAACTAATAGCCCAGTCAAAGAAGATAAAAAATACTTTAACATAGAAGTGATCTAAAAGAACAAACATGTTGTCTTAACCCTTTGATTAGTAAGACTAAATGTGTAAAGATAAAAGAGTAAGTTTTGGAATGACATTGACAATATATGGCGTTGAAGGTTTTTATATTCATTTATGTAATGCTATTCCACCTGAATTTAAGTTGCTAATAATTTGTAGGCATGTAGGAGGTGTGGAGGTGTAGGAGCTCACAAAGATAAGCCTATTACTCAAACAGGAAAAACAAATGGGTTTTGCAGAATTGTTGCAAATGCCTTACTGCCCTAAAAGATTTGTGATAACTGGCACAATCACATGTTAGTGGTTGAAAGCAATCATTGATAACAGTGCTAAACATTAGCATTTTCTTGTAGCTAAACCACGATAAAAAGTTTCAAGATAAAGTAAAATGTTTCATTGCTGGAGTGTAGATTCAATTTGATAAGACAGATATTGGAGATCCATCACATTCCAAAAACATGTCAGACTAATATTACATGACCACTGGCATCAAGCGATGACAAACAACCGCTTTGTCTGATGCCGCCTCTTCAGGTTCTTAACACCTGAGGAACACAAAAAGGAAGTACAAAAACACCGTCATATGTGTTCCAATACGCAAAGAAAAGAAACGAGACACAAAGACAAAACTTATGAATTTTCGGACTGCACTTTGCCATTACCTATCTATCAAGGATTTCCACCAAAAAAAAAAGAAAAAAATAATTCATTAAATTAATGTTTAATAATTATGTTGTTGTGACACAATAATGTTTTGTAAAGAAAATTTGTTGTTAAAACATAAAATAAAGAAAAAAATTACTTTTTATTTTTTTTACTTTTTTGACATTTTTAGAGGTAAAATGTCACTACTACATGGACTGTATCAAATAACATTCTAAGACGCCATTACTAATCAAAGAGTTAATATCAACACTCTCCTTGGAAATAATGAATCTAATGAAAACAAAAGAAATTTTCTGTACGTAAATTATTTAAGTTTTTGTTTTCTACACTATTTTAATGTTTATTTTAAGTACAACGTTCTTCTCCCAATATATTGCAGTAAAACATTAAAAATATTTTAATTTCCGATGATCCAAGCGGTTTATAGTTTGAGTTGGTACAATACTCCAATTATTAAAACTAAATATTTTTTTAAATTATTTGAATCAGACATTGATTAAGATTAAAATGAGAACGATTATTGTTCCTCTTTTGTAAAACACTTTTACACAAAAACATGTCCATTAAAAACTTAAAACAAACAACTGTTATACTCGTTAAAAATTAGTATACATAGTTTTAAATATAAATAATGGTGAAAAGAAAAGACTTTATTCTTCACGGAAGAATTTTAAACTTAAAACAATTTAATTACCTTATACCTGAGGATCAAGAAACGACTTTAATATTATATTATAAATACCTTTCAATAAAAACCTTCAGTATTTAAATGTGATTAAAAGCAAAATTTAATTTTACTTACAAATTATAAAAAATAACAAAGTAAAAAATGTTTGCGTACAATAGCCTATAATTATGAATTTATACAGTTAGAATATACATTTAACACTACGTCTAATGTATTTACAAATGTCCACATTTTTCCAGGAACAGATTACAAGTGGAAATAGCTTGTTTCTATTTGTACTGAATCCCTAAACAGGTCATGACATGTATTTCAACTATTTTAAATTATTAAACACTTCCACTATTTTTTTTTTATTTTATTTTTTTTTTATTAAATTATGATATTGAGATTTCAGAGACTGACCTATCGCTACGAATGCCTTAAGTCAGGCTGGGCCTGTATTGGAGGACCCGAAGTAAAACCATTCTGATACGAAGGATACACTCCAGACACATCATCCAACAGATTTATTGGGTCTAGAGCCAGCGGCAAAGACCTCGTCATGCGTTCCAACGACCTGACATCCTTGTCTACTTCCTCTAATGCACGCTCCAACTCTTCCGTTTCTTCTCTTGTTGGTACATATTGTCCGTTTTTGTCTTCTAAATAAAATAAGTACCATTTATAATATTAATTAGTTTGAACAGGTATAACCTACAGAATTTAATTATTTGAAATTATAAACTTAGACAACACCGCACAAGAATCTTAACTTTCAGTTCTGATACCAAATTAATTTAATAGATTTAAATTCTTCAAACAACACAGTAGTAAATATTAATTATTTAATTCAAAACAAACATTTGAAGAAATAAAAAAATTAGCTCAATATCAATTATTTATAGGAACAAATAAAACTGTTAAAACTAAATCGTCTGGTCTTTATTAATCGGGCAGAAAGGATGGCTTGTAGTGTACTTACAGTAAAATCCCGCTGATCCATACAAACGGAGGAAGCACAGTCGGAATGCAGAAAAGGGTCCGATTATCAGAGCACACACTTTTATTTGTGAAAATCAAGATAAAAGTTGTTTTTAATGGAAAGTGTTTGCTACAGAATTAATTGTGTAATTGTGTTTAAAAGTGTTTCTGATGTGTTTTTTCAATGTTTTGTTTAACTTTGTGATGACCTCGACAGAGGGATTTGACACTTTGTATTACAGCCTGAAGATGAAACAGTAAGGTTTTGAAATCGCGGTAGCATTTACGAGGTGTAAGTAGACCATTAGATTGATAAATAGGTCATAATCCTAATTATTTATATCAATTTAAAACATCTTTAAAACACACAAATTGCTATACTCTATAGTACGCATGCACATACTAATCTACTGTATATTAAACGGAAAATCTATAGATGTAAACTTGTCTATGTCAATAATAGTCTACTGATTTATACATCATTTTAGATTATTAATTTTTGACACTTATCAGATAAGATCTTAGCAGATACGTAAGCACAGATTTCTGCCCACATTTATACCACTGATTACAAATCGTTGACTAGCAGAATAACAGATTAGAAAAAATAGAGAGCAGTGAATTACAGATAGACATGCAGAAGCATTGGTGCCAAAAATGTAAACATATCGTCATTAACAGGCCAGTTGGGCTGTAGAGGGCAGACCAAAAGGGTCCAAATTAAGTTTATACTGCATGTCCATTTAAAAACGCAACCGATCAAAAATTAAATTTGTCAACCTGTTCCACTCTCCTATGTTTTACTGAAACGGGCTTGTCAAACAACCCGAACACTATGCTAATGCACAAAATATATAGCGATAAGAATGCTCAGTGCGTTGTTAGAGGAAAGATGGTGTTATCATAAGCCGAATTGTTTTTTATTATCAAATTATACTTTGGGATATGATCAGTGGTTGAAGTGTAAGAACATTTTTGCCGAAAGCATACAAAAATATAACAAGACATTAGTGGCTTGTTATATAAGTCCTGAGATTAGTGGCTAAATTTGAAGGCAAGTTCTGTTAATAACGAAGGATACAAAAAAACCAAAGACAGTGTTGAATGAAGAGTCGCAGAAATCAATAAATCTCATTAAAAAAAATCAATTGGATGCTTGTCAACTAAAATTTTCCATCAACTGTTCATCAAGCAACAAAAAAGAAACAACCCACATCACCAACAAGTTCATCAACTTCTTGATCAATTTGTGCATAAGGGTGTTCATGTTATGGAATCATTGTTTTTCAATGAGAAATTGTTTTACTTATAGATAGTTAAGTAATTAGCCAAAACAGTAAAATTAGATATTTTTTTTTTATTTTAAGAAGAAAAGCACATTTGGCTATTTATCGCCTCCCTAAATGTAAGTGTAAGTGTGTGTTAGACTCAGGTACAGCGAGGGACGTCTAAATCCTCTCTGCAGCTAGTCTGTAATCCTCCCCCCTATAGGGTCAGTAAAATTAGAATGTGGGAACCACCACATATATCAAGAAAAACATCTGTGCATATAGAAGATGGGTACGTAGAATGCAATTTCACTAAAAAAAAATATATTAATATTCTCTTTAAGTATGCTATTATTGCTGAATGATTCCATTATATTTTACTGCATTGCTGGTTACAACATGATACAATATGTCACTTCAAATACTAACAAACCACAAACACATGAACAAACTGTTGGCATACTAAAAACTATAATCATTTGTTTAAGTAATACATTGTGGTAAGTTCATATAAATATAATGTTACTTTCTTTCAACCTACGATTTCATTCGAAATGGAATATTTTATTTTAAAATGTTTATTGTACCTGTAAAGAGGTCACTGAAAGGAATCTGGCTCAGCATATTTGTGAGGTCGTGTTCTTCTAAGAGGCGAGAAGCTTGGCTGGCAAGTTCGGCAGGGTCCAATGATGCAATCGCCAAAACTTCTTCCGACACTTCTTCAACGACATCTTCAATACAAATATTCAATTAATGATTGCATAAATCAAATTTTCTATTAAATTATAACTGTAGAAAAAATTTATTTATTTATACATTTTTACTTTTTCTTATTTACTAGAAGATTTTACTTTCATTTATTTCCAAGTCAAAATCATACATCTTATTTTGAAAAAATAGCATCATATTTTAGCAAAGGCTATGCGTTATCATTTAAATTAATTAAAAATCACAGCATACATCAGTCTTGCTGATATGAGAGAAGCAAATTCCCAACAATAAATTTATTTATCATATACTTCTAAAAAATTTGATTTCGTCATCATAATCAGCTCATTTTCTAGTGGAAATTTGCTTTTTTTCCCGGTGAAAAACTGTAAATGTTATCATTGCTGTGGCACAAATGCCACAATGAGGTAATAAAAATATGATTTATCTTACCAGAAAGTTTACATATGTTTTTTGTCTTTCAAAGTTTTGACTTGTTTTTCAAAGATGCAAACGAAACGATAGAAATTATTTTTGGGATCCCAAAGGCGGCCCATTTAAAAAGAACACCCAGTATATTAGTCTTGACGCCTTATTAAATATTTACATTTCTTTTACATAAGTTACACATTTAAAATAATTACTAATTTTTAAGTTACATGTATAAGTAATGTAAGGAAATATTACATATTTGACATGAATTAATGACATGTGTTGCTTTTTAGGATAGTCAAAAAAAAATAACATATAAACATAAATTACGTTCAACAGTACATATATAGATACTGTTGAATGTATATTTTATATTTATATATATATATATATATATATATATATATATATATATATATATATATATATATATATATAATGATTTCATTGTGTAACAAACCTGCCCGAGCTATTTACCTTAAAAACTTTAAAATTTAAAATGCCAATTTATGCAGGTTTTAACAGTTACTGACATAATCAAATGAAATTTTCAAAAAATCCAAGATAAAGAAGTTATTAATTTTATAATTAATATAATTGTCACCATTTTGAAACCATTGAATGTTTGAAACCATTTTGCTATGTAATGAACTTACCTAAACTATTATCAAAATCAATTTTTATGCAAAGAAATTACAACCCGCTAGATATATAAACATACATGCATAAAATGTTTAACAAATTTTTTAAAAATAACTCTTTATTCAATGAAAATCGCTAAAAAATAAAATTAATACCAAAATGGTATGGAAATTGTTCAGTCTGTTGTTAGGAAACAGTGAGAATCTAATTGCACTATATAATTTATGCTGATAATTACGATGATTACGATTGTGAAATCATATTTTTAAAGAATAAAATAAAGTTATGTATTTCACTGTACGTACTGTATATGTAAAAAATTAAAATATTTGCTCATTAAAATGTTTATTTATATGTTTTTAAAATTTTATTATTCTGGAAATTTGTCGTTTTAAGGCAAAAAAGCACATTGAGGCTATTATCGCCTAAGGTAGGTGCAATATTTATAAAGGTCAACAAGGTAATTTATAATGCAAATTATGGGCATTCATGAGCAAATATAGGCTCATAAATGACAAAACAGTTTTCATAGCAACTACGACCAAAATTCTAAATAGTAAAAAAAATTAAAGGTATGAAAAAAATTAATAAAGTACTCTTTTTATGTACAAATTTAGAGTCAAACTGGTATATCATATTAGTTTGTAGGTAACACCACAGACATATTTTTAAATTCAAAACTATTTTCTATACTTTTTACAATGCAAAAGGAAAAGTTGTTTTCAAGTTTTGAAGTGTTTTGCGCAGTTCATAGCCTAGTTATGATTTCACAAATAACCAATGTGTGTATTTTTCTCACAAATGAAACTTCTTTTAAGTTTAAAAAAATAACCTTACCTGGAAAAAGTGTCATTACAAATTATTATTCTATTTCAAATCAACAACATAAAAACAAATAATCATCTGTCACTTATTAACTGATAAAACTGTGGTGAAATTTGATTCAAAAATCATTAATACAGAAGTTTACAGTATTTCCAAAGATGAACTCTTCAACTCAACAGATAAACTGCTTTACCAAAAGAATGTACATTATTGAAAATACTAATTTAACTCTTTGAAAATTTAATAGTTAAGTAAATTAACTACAAATCTCAAAATTGCATTTGATAAATCCGATTTGGGTTGTTTAACATCTTAAGTTATTAGCGAGGTTAATAAAAAAACATTCGTTAACAACACATATAACATTCTTACACACACTTACAGAGACTGTAGAATAATATTTTGATCTAAACTTATTTGATTAACCGTTAACATTAGTAGTGCGCAGGCGACCAAACTTTAAAATGGAAATTTTTTACCACAACAGGATATTTCACTTTCAAAGCTACTATTAGCGATAATCACACTTTCTAAATTTTCTTTAAACCACAAAACTTTTTTCACTTTGTATCAGATTCAAAAATAGGGATGAACTAACTTCCTCATGATCTGTTACAGCTATAATGAAATACTTTAATCAGCATTTGATAAATCCGATTTGGGTTATTTAATATCTTAAGTTATCAGCGAGATTTATAGGGTAAAAAAAAAAAAATAGAGCCGCCTCGGTGGCCTAGTTGATAGCATACTGGGCTTTCTCTCCAAAGACCCGGGTTCAATTCCCGGCTAAGGTTTGGCATTTTCATACGCTATAAATCATCCCATCATCTGCAGTAGCCTATTTGTGCACAATAGTCAGACGTTAAAAAAAAAAACAAAACAAAAAAAACAAAAAAATATATAAAAAAATATTCTTTAACAAAACATATAACGTTCACACACACACTTACAGAGACTGTAGAATAATAGTTTGATCTAAACTTATTTGATTAACCGTTAACATTAGTAGTGCGCAGGCGAACAAAATTTAAAATTGAATATTTTTTTACCACAACAGGATATTTCACTTTCAAAGCTACTATTAGCGATAATCACACTTTCTAAATTTTCTTTAAACCACAAAACTTTTTTTCACTTTGTACTCAGATTCAAAAATAGGGATGAACTAACTTCCTCGTGATCTGTTACAGCTGTACTGAAATATTTTAATCCGCAATTTCCCCCTTTCACAATGTACAGTAGAACATGCGTTATCCGAATTAATCAAGACTCATGAGACTTCAAATAACTGATATTCATTTTAATTTTTTATTTTTACAGTTGATATAAAATCCTAAGAAAAGACAATGGAATGAACTCAGGGAAGATATTAAAAAGATGATTACCAAAGGGTATATAGCAAACGTGTTGATGAGGCCAAATGTCAACTGGGATATCCATGGCCAACATTAAAAAATGTTACTTATATAACTATACATCTATAAATGCTTAAAGGTTTTATATATCTATAAAAAATCAGTTACTTAAAAACAATTATCAAATTGTTATAACACTTCACAGTGGCACTCAACATATCAAGTAGGCCTTGCACTTAATAAACTGTTTTTAAACATTTATCCTAATCCAATCATACTGAAAAACAAATATTGTTTTAAACAACAAAATCTAAACTTTTAAGTAACACACATAAAATTCATAAATTGTAATAAAGACATAAATATCGTAATCATTACAATGTGGTTTGTTTCTGTAATGAGGCAAGACAAAATTTCCTACTTTTCAATAAAATATCTTATATAGTAAAGTACGTTTATAGTACAATTTCGATATTAAAATGGAAAATAAAGCTGTCTGTTCTTTTAACTCAGGATATTTCTACATGTTTGTGTCATAGCTTGGCAAAAATCAAGTGGATAATCAATATCTTGCCAGGATTACAGAAGCACTTGTTGCGTAGATAACCTATACTTTTCTTTACACTTTGACATCAAAATTGCTTCTATGTTCCTGTATGTTTTTTAGTAAGGACTTTTTGAAATGTTATTCTATTTCACTAATTTTGAATCGTCAGAAACTAAATACAATTATTTTACATCAATTATGTATTGATTACTAATATTTTGCAGTATTACTACGTACTTTACTATTCTATTGAAAACCTCAAATTATTAATAATCAATTCTTTTATAACTAAATAAATATATGTAAATTACTGGGCTCATACCTGCACACTTCACAAATAAATCTAGTTTTATTTTCAAGGAAACATTTTATTTATAAACACAGAAGTAAAGTTAAAGAGCGATGTTATCGTCAGTGACAAGATGCGTAAGTCTTTTTAACTGTTCGGTGTAAGAAACAGTATTGTCAGTTTTAACTACTCCACATTAAATTAAAAAATATAGTCAATGAAGATAATTTATTGAATAAAAATAATTGAAACAGTGCTATATAAAACACTGTTGAATGACAGTGTACTTCTAAAATAGGGAACTGTTTTACACAAGTAATTTATATTATTAAACTTACTTTTTTTAAAACACTTACGGCATAATAAATACAAAGGCAGTTTAGTAAGAGACCTACACATTAAATATAGCTTACTTATTCTTAAACACATTTCAATATTACAGACAACATGTTAATTAGTCTTCTTTTTATATTCGTCTTCTTTTCTGCTAGGATTATTATCACTGTGTTCAGTACAATGATCTGCTTTCCCTAGCTTCGTCAATTCTACTTTCACTGACGTGTTTTGGAGAACCTCCATTTTCAAAAACTACATCTATACTTTTTTTTTCTTTAATATTTTTGCTATATTTAAAAGTATAGATATAGTTTTTGAAGATGGAGGTTCTCCGAAACATGTCAATGAAAGTAGAATTGACAAAGCTAGGGAAGGCAGATCATTATACTGAACACAGTGTCAATTAGTCCATTAATGAGAATGGACTACTATTAAAATTATGTAGAGTGCAATCTGCTTTTCCCTATGGTGTCACCGTCAAAATTATTAATTTATTATCTTTGTATTCTGTCTTTAAAAAATTCATTTCACTTACACTTCGTTCTGCAGAAAATGTACCTAAAATACATTAACAAAGACAGTTCAAAAACACTGCTACAAAATTAAAATTTGGAATTAATTTTCCTAAGTAATTCAGTAAAATATTATACAACAGTAATTTAATACTTTTACAAGGTCTCCAATATGACAGTATGAAATAACGTTTTTGTTTCCTAACAGTAATGACTGCCCAAAATATTAAAATAATTGTTTTATAATATGCAATATATGAAGCATTTTTTTCAAAATAAAAATGTTTAGTATTACATTTATACACAGGAATATGTAGATTACTGTCAGTGGTTTGTATTCAGTCTAAAATTAATTATTTTACATAATTTCTTGAATTCAAGTCACAGTATTTTTTTGCTAACAAATTGCATAGGTAAACCAAATCAGACAATAGGGCAGACTGGCATGCTGAAAACAGGTGGCCTGGAACGCATCCATAGAGTACCTTGTCATGTACGGAACTTCTACTTCATCAGTTGACTTTTGTCGTATTATTGGTAGCAATGTGATTTTAACTGTGTGAGTGCATAATGACAGCTAAATGGAAGTGGAATGTGATCACTTGAACAAAACTTAAAAGCAGTTAAAAAAAAAAAACAACAAAAATGGCTGGATTTTGAGAAATGAAGTATAGGCACTAACGCTGACATTTCCACTGTTATCAGATTATGTCAAATGAAGAGTACATATTTTACAATTCATCGTACACCCTGGTTATCCAAAATAAAAGAGAAGGAGCTGTTACAGATATTTTTTTGTTTAGGCCATGCACATGTAATATTTTTTTTGTATCAATGAATTCTAGATTTTGAAGGTCAAATGATTCTAACCTCTTTTTTTAGGCTATACATGACTTATGTTCTTTATTGAAGTTAAAAATTACATCTTTAAGCTTACATAAATAAACTGAATACTGTACTTGACAGACAGGTTATAGCACATTATTCATCAAAAAAAACTCAATAATTTTTTTTTCGTTTATGTAACTCGCAATATTTTTAAGCAGCAATGTCTTTCCATTTTTTCATTAGAAGGATGTCAGCCATCATTGACTCGCTGCATTTTTTAAAAAATTTTTGCCCAATCTAAAACTACGCACTATCAGCACTTCTGTATGACAGTTAGTGAGTTAATACGGATGTCAGTGTTGTGGGTTGGGGGTGCGGATTAGCAGTATTATTTACACTAAGGAGTCGGTACCTAAGGAAATCAACTCAAGGTCAGACATTTACTTCTTTACTAGCCCGTGCGATCTCGCCTTTACATTCCTGTATATTTTATTTAGTCCCCATCATTTTTTAAGGGATTTGTAATTCTAGATGCATTTCAGATAACCTGGATTTGAGTTGACCCAAGTTCAGTTAATTAAGATTTTACTGTAATTTTAAAAAATTACTGAAAAAACTGAATTTTATATGATAAATGTTGATTATCTCTTGTTTTAGTTAATGAAGGATCTACCACATTTTCATTACTTGCACATATCTACCTACAATGAGCCAAATGTAGTCAAGTTACTGAAATTTGGAAAAAAGAATTGTTAAAGCTACATGTCAAATATAATACTTTTTAAATATTTTCTTTTTCAACTTAAAACTTCGTATTTCTTTAAGTTACCATCCCTTCTACTTTGATTTATCTAAACAGTTATAACCCTTTGCACTCCTATGCTGATGTACACAATGCACAATTTCTGTTTCACTTCAATGGTGAACCACGATTGACAATGTAAAAACAAGCCTACAATGATACCTCAGCTAACAGTCGACTTTGACAATGGTCATATTGGACAAAGGTCTAATTCACGGAACGAAAAATGACCCGCATAACAGTTTAGTTTCGGATAAAGGGCTGAACAGTAAATATGTAGTATAGGTTGTTTTCGATTTTTCTGTAATTTTTTCACTAAAATGCTTTAGATTATATGTCCAAAAACAATCCAAAACACAAAAGGAGGAAAGCACAGAAAATATGATAAAAATTAAAAATAAAAATGATCCACATAACCTCAAAATTGCTTCCATGTAAAAGTATGTAACATGTTTCTGATCGTTAAAACGATAGAAAAACCTTTTATTTTTTTTAAAAGAATATACTCAATGACTTGACACTGTTGGCAGATGGTGAATCTAACCCCAAAAAAGGCAAATCATGAAGTTCATAAATTAACAATGTTTTCATTACGAGAACGAACTAAAGAAAAAAGGAATAAACCTTAACATTTAGTAATGGCTGTCAGAATGTGTAATGCGCATTAGCAGTAAGTGTACGTAGTTAATAGTAACATACATGACCGGTAATACTGTGTATGAAATTTAATATGTTTAATGCAATGTAAACAGCAATAATGCCACAATAAAGTTCCGTACCACCTAAAATCATAAGTAATCTTTAAAAAAATTATTTTCAGCGGGTGAATACGTGTTAATAAGGTATAAAATAAAACATCAAAAAATATTCAAAAATCACTATACAAAAAAAACAACCTACACTGCATAAATAACCATTGTGCTGTGCTACAGAAATAAACATTATGGTGAGTTAACACAAACAAGCCTTTGATGAGTGCTTGGTTTTTGTAGGACAATAACTTCCATGCTATTTCTTTGTTATCTCTTCTCAGAATGCCCACTCCTATTCCCTTTTATGTCATCATACCTAATTTTACTTTGTGTGTCAACTCATTTATTGTGTGTTTAAGTTGTTAGCATGTTAAAAAAATTGAAGTTATATAGTATTATCGTGTTACATACTTTTGATTTTTAAATTTAAAAGAACGTTAAGTGTCTTTGTGTGCAAGTTTTAAATTGTTGTTTAAATCCTGTTTTCAATTTTTGAACAAATTACAATATTTTCCATAAGTCTCTATTGTAAACGCTGACTTGCACAGCAGTCTGTTCCGATAAGTCTTAGTTCTGGGACAAATTAAGACTGTTAATGGGGATACCACTGTATCTCGATCCATTGTTGATATATTTTCAACAGTTTCCGCATTAGTTCCAAGCAATGTTATTTATCGGTTAATTCTTTATATACTTCTCAGTAATACATTTTATAACATTAGATAAGAAAAACTGTGCTTTGCCACCTGTTGTGTCCACTGTTTAGTGTTATTTCGTTATGAACACCTTAAAACAACTGTTTATGTTTCTGTATTAAGGATTCGTGTGTTCATTGAAATACTTTTTTGTTGTCGTCATTTATTTAGTGTTTACATTTTTTCCCAATACATTGTAAATATAAAATAGCAGGATGTGATTAAAATTTTGTAGACAATAACGATACATTTGACATAAAAACAGTCATTAAGCAAGACTGAAATTTGACTGAAGTGCAAAGGGTTAATACAGAACCTTTTATTTCAAATATATATTTATATATTTTATTTCAAATATTTTTTTAAAATAAATCTATTTAGATTTCAGGGTTTTTTTTTTAAATTACATTTTTCTTTTAACAGACTTCAAAAGTGTCACTTTTTGTTGCAAAAACTGAACATAAGCAATGACCAACATTCTGAAAATTAGATTAATATATTCCAAAGAAAAGCTATGAAAATTAAAATCATTAAAATTCTTTTTATATTCTTCTTCTTTTCTGCAAGGATTATTGTCACTATGTTGAGTATAATGATATGCCTTCCCTAGCTTCGTCAATTCTACTTTTGTTGACGCGTTTCGGAGAACCTCCATCTTCAAAAACTATATCTATACTCAAATAGTATATCAAATTCAAATAGTTGAGTATAGATATAGTTTTTGAAGATGGAGGTTCTCCGAAACGCGTCAACAAAAGTAGAATTGACGAAGCTAGGGAAGGCAAATCATTATACTCAACACAGTAAAATCATTAATGTTATACAAATCGATTTTTGGAATGAATTACGTATCAATGATGAAATTAATAATAACACTTTACAACAAAATTATAAACTTTATATAGAATTAAAATATGCTACATAAAATTCAACATTATTTAACAATCCTTTAATATGCAATACTATATAAAACATATTTCCTCAACATAAGTTATCTATAAACTAACCTTCAACTTGAATTTCAACTTGAGACATCGAAGCTGCATCTGTTAAGAAAACTTCGGACGGATGGTGCGAACCTGGAGACGACTGTATCATCATGTGATCCACATCCAAACAGGGCGACACTTCGTCCACGGACAAATCTGGTTCAGTTTTCACAGTTATTTCTACATCACTTAAAGGTGTGTTTTGACTAAGACTCGAACTTGGGCTAGCACGAGGTTTTTTCTTCTTTTTACCTCGTTTCGTAGATCTTGTTAATGCAGATGGTTTAGGTTTTTTGCGTGATGATTTCTTTGGTTTGTGTTCAATATATAATTTGTCATAGTTATCCTGAAAAATATGTTACACGTAAATACCAGTATTTTGTTACATATAAATATAGAAGGAGTAGAATACAAATATACTAAATGAATCAAGATGTTCATAAATGCACACAAATCTTGAACATTATAAATACAGATTAATGCTAATGAGACTGGCATTTTTGGGAAAAAATGCTGAAAAACATTTTTCGATTTAAAGAGCAATACTTTCTAAATAATCACTGCATTGTCTATAAAAAGTTACTTTTTGCAATAAAATATCGAAACAAGTTGATCAAATACTTTGTCCTATATTATTGAAATGTACATCATACTGTTACCCCAAACTAATAATATAAAAGAGTTTAAAGTAAAAAACCCAATTGTTTATGATGATTCCTTGTGTGCCTAGGAACTGAGGAACCAGGCTATGAATTTGAAAGAGGGAATGGCAAAGTATCATTACCCTAAACAAGACCTGCTTCATAAGGTGTTGGCATGAGTATATATTAGTAGGTTGTTTACTGCTGACTTGTTCACATCCTTGTTATAATATGGTATTTATGGACTACTGTAAAGCTTTTTCGTTTTGTTTTCTTGGAGACTTGGGGTTTCCTGATCACACATGTTCAGGAAGAGGAAGTTATAGTTTGTTTTTTTTTTAATTCATTTAGGCTTATGTTCTAGTTGCTTATTTGTGATTTAACTTAGGCACACTGGAGACCAAGATTTGACGTTAACTCTCAAAGCGTTGTGTCTAGTTTCTATATGAACAATTAATGGCAAATGTCTGAATTAACAGTAATTAATTTAAATATCCATCATACATTAACAATTAAAAAAACGGAAAATTAATGTACGTCTTTAACTGATTTGAACAAAATAGCAAGCACTCGAAATTCCATATTTATTTGTCTGTTACTGTTAAAAAAATGAATTTGTCCGCTTTTAACTGGGACATGGCTTCACAGATTTTAATGAAAACCCTAAAATTTGTTAAATACAACTGTTAATAGGTTTTAGGCTGCTTTAACTGCCATTCATTGATTTAAAACGAAATAGCAGCCACTCGAAACACTTTCACAAGCTTAAGAGGAGCCTAACAGGTTGTCTGCACGTTTCTTAGTTAAATTTCTTTTGCATTTAATGTATTAAAAAAGCTAAAACTGACATTAAACAAATTTGTATCTATCATTTTATGTTAAAATAACAATTTTGTCCACTGTCCACTGTGAAACAATGACAGATTTCAACGGAAATGCTTATATTTGTCAAATGCAATAGTTAGTAGGTTTCGAAATACCTCAACTTTTATACACTATTTCAAACAAAATTATTGTTGCTCAAAATGTCGTGATTTATTTTAAAATAGGGCATTTTCACAATCTTTAACAGCCAAACAGGTCAATGAAACTATAAAGCATTTATTAAAGACATTTTTGAAGGGGTTTATAAAAGTAATTCAGCTTTGTCCTACATACAAACAGTTATCTGCCAGATAGGCAAAAAAATCATGTAGTATTTTCAAGTACAATTTAAAGTTGTGTGTGTGTGTTTTATATTTCTGCTATATAAATTAGCCAGTACACATATTATAAAGATAACACTTTTACCATACTTTTTATATAACAAAGCTACTTACACACTTCCGAGCATGATCTCGACAAAGTGGCAGTTCATGTGTGATGTCAAAGACTGGAGCGCAGCATTGAGTGTTATCTGCGAATTTGGCAGTGCAATGTTCAAACAAAAGTTGATCTACATTGTACATGATGTGTTGCGCACAATGGCGAGTACATGGTAGTGCCACTCTTTTGCAGATATTCTCTAGACAACATTTTCTAGGCGCAAGCATGCTCACACGAGATCTGCAAACAAAATGAATTGAGTTCAAAACAAAATTATCCACACTATTATACCAGTCTACTACATGTACAGTTGAATTTAAATAATTGCATGTACGTATCAGTGTTCACGTTAAAATTTATGCGATTATCCTTTTATAATATTGCATAAACTTATTCAAATTTGTTATTAAATAATTATTATTCTTTATTGCATTGTTAGGAATTAAACGCGCAAGTTTTAATTATTAGCACTCAAGATTGTTAAATGCACAACGAAACGGTAAAAAAACTATTGATAAATACAACAATTGCGAAATTGCTGACCTACTGCTAGTTTAAAAAATAATAACAGATGCAGGACAGCAGTTTTAAGCAAAAATGGAGAACAGGAAGGATGGGACAGTGGTAAATGAATGTAGTGTTGCCAAGCCTTCAGTAAGCAATAACTTTTTTTAGTAATAATAGCTTAACATTTTTCTGTCTTTGTCATAAAGTAGTTAACTCTTTTGTTGTAATGAAATAAACAAGTTAGATCATAAGTAGACAATTTCATATAACCGATTACAGTATTGTTAAAATACTGTAAATCTTATTGTTACTGTAATTATTGTTAAAATAATTAAATCTGTATTCACCAATCAATCTCTATTTAATCACTGATATAATGGAGACATTTGTATTTTCATAACATTTACACGATATTAAAATTCATATCCTAATAACCACATTTAGTCACTCAAATGTGAATGTTCCAATATTTAAATTTAAGAAAATAAAGAGTTTTAAAATCGCATACAATAACACAGCTGGGTAATAATAGATTATAACAAATAGATTATCACCAAACCAACATGTCCAGCAGGACTTGATATCCAAGCTGAGACCATGCAGTCAGTGTGTCTATCTGACTTTATTGAAAATTTTGTTCACTCCTACTTAACACTTTAAAGCAAACGATTGAAGCTTAAACATCAATTATTAATTGCTTTTTTTTCTAAAAATGTCACTGACCTGCTTTGCTTAGGTGTAAACTTTAGTCTAGGATTCAATATCAATGCAGATTCACTAGGCTGGCGACGGGATGCATTAACCACAGCTTGAACTAACCGAGATTCTGGTTCTCCTTTCCTCGCCACACCACGCCATATTTGACGAACTCTACGTCTCAACTCACTGCTCACTTGTGCTAGTCTAGACTCTCGACCCCCCCTGCCTTCCCCATTCCCCCAAACACAGCCCATGAACCAATGTCTTTGAAACACTCCTCGGTTATCTTCTTCTTCTTCTTTATTACCATCTTCTTCAGAATCTGATAATTCTAAACCTGAAAAAGTTTGCTTTTATTACTAAAAAAAATTAGGTAGATTTTTTTTTTAAATTCCTTAAGAGGATAAAAATACGAAACCCTAAGTCTAATAATTTACTTCAAATTTTTATTACTGTAAAAGACCTACATAACAAGAATATATAGATTAATGTTACAAACATACCCAGAGGAAAAAGGTCACGTTTTAGTTCCCAATTATCTTGCTGAACTTGTTCTATCCGTTGCAAAGCTTCATGACGCAACTTCCTTTCCCTTTGCCATGTTGACTGACGCTGCATTCTATTCGCAGGGATTGAAACCTTCGCAAAAGACAGTGAATAACTATCGCTACCCTTCGGCTCAGTCTTGATCTCACTCTCCTTCCAACCGCTACGACTAGATACTGTTTTATGTCTTTTTACAATCACTTTGCTCCGAGCTATATCAGCTTGAAGTCTGTTCATAGTTTTTGAGCTTCCTTCAGGTCCGGATGTCACTTTATTGGACTTTGTTAACAACGGTCTCGATGAAAGGTCAATCGATTTCGCTCCTGTCGAATGTGTTCGTTCATTTAAAGTCTTTACTTTACCATCACCATCACCTTTTTCTAAACACACCATATTTATATTACTTTTGTTAGGAATCACTTGGTTAGATCTATTAGAAAGCAACGGTACAACTTTCCTGTTTAAAGTAACATTATTAGCGCCCGGATAAAGGCTTAAAACTTGCGGTTCCGGCTCTGTAAAAGTGTAAGGGTCGTCTATATCATGCAATTCACTTTTGATAACAGTACCAGAGTTTATAACGTGATTTGATAAATTATTGTTTGGCTTTGTTTTCTTCACAGATGTTCCAGTAGTAAGTCTTACACGATTCTTCGAGGATACCAGATTGTTTTTCATAATGGCTTCAATCTTCCCTTTCTTGCAACCCTTACGGTCCCTTTTGGTTCCCTTACCAGCAGATGAAACTTGTAAATGGCCATTATTTCTGAAACACAAAGGCAATATTTAAAAAACTTTATACATTCCTAGTTCTGTTATAAGAATATGACAAACATACAGAAATTAATATAAGAAGTTAATTTTAAACCTTATTATTATAAATAATTTACAGAAATTAATATAATACATTAATTTTAAACTTTATTATTATAAATAATGTGTTAAGTTAATTTTACAGAAATATCTATTTATAATCTGTATGGCATAAAGTCATAAGAAGTATGTTTTAAAACAAAACAGATCCGCTTCGTAGACTCAAGCAGAGTGTGTCAATTACATTCAGTTATACTGCAATTTGAAATTAGCTAACAATTTGAAATTGGTAATCATTAAAAAAGTGCAAAAAATAGGCTGTAAACAAATTTAAGGTTCTACAATTTTGAAATTTTTATTTTTTTTTTTAATCTGTTAAAATACTAGCCTATATAGATAATGAGAGAGTTCAGTAAGTTTCATGCCATTAGAGGTCTGATATGAATAGCCTAGTGTTAACAAAAAACTATGAGGTAAAATAAAGTTGTGATAACATTATCAATTTACACTAGCTTACATACACTGCCTATTGACTATAATTACCCATTATGTCATGCTACAATCTAACGGCAATGACACCTAAATATTACACAAACACTTTTACAAAGCTTAAACTTTGCTGAAGCCAATACTGTTTTCTAGTAGCTTTACGTCACCACAAATATATTTCAAATAGTTGCTCATATTTTAACAAATGTTACAGTTTACCAAGAATATTTAAAATTAAACTGTATAATTATAATAAAAATAAGTTGTATAATTCTAATAAGAACATTTGGAAAACATGTTTTTAATAGAGTAATAATGCACTAAAAATAATAAACAGGTCCAATAAGAAAGTAGGTGTATAAAGAAATGGTGATATTTTTCATTTCTGCCACTCTCATTGTTATCCTTAAGCTGAATTTATATGACATAATTTTTCTATTATTTGTTCTTTTTTTTTAATGTACCATACTATTTATTTCATGTTACATAATATCATATGTTCTATGTTAAAAAACATATCAAACATCATCATATGTTAGTTAAAAAAGCTAACCTTTTTTAGGCTGCAATATTTTCATGAGTATAGAAAAACAAAGTATTTGATAATTTTAAAAGATTTTGCAAAAATAATTTTAACTTACTTATTTTTAAAAGAATTACAAATTATTTTTTTACAAAGTGTTAGCCTATTTTTTTCTAATGTATATGAATCTTAAGCAATTAATTAGGCTACATAAAAAAATTAATTTTTGCAGAATTAATTTTTATGATAACAGTTTTTTTTTGTTTTATAAAACCTATTGAATCTGAACATTATTTCATTACTGCTTTATTGTATTTTTGAGTTATTTGTCATTTCAGCCCCCTCTTCAAAACCCTAATCAAGGTTCTAATATATTTATTTAGCGATTTAATTTCAGTGATAATAACAATAAGGAAATTTTAAATAAGATACCTTGAGTTATTGATGCCACCTAAATTGAACATGTCTTGAAAAAATGCATCCTGCATTCCTTTTTATGTACGGCTAACGTTTAGCCAAATCAATCTCCTGACTGTAGGCATTGTTTCCTCTTGGAAAAAATGACCCTACAATAAATGACTTTTCATTTCTCTCACTATCTGAAATCAGGAAACAATATTTTTTTATTGCTGTACATTGCTTAATGTATATGATTACAAAGTGGTATTTATCCTCCAGCAAGGCTTTTAAAAAATTCTTAATACTTAAATATATGTTTTCCATTAAATACATTATTATTTAATTTAGAGATATTCATTCACCTATGGAAGACCAAATTTCTTACAATATGTTACGATGTTATAAAATTTTTAACAGAACAATTTTGTAGCCATTTAGATAACATAGCATATAAAGCCGTGAAGTATGTATAATGGTATACACCAATAGAGGCTGCTTTAAGCCCACGTAACCTACAAAATTAGTAACTTTCACACATAGTATTTTTTAGGTTAAGGCACTTTTTTTAAACTGTTCAATACTAATATTGTTTAAAGTATTTATACATATTAAATAAAGCGTTTTCGCAAGGAAAAACAAGTTAGTAATTTTCGTAAGATATTAATGGTTAGGTTATGGAGCTAATTTTTTTTTCAATTTTCCTGTATTCTCCTCTCTTTGGCAGAAAAAATATGAAAAGTCACAAGCACTGCTAATTATCGATTATAAGAATATTTTTCATTAGTCATACAACCATATTGAATGATAAAGAACAATTTCTTAAAACTGAAGCCGCCTCGGTGGCCTAGTGGATAGAGTACTAGGCTTTCATCCCGAGGACCCGGGTTCGATTCCCGGCGAGGGCTTGGCATTTTCATACGCTATAAATCATCCATCGTCTGCATTAGCCTAAGTGTGCACAATAGTCAGACATTAAACACCAAAAAAAAAAAAACTGAAAATGGTATATTTTTACAAAAATCATACTAGTCTACACTTTTTACCTTTTACGCATAGCCTACAATGTGTTTTACACCATGAAAGTTCAATAACAAACATTTATTTTATAAAATAAATTTTTATTTGCTCTTTATTGATTTATATTTTTTATAATTTAAGGTTCCTATTTAAAAAAAACTGTTAGTAGTCAAATGGCCTAATTTTTTAATATTATTGTTATTATAACTAGTTATTAGTAAATGATTTAATCACATTTATTTAGCACTATTAACACTGAAAAAAATTTTAATCAGTTTAATGCATTTTTGTTTCTAAACAGCTGGTTTTATTAATAACCAATATTAACAATTTGAGGTATAACAGTTCCCCTCAACTTGTTTTGTAATTCTATAATTTTCAAATAGCTTAATTTATCAGTACAAAGATTTAAGTGATTGAAAATCTGTTAACCAGGTATGGCCTCATTTTTTTGTGTGCTTTGTTATGTAGCCCTATATTTTGTTTGTTTTTTATCAAGTAGGCTAATATCAGTGTTAGATTTTTGTTAATATTAAAAAATTGTTTTAGACTAAAATTCTAGTCCCTTTAATTAGGCACAATTTAATTAAGAAGAATTGTAGAACTTGGTACATATGACTTTTAAAATTTCTTTCATTTTTGAGTTATATACCATAATTGCATTTTCCAAGAATAGTCAGCACAGTACAATTCTCACAAAAAATTATTATATGTTGATAAAACATTGGACTTGGACTTCTTCATACTTGCAGGCAGTACCTATTAGTATTTACTAAAATGCCTAATAAGGAAAATATGATACACTTTAATTCCTGATTTACCATAATCAAATAAACTATTGTAAATGTTTAACAAAGCTAATATAAATGTTTATACTAAGTCAGTATAAATATTTATATATCAGGCTCATAGCTATTGTTTATAAAACTTTTTAACAAATTTAGTGTATACCAGCAGTTTAACTGACAAAACTGTTACTTTACCGATCCCTAAGGAAAAAAAATTATATTATGTGAAAGTAATCTCTTAGAATAAATCAGTCAGTAGGCCTATACAGTTAAATCAAATTAATTACACTCTAAAAATGAAGAACTAAAAAAAGTGATCATTAATTAAATTGCTAAAACCTAATAATAAATAGTGAAGCCTGAACTGAAACAATTATTAGTAGTAGTAATGAAAATAATATTTTATGTATTATTTATATTATTAAATAATATTTCATTCATACTTAATTTAAATAATATATATATATTATTTAATAATATAAATAATATAATATAAATTATATATATATTGCTGTAATGTGCTATTTTATAACTTTTATAAAACAATGTAGGTTACTTTGAGGGTAAACTATAATATAGAAAGAAAAAATTAAAGTGTTAAACTAAGCATATTAAGCCAAGAAAATATAATAATACTTTTTACCATTTCAATATTATTTTTTTAACTTAAATATTGAGTGTGTGTGTGTGTGTGTGTGTGTGTGTGTGTGTGTGTGTGTGTGCACGCGGATGCATGCATACATGCTTTTTTTACCATTTCAATATTATTTTTTTAACTTCAATATTTTGTGTGTGTGTGTTTTGTGTGTGTGTGTGTGTGTGTGTGTGTGTGTGTGTGTGTGTGTGTGTGTGTGTGTGCGCACAGATGCATGTACACATGCACATACACACACAAAATATATGATAAGGCTAGGCTTGCTAAAAAGCAGTAGCCTAGACTATTTTTTATATAGTACAAAAACATACAACTTCATAAAAATTAAAAGTTTAAGGTTTACAAATAATACATGCAAACCTACTACATATTTAAATTATAGACAAAAAAAAACCAATAAGAAAATCGTCCATCTATATTTAATGTTAATGTCTCATATATACAGATAGTAATGATGGCAACTATTAAAATACGTTTTCTCACACCTTTCCTTATTTACAATATATTTTCCTTTTTATTCACATCTTGTCTTATTTTACAATATTTATTAATATACTTTAAGAAGGTCTCCAGAAGTTTAAACAAGCATATTAAATATTTTAGACCTAAATACTATTTATGTTTTATTGTCAGCACATTTTTTTTATGTTACAATTACAGTGATAAGCTTAAAAGGTTATTAATACCCTAATTTGACCTGAACATGTAAGCTTGAGGCCACAGTTACGGTAAGTTAAAATTTAATGCAATTTTAGTATTTATGAACTTTCAGGTGATTTACCAAAGTACAGATGTTTGCAATTTTTTAAATTATATACTTTATTATCAAATTAAAAGGTATTCATTAAATTTAAACAGATTATTAAATTACTTACAGTAAGTTACAATTGTAAGGCATTTTTAACAGAACTATACTATGACGTCACTGATGTTTACATACAGCATGGTACAACGTAACGTACCAAGATACTGCTCATGAGCATTATCACAATATCATTTATTGTTCAATGTTATCAAACAATGGATTCTAGTTGTAACAACAATTATTTGTGACTGCTGGAAAGTCACTATAATTGCCTTTTTGATAGCAGCTTTATCCATCTCTCAGTTAACCACTCAGTTACTTTTGTTGATTATGTGACTGGTGACACAGCGAATACAACTGTAAGACGCTGGCGTGAAGTTAGATATGGAATACTAGTTATATACTTAACAACCAAGTTGAGTTAGTCTCAAGTTTTTTTTTAATATTCTTTTCATTATATTCTTTTCTTATTTTTTAACATATTCTTTTTATTATTAATAACATACATTTAATTAATTATTTTTGCAACAAAAAACATGTTACTTCTTTAGCCTTCAACCGAGTTAGATTAAACACACAACAACCGAATTAGGTTAATACTCAACAACCGAGTCAAAGTGGAATTTTTTAGTAAAAAAAAAAATATTAATTTTCACTGTTAAAACACATATTAATTTGTTTTCTCAATGAAAAACATGTTAATCTCTTTTTGTACAGTAGCAATCTTGAGGTTATATAGGTTACTATTTTTTTCTATTTTTTTGAACTTCCATAGTTTCCGCACTTTCATATTTTATATTACTTTTGGGCATGTAATAAAGCTTACCCAATTTTTAATGGATATTACGAAATTATTGCCATTTACACTGCATGAAGCATGTTACATTTACTAAGACAAGGTCACTCATTCAGATAATATTCCATCACGCAAAGCATTGCATTGTTATAATTATTTTAAGATTAGTAACTTTCATACAATACTATTTTCAAAGAAACTATGAAAATTACATTTTTACATTAGATTGGAATTTTTTTTAAAGCCTATTATTATTATAATTACATGCATTAAATAACCTATAAGCAAAGAATTAACCATTCTTATAAAGCAGTGGTTGCTTTTGTAACTGCCATAACAATAATTACAAGGTTAAGAACTTTTACTCAATACTACTTTAATACGAAACTGTGATATTAGGACCATGAGGTAATTTTAAACAATTTATTATTATTATTATTATTAATTACACATTAAATAATCGTTTTTGTCATCAAAAACATGGTAGCTAATGTCATGCAGTAGTTATTATGTATTTTCCCTCCATTTATATTTTGTACTATTACTATTGGGCGTATTACAACAAACAAATGTTGTAATGTTATATTGGGCATTTCGGTGCAAATGTTATGAAAATAGCAAAACAAGTGAAAGTGTATTTTTATTCCCCCCCACACACACACATTTACTTGTATATAATGTGTAGGCCTTAACATAGTAATAAATATTTTTTAATATTAATAATAAGCTTAGATTAGGTATATTACAAAAACTACCTCCATAATTAATTACTATTGCACAAAAGTGTTTTTTGTTGCGAAAACAACTTTTTAATGAGTGCTATTAATAATAATAATACAAATTATTTATTGAAAAAAAATTATGAAAGCAGTATTGCATGAAAGTTAATAATGACTATTAACGTAGATATAAAGGAGCCACCTCGATGGGTGACCTTGGCATAATAAATCTAGCATGCTCTATGCATGTAAACGGCAAAGACATCAGAATTCAATTCTGTTAAATCTGCATAATATCGTAACTTATTTAAGAAATTTTACCTTCTATATGAATATCTTTTAATTAAACAATAAAATATGAATAAAAAAAATCTTTTTTACGAGACTTGAAATGTTATATACCAAAATATTTGTGGAGCTTAATTCTAACTTTTTTAAAATTAATAACACAAAATTTCCAATTTTTGTGTTATTAACACATATTTCCAAATTAAGAAATAGGGTTACAACTATCTAACCTAACAAACGAAATATAATATTGTAACCCAGTCACACTGTTTACAATAAAAATTACTTTGTTCAAATATGTGTACCATTAATTTGAAGACATCTAGGATTTACGATTTTTATGAAAGGGAGATAGAGGATAAAGGAAAATATGAATACCATACCAGATCCTAAGGTGTACTCCCCAGAAAATTAATGAGAAAAGACAGCAACTGATATCATTATTCTCTATTAGATCCAAATTGTTCAGGATTATGGAAGTACAGTAAATAGACATAACAGGACTATATTTTTTTCTATATTTATTATATGTAATAGGCAAATCAGGCCAGCATTCCTAGTACGGTCTTATCTTACATCCAAGACAAAATACCACAATACATAACCTGTGAAGATAATCCCAATCACCATAGTTGCTGTCTTAAATATTAACGTTGTATACGGGCATTATGATAAATCAATGTTTTACCAAAACATTCATTTTTATTTTTTTTAATAATCACATATCTATTAAATAGCCTACATAAAAAAACTCGCTTTAAATTTTTTTCATTCACGCTTAAATTATTTTATGCTAATGATGTGCAATAATGACCCTGCAAAACCTGTCACTAAAACCAAGCCTAATAAGGTTACTTCAGTATGGTTAGATTAGGTTAGGATTACATATTTATCTGACCCTCCCCATAATAATAAGTAGGGCTGTATTTTATTAAATAGTACAGAATTTGAACTGAACAGCAACAATATGTTAGTAGCCAGTATATAAAAGCCTCTGTTCTCACTTGCCAAAAACTTATGAGATTGCTCTAAAAAGTATTTTTATACCATACCCTTCATTAACAATGATTATTACTACAATTTATTCTAGCCTACACTACACTATTTTAATATCAAGATTAGACATTAAAAGTAGGTTTAATAAATAACCAAAATTATAATTATGTAGACCCTAGTTAAAAGTGTTTAGGCCTACCTAGGACCATGTAAACAGTTTAACCTTTGAAATTGTAAATTTACAAAAAAGCCTAAACTGTAACTTAGCCTACTAGTTGTCAATATGGTAGTTCAAGTAGCAATTTTAATGTTTCCAAAAACACAACACATTATCGACTAAAAACAATTAAAATATTGATTTAACATTGAATTACAGTAAATCTTATTGTATTTTTCACTTTACAGTAGGCTTAAACAAATCAGCCTTTGTGATTAAGCTCCTGTCATAATAACACTATTACAAAGAAAATATTTGGACAAAGATGTTGGAATTGATATACTTTTACAAATTTAAAACTCCAATTTTTAAGCTAAAATAATATTACAAAAAATTGATAAATTAAATAATATCTTATTGCAATTTAACCGCATATAACCTTAGATTAAGAAATACAAGGTGGGACAACCTAGCCTAATCATGACAACAAATCTAATGTGTATTATTTATTTAAAACCCAATAGGTAAAATAACAACTTACATGAACACTTAACTGATACTGTGAATTTGCACTTATTTTTTATCTCATGAAAAGCTACACCCAACAGTATAAGTGAACATGAAAACAAAATAGGAAATATCAAATTTACACAAAATGGCGTCGCGGAAGGATATTTTTTTGTCAAACATAAACTTTTTATGTTATTTATTTCAATAAAAACTATAAAAACGGCGTCTAATGTGCTTCACCCATCAAAGATAAAGGGGCTATCACTTTTTCATAAAATTAAAAAACTTGATTTTTGCATTAATATTTATTGTAAAGCAAAAAACATGCTGTACCCTCAGATCACTTCATGGCACATCTAGATAATCTGAATAACAACAATCTATGACTAACTATATATATTACAAACTGGCAATGAAGGTAAAATATAACAATTTCACTTTCATTTTAAATATTTCATAAAGAATGTGTTGTAATGGTTTCGAGAAAAAGACATTTTATGATAAAAACATAAATTTTCTTTGGAACTACATTTTTAGTGGCAAGTGAATATTTCCAGAAAATTTCCTCCACAGCCTGTAGAATAAAAAACTTTATATACTGAAACAGGGTTAAGGTATTAATGAATATACAAAATAGCTACAAAGTTTCTTCAGTAGATAGTAGCTATTACAAAAATATATCCTATATAATAATTTTTAAAATAATTACTTTAATTAGTTTTTTATATTTATTATGTAGTAAAAATTATTTTGTATATCAGTACAAAAAATTAATAAATCTTAAGAGTTCATAATAAGTTAAAATTGCATTTACCACCTAAAAGACACGTCTTGCTCTATTCATATAGAATTTAACTTCATATAAATATAATATTGTCAATCCTGTAAATTGGTCAAATTATTAATGTGACTTATTCACTTTTGAATAATATATGATAGTTGCAGACAATAAAAAGTAATCTTAAGTTTAAAAAATTTTGTTTAAATGACCAATAATAATATAACATTATACACATTAATGTATGTTATAAATTGTTGAATGAAAATATTACCATTGAATTTTCTGTCATCCGCTTTTTTAAAACTTCAGTACTCATCACCCACTAAATTCGCTCTTGGAACTCCGGATTAAATAGAAAAAATCCTAAATTTTTAAAGTGTACATAGTTTTGTTTAAATTTTAACAACAACTACAGAACCTATAAAAAATAGAACTTCATTAAAGAACAGCAATCCAATAGAACAAATGGAAAACAACCTTTAAAGGACCCAAGTCGACCCAGTTAGCGCTTTTAATCAGGCTTGGTGTAATTCTATAGGTCAACCGTTTAGAAAACGGTCTGCTAAAAACACCAGTAGAACAGGAGGGAATGTGCGAGTGCCCACTTCCTCATCACAATTTCCCTTTTGTCCTTTATTATCCAGCCACCGCGTGCATTTCTCGCGCATGTAAGAGAATTCCCCTCTAACAGTCCAGTGACACAGAGTCTGCCAATTTGAGTCTAAAAACTGTTCCTCAGTGATAGTGAAGGAAAAGGAGGGAGGTAAGATGAGAGAGTGGGAACTCGACCTCTCGCTCGCACGTTTTTCTGTCTGTACCAATATTGTTCTTAGCAGGCCATTTTCTAAGTGGTTCACTTTTCTATAGTATGTATTTTCTATAGTAGTATTTTCTATAGTATGTTCACAGCTGAGTAAACAGTTTGAAGAATCAGACTGGTAGATATTTGTGCCATTGGACTGTTGGAGGGAGCTGAAGTGGAATTCTCCTACATGTTCAAGAAATTCTTGTGGTGGCCGTTTACTATGTGGCTGGACTATTGCATTTTCAGTCAATCATAGCTTCTTAATTTGAACCTCCTTAATTTATCTCCTTAAAAGGAAAACTAAATATAATGTTAATTTACAATTCCTTTTTATTCTTCTTGGAAACTAAAAATTCAAAATGCTAATTTGTGCAGATTTTTTAGGCTGTTAAAGATGGTGAAATCAGATTTTTTTAAAGTTATGAATATCTAAGATTTGAAATTGCCGCCATTTTGAAACAGGTGGATTTTTCTGGTTTTTAAACTATCAAAATAATTGTTGAACAAATTTTGTATCAAAATTGGTCATTAATGAGGTTTCAAAAAGTGAGGTCAGGATTAAAGTTCATTGCAAGGTTCTTGATATTATTATGATGGCCATTCCAAAAGCTCATTTTACAGTAACTGTATGAATAAAGAATTAGCTAGATGTCCTTCAGTATAACCAAGTACTCATTTTACCTTCCTTAAAATCTTAATCTAACTTTCCTTGAAATCCTGAGCAATTACTTCATATATTTCATTCTAATTATATTTGAAAAATGTTTACTTAGTTTTATCAAAAGGAATATATCTGGTTAATGAATGTACAGATACATTATTATTCAAAAATACAAGTTCTGATGATAGCACTTTATTAAATTTTTTGCAAACAAGTCTAAAGAAATTACCAGAAATTCTTCAGTAAATCCCCATTGCCAGCCATAAAAAATGGCTTTATAAACATTTCAAGACATACATTAATTAATAACTGTGATATTCTAAGTTTTAGTTTACTAATGATCACATTCATTATTCTAAGAACTATTACCCAAACCAATGACATACTTTTTTTATTCTCTGAGTGCCCAGCAGCTATGTTCAAACTCAGAGAAAAATGTTGTATACACTTCATTCATTTTATTATGAATACAAGTGGTTGCTCATTTTAAACTAGTAGTTTACTTCAAAATTGTTGAATATAAGCTATTACTAATTTTAATTCATACACCTTCACTGTATTGCTAGAACATACTGCCTGCTTATGAAAACACTAATTATTTATGTAAAATACTTCAATGGGTGTAAGAAAGATAAGAAATCAGCTTCTCAGTCATTTCCTCTTTCTGAAGATAACCTCACACTATACAGAAATTATAAGTGGGATGTCTTTCTTTATGCTTTTCCTCTATATTACAGTTTCAGGGATATTTAGTTACAAAAAGCGCAATAATTTAATTTAGATAAGACTTATGCCCTATACAAATTAATACTGAAAGTTTCCGATCAATTACAATATGTTCTATAAAAAAATATGTCTTATTTCTTTTGACCAACACCTGTTGCTTCTGTAATACATCACATGCATGAAATAAAAAACTTTTTTATACTTTGTCTATTAATTACACTTCACCAGAAAATGGTGTAAAATACCAAATACATAATACAAAGCGTAAAACATTAAGTCTACATGGAGGCTATCTAGAGAATTACAGTACTTGTTTTGAAATAAAAATAACTTAGTGGCAGAATACATTTTTTTTATATGCAGCCTAATTTTTCAACAACTGTTCAGTTTAATCATTCAAATTGAGGCTCTGGTACAGTGGTGTAACAGTTTGTTGATACTGTCACAGAATTCTGCTAAATGAAATTTCCACCACTCATTCCTGCACTTTCACATTGTTGTCGAAGTGTTGATTTGAGCCATGTCTTCATGTGTAGAAACAAATGGTTGCTTGGCGCCAGATCTGGACTATAATGGAACATTTCCCAACTAAAACCATCCAAGAGCTCCTGTGTGCAAATGTGCATTGTGATGAGAAAAATCTTTGGACTCAACTTTCCCTGACAATTTTTTTTTAGATTTTTCAATTTCTTTAATGTTTCAACAATAAATTTAGGGGTTATTTTTTAACTATGTTTGAGGAAATTGAGAAGCAGCACACCTAACCTGTTCCAAAAACCAGTTGCCATTTTTCTTGCTAACAATTTCTGCAAACATTCCTTGGTTCCTGGGGAAATTTGTGTACGCCCACTCCCTAAATTGTTTTTTGTTCCACAATTTATGCGTTTCATCCCCAATTAAGATATTATCAAGAAGTGTCATACAAGATATACTCTCTTTATCATACACCTCTAAGAATATCAGCAATGCCTCCAAGCATTTGTTTTTTGTGGTCTGAAGACAAGTACCATCTGGCACAAACTTTATAGTAGCCTAACTTATCCTTTACAATTATATGCAACAAACTTCATGAATTATGAGGATACTCAAACGAGAGCTATGAAATGGTAAAGCGTGCTTTTCACAGATTTTCTCATTAATTTTCAAGTCACAATACTTGGGCAATGTTTGCTCTTCATCGTAAACATTAGTGCGAAAATTTTTAAACATAATGCACCACTATCTCACTCCACCTTTACTCATTTTGTTTTCCGTACACTTTACAAAGTTCCCAATGAATTTCAATTGGCTTGTTGTTTTATGCCAACAACCTATCAACTAAGGCATTTCACAACTACTGGCTTTTTTACTACAGCACACATTTTAAAATGCACTGTTCACTATCTGAAAGCAACATGAACCTCACGCTACCACCGAGAGATGTGTTCGGAGTGAGGTAACTCCTAGACACAAAGTTGGTCGCAGTAGCCCTGCCCATTGCCAAGGCAGCCCAAAACTTGTTACTTTCTGGACAACAATGGTAAATATAATTAAAGACAAATTACACTTTTAAAACAAAGTTGATAAAGGAACTAAAAAGAAAGATGCTAGTTAAATTTTTTTGTATTATTCACACGCATGTGCTACACAGTGCCAAGAAAATGCACCTAAGGAATGTTTATATACTCAAACAAAGTAGACAGTTTATTAAGAACAATAAAATTTTTAATACAGTTTAAAGTAAAATAATAGATTTTTTTCAAACATTCACTTGGTATTTTGTGAAGTGATTTAATACCGAAAAACGATAATGTAACATGAGTGATTGCAGCAATTTGTATTCTTTGTTACTCAAATATTCATGTTTAAGTTTATAAGTAAATACAATACTGTATTGCCATTATTGATTATAAAATTCAATTCCATGTACTATATTTAATTCCTTATACTAACCATACAAATTGTTTTCTATTCGTATATTGTTGGATTCATATTATTTGTGCTCAAGTATGTTTATATCATTCTAAAAATATAAAGTATTATTATTACTTTATAAGTACATTTATATGCCTCCTCATATAATGAATTTTTTACAGAAACCTTTTAGAATTTGTTGTAAAGAAGAGCAATTGTTCTTCAAGAGCTATTTGGCAGTCGCAAGCTACTTTTTTCACACCAAAATGGTGTGAACCAAAAGGAGCCATTGGAAGAAGAAGAAGCTACTTTTTTCATGTTGAAATACATTTTTGTTTAATTTTGCTTTCAATTTCCAAGAACAGATTTACAAGTTTATTAAATCATAAAAACAAGAAGAGGTGAAAAACTCACTTTATTTCCACATGTACAATGTTAGTTTAGATACATTATGCTAGTCTTTTTTATCATCTAAAGTAACATGATATGCGTGGAAAGATATATCGTCGTTTGATTCATTTTTGTTTGCCAACTACAGATTTAACTTGTTTAAAAAGTCAGCACAAGAAAAGGTGAACAAATATTTTATTCCCATGTATATTATTTACACACATACATACATGCATAATAGTGTTAGTTTGTTTGACAACACTTGCTAACAAAGAAATATTGTTTGTAATTTTTCGTTTCGCAAATTTTTTGAACATGTCAATCTATTATTAGCAAGCAAAAATAAACAACACATCTTTCTTTATGTCTCTGAACAACAAACACAATAACTCTAAAAAAAAAACCAGTTTCATTACGAAAGAAGTATAATTTTCGCATCCCGTACACTTTTCATTTGTAGTAAGACATGATGTTTCGCCAAGAAATTTTGTAAAAATTGTTTGTTTTCAGAAATAACGATAAATTTAGGTACAGTAAGCTCAAAACTATTATAAAAAAATTTGTTTCATTGTAACTATTGATGGCAAATGGCCAACCCTAATAAGTACTTTGACCGAGAGATAAAATACTATGTGTATAAGCATACTGGTATCTTTTGTTTTATTAGCTGATTCATCCTTTAAACATGTCAATCTGCTGTTTGAAAGCAAAAATAAATAACATATCTCAATAAAAAAGTTCACTTGTAACCTAATTGAGAGATGTTAACCTAATTTTGGTTCAGAATGTGATCAAATTTTTCATAAAGATTTGTAAAAAATTATCAATTATTTATTTATTAATTAATTAACATTACATCACTTATACATGCACTTCTTTACTGCCATATTTTCAAATAGACCTCTAATCTAACATTTTGTTAAAAAGTTTATTAAGAAATAACAAATAATTATTGAAAAGTAAAATACAAATCTTTAGGAACACCTATCTAAATATTTGTTTCTGTTCAAATAATAATACAAAGGTAACTTAAATATCACTATACAAAATAAAAAAAAATTGTTTTTTAAAAAAAGATTTATTCTAACAAATATCATTGAATAAATGGGGAAAATGTTAAAATATTACATGATTTGTACATCGCTATTGCTAACATTGTATTATAAAGGTGTCTTTACACTTGGAACATTTGTCTGAGATTTCGCAATGTTTCAAAAAAAAGTTCTAGATCAGTGGTTCCCAAACCATGGATCATGGGAGCAAACCATATGGGGCACACGAGGGCGAATGGCTAAAAATGTTCTCTCGAATATAAAAAAAAATACAAAATTGTATTATGTCAAGAAATATGTTGCATAACTACACAAAAATTGCTTTACTGCCAAATGAAAAAAATTACACACAAAACAGGTATTTTTGAAATAAAGTGAGCATGGCGATAGGACAAGGTAGTCGCAAAATTTATTTCTGTGATGTGAAGTGACCACAACGTGTTGCACGTCTGTCGCCTTTTGTGTAGCCGTTTGGATTTTGGCGAACTTGATAAAGTTTACTCGTTCCTGGTTTTGCGTTACTACTGGAACTACAACATGCATCTAGCTAGGAAGAATAAATTTCAGAAATAAAACACCATATTTTTTATATAATAATTATACTTCTTTTGAAGGAAAGATAAAAGAGATAAAAAAAATTTTCTCTTGTCTTCTGGTGAAGTGTTAATTAATGTATAAAAAAAGTTTTTGAATTTATTTTATTTTTTGTGGTCCTGTTTTTCCACACACACACACACATATATATATATTAAATGTGTGTGTGTGTGTGGCATGGAAAAAATTAGGCATACGGTGGGTCAAATTAGGCTTATGTGACAAAAAAGTTTGGGAACACCTGTTCTAGACCATGTTTCATATTGTTTAAAGAGATCCATACAGTCCGAAATTATGCCATACAATTACCTCATTCAAATTCCCACACAATAAAACAAATTTTTATTTGTTAATATAATTTAGGATTACATTTTGTTCATTAATAATCTTTTTTAAAAACAGACACATTTGTAAGACATTTTTTGGGAAAAGTTTGAATAGTATTTAGAAGGAAGGCTACCTTACTTTAACTTCACAAAAAAACAGTTTAAAAATATTGTTGAAATTCCTCTATAAAAATATGTAAAATTAAATTTTTTTTCCAGGTTAGATATCTTTTGTTTACGATTTAGTGACCACGATAAAATTTCAGTGTACTGAAAGTTTTAAGGAAGGTCGTTTATGCTTCTCATACCTTAAACAACAGAATATCTTGGCGTACTCTGGAAAAACTTGGAATATCATCACAAAAAACTATATGAAACAACCCGACAATTGTTTCATAAAAATATCTGGAACAAATCCAAGTGTAAATGGACCCTTTAAAACATCATAAAAGATATACACCATTTAAATCTTTAAGCTTAAGTTCAGTACATAAAACAAAGAAGTTAAATTTAATCCCACATTTCTTCGTCTTCATTCCCTCGGTTCATGTAACTGTCTAACTCCTTGTCCAGGTGTATTTTCGTGTTAGCCATATACTGATCCAGCTGGCTATCGAGTTCTTCTTTCGTGACAATTTCACTGCTATTACGTCCCATACCTCTTCCTCTACCGCGACCACCTCTACCTCTGGGACACAAAATCATCATTATAAAAAAAAAACTGTTTTAAAGTAGAGACTATTTTGTAATATATATTTAAATTGTACACACTTGTTAAGTTGAGCACAATGGCAAGCACTGGCATGGACATTTCACAAGTTAGCAGCAGTCTTAGTGCAATACTGATTAGTCAGTTTGACACTGATTGGCCCACAAAGAATGAGATATGGTCCATTTTTTAAATTTTATTTTATTGCCAGACTAGTAAAGTGTACATGTACAGTCCCAACGCATTGTGACAGTATATTGAGAAATTGTGCCTGTAAACTTTAGTATCAATTATTCAGCAGCTAGTGTTGAAATAACAATGAAGAAATGCAACCAGCATTGACTGCATGTCTCTGTACAAGCTGCTGATTTCTACAAGGAAGGTTTACAATGATGCTTTATACAATACGAAAATTGGTTCAATACACATGCAAATCAATGTAGAAAAATATTTTATTTTTGTAGATTTTATAATTTAATAAAAAAATATGTAATAGCTTGAAGTTAACATACACATCGTCCTTACTTTTAAAAAAAACAACCTAGTTTATAGGCAGTGTGTCATGTACGACTATTAAGATTAAAAAAAAATTACCCTACCTGAAACTGCCACCACGCATGCCTCCTCTTCCACCACCTCTGGTATTGAATCTAGCTCCACCCCTTCTATTCTTAAAATTATCATTCCCTTGATACGAACCACGACCAGTTCCTAAAACGTAACACAATTTATTAGCATTTACATACTACCTAAAAAATGTTATATAAGAAGGAAAATAGTGATACCCTGGCTGGATTGTGGTCTAATTCAAGGAATGAAAAATGACCTGTTTAATAGTTCAGGTTTCGGATGAAGGGCTGAACACTGTGTTGTGTCACAGAAAGTACAAGCTGCTGAGCTAACACAAAAAAGCATTTGATTGAAGTGTTAGGTTTTTGTAGGGTAATAACTTCCATGATATTTCTTAATGATCTGTCTCAGAATGCCCACGCCTATACCCTTTTCTGTCATCATACCTAACTTTACTTAGTGTGTCATCGACTCTTTTACTGTGTTTAATTTGTTAGCCAGTTAAGAAATTTAAACAGTTATAATATTATCATGTTAAATACTTTTGACTTTTATTTAACAAAACATTAAGTGTCCTATGTGCTAGTTTCAAACTGTTGTGGGACTTCTGTTCTAAGAATTTTCTTTATCACACACATGCCATTTCATCTGTTACATAACAATCTATCATCATCCTAATTTACTAACAATCTTTCATAGCTATATTTTAGATGGTAATAGTTCAACATAAATTCAACAGATAGCATCTAAATCTACATTTTTTAATTAACTAATCTTTTTATTCACTTTTCTGCTACTTTCATATTTTTCTGAGTTACAGAGATGAAATTACAAGAGGTGTGACACAACCTTTTCCTTCAATTTTTGTTTACTACATAGTCAAAATGGCTGGCAAATTATGACGTTTGTGTTTGGTGGTGGTGATGTCATAATTCTGTTAAATGATATGATATATGAAAAGGTATAGGATATATTTTTACCAGATCATATAACTATACTAGTCAAATAAGGATACTCAATAAAATAAAATGGTTTATTGAAGTTTAAAATTAATGTTTTAAAATTTATTTCTTCAATTAGAAATTTAAAAATATTTTTTAATTAAAATTTAAATAAAAAGAAAAATTATTACATCAATAAATTCTACATAATATCTGGAATACGAGGTTTGTCCAATAAATACGCGAACTAAGGTCATAAAAACTTTATTTTACAAAATTTCATCTACATTGATTTTGTCCCCTTTAAAATACTCTCCATTCACTGCTATGCACTTATCCCATCTTCTTTTCCACTCTTCAAAGCACCCTTGGAAGTCCTCGGAAGTCAGGCTTTTCAGTCTCCTCGTCGTTTCTTGTTTTATTGTGTCCACATCTTCCCAATGCTGTCCCCTCATCACATTTTTGCATTTAGGGAATAGAAAAAAGTCGCAGGGGGCGAGGTCCGGTGAATAAGAGGGATGATCAAGGATAGTGATTGAATTTTTAGCCAGAAACTGGCGAACAATCAAAGCCGAATGTGCGGGTGCATTGTCTTGATGAAGAATCCATCCATCGTTTTGAGTCAAATGTGGTCGCACACGACGCACTCGATCTCTCAAACGCTTGAGAACGTTAAGGTAGAACTCAGAATTACCGTTTTTTCCTCAGGAAGGAATTCATGATGAACAACACCTTTGATATCAATGAAAACCAGGAGCATGACTTTGATTTTTGATCGGCTTTCCTTGATTTTTTTGTTCGAGCTTCACCTGTTGCTTTCCACTCCATGCTTTGCGATTTCGATTCGGGGTCATACTCGAAAAACCACGATTCATCACCAGTGATAACCCTATTTAAGAATCCAACATCATTTTTCCAGTCAGTAACACATTCGACTCTTCTTAACTTTTGATGCGGAGTCAGCAGTTTTGGCACGATTTTCGCACAAACCTTTCTTAAGCCCAAATGCTCGGTTAAGATTGTGTGCACTGTTGATTTTCCTAAATTTAGTTCTTCAGCTATCATTCGGACAGTTTTTTGGCGATCAGTAAGGACAAGACGCCGCACACGATCAATGTTTTCATGCACACAACAGGTTGAAGGTCGTCCAATTCTTGCATCATCCGTGGCGTCTTCTCGACCTTCTTTAAAGCGCTTAATCCACTTGAAAATGGCTGTTTTCTTCATAGCATTATCACCATAAACAACTCTCAACATTTCAGCAATTTCTTGGTAATTTTTACCAAGCTTTACCAAAAACTTGATGTTAATTCGTTGTTCAGTGAATTGGTCAATTTCCATATCGACGAACAAAAAAATAATGCAAAACTAAAAATAACTCTACTCGCAAGATCCGCACAGCGTAACGTTCTGCCAAGGACTGACGGCTCATTGGGTCCCAGACAACACGTGAGGCCAGTGCGCGTGGCTTAACTCTCCGTAATGGCCACCATATTCGACCAGTTCCCGTATTTATTGGACAAACCTCGTAAGAATAAATTTTCTCGGATTTTTTGTTATTAAACAGTAAATATACTTAAATATATAGTTACGTAAGTACTTTTTGGATAAAATACCACAGCAGTTGTAGGTAGGGCAGACTAACAATATATAACAAAAATAATACAAATAGAACATGGATCCTTAATTAATTAAAACATTTTTAATTTTTTTTCTAGATACATTCTACTACCACACATTATTGTAACATTCATTTAAATCAAAAATATGGAAGAGGAAGAAAAAAGAAACTATATGTACTTTCACAAAACTCATGTAATACAGACAGGTCAATTTACTGGTCTATGAAACATTAACAAATACCCTGTAAGAAAAACCTTTAGAACTGACAAAGAAGCAGGTGCAGCATTTTAAAAAATTAAAAAAGGAAATCAATTTAGAGAAAAAATAAACTGCACGCTTACTTATATATATATTCAACATCAAATATTAGCATTCATTTGTAATACCAATCATACACGAAAATTTTTAGATTGCAAGTTTCAATAAAACATTTTGTTGCAGAAGATTTTACACACAACAGATTTTACAAAAACGATTTAAGTATTGCTATTTTGTTCACAAAGAAGCTTTTAAAAACTTACTTTTTGAATGTGGAATAATGAAATCATCATTTCTTCCTTGTCTAAGGCTTTAAATAAATAAGGATTTTAATAAATAAATAAAATTTGCTTAAAATCTTTTAGTACAAAGAAGAATTTCTTAGTAAGTATAACCTCTATTTCCTCGTCGATTCATTCTACCAACACCTGAAGGAGACCTCTGGGCAGCTCCGCCTCTTGATTGAAAGCGTCCTCTGAATCTGCCACGATTACCACCACCAACATTGCGCCCACTCAATGATTGCATACTCTGACTACGAGTCAAATTATTTGTGTTTAGACCTCTTCCTATAAATACAGAATTCAATCTATAAACTGTGCAAATATTTTCTTTTTAAATTATTTTAGCAGCAATTATGAATTAAATCACAATTTTATCAAAGAAAACATTCATCCAAACTCTTGTTCATTTGACAAGGCTGTACGATATGGTGGAACGTATGTGTTCACTGTCTCAACATTGCCACTACAATTTCGTGGTTGACTAACTTCCAAGCAACTTTGGAATTTTTTTTTTTTTTTTTTTAACGTCCGACTATTGTGCACACTTGGGCTAATGCAGACGGAGAAGCAACTTTGGAAGAATGTAGAGGAAGAATCAGATGTAAAAACTCCACATCATATTATTCAGTGATGTAAAACATTCAACTTTCATACAGATATCAACAGAATTATATAATTTTATATTAATGTGAAAAACATTTAAATTAAAAATATGTTTATGACTTTCAAATAGAATGGCACGTTGTTCAAATAAAACCTTTTACACAAATGAATACATTATTTTCAGATTCTTTCTACTAACAGTAAAGATAATGAAAACATACCTGGTCTGCCTCTCCCAACCCCAACAAAACCTCCTCTTCCTCTATTCTGGCGAAGCGGTGAAATTCCTCGACCACGTTGACTACCTCGCTTTCCTCGGAAGCTGCCTCGGTTTAGAAGTAATCTATCCTTAACACTTCCAATCTGGTTTCCTCCTCCACTTTGTCCCAAGCGTTGTTTCAAACTTTGCTAAAAAAAACAGAGAATTTAAAGAGAAATTCAGAACAAAGTTTTTAAATAATAAACAAGTAAATTACTTATGTGCCAACACTAAAATCTGATTGTAGTTCCGAAGATATACAATATAACTGACAAACACATTTTACCAAAGACATTACTTAAAGGTTATCAAAAAAGAAGCATTAAAAAAACAAAAAATGTACTGAACGCTAACGTTCCAAAACTGAGGATCTATAAAAAAAAAAATGAAAATTTATGATATGTGATAGCAGATTAAGGGGATGCTGGGCATACCTACCTAATCTGTGATAGAAGAAGAAATAAAAACCTTACAGAACTGGCAAAAATGGACCTGTAAAGTGAGTGCTTAGGAAAAGGGGAACTGAAGTTGCACGTAATCCAGTGGAATCAACCAGCCATGAACTGCAGCGCACTGTAGGTATACTGGCTGAACTCACCCAAACTGCGATAGATGAAGAAGAAAAAAGCAGGAAACCTACCAGGAATTAATCCACTAGAGCGAGGAATGTTAAGGGAGAGTTTGGGTCATTGATAACTGGGAAATTCCCTAAACCCAAACAGATTTAGATCTTATAGGAGTATTCCACAGGCCAAAGGAAGGGAAAACTTTATTTTCTCATTCTCATAATTCTGTCAAACTTCACAGATGTTAAAGCAAGATCTTGGGTAAAGTTTTTTTTTTTTTTTTTGTTTAACGTTTGACTATTGTGCACACTTGGGCTAATGCAAACGATGGGATGATTTAGCGATGGGATATGTAGTTAGCGTATGAAAATGCCAAGCCCTGGCCGAAAATTGAACCCGGGTCCTCAGGGTGAAAGCCTAGTACGCTATCAATTAGGCCACCGATGCGACTCATTAAAAAAAAAAATCAATTTTATTTAGGTGATGTGTAGGATTTATTGGTAATTTTTTTCAATCAAATTTTAATTTTTGAAAAGTAAGTTTTTCATTTCTGATTGAATTAGTGAATTTTAAACCATTAAGTTCAAAAAACAATAAATCATTTTATTTTATTGAATACACTAATTTGACTATTTGTCATTTTAAAAATATGAAAAAAATCAATCTTGTGTAGGATTTATTGGTATAGAAATTTTTTTCAATCAAATTTTAATTTTAAAAAAATCAGTTTTTAATTTATGATTGAAAAAATAAATTTTAAAGACAATAAACCACTTTATTTTATTAAATATCCTAATTTGACTGGTATAGTTGTAGTCATATTCTTTGGTAAATCCTGAGCATTTTCATATATCATAACATTTAACTGAATCTTGGGTAAAGAGCAACTCAGGAAACTATCTGACTTGTTAGAGAGCAGTCTGAGGGTATACTTAGACAGGATAAGAATACACCACAGAGAAAATGTGTTAAGGTTCTACAGGAAACTACAGACAACAATTTATGATTGTGAGGCTCTTGCCATTAGGAAGAAACGAGTGTTTGGCTTCAAAGACCCTCAGAACCTCCAGCAGAATAAGATAATCAGGTGGACTGTTAAGAATTCACTGAGGGCACCAGTTCCTAGAAGCTTAATTGCACAATAGGTCCTTTGACTGCAGTGCCAAGACCCACCAAATTCCTTACAACAAAACTAAAAAACAAAAATCTAATTGCAGCGAGATTCTACTCTGTCTTTCACATAGTTTGGGATTAGCATGAAAGGTCATGCTTGGTATATGGAATACAGAGGTTCAATCCTCCAAAGAGTCAAAAATTTTAGAGCAAAGATAACGTGCATGTTCTTTTTACCTTAAAATCATGAAAGTTAGTGTACTTCAAATAAAATTAAAAATAATTACAGCATACAGCTGTCTTGACATGACAAAAAAAACCAACTTCTAAATACTAATTAATTAATTCATTAAAAATATCTGATGTTGAAAATTCGATGTTCAATTTACCTTAAATATAAGGTAAATGAAAATTTTGATATACGAAAAACAATTTTGGTACAAAAATTAATTCTAGCAAGAGTTAAGGCAAGTTGATTACCCAAGAAAATTTATTCAACTGTTTCAAAATTTCGAAATATAAAAAAAAAATGTTTGAAAATTGGCTTTCACAATTCAAATCAACATTGCAACATTGTTAAAATCTGTATATATTATCAATTCATTACAAATATAAAAATGACCCTTAACTATTGGAAGCATATTGTGATTCCAGATAAGAGTATTATGATGACAGCTACTTTCATTTGTCAATTTCCGATGGAAATTCATTAAAACTTAATGAATAATTGTAATATTGTGTTGATTACAACACAATCTTTTCTTTGTAAAAAAAAATATACTTTTTTTCAGCACATATATAGTTAAAACAAATCTATTTACAACAACTTATTACTAATTAATTCATAAGTTTACCGTCTTCAGCCTAAGAGCTGCCAATACACTTGGTCTTCTTTCCATTTGTTGAGCAAGGCGCCTGTTCCGAGCAGATGCTTGTTGTTCATTAAAGTTTCGTTGACGGATTGACGACACTTGGACTGTAGGTTCCGGCTGGCTCCGTAGATAGGTAAAACTACGGTGTATAAGGTCACACATGTACTCCAATAATTTGATATTATGCAGAAAAGTATGTTATCAATATAAAAACTCTGACTGTGTGGGATAAGTGCATGTACGATATTTAATTTTATACATCAATTCTTGATGTCATTCAATGTATCTTTACTTTTGCACTTGATATTCTTTGTTCAGTTCTCTGTCAATTTTATTCTGACAATAAATATTTTGGTAGGATATTTATTTAACAGTTTTCATTATGTTTCATTATAATGGCACCTCATTTACCTACTCATATTTTTATTTTCTAAAACTTTTTAAAATGTTACGTGTCATTTAATAAGTGCTGTTTTCTTCATTTTACATCTACAAGTAGGCGTAAACATTTTCAGTTACATTTAAGCACATTTTTTCTTATTCAGAATAAGATACTCTTATAAAATGAAAATATTGTAGACTTTATTTACTTAAGTTGATTACTTTTAAATGCATGTATTAATTTAAATACCACCATTTCCAAAGCAATATTTCACAGTGAATATTTGAATTAATTTCAACATACGTTCTATCTCTTGCAAACATTCTGATTTATTAATTATTGCCAGGAATTTTCGTTGGAAAACTCTTTAAAACACTTTTGACAATTTTTATTGTCAATGATTATGAAAATGTACCTGGTAAGCATGTCACCTGGTAACATGTTTTCCTTTTAATTAATTTGTTTGCATTTCTAATGATAACATGCTTTGATCATAGTTTCATGATAGTTAATGGTACCACTATATACATATATTTTCTTACGATAATTTTTTTTTTACGATAATATTTTCTTACGAGACTTACGATAATTTCTTATGCTCATTTTATTTCATAAAAATGTGCTTCTTATATACTGTATTGAATGTTTTAAAAACATTCATTTTTCAATGAGGTGCATCCTCTAAATCCCACACAGTCAAAAAATGGTGCATTTTAATCCATCACTTGCCATGTATTTTGTGTTAATTACCAAATAATAATTACAGATTTAAATATATTTATTTGTTATGAGTGAAATGATAATCAATGTATCCTTATATGTTTGGTTTGAATATAGCCTACCACTGGAAAATGAGACGAAATCAGTATAATTTAAAGCAAGCTTTTAAATTACTTTACGTTTGGGCAAACTTTTTTAGCCTATATGTTGGAAAGTATACTGCCAAGAAACAAGTATTATAATATACTACTTAGAGACATTGTTATAATGAAAAGACCTGTATATTAAGTATGAGACAATTCTCAATTTTAAAAATGAATTGCATATAATAACTACTCGCTGTAAATTAAAAATCTAAACAAAATTAACAGAAAAAACCAAAACAAATATAGATTTAAAACAGTAAAGAGTTAATGAAAACTGGATTAGTCTTTAAAACTGTACCATGTGAGAACCAATCGGAGAAAATTCAGAAATATTTGTTTTATTTTGAAATTTATTTTGAAATTTCTGGACAACATGAAGACCTAAGCATAGATACAAAAGACCTATAGTGAGAAACAAGTAAAATACTTCATCTTTAGTTCTGTCTTCTATAAGAGTAGAGATCGTTTTGAATTTTTTTGTAATCACGGATTTTCAAATTAACACTGATGACATAAATGAAATGAAGACAAACTACTAGTTTATTGAAGATTTAGTTAGTTTACTGAAAACTAAATTAGATATGCATTAAATTACAAGAGCTACCAAACAGAAATTGCAGTACAGGGAGGAATCAGCAGTTGACAAACAGTTCTTGACATACAGTTCTTTACTGTGCTATACTTTCAAATTATTTCAAAATATAAAAATAAGACAAATGATATTAACAGCAAATTTTTAATTTGGCCTATTTATCATATATATATATATATAGCCAAGAAGATTACAAAAAAAAAAAAAAAAAAACAAAATAGTGGGATGAAATCAGAAAAGGTACAAGAAAGATGAGATTAATAGAAAAAGACATATGTGATCGAAGTGTGGAGGATACATGTCGATGAGACAAAGTGTCAACTGGAATATTCATGACTATGGCAGCATGTATGTAATATTTAAATGTATTTTGATATAACAGACTTTCAATACAATGAACATTGCTGTACTTCAATTAGTTCGATATACAAAGGACCAGTTATAGGTATAGGCAAGGATCACTTCACAATGCCTTGCACTACACAAACTAAATCTGATGTAGTAAATAAGCTCAGTTTGCATTCATTTATTAAATATATATAATAAATTACTGTTATTAATTATTCTTCATCTAATTTCTAAATGAAATCCTAAATTTTACTGAAACCTACAACTTTTTAATCCGTCATCTTCCCTCAAATGGTATGCACTAGATGAGGAGTGGAATAGGCAGGCATTGCAAAGGCTGCTATCTGAACAATAAATGAAGATATTTTTCCCCCCATCACTGATACAAAGAAAGCTTAATAAAAGAGTGAGATTAATTTGCCTAGCTTTTTTAGTTAAGAAATGTTTTTTTCCAGAAAAAACTGACATGATTGCCTCAGGCAAACCAAAATATAACAGGACAAACCAAAACTAACTGTTATACCTTCATTAATAACATTTCAAATAAAGTACCATAAATTTACTATTATTTTTTTTATTTAGTCTCATTTTTTTTCTATTTTTAATTTTGCTAATGAATTACCTATAATTAAATTTGTTTGTGAGATTCCCACTACATTTACAAACCAGAACAATTATTATGTTCATTCAATACAACAATGCAGAAAATATCATAGTGCAGCCTTTCATATGCTCTCAATGCGAATTCTAGATAAATTTTTCGTTCAACCAGTTCTACTGCCTAAAATACCAAAATACATGCAGTTCTACTGCCACGTTATTACCAAAGAACAAAAACAATAATTTACATTTCCTTCGCTAAAAATTTCTTTGCTTGATGTATTGTTCATATTGGAGTAATTCTAACATGAGAAGTAGCTAAACAAAATTTATAAACTGATAGAAAATTAAGATAAGATTAATTAAAAATCTATAAGATTTTAATTTAAATCATTGTACAAAAAATCAATTCTATAATTATGCTTACAGTTTTTATTCTCAACCCTAAAGAAAAATGTGGATAAAGAAAAGATTCGCTGAGTTAACCTGTGAGGTGTAGATATTTAAAGAAGACTATCACAAACACCTTGAGGGCAAGGATTAAAAAATCATGCTGTATCAATTTATATATATTACAATACAAGAACCACTAATAAAAAAAAATTAATTTTTTTAAATAAAAACCATTTAAGCATGAAATTACTTGAAATGTACTAAAATATGATAAATGAATGCAATATATTTAAACCTATTTCAAAAAACTGCCTAAGCCTACATAATAACGGTATCAAATCCATTCTTTATGCAGAGCAATGTTTCTCTTGCTTTTCGCATTAAATGATTGTTTAAATATTTATGCACCAAGCCTTCTGAAATCTTTGCAGATTTTAAAGAATCCAGTGAAGAATTCTTTTCAGGCCTATGCCTTTTTTTAAAATGAAATCAAGTCTGCATATCAAATAAATTGTTTTAAAATTAAGTACTGTGCTGCCAGTATTCTGTTCTGATATTTTAATGTGTTTCTTTTATACATATTTCTTGTAAATTTTTTTTACAAGGTATATTTTTATCAGCCTATTTCCTTTTTTTCATGTTTATATTATATGTTATTAAAACTTCTGATTAGGAATTTTTTCCATCTTTGTTTTCAATAGCTCTAATCCTTGATTAATACAAATTAATTGTAATTTTCCCGTTCTTGCCATATTGAAGAATGTTGCCATATTCTCACCGTTCATGTAGTGACATCCTAGTAGTGTTCTTCAACAATATTTTTTTTGACATTTTTTTCAGTGAAATTCTAAAACAAAAAATATTTTTATTAATAGTCTAATAATAACACTATGCAGAATTACACTGCCACATAATTTTGTCTTTTGTTCAATGATATAAAAATATAAACCTACCACCATATAAAATTGTTAACCCTCTAGTGCTGACTAAATTACTTTACAGTGCTACAAGTTTTAGGACACCACATAGCCATGTTTTCAAAATTAGTTCCAAAATACAACCAATGGCTAAAATTCCCATAGGTAATAATCAAAAATGGGCTATAAAGGTGAGGAAACACACACACACACACACACACACACACACACACACACACACACAGTGGCACCTTGATATATGAGTGCCCTAATATATGAGCTGCCGAGTGAGCGATATTTTGCTTTGAAATGAGAGCAAGATTTGAGATACGAGGAACCGCACACTACACCCGCTGCACATGACCCCAACATGCGGGGCGCATGTTGGTGTCGTGTGCAGCGTCTAACAGTTTCTCCCACTTTAGACTAGACCTTAGTCTGTGTGCTTGTTTCCCTCATTTTCGAAGCATTTTTGACAAGTTGGGTTCGCATTTTTTGCTTTTGTACATTTACAAAACATTATCACATTTAACCATGGGTCCGAAGAAGAAGATGATGTCTATTGAATTGAAGCATGAAATCATAGAAAAACATGAGCAAGGTGTGCGAGTAATTGACTTGGCGAGGATGTGCAGGCATAGCACATCAATGATATGTACTGTGCTTAAACAGAAGGAGTTGATAAAGGGTATAACGCCAGCTAAGGGTGTTACAATAATTTCTAAGCTCCGGACCTCTCTCCATGAAAAGATGGAGAAACTAGTGATGGTGTGGATGACAGAGAAGCAGCTTCAAGGAGGGACCTTAACACAAAGCATCATATGTGAGAAGGCACGAGCGATTTACGATGATTTGCTGAAGCAGATACTACACACTTCCACAAACGAGGAATCGGAACTCATTTAAAGCCAGTTGAGACTGGTTTGACAACTTTAGGAAAAGGACCGGCATTCACTCCATCATCAGGCATGGTAGGCAGCAAGTTCGGATGTGAAGGCAGCTAAGGTTTACACCAAAACGTTTTCTGAACTGATAGAAGCCAAAGGATACATTCAACCAGCAAGTCTTCAACTGTGACGAGACAGGGCTTTTCTGGAAAAGGATGCCCAATAGGACTCATGTAACAGCAGAGCAGAAGACGATGCCAGGTCACAAACCCATGAAGGATAGATTAACTCTAGCATTATGTGCCAATGCGAGTGGCGACTGCAAAATCAAGCCTCTGCTAGTATACCATTTGGAAAATCCCAGAGCCTTTAAGTCACATAAGACTTTAAAAGAAAAACTGCAAGTTATGTGGAGGGCAAATCCGAAGGCGTGGGTCACCAGGAAATTCTTTGTGGAGTGGATAAACCTGCTGTTTGGCCCTTCTGTTAAAAAATACCTACAGGAAATCAACCTACTACCCATGCAAGCCCTTCTCATCCTCGACAATGCCCTTGCTCACCCACCAAATCTCGAAGATGATTTACTCGAAGAGTTCAAATTTATAGGTTCTCTACCTACCACCCAACAATACTCCTATCCTGCACAGCCCATGGATCAGCAGGTGATTTCTAATTTTAAGACGTACACCAAGCACATTTTTCGGCACTGCTTTGAGGTGATGGAGAACACAAACCTTATCCTTCGAGAGTTCTGGAAGGACCACTTTAACAACGTGATATGCCTAAGAATTATTAATCAGGCCTGGCTGGGTGTTACGAGGCCTTAACCTCTGCATGGAAGAAGCTGTGGGCTAAGGCTGTAGCTGAAAGGGCCTTTGAAGGATTGGAACCCAAAGTGTCTGTAGTAAAGGAGATTGTTTCTCTAGGAAAATCCATGGGTCTGGAGGTGGATGAGAGAGATGTGAACGAACTCGTCAAGAAACAGTCTCAGGAGCTGATAACCGAGGAGTTACACGATCTACATTCACAGCAGCATACGGTGGTTTGACGAAAAATTAGTTTTGAAGAGGAGCCAGAGATGGAGAAGGTTATCTCTAGACAAGATATAAAGGAGATCTTGGGAATGTGGGAGAAAGTTGTAGAGTTCAAGGATAAAAATCACCCCAAAAAAGTTGCAACTGGTCGTGCATCGGAGTTGTTCAACGAAACTTGCCTAACTGATTTCTGCAATATCTTTAAAGAGAAGAAAAAACAAACCTCCTTGGACAGTTTTTTTAAACGGTCTGCAGGTGAAAATGAGCAAAGCGTGATGAAAAAAGCAAAGACCAGTGACGAAAATTAAGCGCTTCTGTAAGCAATTCACTTTCCTTTTATTATGTTTTTATAGAATATGTATTTGTTATTTATAAATAAATGTTCTTCTTGTAAATACATTTTTCTTATTCAAAAACACTTAACAAAACAACTGAGGTGGTGTTTTGGAAGCTGAGGTGGTGTTAATGGCATTTCAATTAATTTCAATGGGGAAAATTGCTTTGAGATACGAGCAATTTGACATAATAGCAAGGTTACGGAACGAATTAAACTTGTATGTCGAGGTACCACTGTATATATAATTACTACTACTGAGTAAAAATTCTCTCAGTAGTAGTAATTATATACTTTAGTAATAGAAAAAAAATATTTTTTCATTATTAATAACAACATTTAATTATTACCAACACATTAAATTTATCATTTTCACCACTAAAAACACTTTTTTCACTTTCGTGCGTTATTCATTATCAGGTAAAGTTTAGGCCTACTACTTTCTTTCATGTTTTTTTCCACTTTCTTGTATCTTCCCAATTACATCTTGGATTATTAATATTATGCATATAATGAAGTGTTTTTAGTGCAAAAATATATAAAAGTTCAAAAAAATGTAAAAAAGTTAATTTTATCTTTAAAAAAACAGCCTAAAATTGTAAGCAATCTTTAAAAAAACTGGAGTACACAGCAATGTAGGTTGTTTTCAAATTTTCAGTTTTTTTTTACTAAAACATCTTATTACATGAAAAAAGCAATAATATAATAAGCAAAATATAAAAGTGCGGATAGCATGGGAAGAACGATGAAAATTGAAAATAAAAGTAACCTGCAAAATTGTTACCATGCAAAAGTAGGTAACATGTTTTTTTTTTTTTTTTAGTGCTCAAAACACAACTGGCATGGTTGTTGGGTGATGAAACTAAGTAAGTTGTTGGACGGTGAACATAACACACACTTGTGTGATAAAAACACTTTTATTAACCAAAATAATAATAATACTCTATAACCTGACACATATGTTGGGTGAAAAAGCTATTTAATTAAACTACTTATCCTGTAGGTAACACGTTTTTGATTGCAAAAACAATAAAAAATCTTTAAGAAAAAAAATACCTGATGACCTGGCAATTGTTTTGTGATGAATCTAACACAAAAGGAGGCAAATCGCTAAGTTCACAAATAACAGACACCATTTTAACAATGTTTTCATTACGAGGATGAACAACGAAAAAAGGAATAACCCTTATTAACATTTAGTAATGGCTGTAATAATAATATGAATGACCAGTAAATCTTTGTATGAAATTTAATATGATTAATGCAATGTAAACAGCAGTGACATCAGAATATAGTTCTGTAAAAAATTGTCTACAATAATAAGTAATCTTAAAAAAAATATTTTATGTGGATAAATGTGTTAATTAGATAATAAGATATGAAATGAAAAAAATATTCAAAAATCACTATTTGAATAAAAAAAACAATCTACACTGCATAAATGCCAATGTTGTCACCTTAATTTTCAGAATATTTTTTAACGCATATTTTCAAAAAAATTAAAATTTCTCGTACAATGCTATTTTCCACTAGTACATAAATCGTATTGTCTAAAAGTTACAAATCTTCTAATGACAGCACACTAAGCATGACTTAGTAGCCGCATAAAATCGTTCACTTGTAATAAACTTAATCTTCCCCGGGAGAATATTTCTTAATTCAATAATAAATTACATCATAAAACAAATTGTAAAAATCATAAATTTAGTAAAAGTGCATAAATACCTTTACGGTAAATCACAGTAATTGTTTTTTTTTTAAAGATTAGCTTAATGTCTATATTGTATTTGGATAAAATGTTTCACAATTCACTTACCAACGAAAATTCAGTCAAATTTCAGTTTCTCGAAGATACAACAAATTAACTGTCAAAAAATTATAGTAAATATTTTATTTACAGTTTTAGTTTCAAATTCATATAACACATTTCACAATCCAGCACAATATTACTTATCAATAAAACGATAAATTTGTAAACGTACAGTAGTTAACGATGCATTACACAAGACTAATACAGTTTGTCCAATATGGCGGCTGTACAAGGTATGAGTCAGACAGTCCAAAGTTCATGGAGTCTAACCTTTCTGTACTAATTATGGGCGTTATTATGTTATCTGTTATTCAGTAACAGCTATTGAAAATAACTATTATTAACCGTTATCGAAAGCAACAAGTGACGGCTATATGCCAAAAGAATTATAACTTCAAATAACACTGTTGACATAATAACTGTTACTAACTGTGAACTGAAATCTCCGAAATCTGTTCAACCAATTCACACGTCTAGTTTCTTTTATTCTCACCAAGAACGCGTCGCTTTGCCCTGCGCATGCGTAATGAGTTCACAGTTTGGTCCTACCTATCTACACACTAACTGTGAACTGTGAAAATTCACACTTTTTTTAGTGCGGAATTACTGAGATATTGATATTGCTAACTGCGAGCGCACAGTTGTTTCCCGCCAGATTTAGCTTGTTGTTGTTAGTATTATTTATTTAATATAGCGAATGATTTTTGCACAGGTAGTTTTGTGTAGAAGAATAATTGTATAGAAGAATTTTGTATTTGTATAGATCAAATACCTGATTTTGTTTTTTTTCTGATTTATATTAGCTTATATAAAGAAGCAATAGCCACAAAACAAGCCATAAATACATTATTTCACAGTTCACAGATATTGAAAAATAGCAATATCAGTTTTTACATATATATATATATATATATATATATATATATATATATATATATATATATACATAATTTAATATACTATGCACAAAGTAGGAAAGGAATTTTACCTTTCCTTAGATGAATGAATATCATCTCAATTTAGAATTCAGCACAACTATAAAATGCTGAATATGCAGGGTTTGTTCAAAACTGTTTGCAATATAGTTCATACACTTACACCAGTTTCTCCATGCACAGCACTTAGTTTTTTAATAGCATCCTCTGTGACACCAATTGAATCTTGTAGAGGAATTCCTGGTGTTTATAGACATTTGTTACTTCTGGAAGCAAGCTGAAGTTGCCCTTGATGTAGGTAAATGAGGCGACCACTTCGAAGTCAATAAAGGCAGTCAGGAATTCACAAATAGATGTGGCACTTTCAGAATCAAAAGAATCACAGGATCTAGATGCTCACTATAGAAGGTTGTCTTGTTAAGCTGTTCCTAAAGTAGCACTTGTTGTGGGGCTTTTAGAAAAACTTTTTTTGTTGCTGAAATTAATCTGCTCACTTGTGTAAATTTAGCTCTAATATCTTCAGTAACACATTGTAGTCCATGGGCCGAGCACATAAAATGGTGCATATCAGGATAAAACACTTTAAGATCAGTTGCAGCTTTGAAAATGTATGCTATAGCATCACTGTTACCATCTCCTCTTGCAATCCAGTTGGCCACACAACTTGTTTGCAATTGTAAAGTGATTTGTAGATTTTCCAGATTGTCCAGCTCTTTATAGTAGATCAAACATGTCTTTGAGGCACTGTCAGGTTCTAGCTTCCCCACCATAAGTTCCTTAGCATCGGTTGCTTCCTCAACAGCAACCCATATGAAAGCATTTCCTATGTACTATCTTCATCATAGCAGACTGGCATAGTGTTCATTGATCAAGAACATGATGGGTACAATATTTTTTCAGAAAAGATGTGAATACAGCATGGCCCCTATATAAAATTTGAGTCTGAGACCCAAAATCTGAAGTGAGCCCCTTATTATGGTTCAGTATGGAAAATGTCTAGAATGGGTTTTATTTTATTTATTGGTTGGTTTTATAGCAAGAAATAATTTAGTTACATTTCAATATGAAAATGCTGAAATATTATATGTATATATGTGTATATATATATATATATATATATATATATATATATATATATATATATATGTGTGTGTGTGTGTGTGTGTGTGTGTGTGTGTGTGTGTGTGTGTGTGTGTGTGTGTGTGTGTGTGTGTGTGTGTGTGTGTGTGTGTGTGTGTGTGTGTGTGTGTGTGTGTGTGTGTGTGTGTGTGTGTGTGTGTGTGTGTGTGTGTGTGTGTGTGTAATATCACTGAGAATATGTAAAATGAAATTCAGTTATAGTGGCCCTAACATAGTTGTTTGTGAATTTACAAATTTTCCCAGTGTCTAAACAGTGAAGAAAAAATATGTAATTTCTTAGAGATTTCAGCTCTAGTGATGAAGCAACAATATTTATACAGGGTCTGGCAGAGAGGTAGATGTTTTTAAAATGGTTGATACAAGCACATGGGTGGTCATATTTTTTCTGGAATGGTTAATATTTACTTGTCAACAGTTGCCATTTTGGTAACAATGGAGCCTTGCTTAGTAGCATATTGTGTATTTCTTTACTGGACATTCAGTGGTACTCACACAGCTACAATTTTGAAACCATTTTAATATTGATCGTCATGGTCGTGTTCCATAACAGAATACCATTATGATATGGGTGAATAATTTTCAAAGAACAGGATTTTTAAAACCAGGGACCGCACGGGGGCGTGATCAAACCTGCATTATTAGGCCTTGTTTTTTTAATGAAAACGGACGATCAGTGACTGTTAACACACATTGTTATGTTACCATGTTACATGATTATTTCCTGCCTGAATTAACAAGATGATGCATCAAACTCAACACAGTTTGGTTTCAACAAGATGGTGCAACTTGCCATACATCTAGAGAAACAATGACTTTTTTAAGATATTATTTTCCATGATGCCTGATTTATTGCATGGGGATATCTAGTGGCCACCTTGGTCACCGGACCTGTCACCTTGTGATTACTTTTTATGGGGCTACCTAAAAGCTCAAGTTTACATTAACAAACCATGTACGCTTGAAGAGCTTTCAGAAAACATAACTCAAGATTTAGGGGTTCGGGGTCTCTTTACTTGGGTCCTCCAAAGAATTAAGCATTGGTGGTTCAGTGGTAGAATGTTCGCCTGCCATGAGAGCATCCTGGGTTCATTTCCTGGTTGATGCACCATTTGTTAGGGGTTTGGGGTTTCTACTACTCGGGTCCTCCGAAGAATTAACTATCGGCGATTCAAGAAAAAAAACCTTTAATATATTTAAATGTATTACATTACATTTATCTTGTAACAGCTACAACTACAGTTGATGACAACCCCAAGAATGAACACTACTGCCTTATTCTTCAAAATGTTCCCCTAAAATATATCATAATGTATTTAAACCAAAAGTAAAAAGGGGAATAAGTGTACGCAAATTTTTCCTACTTACTTTTAACGCTGATTCGCCTCCGTCAGCACTGCCTAGCTGGAAACCTCTCCCGTAGTGCGTCCCAACGTACAGCCCTTCGGGTCTCCACAGAATCGACTGTCCCCTGAAATATACTGACTTTCCGGTCCCCTCGGAATCAACTGACCTTGCCCTACTTCTTCCTCAACTTTTATTTGAACTGCTGTTCTACATACCTTGTTGCTTATTGCAACAGGCAGTATGTCAGCAGTTTTGCCTATGTCTTTGTCAATAGTGTTCATTCTTTGGCTGTGACCTCATTATAATATTTAAAACTATTAACTAAAAATTAACATTTTGTTTAATCCTAACACAAGAAATTCAAATTCAAAGGATTCCACATGCCATGCTTGAAAGGACTATGAACAATTTTGCCACCCGTCTACAAGAATGCCTCGACAAAAATGGATGTCACCTAAGTGATGTGATTTTTCAACGTTAATTATTGAAAAAAAATGTATTTTTTGCAAATGGCAATGTACTAGTTATTTATAAAGACAATAAATTTTTAAATTGTTTTGAAATTAAATGTGTGACAATCATTTCAAAAACATCATACTTCTCTGTTGGACCCTATAGTAAGCTAAATGAAAAAATTGAAATTAACAGAGATGTATGGATCCTCATTAACAAAATTAGCCCTTCTAACCAAAAAATGTCAGTCTGCTCAAGATATGGGGATATGGGGTTTCTACTGGAAATTTGAAATACAGTACACTAATTATTGTTTTAATCTTATGGATATTTGGATGACCTTTCATTCAGATGGCCAATAATAGGTTAATAAATTCTGTACTGTATTTACAAATTAATAAATATACTTTGTCCATACAGTATTAAGATTATTATCCATATATTATTAACATTTGATACAGTATTTATATTTTATTCATTTTGTGTTTCATTTCCACATGTTTAGTAATCAGGAAAATTAAGAAACAAATATTTTTTTAACTATCACATTTTGTAAAAGTTTTAGAAAGTAAAAATTTTTATATTTTCATATTTACACTAAATTAAAATGGAAAGCGCATGTCAAAAAGAAAAAAGAAGAGCTAGCTATTAAGTATAGGAAAAAGTATTGGTTGATTGGACGAAGTTCCCAACTTAACAAACACATCATTGTTATTATATAAACAGATTTTGCAACCAATCTGGAGGTATGGCTTACAACTTTAGGGTTGCACCAAGAAATCCAATATTAAAATTATACAAAACTTCCAAAACAAGGTGCTACGTGGAATTGTTAACCCTTTGGTATATTAGGAATGATGACATCCACAGAGATTTAAAGATGAACACAGTAAATGAGAAAATTAAAATTACAGCAATTAAGCATTTAAAGAAGCTTATTAATCATGAAAATCCAGCAGTGCTCCAGATCTCAAGTACCAACAGGGTAATAAGGAGACTTAAGAGAACCAAGCCTGTAGATTTAGTGCAGTGATGATACTTTGTTTCCCGCAGTGGATATCTGGTGGACTTAAATCAGTGGACTAAATTCCGCCTAATAGTTAACTGTTATTAGATTTAAGCTGCTAGATATGTTTTATTACTTAGTTGTAGCATAAAATAAAATAAAAAAAAATAAAAATATATTTTCATATAGTATCAGTATACTTTCTTAAAACTTACTTTTTAAATTGTTTATTTGATGTCCTTAAGCGCTAAGAAAAAGAATCACAAGCTCCATAATTAATAAACCTACCATTACGTAAAAGAATTTTCAACTAAAACTAACAGAGACGTAAATGCTTTAAAATCCTGAGAATTCATGACTTAATACAATTTCAGTCGCCAGTTCCCTCTGTGATGTCTCTTTCCAGCTACAGGTGCTCATAATAACAGACTTTACATATAACCACATAGCTGACAAATCATCATCCTTCTCATGTTATCTAAAACCAAACAAAACAAAATTATTTATCTTCCTAATTACTTTTAACTTTTCAGACTTACTTCTTCATTTTAAACTTCATTACTTGGAGTGAAACCACTGATAATATAGACATGCACTTCTATTGTCCATATGGAGATACCAGGGATGGAAGTGTGTTTGCCATTGCTACGTTTAAGGTTTGTAAACAAAATATAAATGTATGTACAAAGTCATCAAGAAATTTTGGACAAGGATCAAAACATCACCTTGTGATAATGTCAGTGCAGTCTATGAGAAGCCCTGCTTCGTCCACCCTATATGAGAAGTTTTCATATTACTTTTAGGCAAATTCTTTCTTCCGCTTTGTACATGATTGGATACATTACTACCTTTCCAATAACAACATGCTCAGTCAGTCAAACAGTCATAATATTTAATGATGTTATAAAAAGCACAGTCACTATTTTAAACTGTTAAGTGCAGCAATTTCTGAATTAATATTCCAAGTTATGGCAGTAATTAACATAACTTGTTGCAAGATTAAACTGATTTGTTGTTCCTGTCTGTCATGTTTTTAGTGGCAGTCTAAAATGTAAAAAATTCATTTTACATTTATATATATGAGTACTGAACAAAGGAATCATTCTTTTAACATGTAAATATTACTTGGAATGTAACCTGGTATTTGTTTTGGAAATTTACATTCATTGCAGATTTTAAGTAACAAACACACATCTACAAGTTTAAAATATTTTTTATTGCATAATGATATTACCATACAGTCCCTTCTTAAAAGTTCTTTTATTTTTAAATCTTTTTTAATATTTTCATTTTATTTTCTTCTTCTTGTGCCTTCCAAAAATTAAGCCCATTTTTAAAAACTGTAATAAGAAAACAACATTAGGTGTAATTGAAAACTACTCTGACTTTGTAAAATAAAAGAACCCAGAAGGGGTGGAGAAATCTTTATGATGTCAGGAAATTATTGAAACAATAACCTTCAAATTTTTCTTTTGCACTATATATATATATATATATATATATATATATATATATATATATATATATATATATATATGTAAGGTCATTATATATATATAATGAAGAAAGAATAACATTTTATTCCCAATAACCTTTTAGATAACTATTTAGCAGTTTAGTAGTACAGTGCTTGTAACTAAGATTTACTGATGCAGCGTTGAGCTACTGTAACTTTAAATAAAAAAACCGAAGTAACGGGATAGCATTTCCGCCAGCCGCCAAGTGGAGGCGCACAGCAATAAAGATCAACTGGATGGAAACGATAAAACGAAAAATGAATGACATTTTATTCCAAATAATATTGGAATAGTAACTTTTTAGATATCCGCTAAGTAATAAAGGGCCTTGTCGCCAAGTGTTACTGACGCTAGCATCGAGATAATTCTAAACGAAAAGACCGAAATAACAAAATAACTTTCAATACTGTTGTAACTTAATACGGACAACGAGTATGAATTATTGAAATTTTTTTTAATCCGGCGAAAAACCGTTAAGGTTGACTAACTAATCAATGCACAGTCAAAAGTACAGTAGCTAGACTTGACATTTTAAGGATAATGTGCATTCTTTTTATAAGGCAGAGGTGTACAAGAAAGATTTTTTTAAAAAATCTTAAGTTCTAAGCAATAAACCTTTTAAGGTTCTTTTTCTTTAAAAAAATTACTTAATTTTCATAACAGCTGCTGAATAAAAAAAGTACAGTATTTTATAGTCTCGATTAACCATCAATCTCGGGATTGTAGAAGTGATAGATGATAGAATAATTATTAAAAATTTTGTTTTCATTCAAAACACACACACACACATATTATACTTTTGCTAATTATTAAGTTCAAATATTGGTTTCTGTGGTAACACATTAAATAATTAAATATTTAATAAACAGATATTTCGTGTGGTGTTTCACCTGCTCGCTTTGTAAGCCCATTTGCTAAACTAGCAGCTGTAATTTGCTCTGTTATGAGCCCCTTAAACAATGATTAATAAAAGCACAATTTGGTGAAAAATAATGACCAACAACTACATGGTTTATATTATTTTTTTAATATACATTTTATACTTATAATTAAAATTGTATTGAGAATATTTTTACATTATGAACTGGTAAAATAATACGTTTATTACAATAATCTTAACAGTTATTTTAAACTTTTTGCTCATTATAGGAAAATAAATCATTTATTTTTTTTAAATTTTCTAATTAATTAGTTTTTTTAATTTTTAAGAATCCTACTTTTTCATGTGCTTAATTTTATTCTATATTGCATTAGCATCGCAATAATTTAAATAAAGTAGTACTTATAGTTATCTGGTAATCAGACTAATACCATTTTGACAATGCTTCCAGATCTATGAGTATTGTTTCATCAGAAGAGCCAATTGTTTGTAGCAAATACTGAAAAAGAAAATAAAACAGTAAAGAAATTATTCTATACTTTAAAACCCATAAAACTACTACTGTAATGATGAAACATGTAACTACTTCAATCTAAATAAACTCAACAAATTTCTTTTACTTCACATTTTGTACACTGTTTTGAATTATGATTCATGAGATTAAATTTAAACAAAGTTAGTTGAGCACAAATTGGAATGGTAAAAAATGGTTTACAAATTTAGTAACCTATTACAAACCTATGTTGTCAAACAAACAACTAAGACTAACCAAATTGTAAAATTTACATCACTTTTGTTACAAAATTTTTAAAGCAGGTACAATATATCTATCATCAATCAAATATAAAACAAATACTAGCACTTTCTTCACTAGTACACTGTAGTGAACTTAAACTACACACATCTCAAATACGGCAAAGATAGCAGCTTTCATTTTTCAGTAACGTTAGTATTTCCAACTTCAGTATTTAATATTTTGATTGATTGGAAGCAAGCGCAAGTTTACGAATATTGCTTAAACAACCAGCTGATGCTTCTTGTAGAATTTCATCAGAAGAGCCAATTGTTTGTAGCAAATACTGAAAAGGAAAAGAAAACAGTAAAGAAGTTATTCTACACTTTTATAAACCCATAAAACTACAACTGTAATGATGAAACATATAACTACTTCAATCAAAATAAACTCAACAAATTTCTTTTACTTCAAATTTTGTACACTGTTTTGAATTATGATTCATTAGATTAAATTTAAACAAAATTAGTTGAGCGCAAATTAAAAATTAATATTCTTAATTTCTTAGTAACTTTTTTAACACAAGTAAAACTACTCACTGGAACTACTCCACTTTGGTGAAGAGTGACACAGTTGAAAGGATCTTTAGAGAGTTGGGACAGAGCTAAGGCAGTTGTTCGATGAACACGTTTATCATTAGACATCATATAACCAACCAATGGTGTTACAGCACCAAGACGGCCAAACTCGTAACAATTGTTGCCCCAGTTACAACAATTAGCAATTGCAGAAGCAAGATGTTCTCTTAGATTATCATCTTCCTGTATCAACAATAAAAAAAAATAAATAATGAAGAAAAAATAATGCAATTAATTGGATTTGATGACATATTTAAAGTATATATATATATGCCGCCTCGGTGGCCTAGTTGATAGCATACTGGAAATTCACCCCGAGGACCCGGGTTCGATTCCCAGTCAGGGATTGGCATTTTCATATTGTCTGCATTAGCTGAAGTGTGCACAATAGTCAGACATTAAACAAAAAAAAAAATATATATATATATATATATATATATATATATATATATATACAGTGAGTGGTCAACGGCCTCAATGGCGGATGAAGATGTATTTCTCAACGGCAAAGAGGGCGGAGGAACCAAGAACACCAAAATCGCACAAGTCAGAATAGACCTACATGACGCAGAAATAGACTCAACAGACGCTGAAGACAGGAACGCATACAGGAAAAAGATGCTCGGTTGGAAAGTCCCAGAGAATGAAATCCCAAAGAGAGCAGGGGTAAAATGGACGGAGGAGCAGAAGAGGATCCATGGGGACAGGATGAGGGAGGTGTGGAGGGTTAGAAGGAGCAAGACATGAGTCGGAGTGCTTTGCGTGATCCAACAGGGTCTATACGCAGATAATAATAATAATATATATATACAGATGTGGTTAAAAAAATAACCAAACCGATTTTAACACAATCAGCAAGTGCATCAAAGGGAAACACTACAATGCTGAGTACGTGACATCCCCTCTCTCCATTGCCACTGGCGATACAACTGCCCGATTCCTGAGCCAGGCTGTGACCTTCATTTGTAGTGGATTATGCATCCACTGCCGTCAAAAAAATGATTAACATTTAAAAGAAAACAACACATTAATGTAAAGTGTTCAGTGAAACACAGAAAGTCAGTTCTGTACTGATATTCCTTGAAGTTTGATTTTTTTAATAGTATTTAATTTTTTTTAATAGGGTCCCACTTTTAGCAAGATGGATTAACTCAGCTCTATTGACTGCAAAACAGTCTGACTACTAATAAAGCTTAGTTAATCACCACATGAGTCGTTAGAGTGGCTTCAAATCACTTAAATTTACTTGGTGAGTTCTCTCTTATCACAACAGCAGCATCACTAACAGAAAATACTGGCAACCCTGCATAAGCCTAAACTGCAGGATGTGTGACACCATGTATACTAAGAGCTTAGTGATAAAAATTTGCAAAAATGCTCTTATGGCAATGGTATCAGCAAGGAGTATACAGCAGATGACTCAATGAACACTCTCACAGCTATGTTATGAGGCCTTATCTCCATGTTTGATGATATAAGCTGGAGACTGAGAATAGTTTGCACGAGAACTGTAAAACAAACTTCAAATTGGAAGTGCACAAGAAGGAATTACACAAGTGAGAGATAACTCTTTTTAGCCACTGAGGGAATGTCAGTAAGTTGATAGGCGGTACTTAATAGATGTTATTAAAAAAAAAAAAATGCTAAGTTATTTCAAATAAGAAAATACCATTGTTTTCCTCCTTACTTTTGTACATTTTCATTTGAATAAATCTACTTTTCTGAATTAAACCATAAATTAAACCATTTTTTTAACTACACTAATATATATATATATATATATATATATATATATATATATATATATATATATATATATATATATATATATATATATACTACCCCATCCAGGATAAACATAAATAAATAAATACTTCAATAATTAACAATACAAAGAGATGTTGTATTATAGTAATAAAAAATGAATACTATGTAAATTCTGTCAAAATGTTTTATACTATAAAAAGAAAATCACTTCTACATATGCATTAAACAAATCCAGGATTGCCATGTTATGATAGAAAACTACATTACATCATAAATTTAATTACCTTAAACACTGTTTTTTTTTTTTTTTAATCAAATATCTGTTTGGTTTAACTTATATTTATGTACACAGAATATTATGATGATCAAAAAATTTATCATATGGCTGAAACCTTTAATCAAAATAAAATACTGAACAATTGTGATGCTTGAAAGTTACTTGGTATAAGACGTATTCATAATTGTCAGATGATAGAGAGAAGGTCATTTGCATTTGAATACTCCAATAATGATTTTAAATGGTTGAGCATTTTTACTGTAAATTGTATTCAAACTTAATATAATGTAAAAGTAAGAAATTTTTTTTTTATTATTGTTAATTCTACACAGAACCATGACAGAGCATATTATTAAAATATCCACTGACTGAATCAAATACAAATGGTTATTTTATTTGTTACATTAGTTCAAATTCTTGCAACTCTTTTTCTGATTGTGTTCTAGCAGAGGAAGTATCATTATTTCTAAAAGTAATATTTTTTAATTGAACCGAAAATTTAATTTCACGATAAATGGCAATCCTGAAGTTCTACTAAATAGAAAAATTTGCAAACAAGCAAATTAAACAAATCTATGTATACAGTTCTCTATACTTACAGCCAAAACAGTCCAAAACATTAACTAGGCTAACACCAAGAATATTTTGCACAATAAATTTTACAAATTGTTAAATTAATATCATAAAATAAAAATTATTTTAATAAAAAAAAATGCGTCATCCCTTTGTAGATTTAAAAAAACAATGTTAGACTAACCTAAACAAGATAAGAACCAGGAAGTTATTTTTTCCCAAATTTTATTTTTACAAACACACTTTAGAAACTATAATACTGTATATAAAGAGTTTTCTTCTTGCAGGTATAATACACAAATTATTATAATAAATCTAAGGAAATCTAGGCCTAAGACGAACAACATCTATATACTTGTAGAAAATAAAATAACAAATAAAAATTAAAAATGTCCTAGATCAATTAATAGAAGTTACAGAACAGATTATACTATGGTAAAATGTAAATCTGATGCTAACTTAATAATACATATTATATAGCAAATAAATACAGTCACAATAAAACACAAAATCCTCTTCATAATAACCAAAAACAGACACATCTAAAACACAGTCAATGTGAAACTCATTGTGAATTACTGAGTTTGGAAAGTAGAATAATCTAAACCTTATAATCTTAACCTTTCAATTACTGAGTACCACTTGGTATATTCATGATAATTTGGCATACCATTTTTATACTGGGAAGTGGTAATTTGAGATTATGGAATATCCCACAGTAGATTGAGGGTTTTGTAGTTCTTTAGGGATATTTATGAAAACTGAATGTGAAATGATGTTTTGAGGTTTTCTGAGCAAAAGACTTCTTTGGTAATAAAGTAAATACACAGAAAACACCATAAAAAGATCAATGGCCCTACTACAGTAATGAAGTAAAATAAGGTAAACAGGTAAATAGATGCACTGTCAGACGTTTAAATATCGAGAAGTACCTTTATGTCTCTACTTGAAAAATTAAACTTTTTAAAAAAAAAAACTATTTAGTAACTTAAAAATATTTTTCTGACATGGCCATGTACCACCTGAATTGTCTTTGCGTACTATGGTTGGGTACTACTCTTTTAGGAAAAGTTTAATAGACTTAAAGCACAAAAAGAATATTTGCATAATCTGATTTGAGCCTCTCTACCCAAGTGGTTTGGTTGTAGCAGGTCAGGGCACTAACTGGGCCCACAAGCCAACCCAATATACTGAGTATAGTAGATATCACATTATTTTCAGGCCTAATAATTATAATTATGCTGAATTTAGCATTATGGCATTTAGATCTCACTTTTTAAACACTTTCTCTTTAAAATTCCCATCAAAAGACATTTCAATCTTGTGATTTTAAGGGATGTATTAGTTGTCACAGATACCAACCACTTTGGTACCATGAATCTGTGTGCATTGCTGGTGACTAAATGTATTGACTGATTCTGATGGAATTTGGCATTTAGGTTTGATTAATCTATGGTTAATATCTAGGGACCATTCTTTAATTTAAAATATTAATTAAAACTTTTTGTCATAAAAACTGTATTTTCTCAAAATTGGTTAATGATTCTGATTAAAGTTTGCTCAAATGTAGCCATCAGTAAATACGCAAACAAAATTTATAGGTTGCTATATTTAATAAAAATATGCTTCAGGAGCTATAAATAAAGTGGAAAATAAGGGTTCATAAATTTTGCTTAAATTTTGGTCATATGTGCAGATTCCATCACTTAGTTTAGCAAATTTTGAATTTAAAGAAGTTTAAAGTTTAAGCACAGAAAAATCTGATCGATGTCTGAGTGTTTTTTCTCAATTTACTCTTGAACCCATTTATTTAACCTCTTAGTCAAGTGGCTAATTATCAGTCACAACAGGTTTTTTATTTAAATTAAATGTGTTATTTTTTCATGTTCATTATATTTTTTAACTCGTTCCACTCATAAAATATGTTGCAGTGTTAATTTAAGTTGAATTAGGACAGGCTATGAAAGGCCTTTTGTTTTTGTTGAGAGTTTCCTAATAAAATTTTTGCATAATTACTTTTATACAATAATTATTTTGATGATTATAAGAAAATTTATGAAAATTGTTTTTAATCGTATATTTTAATAGCCAAGCAATAATGAACAGCAATAAAAATATCAAAGAAAGTTTAAACTTGCATGCAATAAAAAGAGTGCAAGAGGAGAAGAAGACAGTGAAAGATATGCTGAAGATGTCACCTCAGTGATATTGGTGTCAGAGCATACTGACGTCCCGTTCTTGGCAGTGACGGAGGCGTAGGACTCTTTCCTGTTTGAAAGCTAACACAAAGCAACTAATCATAGTGATAGTGCATCATTTAATAGTGCTTCATTTCCTCTTTACCTTCTTATTTCATCTAAAGTTAATAACTTAACTTTATTTTAGCCTACTATTTACACTTGTTTCATGTTGTGTGTTTGTGCGAGAAGCTGCAGAACATGTGCCAACTAAATTGTGCCCAAACTTATTGCTGCAGTCTGGTGTTAAATGGAGTTTTTTTTCATTTGAAATGTGCCAATATATTGTGTTTTTGTTGTGATATTACACTATATAGTCACCTGTGAAAAATTGCATTTCGACTTAATAATTAGACATTTTATAAATTTAAACAAAAACATTTCAAATAATATAACTAAATTTAAGATTTTAATACAAATTTGATTTTTTTTCTTTCTCACTATACAAAGTATAAAAAAAATTTAAAAAATCAATCTTGAAATGTTGATGGATTTGGCTGTTTTTGTATCTCTTAATCAAAAAAAGTGCTTTTGACTTGAATGTCTGTCCACTTGTACAAGTTTTTATGCACATGTAAATCATAAATTAGAAAAAAAACTATTTACTATATAGGTTGCTACTATCTCAAGAAAACTGGTTTATGAAACGTAGCTAACCTTTGTTGTATATAAAGATATGAAGGTCATTTTTTAAGTGAGAACTGTCTAATAATAAGAGAAACTTTATTTATGAATATAGCTTTACTGGAAATGGAAATATGAACATTTTTTTTTACATTTCAACGTAGTCTCCATCAATATACAAGCACTTGTTAAGATGTGGCACAAGCTTTTGAATACTATCTTCAAATAATTCTGCTGCCTGTCCCTTTAACCACCCTTAACAGTTTCTTTTTAACACGTTATCATTCTCTGTTATTTTCTCTATAAAATTCTTTAAGTTTCAAAAAAAGATGAAAGTCTGGTAATACTAAATTGGGGCTGTGTGGCGGATGGTTCAGTAATTCTCATCAAAAGTTTGCATAATTCTCATCAAAAAGTCAGTTGTGACTTTGTCCTTGCTGCAATGTGAGTTCGAGCGTTATCATGAGTTTGAAGCATAATGATGTCGCTTGAAATCAATCCCCATTGACAATTTGGAATACTGTAACTAAGCTTTAATACGGTTTCATAATAATTTTCAGCATTTATTGTTGTTCCTACTGGCAGGAAGTCTATCAACAGAATGCCTTTCTGGTCCCAGAAAACTATGACCATGATTTTACACGTTGATGGTTCTTGCTTAAATTTTTATCAGAGAATTTGAATGATGCCACTCACAGGACTGTCCTTTAGTTTATAGAGTGAATGCCTCCAAACATAGCAAATAATATCCACATTTTTTTGTGTTCCTCTGTCAACATTTTTGCACAAGTTTTTTTGTATTTGAGCTTGGCAGAAATAATTTTATAAATTACTGATCTTGAAACTTGAGGAATTTCGATGAAGCACATCATCAATAATAAAGCGCCTGTTTTGGCTAATTGCCTCATCAACCTTTTCAGTCAACTCTTTATTCATGTAAGTAGGCTGTATGGATCATTTTTCATCCTGAAAATTGGTCCTTCTTTTATTAAAAAACCTGTAACACTTATGCACATTGCCATCATTCATTACACCTTCCAGCCGCCTGGGTGGTCTAGTGGATAGCGTACTAGGCTTTCACCCTGAGGACCCGGGTTCGATTCCCGGCGAGGGTTTGGCATTTTCATACGCTATAAAATCATCCCACCATCTACATTAGCCCAAGTGTGCACAAAAGTCGGACATTAAACACAAAAAAAAAAAAACATTACATCTTCCCTATAAACTCCAACAAGCTACCAGTGAATTTCAGTAGGACAAACATTTCTGGTGTATTAAAATCGAATTACAGATTGCACTTCTTAATCGATGGGATTCACTATCAACAGTGACAAACAAAGCAGTATTACGCAACAACTAACACAAGTACAGGCACAAAACATACTGTCAGAACAGTTGGGGACTGGTCAAGAGTGGCTAACCTCAAACAGACATTACGCGTCAACCTGGGTTTACACGATGCACAAATGGTTCTTTCTTTAAAAATGACCCTCATATAAAACAGTATAGCAAATTTTAAATAAAACAAATTTATAGTTTGAAAATGTAAAAGAACTCTGACTTCTGTTAGGTTTCTTCTGTTTTTTCAATTTTTTCTCACAATAATCTTTAATATTTTGAATTTAGTGCAATGAGTCTTTTTACTTATATATGACTAAAATTTTAGCAAAATATGATTAATTGATTTTGTGAAATTAGGTTGATTTTTTACAGGTTTTTTGCCTGTTGTTTCCTAACTAAATTTTTAGAGAATATTCAGTTTTGAAAAAGTATGTATAATGTTTTTGCACAATTTATTATTGAAGGTTATAAATTATCTACAGTTTCTTATTTATGGTTACCATTTATTATTTATTACTTAAATACTTTTTTAAGTTTTTAGGTACTGTATGTGTTAGACCAATGAAAACAAGAGACAGATTTAATGTACGGAAAAAACCAATATTAGTTACTATATCTGTGCCTGTGTTAGGTCAGACTTGTAGGAAACTGCTTGCTTTCCTACAAACTGTGCAAAGTCTTAAATGACAGTGGAATAATATTTGTATTTTAGAAAAATTCTGTTATTTTTAATACGTTGCCATTCAAATTTACACAAAACAATACTTCAAAAAATTTCGAATAATTGTTTCAAATGTATAACGTGAGCAAAATGTAGATTGATAATTATTATTTTTATTACTTTATATTCAAAGGTTTAAAATTGTTTCTCAATCATTGGTTGATTTTAATAACTGTTGAATATCCATTTTAGATTAAATTTCAGAATCATGTACTAACATTGTACATCTATAAAACTGAACAAAATGAACATGATAGACATTGTAAGCCAACAATTGACTCCATATAACTACCAGTGACGTAACAATAGATTTGGGACTTTTTAATAGCTAATCTGTCAATAATTCTAAACTCTGAGTATTGAAAAAAAATAAATTGGTAGTTTTTATTGTTTATCCAAGAAGCACTTTAAGACGTCAAGTATAAATCTTGCTACATTATGGTTTATATTTTCATACCTTTAGATCATATTAAAGCAACCACTTTAGCAAAGCGAAAACTGTGAGGTAAATTTAATGTATTAGTTTTTGTATAACTGTAAACGTTAAAAAATACTTTACTAGTTGACAGAAAATTATCATTACACACGCATGCTACATGTTCTTCAGCATCAATTTTTCACTCTGCCAATTTTACCAAGAGCTTCTCATAGTATTCAGTTGTTTTTTTAAGTTGTTTAAAATTTTCAAAAAAATCTCTTGGTAAGATATTTTTACATTTTTTAGGATATAATTTAAAAATGTTGATTAACTATAAATAAGTTAACATCTTAGTTTCAAAATGTTAAATGTACAAAAACTGAACAAATCGCCAGTTTTTGACAATGAACCCCTTTGAAAACTATATCGCTATATTAATACATTATTAGTGTTTTTTTAAATTATATTTTTTACTCATAAACGTTTATGTAGCTTTGCTATAATAGACTTAATATCTGTTTTTCTCTATAAATTTAATAACTTTGCTTTAAGCCTATTAGACTAATGAAGGATATCAACATAAAACAAGGAAAACCCAGTGGTAATAACTGGATTAAATCATGCATGCAGAACCAAGTTCAAGTAAATTGTCCACTTTCCTACCAACTGAGCTACAAACGTTCCTCTAAACTGTTTTTCATAATACAATAAATAAAATGACTGTACAAACAGTCAAATGAAATTAAATATTTTGTTTTTTTAAAAAAACAGACAAAAATATTAATTTGTTCAATGAATCTTGAAATGTATAACAATTTATTATTTTTTGAGAAACACGTCATTTAAATCATAACAGGTTTAAAAACACAGTAAGTAGTAACTTTCAAAATTGTGTGCTAATAATTGTTGCTGATTAACCCTTTCAGTGCCAAAATCTGAGTTTTTAGGAATCTATTTCATATAAATCTAAGCTCAGTATTATTAAGATCTGACAATTTGTTTACAAAAATAAATTTTCATTTATGTAAATAGAAATGTTTCAGTTTTCGAAGAAACTATCATAATTAAAATAAAAAGGAAGAGAAAACATGGTACATGATTTTCGTTTTTGATAACAAAAATTTAACTTCACATTATGTTCTTCTCATTCTCGATGTCTTAAAATTTGGCAGATTTATTACTTTCCCTGAAGGACTCACACATTGTAAGGACGGGTTTGGCAATCCCGTGCGTCCTAGCTGTTACCCTAAAACAATGTATTGGTAAACGCAAAGTATGCATACCAGGAAAATATACCAAAGTATATGTTACCAAAGATACCAGGAAAATATTGCATATGCATCACCAGATGTGTACAACAAAGGCTGCGTGGTTAAATAAGTGCTTAATGGAAGTATGTGGACTTTGGGTATTGGGCTACATGGGTATTGGGTTTTAATCTATACATGTGGGCTCTGTGTAGGTAGATTTTTATTTTCCAAGCTATTGTGGGACTTTTGTAGTTAGAAACAAATTTTCAAAGCCTAGAAACCGTGGAAAATGGTTAAAATTTAATCTTAGGAGTAAAAATAGCAAGGAGGGAAAGGAGATTGGGGTTATATCTAATCTGTAACCTGTAAAAAAATGTAAAGTTAAAAAAAATATGAACAAGTAAACAATAAGTTGTTTAATGTAACCTAACATTAATAATACAATCGCCATTGTCTTATGAGATTTGTTAAAGTGTCAGTATATCAGACTGGTCAAACGGCTGAGTGGTCTAAAATGCTGCACTTGTCCAAAATAGTGCATTAGACGTAAATGAGTTTGAACCCTACATTGGCCATTGATTTTTCTGTGATACTAATTTAGAGTTTGCCTATCTGTGGTAAAGGTTTTTTTTTAAGGTGAAAAGCACACTGAGGCTATAATCACCTTCCTAAATGTAAGTGTGAGTGTAAAGTGTTAAAGTCGTAAGAGTAGTGTTGTAAGTGTAAGTGTGTGTTAGACTCGGGTACCGCAAGGGATGTCTAAATCTGTAGTAAAGGTTTTTTTAAAGGTGAAAATCACACTGAGGCTATAATGACCTTCCTAAATGTAAGTGTGAGTGTAAAGTGTTAAAGTTGTAAGTGTAGTGTTGTAAGTGTAAGTGTGTGTTAGACTCGGGTACCGCAAGGGACGTCTAAATCCTTTCAATAGGTGCAACTAGTCTGCACCCCCTGCGGGGCTGTGGTAAAGGAAGACATGAGGTTCGCCATAAATGAAATGTGGAAAGTTCGAGTGGAAGCTGACAGGGACAAAAGTTTACCACACATGCAGAGCTTTGCAACTTTTGTTTTACTATGTACTGTGTATGTGTCCATCTGAATATAGTACCATTAAAATTGTTAATTAGATTTAAAATGTGTCAAAAAAAGACAAATATTAAATTTTTGTCCATGGGACTCAAAAGATTAACATTATCAAACAATAATAATAAATGAGCCAATGGCTTATGAGACAGTTAAAGGAGGCAATTTCAGATTGGTCAAATGGCTGTCAGGTCTAAGGTGCTACTGGCCAGGTTCATTTGGCTTTTAGAAAATTACATTTATGTCCTTGGCACTGAAAGGGTTACTGGAAATAAACAATTTGCTGAACTTGTAAAAATTACTTTTTATAAGTTATTGAAAGAAAGTATTTTTGAAAATATATATTAGTATTAAAAACAAAGTTTTCACTATAAATAATAACATGTGGTAAGAATTTACAAGAAAAACAACACAAGTTTGTATTTTGTATATTATACAAAATACACTCTGTGTATACCTTAAATTTATAAATAATCTATTAATATTTACAGCTACCATTCAATTAATTATAGAAAAATATCCAGTCTTTTAACATATATATATATATATATATATATATATATATATATATATATATATATATATATATATTACTAATAAATATATTAGTTTTTTAAATATATATACATTTGCTTAAATTGCTTAAATGCTTAAAAATAATAGTAAAAAAATATAGTTAGTTAAAAAAAACATTTTCTATAAACGTTTTCAAACAGTATTGTCTATTTCAAAATAAAAATATCAAAAGATATGCATTTGAAAAATATTGGTTTAGAACTATAAATATCTAAAACTACGAGGAAGTTCAAAATCTTTCAAAATTATTTCCTAAATGTTTCTTTTTAAACTTATCAGCAAAAAAATTATAACGTAAAAATCTTCCCACATTAAAAATAACTAAAAAAACTGTAAAAATAATTTAAATTTAGACTGGCTTAATCGTGTAGCAAAATAACAATAACAGATCCTGCACGAACATGTTTTTATAGCAAATTTAATTTTTTTAAAGTTAAACCACTGAGTAATAATTTCTATAAGAACTAATACTGAACGTACTTACTGTGAGAACCAGTCTTGCCAACATTGGAACTACGCCATGGTCAGTGATTATGGCCAAGTTATCTCTATCCAAAGCTACTTTTGCAAGAGCCGCACACACACAGGCTAATACTTTTTTATTTTCAGACTGCAACAAGTTTACCACTAGCTCCAGTCCACCAACAAAACTGCGCACCATTTCACCAGCATTCTAAAAAGTAATTATTTGACAATTGAGATCCTTGATAAAAAGTTTTTGAATAGTAAAATTTACAATTGATAAAACGAATTTGTAGAAATTCTTAATTTGTTTACCTTGGCATTTTGGATACATGGGACTAAAGCCCAAGCTGCATTAGCTTGCACTTTAGTAGACGGGTTTTTCAGCAATGACCAAAGAAGTCTCACAGCATCGTATTTTTCCATCTCAGACATACATTCTGCTTGATGAGCACATTCCCCAAGTACTCTAACCACATTCTCGAGCAGAGCTTGGTTGCTAAGATTGAGAAGCAATACCAATGGCTGGATTCCTCCTGATGATCGAATTGTTTCACGGTTGTGACTCAATTTGGCACATTCAGCCAAAGCACCTACTATGTTGGTTAACACCTAGAATTGTTTAAATATTAAAATTGTGGTAAAAACTAGAATGTTGATACAATAGGTAAAACCAAAAGCAAGGTTTACTTTACAATTAAAGTAAAGACAACAACGACAATGTGCTCAACTTTAAGGCAAAATTATTTTCTTGCAATTACTCAGTTTTGTGTTACTTTACAAATAGCTCATTGATAATTATAATTATATATTACAATTATGTCTATAATTATAACAATTTTAATTATAGATAATTATGTTTATATACTAACAATTGCAATTTTGTGGTACTTCTCTCATAATAATAAAATGACATTTAGTCCTAGAAAACTAGTTATATCAGTATTTTCCATAATTTTTTTTCAGAAATGGTTTTGGTTTTTTTCTTAACACCATTTAATAATATTCTAAATAAAATTTTTCAACACTGTATCACAAATACACTTTTTAATTAAATGATAATAATAGTAATAATAAACCGTTAAATGAAAGAAGACGGGAAGGCAATGTGACAACACAATGATTTTGAACAGTGATTTTGGGTGTAATTCTTAAACTAATAAAATTCTTGAGTGGCTCAAGTACAATTTAAATAATATATGTTATAATTAGAATTGAGTTAAATAGACATTCAGAGTGCCCTTAAAACCAAAGGTAATAAATACCAGCACTTACCAGCTATAATTTTTATGACAACTCTATGTACGTTAAATTCAGATCACAACAGAATTATACACATCCATTTAAGTGAACTTATACCAGTGGCGAATACAGAAATTTTGTTCAAGGAGGGAAAAAGTTTTTAACTACCCACCTACCAACACTACATCCTTTAAGCCCAATCCCTTAATCAGTACCATGGTATGCTTTTTATGTTTTATGTAAACACTAATTCTATAAACTATTTAGTATTTATTTAAATATTTAATATATGTTAATAATGATAATAATAACCATTAGCTTAGGTTAATTTTCTTTTATTAGTGGTACTTTCCAATTAATTATACAAAACAAGATAAATTCATTTTTAATAGTACATTATGCAACTAGGCTCTGAACTGGGCAGATCTGCAAAGAGTGATTGGGGACATTAAAAATTTGTAGGAAAGAGTGGAGGGTAGACTAAGGAACATTACAACATCTCACAGTTCTTTAAACACCTGGGGTTGGATTGGGGAGGATGAATCTGTGAATAAGGGTGCACAGTAAGCTATATAGCTGAGTATATTACGACCAGGAATAAGAGAATCCTGGCTCATCGATTAATAATAAAAAAAATAATAATAATAAATAAAAAAATAACAAATAATAAAAAGAAAATTACATTTTTATTAAAATATTTTTAAACCTAAATAATATTACATTTTTGAAAAGTAATAATTGATCTATATCAATAAATGTGCAAGCAATAAGTGTCATAAATTATAATTTCAGTAAAAATAAATATTAATACTTCAAATTCTTTAACTTAACAAATCAGAGTGCCCTAATAACTTCAGGGTTCAGATGAATTTTTCAAAGAGCTGACATAAGAACTAATCCAGTTAATCTTTCTTTGCCAGTATTAGCTCAAAGTCAAATCTTTAGCCATAGCAGAGTAGAAAAACTACATTCTGCAAAAGCTGCAATGAAAGGGAATGTAACTGAAATTTCAAAGCTGGTTACAGGAGCAAGTTTCTTGGGTCAAGGCTTCCCTTCCCAAAGCTTATGTCTGGATCCACCTTTTTATTGATTTATTTACATATTCCAAGTTTTTGGGGTTGTTATAACCTTCCTTGCACCCCCTCTTGAATCCGCTGGTCACTTACACATGTTATGAACAGTTTATATAAATTCAAACACAGCCCTAGTAGCATAAACTACCTCTTCATCATCGTCCAAGAGAAGATTGACAAGTATGGTGACAGTGTTAAGATCATCCAACCTGCGCACATTCTCTGTACTAATAGCGCACTTCCAGATAGCACCGGTAGCAGCCGCCATCAAAGACTTGTTTGTGTGCGATGTTTCATCCTTAATTATAGCTATGAGAGGATCTAGGCCTCCATGCTGCCTTACTAGATCCCTGGTGATACTGTCTTCTGCACACTGCAACCACAAACAGAAAACAATCTTTTTCAAATTCAGTTGTACAATTTAAAAGTTTGGTTTTAATGTAGCCCTTAAGCATTCATACAAATTGTACATGACATTTAACCAAACAATATATCTTGCCAAACAACAGAAATCCACAATGAAAAAACCAAATTCTAATTTAGAAAATCAGCTCTACAGATATTCTTAAAACTATGAACGTTCATCATAAAACGTTTCATATGAATAGTGAAAAATAATTCATAATGACATTTTTGTTTTTTACTCTCTCTCTCTCTCTCTCTCAAACTATATGATATTCTTTATTTTTCATATAGTATGACAGTGCAAGCTGTGTTAGAAAATTTATCTCAAATCTTTATATATAAAATTTTTCAAGTGCTCAAATTCATTTAAACTCATACTGAGTGATTACCAGAACTACTTTCATTATCAACATTTTTGACTGACAATGTGTGCACAGGCACGTTGTCGTGGGGGAGAATTCCGCTCTTGTTTTCCCACAGTTCTGAACATTTTCGCTGAATGCTCTACATAGCCACTTTAAAACTTACAATAAAACTTTCCATAGACAGTTTGAGAACAGAGGGAAATTCCTTGTAGATAATGCACTTGAAGTACACAAAAAAATAGTTTCATGTTGCTGTGAATTTGATGTTTTTTTTTTGCAGTGAAGATGGCGACATCCACTGTGATAACTTCTGCTTGGTTTCAGAGTCCTCATCATTGGTTAAAAATTGAAGATGAAGTTGAAGGTCATCTCTTGCTGTAATTTTCTACTCAGTGCAGACAACTATGAGATGATATTTTTGGTCGTTGCTCAGCAGTCTGGGTACAAATTTTGCAGCAATGCCCAAATTACCTAACAAGATGCATTGCATAGGCTCTTATGACATTTCAACTATCACACAAACATCATGGATTGTTTGCCTGAAATCTGCAAAAATAGCGTCTTGCAATTTCGTGATGTTTTCTGATTGTGCTTGTTGATGTTCATCATCATCAGCATTCATTCATCCACCCTTGAAGCATTTCTATCACCAAAAAGTTTTACTTTGACTTATTATTTATAAAGTACTATTGTATTGTATTGTATACGTATTGTCACCAAATGCTTCCACAAGCATGCAATGTGTTTCTGCAGAAGTTTCTTAAAGCTTAAAGCGAAATTTAATGCTGCTTCTTTGTCATTCAAATGTGCTATTTACACAAGTTCAAAAAATTGCCACATCACTAAAACACATTACCCAAACCACAGAACTCAAGAACGAAGCCTCTCAACATTACAGATGTTAGCATACTAACTCACAGAGTGCTATTTGGATGCAGAATTTACAGTTCTTGAACTTTTGGGTAGCAGCTCGTATATATGTATTTATGTACATATGTATAAATACAGGGCTCTATTAAAAGGAAAATTGCTATTGCCGATATTTTGCCCATCCTTGAAAAGTATATGTCTATTAGATGGCTGAGGAAAACATGGCACACTAGTAATAAAAACCAAGGTAATAACAAAACAATATTTTTACTTCTGATAAAGTAAAATGTATCTTACAATAATATGTATACTACTGAACAATAATATTTATATATTATATGTATTTTGTGTAAATACAGTATGTATTATGCAGTACAGTCTAAATCTACTCTACTGCACTGCACATAAAAATAGGTTCAAGAAATGTGTTTTCCTTTCCACTAATAACATAATGTAATGACTTTGCATAAAAAACTACTGAATAAAAAAAATGAAAAGCCACTACTTACAGATACAAAAAACAAATCACAGATCAATTAATAAACATACGAAAGTACATTAACTGTTGACTAAACAGAAATACAATTGAATTTAAGAAATTTCTGAAATTAAAATTATGTTTTGTAAGCTTAAGCATAAAAATATGTTGTAAAGGTTGTTTCTTTAGGGAATTTTGACAAACATGAGAATTAGGAATGGTGGTATTTATATCTTAGGGCATTTCTTTCACATAATGTAGTAGCTCTGTTGTAAAAATAGAAACCAATAATGATAAAACTTCAATTTTAATTCATTCTTATTATGTGAAGGAAACAAAAGCAGTAATAAATGTCTCCACCCTTAGTTGTGACATGTCAATTTCTTCCATGTGTTTATCAACTCTGTACGAAAGCATTATTATTTCTAAAACTCTGTACACAAATTTACTTTTGTGCTGTTTACTGTGGATCAATAACAGCACCTTACAAATTTTAGTTTCAAGCAATTTGGGTTATCACTACCAAAACCATAAACTACCATCATGTCATGTACAGAGTAATTTTAAAGATTGACACCCATTTGTTCACGGAATGGATGTGTTATGGTGAAGGATCACTTAATGATCTGCACGGGTATGGATAGAGAGAAGCAAGAATGAAGGGACTTTATTGGGAGGCAAGATTCTATGCTACATTTTCAATGGACATGTTTCTTTGAGCTCCAATAAATATGTCAACTAAGTTACTAAATGGGATATTTATGTCAGTGTAGATTTATGTCAGTGGCCTAATCAAAATCCAAAATTTGACTGTAATGTTTTACCAACAGAGTATCCATTTAAAGGAGGGTAAATTCTTAGTAAATGAAGGCGAATATTTTCCCTCTCTAAAAAAATGTTCGTGCACTAGAGGTGTTCATATAACAGGAGTATCTCTTAAAAGAGCATCATTGTACGAGGTACGTCCAGAAAGTAAGTTCCGTTTGGTAATAAAATTAAATTGTGTACAGATACAGAAAAATTATTTATTGCACAAAATTCTACAACTCTTAAACTACTTTTCCACATAACTGCCAAAATTGTGCAGGCATTTGTCATAGCGTGGCACAAGTTTTTGTATACCCTCTTCATAGAAGTTTGCCACCTGTGTCTTCAACCAGTTGGAAACATTTTCTTTCAGCTCTTCGTCATTGTTGAAGTGTTAACCACCAAGGAAAGACTTGAGATGTAAGAACATACAAAAGTCGCTAGGAGCGAGGTCAGGGCTGTACGGAGGATGGTCAAACACGTCCCAGCCAAATCCCTGTAGGAGGTTTTTCGTCACATTTGCAGTGTATGGTCGTGCGTTGTCGTGAAGAAAAACAACACCTTTTGACAGCAATCCTCGGCGCTTATTCTATATTGCACGGCGCAATTTCCTAAGTGTCTCGCAATAAACATCTGCTTTGATTGTTTGACCACGCGGTAAGAAATCAATGAGTAAGATGCCTTTCCAGTCCCAGAACACTGTGCACATCATTTTTCGAGGTGTCAAGATTTGTTTCGGCTTAACCTTTGCTGGGGATGAAGTGTGCCTCCATTCCATTGATTGCCACTTACTTTCAAGGGTGTCGTAAGGAACCCAAGTTTCATCTCCTGTGACTATCTGTGTCAGAAATTCTTCGCCGCCTTCATCATAACGGGTCAAAAACTGAAGTGCACTACCCATCCGGTTTGTTTTGTGTTGCTCAGTAAGAATCTTTGGTACCCAATGTGAGCAAAGGTTACGAAATTTCAGTTTTTCAGTAACAATTTCATGAATTAGTGATCGTGAGATTTGGGGAAATTCCATAGCGAGAGCACTAATTGTAAACTTGCAGTTTTCCTGGATCTTGTCATCAATCACGTGAACCAGTTCTTCTGTAACCAAAGATGGACGCCCACTTCGTTCTTCATCGTGCACTTCACTACGTCCTTCATTGAACTGTCGGACCCATCTTCTCACCATTGAATCACTCATCGCATTTTGCCTGTAAACTTCGCAAATTTGCCAATAAATTTCAATTGGTTTCACTTTCCTAGCATTCAGAAAATGAATCACAGATCTGATTTCACAAGCGGCGGGATTTTCAATCAACACCGACATTGTAAACAAGCACAACAAAGCATACGTGGCTGACAGCGATCTCAAAATGGCGCACGTTTCTTCTCCTTGATACAAAGCGTCTACCGCGCATGTGCGGAACAACGATCGCAGCGCTGCAGCGTAGAGAAATTGAAACGGAACTTACTTTCTGGACATACCTCGTATATTAACTAGAAAAAAAGTAAATCCTAGTTGACACACTGCAACTTGGACACTTATAAAGTTTCTAGTTATAATGGTTACAAAATGCTGTACAGTCTCATTAGTCTGGACATTCATTCCTGACACATCCACTAATCTGATGTACCAATTTTTTGTTCACTAAGAATTTGGATCACTGTTTAGTCTTTTAGCTCTCGGAATGTACTGCTATAGGCAGATGTCTCTGTATTTGTTGACTGTATTGATGTATTTATACTACACAGTGATACCTCTTGGCTTACGGTCGACCTGGATAACAGTCATATCATCGTATAATGGTCTGAACATATTATAAGAGTGTTTTCATTTTGTTAAATTTTTTCTAAGCAGATGTGTAAATATAGAAATAACTTTTTGCTGAGCTACAGAAATAAACATTGTGCTGAGTTAACACAAACAAGCCTTTGATTGACAGGTTTTAATTTTTGTAGGACAATAACCTACACAATATTTCTTAGTTATATGTTCTCAGAATGTCCACTCCTATTTTCTTTTCTGTCATCGTACCTAATTTTACTAAGTATGTCATAAACTCTTTTACTGTGTGTTTAATTTGTTAGCCCATTAAAAAATTTAAACAGTTATAATATTACCCTGTTACATACTTTTGATTTTTAAATTTAACAAAACGTTAAGTGTCTTTGTGTGAGAGTTTAAAATTGTTGTTCAAATCCTATTATCAATTTTTTTTTTGTGAATATGAATTAAATGGTCTCTAAAAGAAGTGCTTGTGGCAGTGGAAGTAAAAGACAAACTTTGGCTATTGAACTAAAAAAAGCTATAATATGAACTAAAAAAATATACCTGTGTGAATATACTGAATATACCTGAATGAACTAAAAAAATATACTAAAAAAAATTGTCCTGTGTGTATATATCTGACATAATTACATTTGTATGAATTCATTAAAATAAAATGTGACTTCTGTTCTGAGAATTTTCTTCATTCTTCATCTTTGGCATATTAATAATGAATACTCAAATTATTTTTTCCTACTTAACAAATTAAAATGTTTTTCCATAAGTGTCTATTATAAACGCTAACTCACACAGCAGTCTGTTCAGATAACAGTCTTAGTTCTTGAACGAATTAAGACCGTTAACCCAGGTATCACAGTATTATATATCAGTAGTTGACTATGATGAGTGTTGTGTAAAATTGTTAGCCTGATTCAATAAGGCATAATAAATATGATAAGGACCTCGCACACTCAAGTCCTACAGCTACATTTAGAAAAAAAGAGGAGAAATGGTGGAAAAATGGTTGAGTTTATGTAGGAGTAAATGTCAAGAGGAAGTATTGTTTATATTAAAATGGAATATCAACACACAAAGTTCTTTTGGTAGTCAGCTAATTAAAAGCACTAGATCATTAATTTCCTTTAAGTGTCTGAGTTACAGATTGCCTACACAAATAAAAAGTTCTTTGTTTATTTTTATGGAACCTGTCCATTTTTTTATAAAAAAAGTTATGTTTAGATTGGCAAAGGATTTCTATTACAGTACTTTATTATATTTTGTATTTTTGTCTTCATTTCCACTAAATTTCAAATATAGTACAGTACAATGGGTTTTTTTTATTGACCCTCAGTAATCGGGACACTCACTGGTGGTCCCTTAGGTGTCTGATTAGAGAGACTTTATTGTACCTTAAAGATTGCAGACGCACAGTGTTTCTTGAGCTCTGTATTAGCACTGTACAAGTACTGCACCATATCACTGACCATTCCTTCTGTTTGTATCGCAAGTTGGTAGTTGTTCTAAACACAACAAATAGTGCATTAAAATATATCCAACTTAGTATAATCATTTTTATATTTTATAATAACTTTTTCATGAGTTTTTAAATGAAATAATTAAAATTGATTCCTTACTAAATCTATTACACTAAAAATACAGAATATTTATATGAATCACATATTCTATTTGTGGCTAACTATGATAAAATAAAAATAAACTTTTTTTAAAAAAACTAAACTTGTGAGTCCATTATTATTCAATTAAGAAAAAAGTGCTCTTTGGAGTATCTGTTTTGGCTTTCTTTGTATAACTACATAACTATACAAACATAAACAATAGAACATTATACTTTTCTAATAGCAATATAACATATACAAGCTAATATTGCATTGTTGTAATGGCAACATTTTATTTATGTTGTTGTTAATCAGTATTACTTGAGGTTAGTTACCATGGAACATATTACAATGGAACAATGAATTTTAATTGTGAAAATGTATTACAAATATGTTGTTTTATGCATAAATTGTGCAGAAGATTCGTACTGCTCTCAGTCGTTGTAATGCATGAGTGAACATTTATAGGCTAAATGATATAATTTGAGACAATAGGTTCGATTACAGACATCAAAACACCAGTGTGCTCTTGTTCCAGCTGGTCTGATCAGAACATTGCAATTGTACATGACAGTTTTGCCATGAGTCCATGAAAGTTAATTCACTGTTATTTAAAACAGTTTGGCATCTTGTAAAGCTCTCTTCAGCAAGTTCTCACAAAGGATCTCCATATACAGGCCTATAAAATTCAGTTAATAACTTAAACCAACAGACCATTTGCAACAGAGGCAGTTTTTTGAATGGATTTTGGAGACAACATGCAGACTAGAATTTTGCAAAGACAATCTTTTCTAATGAGGCACATTTTCATTTAAACTATTAAACATTAATAAACATAATTGTCACGCTTGGGGGGGGGGGCAGAAAATCATTATGTAACCTGTCCCAAAGTAATACATGCACAAAGAGTAACTGTGTAATGTGTAATTTGGGCTGATGGTGTCATCAGGCCTTACTATTTTGAAGATGAGGATAGAAATGTGATGACAGTTTATGGGCTACAACAGGAATATGGCTAAAACATTTTTATGGCTTTACCCTAATAATGTAAATATTAAGCAACATTGTGTGTGTGTGTGTGTGTGTGTGTGTGTGTGTGTGTGTGTGTGTGTGTGTGTGTGTGTGTGTGGACACACACACACACACACACACACACACACACACACACACACACACACACACATATATATATATATATATATATATATATATATATATATATATATATATATATATATATGTGTGTGTGTGTGTGTGTGTGTATATATGTATATATATATATATATATATATATATATATATATATATATATATATATAGATAGATAGATAGATAGGTAGATAGGTAGATATACCTCGAACACTATAAAACATGTTCTGCAAGTCAGTTCTGGGTCTGGATATTATAATAATGTAATGTTGCCATTACCTGTGTTGCACATTGCTGTATTGTGCCCATTGTAAACACAACAATGTCTTCATGCACAGACTGAAGTAGTCTCGCCAATAATTTGATTATTCCTGTTCTGCGCATGGCTTCTTTGTTCTTATTTGACTGAGATAAACTCCATATTGCCTTTGCTGCACCATGAACTACTTCTACTTTCCTCCTATCTTCAGGTTCTAACTGTGACATAGGTGTTGTCAACAATGACTGCTTTACATCCAACAAGTCAACCTAAACAACAACACTTTCTTAAAATAAGTTTATGTACGGATAAACTGAATATACAAAAAAATATGTGTAAGTTCTAATTGAAAACTGTATTCAAATTAAGAAATCCATAATTGCTTTAATTATTAAACATTATATAGTTGGCTTTCCAAAACAAAAACGTCTAACTACAAAAGTAGAATTATCAAAAATTGCAATTAGAAATAGTTAAGGAATGTAGTTAGTCGCTGAAAGTGAATTTCCAAATAATAAAAATATCACAATAATTTTTCCTCCACTTTTGAAATATTTGATTTCACTATCATAATCAGCATCTTTATAAATCATATTTTTTTTAAAATGATATTTAAAATATTAAAATAAACCATGACTTCTGTCAGAATCAATTTTGTACTTTCAATAAAATTTGAAAATTTAAATTCTAATTTGTGCAGATTTTATTAGAAATTAGGATGGTGAAATAAAAATTTAAAAGACTGTATAAAACAAATTAATATAAAAACAAACAAGATATAAAAAAACTATTTTTTTTAAGATTAGAAATAATGGTCATTTTAAACTAGTCAAATGTCTTTTCCTGATTAACAACTGACTTGCTTCACTTTCCTATTTAATTGCTAAAATAGATTTTCTACTAAACAAAAATCTAACAACAAAAATTTTGAATCTTTTTGTTTTAAATCTTGAACAAAAATTTCATTCTTGTGTACGGGCCAATATAGATTGGCTGCATTTAACAATCCAGCAGAAGATCCTTATGACATTTCAGAGCTGAATTTTCAGGTGATGATCAATCAAGATGTTAATTTCTTAATGGAAGTGATTGTTTTTGGAAACTCAGTGTTGTTATGTTAACTAAATACATCTGATCTACTAAAAGGAATAGAAGAAATGATGTAAGGGATCTCCAGATAAACCTAGAGTACGAAAAGTTTCTTGAGATAATGCTGTGCCAAACCAACTGTCCAAGGAAAACAAAAAGGGACAAATTAAATCTCTTTGGAAGATTAGTCACAAAAAATAGTTTTGTTCGTAGATCATCATAATGTTGATCTATAATGGCATGAACATGTTATATTCTCAGATAAATGTACTTTAACGATATGATACGCAGTCATAACTAATAAATTATTGTAACACCAAAAACCGTCATATTCTTGAGCAGAATCAGCTTAAAGCAAAATGCAAATAAATATTCAGCTGTCTGAACAGCTGTTCCTGTCAATGTTGTATAATCCTAGAAGATATCACACAACCAATGACAGCAAACAGATACTGTACCTAGAAGTTTGCAACCTCACTTTACTGCTTCAGAAACGAGAAATTTTACTTTTCATTAAGATACAGCCCTACCTCATTTTCCAAACCCTGCTAAAAATGGTGAAGAGATTTACCACTTTTGCTGAGCACATAGACAGAACACAGGCAGAGGACAGAGAAAGTATTCAGGTCAGTTGGCTGGAATTTCCACTCATATTTTTGGAAAGAGGAAAAACACAAATACAAGAGGGGCCTAGCTGACAAAACTTTTTCAGAATCAAATAGGCCCATACATTTTTGGAGAAATCAGACGTTTTTTCTAATTCCTGAATAACTAAATATTTCTTCATTTTTAATAAAACATTTTTATGAGTTAAAACTTCCAAAATAATTAAGAATTTCTGCTTGACTTGTTATTCCAGAGTTAAAATATATATTGATACTTATATAAATTAAAATTCTGAACCTTACCAATTTTGGTAATCCTCCACACTTTCGAACAATCTTTCTCGCTTTCCGAATTTTCGCCACATTGGATATTGTAATTGCAGATAAACTTTGTAAATCTCTACAAAACATTATATTACAGCATATTAAAGAAATATTGTCATATTAAAATAAGCTATGAAAGTAACTCTGTATAAAGCATAGGATCAGTGTGGTTAAGGTGGCTAAGGTTAGGTTAGGTATGTTAGTCTGCTGCGTCTATGAACTTGTGCAACTGAAGATTGTAAGTACGAGATTAAAGTTATGTTGTAGTCTTCAGGAGAAAATATACTTTATCATTTCTGTTAACACCAATCGCTCATCCTCATTAGTCTAACTTGCATAAGGTAAGAACATTACAGAAAAAAAATTAAATTTTTATCCTTATATTTCAAATTAATTTTCTTTATTATAATATAGCTCCAATGTAACTATTAGAGTTGAATGAATAAAAACAAGTTTATCTAATCTAATAAATATAATTCAAATAACACTGACTTGTCATAATATCTTTCAAATTAGTAAACATTAGAAATTGGTTAAATATAACACTAATAGTTTTATATAAATAATAACTCACACATGAATTTCATTAATAAACAATATAATTTTGGCAGCTTTTACAATTAAACATCTTCAGACAATTAAGACAAAAATTAACCAAATCCATTATACACCCAATTAACATCTAGGCTGTAATAAAAGTGGAGGAAATATTATAATAGAGGGACTCTGAATTTGAAGTGCACAGCAAGGCAAAGCCCTTGTTGTATGAAGATGCTTAGTTGTAAAACAATTGTGACAATTAAGTTGTTTATTTATGAAATTATATGTGATATGGAACGTCACCAAGTACCAACTGTGGTCAAATTTAATTTACTAACTGTTTTAGTTTAACCTTCAAAATGTCAAGATTGAATAATGAATTCAGGAAATTATATTAACTAAAAGAAACCCAAGGTGTTCATGTGACTTATATTCATACATTTTAGATTTTTTTTTTTTTAAATACAAAACTGTGACCTAAAAACCAAAAAGGTGGTTACTTTAGTGCCATATAAAATTAAAACATGATCTACTTAAAATGAATAAAACAATATACATGGACTAAGTGAGAAATGCAACACTTTGAGCAGCATTACAAATAAGACCTGTATTAGAAGAGATTGAGGTGCCTTAGGGATTTACAAAGAATGGGTAACAGCAGAGACTTCTAAGAAAACAGTAAAGGTAACCTAAAGAAAGACCTAGAATTACTTGGGAAGGCAATATGTTACGCTTTTTGAGGAACCGAGATATTGCCCAGAATCAGCTGAAAAGATTATCTTGATTGTTCAGATACTGATGGAATGCTACAGGTGGTGCTACATATCTCCTGGGAAGATGATGGTGTTTGTTACCCAACACTATAGGATAGAAAAAAAAACAATAACTAAATAAATAATATTCAAACCTTGCTGGATCACTTAGCAGATTTATCAATAACGGTATCGCACCCAAGTCTGTGATATGACGCCTGATGTCCAGATTACTAGAAATCTCACTTAGTACTGATAATGCTCCCATCTGCAAAACAAATTCAACTTTTAAAACAGATTTATCTAGAAAATTGTACCTTCAAAGATATCAAATATGAATAAATACTTCAAAAAATGAAGTAATTATCAGTACAATGCTTTGTTCAGTAAAACATTAATTCATAAAATAAAATTTATAAGCATACTGTCACAAACCTTAACTGTGTTTACAAAACTTTATTTTTTCACATATCTGTAATATGATGCCAGTAACTCTTCACAAGTCCAGTTTAATGTAGTAACAGGTTAGCCAAATAAATAGTTCATACATCAAAGTATCTATAATATATATGATGTAGGAACTCAATTTTTAATAAAACACTTAAAAGTATAATGTTATATAGAAATAGGTAAATAACTTTTCAAAGCTACATTAATTTTAAAATAATGTTATCGTAGTAAGTTACGTCAAAATAAAATTTTAAAAAAGAAACAAATAAGTCTAATCAAAAAAAAGAAAGAATGAGAACTTAAATTACATATATTATTATAAAAATAATTACTGAATATTCTACCGAAAAAATAAATGCAAATCCTTTACCAATATAATCAATATGAAATTCTGAAGCAAATTTAGATTCTTTTTCAACAAATCATAAGGTGAACTATAATTTTTCTCTATTATTTTAGCTAAAATATAAAATATGAAGAAATGCAACATATTTAACTACAACATATGCACCAATAAACATGTACACTGTGCACCAATAAACATTCAGTGGCTATTATTTGTTTCCCTGTAGATTACATACTGGTTAAATTGCAAGTGTCTTTGTAAAAACATTGTTACTACCCTAAACTTGAGATAATACTTCTACTTGACTTTTAATTTCATAACAATTAACTTCTTTAAGAAATTGCAGAATTTAATTACATTGGTGAGTTAAAACTGAAGCTAGTTGGCAAAAGCTTGAATATTTTCAAATTGTATCTATTTTAAGATTTGCTTATCTTACACTTTTTGCACTGCTCTATAAACTCATACCACAGTATTTGTTTAGAATAACAGGACTATTCCAAATATTCTTGTCAGTCATTCTAAAGTAGGTAAGGATATCATTGTCATTTTGAATCATATCAATATCATTTTGAGGTTGATATCATTGTCATTTCAAGCGACATATTAAGGGCCTATTTCCTCTGTTTGTTTTTTTTTTTTTTGCAATAAGAAACCTAAAAGTTTATTGAGAAGTTTCACTGTTTACAAATAGAATTTGTAAAACAATTCTACAAACAACTGTAGTTTGTAGAAATTCAGTTCTGCTACCATGAAGATAAAACTTACAGTATTGTTTTCTACTTTTTTCGTTACTCTCTTTTCACATACGTTTATCTATGTTAAACATTTTACAGTATGTTTTAAACATTTTTCATTAAACTATTTTCTAAAATTATTGTTAACATATTTCTATCAGTAACAATTAGAGGATATTGGAGGGAGATATAACAATTAAAGGATATTAGTGGATATATTGAAGGGTCTGGATACCACAATGCAATTTTTGATTAGGCAAATTATATCAATTAGGAATGTTTTGAAAAAAAATATAAACAAAATTAAAACTAATTTTATAAATAATTAAGATACTAATCTTGCACTTGAAGTCTTCAGTCTCCAATAAATTTATGAGTACTTCCAATCCGCCAATGTCCCTGATGGCCATCTGGTTGATTTCTGTTGTCAGGTCATGATCTTTAAGACACGCCAAGGCTACAATAGTTGCGGTTTGGTTACCTGCCTGTAAGGTATTTGTTAATGCATTAATAGCCTATTTAAAAAGAAAATTTGTTCAAGCACTATAAACTTAATGGAGTATTAACTATTAAATCTACCTTCATGTATTTTACAAGTTTCTGAATGTGCCAATATTCTGAAGGGACGTCAGAACCTTTGGGTGCATCTTGCCAGTGTTCCTCTTCTTCTTCTGACGAACCACCATAAGTAGAGCTGTCACTATTATCTTCAGGTTCACGAACCAATACAATTCTTGGTCCAACCCCAGTTCCTATTGATGCATCCTCTCTTGCACTCATCTACCCAAGACTTGTCTGAAGTACTGTGAGAAAAAAAATAATTCCTATATATTTAATTATTATGTTAATAATGTTTTTATTAATTTGTTTGTTAAAATGAACAGCACATAGACTCACCATTCGAAAATTCCTGAAGAGATCAAACCCAAATCCCTTCAATAAACAGACAATAATTTATGTAAAAAATATTTTCGAATACACCTATGACAGAAATTATTATAAATCATAAAAAGGACGGTTCGGTTGAGGTTGCAAAGGCACTGGTCAATCTGTGAGGCAGTTTATTCATGGAGCTAGGCAGCTACCAAAGGGCCCCTAAGCACAAAGTACCAATGTGTTACAATAAATAAATAAATAAAAAATTTAAAAAAATAATAAATTGTAAAAGGGAAAAAAAGACAAAGACTAAACAAATAACAAAATTCTTCACATTAACCCAATTTAAATATTTACTTTATGTTTAAATATCTATAGAACAGAAGATACATGTGATGGTAAATGCCTAGATATTGCTTCTTTTTTATTGTTTGCATGAACAAAATCATCAATAATTTCATTAAAATTCAATTCATTCGATAACTCATGCTCAATCAAAAACAATGAGAATGCACAACACTTTTTTTCACTCAAACATTTTAGGTAATTCTGTATATATTTCAATTCTGAAAAATATTTACATTAATATTTGTGCAAAAGAATAACAAATAAATTTTAAGAAGTGTGGTATTATATATTTAACTCAGCCATTCTGTAAAACATGTGAGTATATTGAAGAGTAAGAATATATTTTATTATAAATGAAGGTAATCTTTCGCAATAAGGTATTCTTTCATCACTTCACTCTTATTCAGATCATACAAATTGAATGCAGTAACATTTTTACATGATCCTGATATTACATTACTATTTAATTGATTAAATTAACTAAAAATGCAAATTATCCTTCCAAATCTGAACTAATTGTAAATTTAGGAGCAAAGATTGAACCATTGAAAGAAATTTATCTTTGTGAATTTTTTTGTATTCTCTCTATTTGAATTCAATGTTTAGTGATTCTGCATGATTCCACTTTGAAAATTACTTAATTCTTCAAACAAATTTAATGCATCATTGAATTATTCAGGAATTTTTCCCAAAAGTGTTATAAAAGACTTCATATTTATAATCTGGTTGCTATAGAAATATTCGTTTCTTCTCTTGCAGTTTGTGAATTAACTCTATTGAATTTACTCAAAATTATTTTTCAAGTATTCAGTAAAATATTTTTGAATTAGTTAAGTTTGTTGATCAGATTAGTAGCCTCTGCTTTATTTTTACTAGCCGCCTCGGTGGCCTAGTGGATAGCGTACTAGGCTTTCACCCCGAGGACCCGGGTTCGATTCCCGGCGAGGGCTTGGCATTTTCATACGCTATAAATCATCCCATCGTCTGCATTAGCCCAAGTGTGCAAAATAGTCGGACGTTAGAAAAAAAAATATATATTTACTTTTCCATGAGACAAATTCACTACAACTGCATTTTGTTTGAGAAAGAACCAAAAGATAGCATCAAATTATAAGACAATACTAGCCTATATTAAATAGAATGTTTTCAATTGCTGATGTTCACTGAAGGACAATTCCACAATGTTTTCAAATGGCAATGTTGGTACAACTTGGTCAAAACTTTACTTTTATAATAGTTTGGTCAAGTTCCTTACCCAGCAAATTTTATTTATTCATTACAAAATATTAGCAATAATGAAACTAAAATAATGAAAAAATTGTAACGTTTTTAATCTGACTTCACAGATAGTAATATTTGTAGACAAAATGGTATTTATGCTTTTTAACTTGTCTTACTAAAGTAATAGTTTTGAAATATTTTTTTATTATGTACATAATTAATTATTCAATTAAAAGATATTCACTGCAAAAGATTACATTTCTTATGATAAGTTATGACTTTATTAAATTTTTAATAGAAAAATGTGATTGCTATTTATACTGCATGGATAGTGTGATGTTATTGCTATTTGTCACCCGGTAGTGTTATGTGTGTTATTACAATTTAATAATCATTATGGTAATTCATTATATTGATAATTCTTACAGTGATCACTTTGTTAAGTATGGCAGCTTTATTTGTGAACTTTGCGATGAAATTGTCAATGTTCTAAAAAAATCACAACATTTTTAAAGATTCATAAATGAGTTCAATGCTACTTTCAAACAAAACCATGTTGGGACTTTTTTAAAAAAAATTATTGTTTTCATAATTACTTCACAATAAGCATTTAATTAATTGTTTGCACAATGAAAAACAAGTTACCTACTTTCATGTGATAGTGATGTTGAGGTTGTATGTGTAACTTTAATTTTCCATTTTTTAAAACTTCCAATGCTTTTTGCAATTTTATATTTTGTATTATTACTTTTGGACATGAAATAGTGTTTTGGTAAAAAAAAAACGAAAAAAAGTTAAACTACATATTTACCAACAAAATTAGTTAAATTAAAAATTTAATTTTTTAAAATTTCACTTAATATATAAAAATAAATCCAATACAAATAAGACTTCAAGGTCCAAAAATAACAGCAAAAACATTTCTATACCCAAGTTCAACTTCTCCTGCAGAATGTAATGGCAGAAATGTAATTAATTAATATAAATATATTATCAATTATTTTTGGTTTATATTTGTTCTTTCTCCCTACCTGATTAAGTGAAGGAATTATTTACCTGTAGATTTAGAGGTTACATAAGGCTGTCATATTGATCAAACTTCTGTAGTCATGGACTCTTAAAACTTTACAGGTTTACCATGCATTGTTGTTTGTCATAAGTAGGTACCACTCATTCACAAACACAAATAAAAATAAATGGATCATTTAAAAGCACAATGAAAATTAAAATTAACTATCATAATTTTATACTATGGGGCTATTCAAATCCATCAATATTATTGAGTCCACTTGCCCCAATTGATCCATTTTGTGACATATGAACAGACCTATTAAATACCTTTATTAATTTTACTTACTACTTTTATTGCTGTATATTTTCGATTAAAAAAACAACTAAAAATCTGATTTTTTTTTAAATTGGCTTTAATGATTTCTTGAAATATTGCTCAAATGTCGACCTTAAGTAATCAATCAAAATAGATGAACTGCTTTCTTCATAAAAATATGCTTCCAGAATTCATATTCTGCAGAAATAGAAAAAGGGGGAAACAGAAAATGTAGCACTTTTTTCCTAAAAAAGTGCTATCTTTAGCAACAGAAAAACTTAAAAAAGGGGCACTTTTTTAGGTATTTTTAAAGGTTGTATCACCAGGATTTCTTAAAATATTGAAGAATATATTAAGATTTATAACTCAAATTGATTTAGCAAATTTGAAATGAAAAATTACTTTTTTAATTTTAACACTGTAGCCTTTGAATTTGTAAAACTTAAAATATAGGTTCTATTACCATTACAGCCTACTTATCAAACATTTCCGTAGGATTACTACAGTTTTGAGCTTCTCAGATCCACAAAAAAATAAAAAAATTTCTGTTATTGAATCAAAAATAAAAATCATGTATCATGTTTTCTCTTCATTTTTATTGTAATTATGATAATTTGTTCGAAAACACGACAAACATCTAGTTTTTAACAACATAGCCTAAAACTTATTATAGGCTATCAACTGTTAATGAAATCAACTGATTATTACAAATTAATATAAAAAATAAGTGATCTTTTTCTATAACTACCAATATACTCGCATCACACGATACGCAAAATCCAACATCACAACCAGCCCTAAACATACATACATGTTTAAACATGTATGTTAACATGTTAACAAACATACATGTTAAACACAAACAATATTCTTACATTTCCATAATGTTTACTCTGTGTAGAGGTTATTTTTAAAAAATTACTCGTAACTTACTTTTAAAGACCTAAGTATTAAAAAATTCTATGACTCAATATGGAGCAATCCATGCTAAAATCTATGGTTTGCTTGTGTTGATGGGCACAAGAAGCCTGAAGCTACAATAATCATACAGAAAATGTTGGATTACAGACCAAAAAGTAGATGTACAATTATAGAATTTATAGTATTAGATATCTGCAGTTCAAAAAAAAAAAAAAAAAAAAAAAAAAAAAAAAAAAAACAAGACATTTGCAAGACTGGCCAACAGAAGTGACTACTTCTTTTGGCATGCCTGACTGTGTACTTTTTCACTATTATGATTTAATAATTTTTATACAAATTTAGAAGCATGCAGGAAGAGGTGCATTTCAGACTATAAAATTTATATAGTCTAAGTATCTTTATAAAATACTTTATAGTCTAAGTATCTGTATAAAATATAATATTTGTGAATCTGGGATTCAAAAATTTGTATAGGTCATATTCATTAAATAATTTAATTACATAAATTTAGAAAATACGCATTTTTAAATTAACAAGAACAATAAACATAACCTCAATTGAAATAATATTGAAGCAACAGCTGTTGTGTGAAATCAGCTGTTTAGAAGTAGTCACTTCAAGTCTACATATATACAAGAATAATAATTATATAAGCTGTAAGGAAACAAACTGTGTTATGGAATCAAACTTAACATGAAAGCAAATATTTTACTTATGTTTTGTCAACTGTGACCATAAAAGTTTTCACTTCAATAATAAATAAACCCTGACTTCAAACATGTTTTTTTCCAGATTTATTTTCAAAACCACAAATTTCTTTTATTTGAGATTTAATACATTATCTTAAGTTATGAATCAAAATGAAATTAACCAAATTTTGATGAACTAATACTGAGGAATAGGTCGATTGCTCAGGTTTTTTGTTGATAGTTTCAGAACTAAATATTCACAAATAACAGATTTTTTTGTTGCTTAATGTCCATACTTTATGCCAGTTAGACTAGTGAGAACGAGGAGTCAATGTTAACAGTATGGGAAAAGCAATGGGAGCAACTGCAGCTTGAACTAAGAACCTTTAGGTGTGCAGTTCAGTGATGCAGTAGACTGACATAAATAATAGCAACACACTTGGTTTGTTTGAGTGAATATGTGTTCCACTTTAATTTCTTTTAAATAAATTAAAGTTTTAAATTTGCCTTAACAAACAATTTTTGCAATGTTTCTGCACTATTTAAGTTGTGAAACCTTTATTCCATAAAACTAATACATACAAATTTCTGCTAAGATGGTAATAGCATACAAACAGCTGATGAAAAATTTAACTGATTTGATATGTTGTAAGTTGATAATCTTTCTATGTGATTATTTTAATATTATTTTTATAAAATTATGGATTTCCATTAATAAAAAAAATCTTTTATAGATTATATTTTTAAGTTATTAAATTACAAGTCTACTTTTTTTAATTAAAATGTTTTAATTCAACTCTGCAGAAATTTAACTGCAAGCATTTTGAAGAAGAAGAAATTATTGTTACAAAAAGGTAATTGTTTCCATGGTAAATTAATAACATTGGTTTCAGCTTTTATTTTGAAGTTAAATTAATTGTAATACATTTTAAAAATTGTGCATTTTAAAATTTTACTTCAAAATTATTTTGTAAATCTTAATTTCTTATTTGAAACTTCTATTAAATTATTTGTATAAAAAATGGTAAGCTGTGAAGTTGTATTTAGGGAATTCTATTAACATAATTTGATAAATTAAAAGTGCATTATAATTTAAATTAATCTTTTATCCATATGAAGTAAGTGTCCTATATTCACAATTATGTCCTTATAAATGTTATAATCCTTATTATTTTTAATTAAAATAAATATTTAAATATTACACTCTTTTACTAGTAATTGTTACAAAACAGGTCTTCTAAAAATTTCATTTCTATAAATTTTTAATTTAGAATAAAGTCTTCAACTCAATGCTATTGCTAAAATCGTTATAACTGTGGTATCACAATTTTTATGGCAGCAATTGTGATATGTGTGCTTAAATAATCCTTAAGCCATAACCTTTTACACCCTACTAATAACATTTTTTATGGCATAACACACTAGCCTACCATACACTTAATTTATATATATATATATATATATATTTTGGTGTTCAATGTCCGACTATTGTGCACACTTGGGCTAATGCAGACGATGGGATGATTTATAGTGTATGAAAATGCCAAGCCCTCGCCGGGAATCGAACCTGGGTCCTCGGGGTGAAAGCCTAGTACGCTATCAACTAGGCCACCGAGGCGGCTATATATGTATAATTTTATATATATAGCCTATATATTATATTTGTCAAGAGAATTTTGTTTTGTAGAAAAAAAATTTCAAACAAGAACAAATATTGAACAGAAAATGAAAATTAGCATGCTCCTAAAATAGTTTATTCAACATTTATAAAGATTTAAAAACACTGTAGGCCTACTCAACCCAGCAATAATAAAATTTTGTTGTAGTTCATTTTCAATAATATGAATAAAGGCATTAGTTTTTTAAAAGGCATTTACTTTGTTTATTAGTCACATTGGACCTTGGATTATTATTGACATAAACTTTATTTTTATAGTAATTGCATGTTTATTTACAGTCATCTGCTAGAACAAGTTTGGGGCTTGAAATTGGAGATGTTCCCTCAAGATGTAGTACAGTTAGCAGTATGACAGAAGGGGTAAGTTTTAATTAGGCTATTAATTACAAAAACGTACAAGAAATATTTCATAATTACACAAAAAAAATTAATTATGCTTATATACAGAGCCTGTCCTAGTAATATTAAAATATTTATACATGTTCAATAAATCTTAATTGTAGCATTTCAAGCGGCAAAATTACTGCCAGAGAGAATGCATTTCAATACACATTGGTCAAGCAGGAGTTCAGGTTGGCAATTCTTGCTGGGAATTGTACTGTATGGAACATAACATAGAGAAGAATGGTGATATAGCTGTGATCCATGATGCAATCAATTTCGGTGGTTGCAGTTCTTTCTTTAATGAAACTGAAGGTGGCAAGCACGTGCCTAGAGCTATACTGGTTGATTTGGAACCAACTGTTATAGGTAAGTTTAATTTTAGTAATTCACTGCAAAAATCTTTAGTAATAGTAAATTTCTTTACAAAAAGTAAGCTAATGGTTGCAGCAATCTCTGTTTTAAGTCGAAATACATTCAGCCTTAAAAAAACATGTCAAATTTGTTATGAAAAAAAATCAGTTAGACCTTGTTTAACCGATGTAAATAGAACGTCAAATGAGCAAAAATGTATAAAAACAACATTTTTTTAGAAAACAAATATCTCTGTATATGAAGAAAATACAACAGTATCCTAATAACTGCAATTTTCATCCATTGTAACAATAACTTTCTTCTTACTAGCCATTGTCAATAAATCTGTTAAACGCTTACTTAAAAATTAAAATAGTAATATGGAAACAATAAAAAAAACTATATATGAATATGGAAAATTAATTCAAACAAAGCAGTAAAACATTTAACACGTTCATGCTGTACTTAACCTTTATTTTATATCAGTGAGTATGAGTCACCAGATTGCACAGTTTAATACAATAATACGACACCAGTAAAGTATGCATCAAGCAATTGTAAATTAATTGCACTGAATAAGTAGGTGCTAAAGGTGTTTTACTAGACTACATATTTTGTCAATGTTAATGAAAAAAACATCATGTTTTAGTTACATAAAGCAGAATGTCAGATGAGCGAAAAACAGCTAAATGATATTACTGTCAAGTGTTAGATGTGTCTCACTTTACAGAACATTTGAAGTTTTTTTAAGAACATTACAATATAGTTGTTACAATTTTAAAACACTACTCTCGTACAACCAGTCGTGAAACCATTACCTTTATTCTTGAAATAACATTTTAACTTTCTAGATGAAATACGCACTGGAGCATATCGTGATCTATATCACCCAGAACAACTACTCTCTGGTAAAGAAGATGCGGCCAACAACTATGCTAGAGGGAGGTACACTGTTGGGAAAGATATGATAGAGAGAGTGATGGATAGATTACGTAGGACAACAGATGCATGTGATGGCTTGCAAGGCTTTTTCCTATTCCACTCCTTAGGAGGAGGCACAGGTTCTGGCTTCACAGCCTATCTGCTTGAACTCCTAGGTGAAGAATTTACGAAGAAAAGCCGCTTAGAATTTCTAGTCTACCCATCCCCAAAGGTTAGGCTGATACAAGACTAATAATAATTATTCCATATTCATTTCAGGCATTACAGTAAAAATTTCATCTGTTCAAGTATACAACAAGAATATTAAACACATTGACATTAAAACACACATATGCATTAATGAAACAGAGCCTTCTTGTTTTGATCAATTTAGAAAAGTTTTGTTATAATTAGTTTTTAATTAATGTTTGCTACCTTAAATGTTTTATGAAAGCTGCCCACAGTAAATAAATACGAATGTTTGGTAATCAGGTATCGAGTGCTGTCGTGGAACCTTACAACTGTGTGCTAACAACACATCATAGCATGTATTACTCTGATTGTGCTTTCATGGTGGATAATGAAGCCTTGTATGACATTTGTACTAAGAAACTTAATATCGAACGCCCTTGTTATGTCAACTTGAATCGCATCATTGGCCAGGTATGTAGGGTTTAATACAAACTTTCATCCATAATATTTTTTCTTGATATTTAGAAGGAAATATAATATACTGTAATTTCAAAAGTTTAAAAATTCATGACTCGAGAAGATTTTTGGTTCAATATGTCCGTTGCCCATCTATCAATATATCACGTTTTAATCATCCAAATGTTATGAAATTTATACTTATTTGCAGTTCACTTGATCACAAGGGTTTTAGAACAGAGCTAAAAATATTAATTATCTCAAACTTGCCCATATCAAGCTTCAATTATTTATATTATATTTACAGTTGATAGAAGGTTAATAACAGTTTTATATAATTTTAACCATTAACAGTCCAAAATATTAGATGGGAATATAAAAGCCAAACATTATAAACACATCTCAATTGGGTCATACAGTTTGTGACCACATTGTATTTTCATTGCATTAACCCTTTTAGTCCTATGGATATTTTCCATGAACAAAAATATAATATTTTTATTTAGAGACACACAGCACATAGTAAAGCCAAAATAGCAAAACTCTTGGTAATGATGCAACTAACAAAGAATTACCCATCCTTATTGGCTTCCATCCGAACTGTCCACTGTTTATTTTATTTTATTATTTCATATTATAATAAGATTTTTGAAAAAAATTACATACTTTTTTGTGGGAGTTTGGTTAAAAGCACATATAGGCTATTAACGCCCATCCAGAAAATATTTATTACACAGAGGGGAAATTAAAACTAAATACTGTCAACACTAAAACTAGATAACATTGTTCAAATATATAAACTTAACCAAACAAAAATTAACAAGAATAAACATGTCAAAAACAACAAAGTGGGTAAGAGGAACAAAAACAAATATTTATCTAAAACTAGTTAACAAAATTAATATCATAAAAAATATTTGATGAATAAAATAAAATAGCACAACATTACCACATCTAAGGGAATTCAATCATTTTTAGACAACGCAAGAAATGTACAATTCGGTTAATGATAGATGAATTGTCCTTTAAAATTGCCTGCATAGACCTCTACCCAATCCACAAACTTGAAGCATGCTTTTGAAACGATTACAATCCAGAAGAAACTGTTTGTCTGTGCTAATATTACCACAAAATTGCATTAGAACATCCCAAGTATTCAACTACTTAGGTCTAGAACTGTCACCAATGTTTGAAAGGGCTCGATGTGTTAATCCTCCATAGTTTATTACAAGCCAACCTTCAATTTATCATTGCTATCTTTTGTAAAACACAACACTTTATTGTGTATCATCAGGAGTTTTGTCATATTCTTCAATCCTGTCTATCTAGTGAAATTATTTTTACAGATGGCTCAAAACTGGAGAACGTCAGTTGTGGCATTTTACACAACAGGCCAAATTATATACTGTACATAACAGAAATGTACTTTTCGTGAGAAACTTTAATTTTTAACAATTTTAGTTAATATTTTAATCTCAACTAAAATTACTTCTCAGTAATTATTTATCAGTCATTTTTTTAATGATAACATGGAAGCAATTTTTTTCATTGTTAGCAATGAAGAAATCAAACTCTTCATAATAAAAACCTGTGATTATGATTATTTCGACACTGTATAGTTAAAAAAAAAAATTTAATCATTATTTCAACTATTTATTTCAGGTTGCCTCTTCAGTAACAGCTTCCTTAAGGTTTGACGGAGCTCTCAACGTAGACATGAACGAGTTCCAAACAAATCTTGTACCTTTTCCGAGAATACATTTCCCACTGACATCATTCGCGCCTCTTTTACCAAAAGGGAAATCTTTTTATGAGAATTTCTCTGTCAGTGAAATAACATCATCATGTTTCGATCCTTCACACCAACTTGTCAAGTGTAACCTTAAACAAGGGAAATACATGGCCTGTTGCCTGTTGTACCGTGGAGACGTCACACCTAAGGATGTAAACTGTGCCATTGCAAATGTAAAAACTAAAAAATGTATAAATTTTGTTGACTGGTGTCCTACTGGGTTTAAGGTAAACTGATTATACATTATTAATTTGGTTAATACATAAGTGAATATTACCGTTGACAAAAAAATCCATTTTACAACAGGGTAACTCATACTTTGGTAGAAAACAATACAAAACATATTTAAACAAATAGCAATAAATTAGACAAACACAGATCTAATAGCAACATCAAATACTAATAATAAAGCTGCACAATACAAGGTTAACCGTTACCATTTACAAAAGTAATTGTGGCGCTCAGCTGTTCCGCTAACATAAAAGAAGCAAATTTCCTTAAAAAAAAGTTTATAAAATGCCCTTTTTTAAAATATAATTTCATAAGCGTTATCAGCATTAAAATTGGCATATTTTAGCATTTAAAACTTTCAAAAAATAAGTGTAGTTGAAAATGCAAAAATTAATCCTGATCGCAGTAAAATCTATTTTTTAAAATTTCAATGGATTTTGAAAATTCAAAGAACTAATTTATATAGATTTCAACCCCGATTATGACAATGTAGTCAGGTTTTCAAAAAAGTATAAGAGAAAAAGGTTATGAACTATTCAGATTTAAAATGGCCTCCATTTTTAAACAGTTCTCAACGGATTTTTCTGGGGAAAAACATGCCTTAACTACTAACAAAACTGATTTTTTACCAAATAAATTTGAATAAAATAAAACCAAAATTGTGAACATGAGCATGCTACACATTTATTATATCACATATCTGTAAAATTTCTAACTACCTCCCAAAAAGTGATTTGGAAGTCCGGATTTGTACTCATTTCAAGGTCCTGGGTTTGGGTCTTACCAAGACCTCCATAATAGCTTATTTTCTTATAAAAATTCGCTAAAAAAAAAATCAAACAAAAAAATCTGGTTTGGAAGCTTTTGACTTTAAATTAATCTGAATTTCCAAAAATGGTTTACCACAATTTGCTGAAATTCTGGTCATTTATGTAAATTTAAAACTCAAGTCTTTTTTAGTAAACTACAAAACTCAAGTTATTTACTACAACTCAAATAAAAGAAATTTAATTTTCTAGAATCAATCAACAACACAAATCTAAATGGTGGTTGGTCAGAGTTTTCCCAATTTTCTATAACCAAATAAATATCTTAATTTCAAATTTGGTACTAAATATTTTTTTATTACATAGCAATGTAGTTAGGACAATAATAATTTATTCATTTCTAACTTAAATTAATACAGTAATTACTAAGTTCCATCCACTGATAATCACTTAGTTTAGAATAGTTAGTCTTTTCAGTAATGTGACTTAGTAACTACACCAGTTCAAATGGTTTTACTCTTTTTTGAATCTTCTTTAAACCATCATTGTTGAGTAGCTGATGTGTTGTAGAAACAGACGTGATGATGTAGCTTTTGTAACTTTGAGCAAAATTTCTGACTTTACTATCGACAGTTGTAACCTCAAGATCTTATGTAAGTTCATATTTTTGATGCACCATGGATATCAACGATAACACAAAGTACTTTATTATGAAAACGTTGAATAATATTTCTATTACTTTTGACTGGTAAAACCCAACAATTGAATAATGTAAGCCCATATTGGTTTAAGGACCTGCTGATAAAGCAATAGCCTTGCTGTATACTGATAAGAAAAAATGATATCCCATTAACCAGTAAACCTTTCTGTATTTTAGTTTCAGCTCTTCTTGTTTTTTCTTTACATGCAGCTTCCACCTAAGTTTGGCACCTGACATCATGCCAAAATATTTGGCTGTATTTTCATATGATGACTGGTAAAGGCAAATTTGTGCTCAATGCATTTATTAGTAAAATCAACACGCACAGATTTGCTTTCATTAAGTTTAATTTGCCACTTCTTAATCCAGTTTTGTAAATCACCTATAGTTGTTTGTAGTTTTCTGGTGGACTCAATGTTATTGCTGCTAAAAGCTAAAATAGCTACGTCATCAGGAAATGTAGCAATAATATTTGCTCAAATGTTGGTAAATCACTAGTATACAGAAGATGTAGGGTTGGTTTAAATACACCACCCTGTGGCACTCCTGCTTGGACTTTCTTAAGATCAGAATAGACCATTGGATCTTAAATATCATTCTGAAATAAAGGATTCTAGTATTTTAGAATACTGAGCAGGAAGGAGCAGTTTAGCAATAAATATGTATAAATTTATATTTTAGAAATGACAACCAAGAAAAAATTACTTTTTTTTTTCTAGCAAGCAGTAATATCACGTTGTTTGTACAGGTGGGCATAAATTACCAAAAACCATCAATGACTGCGGATGGTGACCTTGCACCTGTAACAAGGGCAGCATGCATGCTATCCAACACAACAGCCATTGCTGATGCGTGGAACAAAATTAACGAAAAATTTGACTTGATGTTCAGTAGGCGGGCCTTTATGCACTGGTATATCAGTGAGACCATGGAAGACGAAGATTTTATAGAAGCCAGAGAAAATTTAGCAGTTCTTGAATATGATTACGAAGAAGTTAACAAAGACAGCACTCAATATTCAACATCAAGAGGAGACAAAGATTTCTGATTGTGTCTGGATTCTTAATTGTTTGTTTATTAGAGTCCAATTATTGTATGGTCTATAACTTTATTTATTTAAATAATGTCTTTATATTTATATATAATAAACATATAAACAAGAGAAATATTTCATATATTTTTGAAGACAATATTACAATATTTTTCTTTAATTTATGATAATTTGTATAATTAGATAATTATTACTTTAAACCGCCTGTAAGGTGGTTACAGCTCATTATTATTATTAAAAGAAAAAAGATCATAACCCCAAAACTAACATAATGAAGAAACAGTTCTTTTTTGAAAAATAATCACAGCACACAACAAAATCTGTTCATTTGTTTCAAAATCAAAAGTTTGGCCTTTTAAAATCTTTAAAAAAATGCTTTTTATGTTTTGGTTAAATTGCCATAACACAAGGGTAACCACATTATGAAAAGGAAATTTAAAACTCTCAATTAAAAAAATTCAATATTTTCTTGGGAAAACAAGAATTTTTTCAAATAACTACTGTAATTTTTTAAACTACAATTTAAGAATTCTATAATTTTATTAAACATGCATGTCAAATTTGCAAAAAAAATGTTGAGGACTGTTAATTTTCATAAGGAACCTTGGCTGTTTCTAAAATTATAAAACTTGTGATAATTTTCTGAAGAATTAAAATTCTCAAAAGAAATATGCAAAGAGCTTTGTAAACATAAAAGTAAATAAATTTACAAAATTGTCAACATTAAAATAATATGTACACAAACATTTCCATATGTGAAAATCACAATCCATTCATCCATTTCAAAATGGAAATAATTGTAATTCTCTAAAAAAAAATCATAATCCTGACTGTGAAGTTATAAAATAAAAATAACACAATTACATGAATTATAGTTTTATTAGCTGCCTCGGTGGCCTAGTTGATAGCGTACTGGGCTTTCACCCCGAAGACCCAGGTTCAATTCCCGGCCAGGGCTTGGCATTTTCATACGCTATAAATCATCCCATTGTCTGCATTAACCCAAGTGTGCATAATAGTCGGATGTTAAAAAAAAAATATATATATATAGTTTTATTTACTCAATTATAATTTCAATTAATAGCTAATAAAAGGTTTAAATTCCTTTTATTGAAATGACATTTATTGATCTTGGGCGGGGGGATCGTGTAGGATGAGTAATTTAGATTGTTTTTAGATTAATTTTATAATATATTTTTGTTTATGAAATAAAATTTTAAATTTTCCAAAACATTTAAAAAATTTCTATAAAAAAGTTACAACATAATCTTTCGATGTTATAGCCATTGATATGCTCTGTTGTATTTTCTTGATGAATTGGTTACACTAATATTTCTGTTTCCTCATTTATTAAATTATTTTCCATTGATCCTTATAATTCAATTTCGTTTCACTCAATTCTTCTCAACATGCCTAGTCTCTCCTGCAGTTCTAACATTACTAAAATTTGTTGTCTTATACTTAATTATAAATTTAATTCTTTTTTCATTGGTTTATTCTTTTCTACATTCTGCATTTTTATTGGTTGTATATGACATATTTTACTGCCTTTTTCACTGATTGGTTCTTCGGTTCCACATATGTCTCTTGTTGATCAGCTGTTCTTAATGAAATCTACTTTATTTCAACTTAATAGCCCACCTTTGATTTATGAATCAAAATGTTTGTGCTATTACAAGGTTCACTTTTATATTTTAAATTTATTCTAATACATGATTAGAGAATTAAAATGCTATTCTATGCAGTTCTTAACACATTATAATAATGAAATCAAACTTTCAAAAAAGTTATGATTTTTTAAAATAATGAATGACCATGGGTCTCAATAAACTGTGGAATAGTATATTTTGTAGGTACATTATGGTCCACCAACATTATCAGTTTCTAAATTTTAAGTAGGGAAGCCCCTAAAATCTGCACCAATAATAGTTCTGTGATAAATGTCCAATATCAGCCATCTCAAGATGCAATTCAGGCATTCACTGTTTAGTACAAAGCATTTAAATTGCACGTACAGTTTCAAAAGTTATTTTGTTTCGTTGTGTTGTTCGTTCTAAAATTTGCTCTGCATTATGCAGAGCATTTATAACATATGGTGTAAACATATTACATTCATATACATTTAACTCTTAATTAACAACACAATGAGGTTACAGGAACGAAATTTTACAAAATCTGCCAACAAGTAAAAAGTATAACTTTTACTCAAGCAATAAATAAACTACTCATCCAGGTCTTAAAAATAAACGTCTTTATAAGTTTTGGATTTGTTTTTCATTTTATAAGTTCATTGTTTTGGATTTCCAACAATATAGGTATTAGAACAGTATAAGACCAGTCATGAAAAACAGAATCTGTTGTAAGGATAAATAAATATGCAATAATTATACGACAAGAAATTCTTATACTCTAACAAAATTCGTAGATTGGCCATCGAAAAAATATATGCGTGGGTAACACCAACACAAGGAAAGTATAAACTGTGGCCAGTCTGCCTCACTATAGGTACATATAGCACAATTATAGAGTTTTTCCCAACACCTTCGGAATAATTGGGTCCTACTGTATTTTTTAATATAGCATTAACCTTTAGTGGCATACCACAGCCTGTTGTTTCACAACAGAAGGTTCCTGTGCAGTTGACGAGGTCGTACACTAGTTTTCTTGAGCTGTGAAACACTTTATCCTTTTTACAATATATTAATATTCAAAAATTAAAACTTGAATAACACTCTTATAAATATAATGAAAAGTCTGACACAGATGTAGTAATATAAACAGTGGTGAATTAAAATGACAATAAAATGTATTCAAGTAGCAGTTGTACAAGTAGAGCATACTGCGTATTGGCAGAACAAAATTAGCCTCAAAGAGCACGAGACATCCTGCTGCATGCTGTCTGTTGGTCACAAAGTGAAGGACTGAATTCCTAAAATTGCTAGATGATGTGATGGTGGTTATAAAATATGACTATTTCCATTTTTAAAAAGTGAACAAATTTTTCTGAATAATGAATTGGTTTAAGCTGGACCAAAATTTGTTGTAAAATTGGACCAAAATTATGAAACCTGGAATAAAATTGTATTTGTATAAAATTAAATGACGGAATACAATTGTAACACAACATTTATATAAATATCATTTTTAACAATCACTTAAAACATGTTCCAGATCAGTGCTTTTACCTTACTGGGTCTAGGTAGCCACTACAATAGCTCATTTTCCAGTGGAAATTTAATAATTACAACATAACATGGAACTATAGTATTAGAAATTTATTTTTTATAAATTTCACAAAACACATGAGCAACACTTCATAAATACAACACTTTAAAACAACTTCTGAAAACCTATTATAAATTATTAGTGTCTTAAACATCACAACATCTTAAAACTAGTTGTTTAAAAAATAACAGACACAAATTAAAATTTCAAGATAAATATGCTTAAAAATTAATAACAGCCTTTTTGTATCTAAATAGTGAACTTTCTTTCTCTTATACACTTAACTCTTAAACTTATATTTTTGAACATGAAATGAATAAACTTTTAAGGCCTCATTTTGGTAAATAGGAACTCACTGAGAAATAATAGCACAATTTTTGTCCACTGTAGGACGGTTTTTCGCTCAAAATTCTTTCGGACTAGACCAATTGACTTAAAAATTAGACAATACGTTGGAAATGGCTAAAAAAACAAAGTTATATAGTTGTAATGTGTGCTTTTACCCTAAGGTTGAATGCCACCCCTTTTGAGGTAAAAATTTTTACACTAAAAATAACCACAGAAAACGATAGAAAGGTTAATTTTAACCAAACATATTATATAAAGTTTTTTTACATGCAATATTTTTTTGAGTTATTTACGATTTAAAAGGTTGAATTTTTATTTAAAAAATACATGTTTTCAAATGGTTTTTAAGAGATAACTCAAAAACCATATTAAAAAAACGCAAGAAACAAAAATAAACCTTATAAAAAAAGGAAGTGATTGGTTTTTTTATAGATGCAATAGCAACAGAGTTGATGCAATAGCTTTTTGAAGTTGAGACTTTGTTTGCCGAAAACTGAACTTGAACACTTCGTTAAGTAAAGGAAAAAGGTAAATTTTTCAAGAAAAAATAAGCAATTAAATCAATGAATTTTATGCAAGAACTAAAATTAAAAATTATTCACTATACAATGAACTTTATTTAGGCACTAAAAATACGTTCTGGAAGTTGGACCAGTTTAAAATACTTATATTTGAAAAAAAGTTTAAGTTAATTTTAAGCCAATTTTTGAAGAAAAAAAATTTAATAACTCCAAAACTGACCAAAAAAAATAAAATAGTGCAAGAATACAAAAATTTAGCTTTTCTTTTGCTGAAAATTTTAGTTTTTTTTGTAATTTTTCTAGGTTGAAAATCAAAGGTTGAGATATTGTCATTTAAAGTTTGCCTTTCCTAAGCTCTTTAAACTCACGAAACTTAAAAATAACGCGCTGAAAAAAGTTTCTTGTTTTGTAGCCTCAGTAATTTCCTTTAAAATAACATTTTAAGTGATTAAATGTTTTAAAATTTTGAAGTTATGGTTAAAAAACCAATTGCATTTTTTGGTGAAATTTTTGGACCTTGTAAAATTTGTACATTATATATACTTATATATATATATATATATATATATATATATATATATATATATATATATATATATATATATATATATATATATATATATATATATATATATATATATATATATATATATATATATATATATATTATATATATATATATAATACAGATAAAGCTTTTCCTTTTAATCACTTTATAATTTTAATTTTTAATAATGTTGAGACAAAAAATTTCAGGTCATTGAAACTAAAATAAATAAGTAAATTTCATAAGTGGTAGTTTTTAAAGGATGAAATGTTGCAACAACTGAGGAATAATATTATAAACAGTCATGGTAGTACAATCCATTATAAATGCATCATTAAAAAATGTCTACCTGTTAAGATTTATTTTTTTGTACATTTCATCAGAAGAGGTGATTTTAAGGGTTGAATGTTGCAATCAATCAAAAATATTATTATAAACAGTAAGATTACTTTAATTCATCATAAATGCACCATTTAAAAATTTTAAGCTGATAAAAACAATTTTTTCCTTAAATTTTATCATAAGGGGTAGTTTTTAATGGTTGAAAAATAGCATTATTTCATAAAATATATTCTAGAATATGATCAAATATTTATTTTATATATTTAAACATAATTTCAATATAAGTAATGCTTAAATCTATAGTTCTTAAATTTTTTGTATGGAGGGGTAGTTTTCACCCCTAAAAACAAAAAGCACACTTCAGAAACATATAACTTTTGAAGAGTATAAGATACATTTACCTGTAAATATTATCAAAATCGGTGTATTACGAAAGAATTCTGAGGTAATACCGTATTTTTACTGTCAAACACTGGACTATCACAGTTTAGTGAATCTTGAGGCAGGATTGATGATTTCATTCCTCTGAAAAAAATACATATTTTGAAATGATTTCAAATTACAAAAATATATAAATTAATTTTGCAAGCTTTTTTTAATAATAAAAAGCAATGTCAAATTAACACCAACAATTTTAAAGGTTTATATAACTAGAGAGCGTGTATATTTCCTGAAATCTACGAAGTCTGTTTAAAAAGTATCCTACCTTGAATTTACCTCCACAAAGCAGTGTTACTAGGACAGCATAACTATCCACAGTGGAGGAGACAGCTTAATGTGCATGCTTGAATTTTATCTCTGCCTTTGAATGTGTTACTTGCTGCCTGCTGAGTGAGGAGCTATGATAAGTGTTCATTGATTTTTTTGATTCTCTGAAGTTTACTGAACACATTTAGCAAAATGCTACATCAAATTTTATCAAAACCTTGTTGATTCCACAATGAAACAATCTGTAAGTTTAAGCAGGTGTTTTGAACGATGCTATGGGGGTTACATAAAATAAGGAGTGAATCAACTTGTTCAAAAATGGCCACACAACAGTGGAAAATGAACAGCGTTCTAGAAGTCCACAAACCCTTTAAACTAAAGCTCTTGTTGAAGGGGTGAACAAATCTGGTACAAGGAGATTGCCGAGGAGGTTGGGATCAAGCAAATTTGTGTGATGACTTGAACATTGTCAAAGTGACTTTGAAATTTGTGCCCAAGCTGCTGTTGAGGAAGAGAAAAAATGCTGTCCTGAGAACTGCAGGACACAGTCAACACTCATCCTGAGTTCCTGAACACTGTGATAACTCAGTGTTATGAGTTTACATAATCATGGATGTATGGGTATGACCCGGAAACAAAAGCACAATGGTCACAATGGAAGCATCCTGAATCTCCAAGACCGAAAAAAGTATAACAGGTGCAAAGCAAAATCAAGGTGATGCTGTCTACCAGTCGTGAAACATGGAATTCTATTCATTGACCAACCTTCCTAATCTCCAAAAATGGCCTATTGTTACTTATGGTTGTTTCCGATATTGAAGATGCCACTGAACGGATCCTAATTTGAAAACAGAGAAGAAATAATGAAAAACAGGATGTGGAGAAATGCACATTATTCTAAAAGAAGTCTTCCAGAAATTCTCAGCAGTGAAAGGATCAATGGGATAAGTGTGTTCTTAATGTGTGTGAAAGTGGATGCACAAAGCAGCTTACTTTGAATGGGATTCGGGTCCAACTTAATTATGTAAACAATATATTTTCAAAACCAAAGGTCAGGTACTTTTTAGACAGGTCTCATATTACAATTTTGATTATTGATCACCTAAAATCAGACATTTACTGCTTATTCATTTTATCATACGTGAATAACTGTTTATTAGTTCAACAAATTAAACAAGCTGTATCCTCAACACTGACTTCAGGGATTTATGATGTAACAAAGCCAGTTACAATTTCAGTTGATTGCCAAAATTCAAATGGAGCAGTATTATTACAAGATGGGCCTTTTGCTACTGAATCACAGCAAAACCAGCCACAAATTGTGAAGGATGTTCAATTCGAATGTAAGATGTGTCATTGCTATATTTTTGGAAATCAGTAACAATAGAAATAGACCCACAAGCCTTTGGAAACAATTTTACAAAAAACTTTGAATGAAGCATCATTAAAACTTTATTAAATATTTATGGAAGTTCAGTTAGGAATCTCAAACTCAAGATTCATATACAAATGTGGGTCAGATATGTACACTGCAGACATTTTTAGCCGTGACTAACAGTAAGTAAGAAAATTTAGAAGTAGGTAACAACATGGAGGTGCTTTCATTACAGAATGTACAACCAATTAAGAAGTTTTCAATGCTGAAACAAAAAACTAAACAAAGTTCGACAACTGCTGCTGCAGTTGAATCCAATGTTGCCAGGTAGAGATACATTTCCCGTGGCATCTAATACATGGCCACTTTTATAACTGGCGGAATTTGAAATCAAACACTAGACATTTTTATATTAATTTGGAGTATAAGATGCACCTGAATTTTGGAGGAATTTTTTCAAAGAAAAAAGTGCGTCTTACAGTCCATAAAATATGATATATATTGGTCATCAAGGCATAAAAATCTTGCTACGAAAGAGCTAAAGAAACCTTATAATGACCAAATATGCTTTAAGACCTTACTAATTTTATACCAGCATATCAAGCACAAAGTAGAACAGAATTCAAAGAACCAACCAAAAATAACTACATAGGCAAAATAAGTGTTTATGGAAGACACCTAGATACAGATTATTCCAGATATGGAAGAGGGATTAAAAAACCAAGTATCTGAATCAGTACTGTGACTGATAGTAGTAACATATAAAGTAGAATTAAGTTTACAGAACCTGTATTTTACACTAATAAAAGAAAAATGTAAAATTCCATTGAAAGTAGTAAAATAAAGTCTATTATTACTGTACTATTCATTTTTTTTTGTGTGTTTAACGTCCGACTATTGTGCACACTTGGGCTAAAGCAGACGATGGGATGATTTATAGCGTATGAAAATGCCAAGCCCTGGCCGGGAATCGAACCCGGGTCCTCGAGGTGAAAGCCTAGTATGCTATCAACTAGGCCACTGAGGCGGCACCGTACTATTCAATTTATGATTGTTGTATTATACGATTACAAGGAGTGGCAATTAAATAACCGGACAGGTGTTGCTATCAGCACACTGCAGCAGGTTTAAACATGTTTGTACATGTTGATGATTCCCCCACCTTGAGCTCAATAGACACGGTTGTACGTTGCTTAGACTCACTTAGCAATCGCTTATTCAAGTCCTTGCACTAGCGTCTCATAATGAGGAGCAACGAGTTACTTAAGTTTCTTGTAAAACTGGGAAAAACTGCTACAGAAGCTCATGCCATATTAAAGGGAGAGTATGTTTATCACACAAAGGTACTGAGTACCTTAACATTAAAAACATATGACAAAATCCAGAAAATTAGTAAATTGAATCGTGAAAAATCATCATCTGTCTCAGCTTCTGCTGAAATCTCAGGAATTAACAAGGAAAGTGTCCATCAGATTTTACAGGAATCATAGAACATGCAGACACTTTGTGCAAGAAGGTGCCAAAACTTCTTACTCCAGAACAAAAGGAATTGAGAATGAACATTTGTTCTGATATTTTAAACAATACTGATAATGATCCAGAATTGTTACACAGAGTTATTACTTGTGATGAATTGTGGTTTTTTTTACTTATGATCCTAAAACAAAACAACAATCGATGCATTGGTGCAACTCACTACAGCAAAAAAAGTAAAAATGATTTGTTTTTTTTCTTTGACAAGTTCAAGTTTTGGTTTTGTCTACTTTCAGTTTTGAAACTGACTCTGCTTCCTCCACTACACTGACCACGCTGCCAAACTTATTATTTTTCATTACCTATGTTACCATTTTCTAGATTACAGTTTTTAATCATAGGAGTTCCTGCAATCCATTACAATAGGCCTAAATATTTAGATTTAAAAGATACGAACATGTTCTTTAAACTGACTGAACTCCGCTTCTGGTTGCATTCATATTTATTCCATTCAGATACGCTACAATCGGCTCAGCTGTGCTCCACATTTGGTGGCCTCTTGGTCTTATGAAAAAATGATGCTATATCCGAATTGACGTAATCTCAAGACAGTTATAAAAAAGTTTGATTATACATATAACATGAAAGTCCAAGTATAAGGAAGGGGGATATCACTTACCGTTTGTGTCAAACATGAAGTCCAGGTTCCCTTCATCCTTTAGTTCTAGTAGCAGATCCTCCTGCTAACAAGTCACATTTTATACAGGTTTGGTCTCAACAAGTTTTAAACTATCAAATAATAACTATTAACACTTAAACAGCTTTAAAATATAAAATAATTCCTATTAAAAAAAACACACCATATTAATTAAACCTTGAACCCGTTATATCTTCATTTTTAATTAATTAGGACCTAAAATAATAGTACAAAAATATTAAGTATGTACTATGGAAAAAAGACAACCCATTTAAAAGGGTTAGCAAAAATAATCTGACTTTGCCATTTATAGGAAAATTTAACCTTATAGGAAAAATTGACATAAACTTTAAGTTTGTGTTCTTTATTAAAAAGTTCAATGTTTGTATTATTACGAGGGTTGATCAAATATAAATGAGACTGATTTTTAAAAAAAATTATTGCTTACTTACAAATTATTCTTGATACAACTTATTTTTCTACATAGTCTCCCGCACGAGTAACACATTTTTCCCACCGGATTGGAAGTTTTTTAATTCCATCTTCGTAAAAAGTTCTCGGGCGTTCATTGAGCCATTGGAGCACGAAGGTCTCCACCGCAGAATCGTCTTCGAAACGCTGGCCTCCAAGCGCCTCTTTGAGTGGCCCAAACAGGTGATAGTCGCAGGGGTGATAAGTCTGGACTGTATGGGGATGTTTCATTGGTTCCCAGCCAATTTGATCGAGTTTAAGCCTCGTAGCGTTCGCCAAATTGTGGTCGGGCATTATCGTGAAGAAGAATGACGTTTCTCGCGGTTTAGATTTCCTTTTCCTACTGAAAAGACTGTTTTGCGGCCTCTAAAACATCGCAATAATATTGTACATTTATTGTGCATCGTTGATGGAGGAAATCGACGTGAAAGGCGCTTTGATTGTCAAAAATACAGTGGCCATTACCTTCCCGGCCGACGATCGTGATTTGGCCTTCAGAGGCGCCTCTCTCCCCTCTTCGCCACTCCATACTTGCCTGTTTCGACTCGGAGTGTAATGGTGAACCCATGTTTCGTCACAGGTGACAATCCGGTTTAATAATGCCTCACCATCTCGTTCAAATTGGGTCAATAGTCGCTGGCAAATCTCCAAACGATTCCGCTTGTGAACGTCGGTCAAAATTCGTGGAACCCACCTTGCAGATACTTTGCTGAGTTCCAGGTTTGATGTAACGATTTTTGAACGCTACCATAGCTCAACTGGAGTTCATCTGCAATAAATCGCAGCGATATACGCCTGTCTTCGTCCAGGAGCTTCCGAACAGCATCAATGTTTTCGTCCGTGGACGGAAGTGGTCGGGCGACTATCATGGCTGAGGTTTTCTACTGCTTCCGCCCTTCGCGAATTCCTTGTGCCAAGCAAAAACGCGAGCTCTTGACAGGGTCCTGTCCCCGTATTGAGCCGTCAATCTACGAAAGATTTCAGTCGGATTGACTCCCTCCTTGGCCAAAAACTTAATAATAATTCTCTGCTCCACGGAAACGTGCACTTCACTCTCACTCATTGTATAGTTTTATACTGAAGGGTCCGAACGGAAATGTTGCCCGTCTACGCCCGTCCCAAACCTCCCAGGCTACCTGAAACCCCACCCTTTAGAGTTCAATGTCCAACGGAAAAGTTTTTAGAAAGTCAGTCTCGTTTATATTTGATCAACCCTCGTACTACTTCAGGAAATAGGAGTGCTTGCTGTCAAAAACCTCTATTACAATTATTTTCACTTTTCTGTACTACATGTTGTTCATGTTTTACATATTGATTAACAAGACTTTTTTAATTGACAATATTACCAAAAGAAAATAAAAATAATACAACGGTAAATACATAAGAAAATCATACTCTCTTAGAAACGATAGCAAGTTAAATATACTGTATTTGTTTTGAAATTGATTTTTTTTTTGTAAATCTGAGACATAATGTACAAATGTATGTTGTATAAAAATACTTTATGGATTCATGTACAAGTATAGTAGCTGGCAATTATTGCATTTACTGGTTACTACAAACAGCCGCTTACACTGATCAAGCCACAAAGAATGAATTCTATTTTGATTAACATTATTTTTATGTCGACTGTTATGATCAGTATGATGAGTTTCACTCCTTACTATGTTCAAAATATAGTTAGGTATTTTATGTAAATATGATTAGGTAAAAGAATTTTGTGTGCAGTTATGTTTCAATAGAACTGCAGTGACTGACTACATTTCTGTGAAGTAGGCAAACAAGCTAGAACTGTATAAAATACTGTATTGGTTCAGTGATTATGAGGGTCAACATACAAAATGACAGCTGTATTTTTACAGCTGATAGCTCAGTGATTAACAGGATGGCGATACCATTCATCAAATATGAGCACAATCCCTAGGCAGGCAAATAAGTCATTTCCCTACAATAAAGGGAGATTACCCTCGCTTTATTACTGACAAATAACTTTGTACAGTAATCTGAAAATGTCTCTGACTGATTATTATGCGATAAGTACAGTACAGTAGTAGACATAAAATAGGCTATTCACACTTTTTTGTTCTGCAAAAATATACTTTTTGTCTTTTCCAGTCGATAAGACATTTGTTGATTAGGGGCAAACAACACCATCACAGATATCTGCCAAATATTTTTTAAATATTTGATGAAACTTTGACCATATATCATGTTCAAATATTATTTGTCAAGGTTGTATCACGGAATACATATTACATTCATCAAATTTCTTTGATCTGCTGGGTTTTTAACTACATATATTTTGAGGTTATGTTTACTGAAATGCAGTAGCTGTAATGGATCAAACAATGTTGAATTATTATACTGCTGCATTAAAAGCTTACCTTCTACAAAATCGTATTATAATGTATGTAAACATTTTATCAATTAATGTAACTTATAAAGACATAGGTATATAAGTTAGTTGGTTTAGGCCTATTATTTTTTATTGCATAAAAATAAAGAAATGATAATGTTTTTCTATTTAATGTTTTTTATACATATTAATTTAGATTTAAAGTGTAAAAGTACATAAGAAAAAATAGTTTAAAAAGTGCATATCTATCCAAAGTAAGAAACTAATTTGCCATGCTTGTCATATGACTATTACAAGCTGTGTGCTTCCCGCACGCACAGCTAATATCGATAATTAAAGTTACATAACTTTCTTGCTACCGCATATTTTGAATTGAAAATTTTCAAAAAAACTTTGTCATACCTTATATTCTCATACTGTGGAGGTTAAAATTTGTAACTTAAAATTTCGTCACTCAATTTTGCTGAGAAAACATTAAAACTCAAGAAATCAGCCTAAACAAGAATACATATTTTCTGATTAGAATTGTTTAAACATTTTAGACAGGTTTTATTCGCTTCAAAAAACTTCAAACTTCACACAGTAAAATTTTGGAAAAGAAATATTTATAATGAACAATGTTACAACAAGTTAAACTCAAAATTGCATTACAAATTTGTGTCGCATTTTCACTTAAAATTTCATTTTTGACCATTATCCTTCATTTCTATATAAAAATAAATGTAATATTTGGATTCAGCAACCTTATAAACATAAAGTAATACCAAACTTATGGTTTATCAAACCAAAGCATTTATCAAACCGTGGTCAGTGGTGTGCTATTTTAGAGGTAGTTGCTGCTCATCTTTCATGCCAAGGATACACTAACTGGACTACTAAATAGGCCAGATTGGAGAACAGCCAGATTATAAATGCCGGATTAAGTGTAGATCACTTTACTTTAGATTCTAAAAATTTAACTGATGGATAAAAAATTTGGCATATTAAAAAAAATTGTAAAGCAGCTTCATAAACAAATAACACAATTAGGTTTAAAGCCGAGATCTTTTTAAAGAAAATACTTTTTCTTATTTGGATAAGTAAGGCGTGAGCAGACCCACAGACAACACAATTAGCATGAGAACTGAGAACTTGCAAATTCTTTTTCTTATTTGGATAAGTACGATGCAAACAGACCCACAAATAGACACAACATTATTACCTTGAGATCTCAGAATTTGTAAATACTTTTTCTAATTTAGATAAATTATGTATGAGAATTATTCTGGTATTTAAAATGTTGATACTGTTAGTTTTCTTATTTTTCTTTGTTTTGCATATAATTATTTCAGCTCGAACCATGTGTGTGTGTGTGTGTGTGTGTGTGTGTGTGTGTGTGTGTGTGTGTGTGTGTGTGTGTGTGTGTGTGTGTGTGTGTGTGTGTGTGTGTGTGTGTGTGTGTGTGTGTGTGTGTGTGTGTGTGTGTGTGTGTGAGTGTGTGTGTGAGTGTGTGTGTGTATATATATATATATACTAAATTCCTATACTTAAAAAAATGTTTAAATAATTTGAGGAAGAAAATACAACTTACATTTTCCTTATTTTCTTCATTAAATCCAAAATCGTTGTTGTCAATGCTTTTGTCTCCTTCTTCATTTAAAAACCCTTCAAACATATTTTGTAGTTCTTCCTCTTCATTAATTTCTTTTTCCTCAGGAACCTTGTTTAAAGACATTTCTGTGTCATCAGATTCTTCCTCGCTACTTTCTAAACAAAATATTTGCTTACTGAGATATATACATACATACATACACACTAGCAATTATTCCCATCATTGACAGATAAATATCAATAAGACATGTTTAATGATTCATATAAAGATTGTGGAAGAATGAATAAGAATATCCTACATAATGAATAATTGGTAAAGTAATTAAAAATAAATTAATTAAAAAACTATTAGTTAGGGACAGTTTCAATTCTTTTTTTAGAAAAAAAAATGATTTCAACATCACTTGCCTCGTAGATATTGTTTGCGTCTGTAAGTTACACAACAAAGTTACTTACATAAAACCTAGTTGACCAAATTTTAAGTTTCTAGTAAAACTGATAGGGACAGATAGAACTTGGTATAGTTTTTAAAAAATGTGACAACATTATTAAATAAAATAATTCAAGAAAAATGGTGTGGTAAAATTATCAATATTTATCATAACACATATATTACTAGAAGCATGTAACACGTACCCTAATTTATTAAGGCTCTTAGGAAATTTTTTATTAACAATTGTTTAAAAATTTAATGTGATTATTCATATATCAATCCATCTCATAGCAGAGGAGTTTATCTTTAAAAAATGATAGACGCCCTAAATTTGAAACATTCACATTAAAAGTTCACAACTCTTAACATGAATGATTTTTAAGAAATACATATATTTTAATTTTTAGTGTGGCAAGAAAATATTGTTTAAATTTAATACAGTGGACACTGCTTATTGTGATCACAGGTAATGTTATCAAACGTTTAATGTTGTAATTTCTACAATGTCCGAATTATTTACATCACACAACAAAGAAAACATATCATGTAATATTATCAGAACTTTGGATTTTCTTTTAAGTCTGTTATGATAATTGAAATAACTTTTTATAAACTAATTTTTTTTTAATTTGTTTTGTTGTTAAAACAAATCTGAGAATGAAGTCAACAAGATTTGGACCCATTCTCAAAAAAATTTTGTATTGATTTATTAATTTTTGAGCAAATAAAATAAAATTACGTAAATTTATTTATGATAGTATCAGCTCATTTGAGAAGTGAAAGTTTTATAAAATATGCAACCTTCTTTTGCTACTTAAACAGTGTTGCCACTGCGACACAAACACATAGTAACACAAGCAACAGCCTTACAGCATGGACTGAAGGGGTGCAATGTCTGAAAGTAATCGACTATCTACACATGAGTCAATGTTTACTTTTCTTTAGTTTTAATTGTACAAAAAAAGGTTTCTACCTGCTTTCATATGTATGTCAACTATTAACATTCTATCTCAGTTTAGCTGTGTTCTAATGTTCATAAAGTATACTTTATTTCTGTTGTTCTGAATTTTTTTAAGAACAAGTTTGATGTTACAGAAAAATCTGAAAAGAGTATTTAATGTACAGTATAATTTCAACTACCTACAACCCATTTTCTTTATTACTGCTTATTTTTAATAAACGTAAAATGCAGTTTTTTTTTAACCTAAGAAAATGTAGATAGTAATTTTTGAATGTATATAAAGCAACTGACACAACAAAATTCAAACTCTGAGGTGATGTTGTGATGAACAAGCTTATGCTTACTGAATTTGGTTGCGTACAGTTAGGCACAGGGGTAAGATATTGTTTGTTATTTGGTTGGTGTGATGTGAAAAAGTCCACTAACTCATGCTGCCTGCAAAGAATTCTTCACTGTCTATCTGCATGTCCTGAATCCTATTTCCCTTTACTGCGTGTTGGAAAATCACACTGTTTGAAGTGTTCAGTAGTTACTGTCAATCACAAAAACATTCTTCAGTTCTCTGCTTTTATTTCTTTCTTAGTGTATTGTGGTTGTGCATTGTGTTGAAACACTACAGTATTGTTGTTACGTTTATGAAAAGAAAAAATGTTCTTTTGAAGATTAATAAAAAATCTGCATTACAACATGTCAGAAGTGCTTAGACTGGAAGATAACACATCACTCACGAACAAGCTTAATCATAGGCTTAAATACAATTCAGAATGTTTGTTTATTACCTCATACTTCTATGTTGAACTGCGTCCTTTTTTTGGTTATTCCATAGATTACCTGTGGTTCCCTGCTAGCAAAATTTTCAAATAATTATATTAATTTTGAACCCAAAATTAATTTAGAGCAACAAATATTTGAAGCAAAGCTTTTAATCTTAGCTTTGGCAAGAGGAGTGAATAAAAAAAAATGTCTGCCAAACGGAAGAATGTAACATTAATACGAGTATGGAACGAACGAGCAAACAAATTTTATCTTTATATTTCTGTCTCTTCCTTTTCTTCATCCTTTTCATTAACAGTATATGTGTATTATACGAAACATTGAGTTCTTTATTTTTCCTTAGTAGAATATGTGCATATTATAACTGGGTTCTTTATTTTTCCTTAGTAGAAGAATATGTGCATATTATAACTGGGTTCTTTATTTTTCCTTAGTAGAAGAATATGTGCATATTATAACTGGGTTCTTTATTTTTCCTTAGTAGAAGAATATGTGCATATTATAACTGGGTTCTTTATTTTTCCTTAGTAGAAGAATATGTGCATATTATAACTGGGTTCTTTATTTTTCCTTAGTAGAAGAATATGTGCATATTATAACTGGGTTCTTTATTTTTCCTTAGTAGAAGAATATGTGCATATTATAACTGGGTTCTTTATTTTTCCTTAGTAGAAGAATATGTGCATATTATAACTGGGTTCTTTATTTTTCCTTAGTAGAAGAATATGTGCATATTATAACTGGGTTCTTTATTTTTCCTTAGTAGAATATTTGCATAATATAACTGGGTTCTTTATTTTTCCTTAGTAGAAGAATATGTGCATATTATAACTGGGTTCTTTATTTTTCCTTAGTAGAAGAATATGTGCATATTATAACTGGGTTCTTTATTTTTCCTTAGTAGAAGAATATGTGCATATTATAACTGGGTTCTTTATTTTTCCTTAGTAGAAGAATATGTGCATATTTTAATTGGGTTCTTTATTTTTCCTTAGTAAAAGAATGTGTGCATATTATAACTGGGTTCTTTATTTTTCCTTAGTAGAAGAATGTGTGCATATTATAACTGGGTTCTTTATTTTTTCTTAGTAGAAGAATGTGTGCATATTATAACTGGGTTCTTTATTTTTCCTTAGTAGAAGAATGTGTGCATATTATAACTGGGTTCTTTATTTTTCCTTAGTAGAAGAATATGTGCATATTATAACTGTTAATAATACATTCAAAATTAATTTAAATATTTATAATAATTGTTGTTAATATTACTAGTTTTTAACAACATAACCTGAAATGTATAGCCTATCAGTTGTTAAATGAAATCAGCTGATCATTACGAATTAATATAAAACAACTGATCTTTTAATATAACTACAGTAACTGTATAACTACAGTAAATAATATGTAAACTAGGTTCACACATTTATTATTTTAAACAAAACAAGATATTTGTAAACATATCTTCATACTACGCTCAGCAAAAATATTAACAAAAGCTTCACTTTTGTCGGTAACTTCCTGAGTTTACATAAGTATACCTTTTATGGTTGTATGATTTTAATAGTTTTTACAAAGAAATTGTAATTGTAGGTAAAAGTACAATGTAATTGTAAGTAATTGTAAGTACAATGTAAAAGTAAATTGTAATTGTAAGAAATTGTAAAATTGTGCATTTTACAGTTCGCGGTTACTGTTATCAATCGGTTATTGTTTTCAGTTTGCCTCTCTCCCATTGGTATCACAATAATGGTCGTTCACTGTATACACACAATAATCTTCTACCACTGTACAAAATTAAAAAATTTACAAACCTTCTTCAAACCAAGTTTGATTGCAGAGCAATGCGGATATTGGGTCATTAATGCAGTTTCCTACTTTTTCCTTAAAAACGCATACTTGCATTTGGAAGAACTCCTCAAAGTTCATCTCATTAGGCACATCATACAGATCCTAAAAACATTCAAATATAACATTCATTATATAACACAATTTTTGCAACTTTGTTATTAGTAAAAAGTTATTTGTTTTCTTTTCTTTTTTTTTTTTTTTGGTGTTTAACGTTTGACATTGTACACCCTTGGGCTAATGCAGACGATGGGATGATATATAGCGTATGAAAATGCTAAGCCCTGGCCGGGAATCGAAACCGGGTCATCGGGGTGAATGCCCAGTACACTATCAACTAGGCCACCGAGGCGGCTAAGTGATTTATGGTATCCACAGTTGTAGCAATGGGATACTATTTTGAATACTTATGCATTAAAGAGAACCAATAAGGTGAATTTCAAACAGAAAAATAGTAAAATCTGCTCTTTATTTAGCAGTTGTCTCTGATAACTTTTATCTAAAATTAATCACAGTAAACTAACTTTCTTTTATCTTAAGTATTTTTGAAAATTCGATTTCCTATCTTTAACAGCATAAATTAGCTTATAAATATAACTGACAATTAAACAAGTTATGATTTTTTAAAAAAGATTTTGTATGACTGTTTAATCCTTTGTGATCAGTTAAATGTAATTCAGATCTTCCTCTCAGTTCAGAAGGCCACCCTTAGTGGTTGTATTTTTGCTGATGAGGTCATCAATGTGCAGCATTCTATCATCTCCATGATCATCATTCCATTAAGTAACATTCCATCACTGCACACAAAAAGTGGTTTTCCACTACAGCTTGACTGTTCTACCCATAGTGGCCCTATGTTTCACTACCATTTATTCTTTCTTATAAATTCTAGACAAAACCAATACACTTGGGGAGTGCTGAAATCTATCATGTAATAACTAACCGAATTGAAAAAGTTATTGGCTCAGCTTTTGTAACTGTATATACAACTGTTATCACATTACTTATTTACGTTTAATCAGTCATTCCTCCCGTGCATCTACACTTGATTTAGATATTAGATTTACAAGATATTAGATAATACCATTGTTAAAAACCATTTTTGTTAATTTTGTTAAAATTAATGAATTAGTTCATTAAATTAATCTATAATCACTTTGCAATTTTCAACAAGTATTAATGTTTATACTCAGTTACACTGCTAGAGCACTTGTTTAGGTTTTTTGTTACTTTATACTGAATTGATTTAAAAATGCACTATTACAAACAATTTTATTATTACAAAAATTATTATTATTAGTGTATTACTACAAGTTTTTTATTTGAATTTATACTGTTTAAAGTTAACTTAATTAGATTATCTTATTAGATTGGCAAGCTTTTTTCACACTTCGGTAACAACTTATAATAATGTCGAAATAACTCGAAGCTTGTTTTAAATATTATTAATAATACTGTTTTTCATGAAATTATAGTTATTTTGTAAACGAAAATGTTAAAAACATTTTTTATATATTTACACAAATAAACATAGTTTTTTTAAGAATAAAGAAAAGTACACATTAAAAATATGTATATTAAAAACTATTAATTTCTATATCAACGAAACATTAAACGATTCAGTGGTGAAAATATTAATTGTAAAATTGCATCCAAAAAATGTATATTAATCAATAAAAGTTATTCTTATGTGATTTCATTCTGAGCACTAGGCACGATCAAGATCTGACACACAAGCTTAACAGCAAAAGAAAACACGACACACCTAATGACCCACCCTCATTATGGGTACGCTATTGGATATATTTATCCGATCTGATTAGAAGACCATCGGTAGCCACACATAGGGCCTTCCAAGCACAATATAATTATAAATAAAAACAACAAAATGTGTCTAAACATTAGGATGCAGTCATAGTATTGGTTCCGGGACCGTACTATAATGTATTTTTAACTTGTTCATTTTCCAATTGAAATTTACTAATCATAATAATTTTGGGTTTTAATTAATTACAGTACAGAATTCAGCTTTTGAAATAAACAGTTATTGAGTTATTTAATAACTGAAATTTAACCAATCAATGCTCGTAATTCAAGACTTTGGTGTACCAATCCCGATTAAACATTCATAGATATTGGTTTCAATATATTTTAACCCAAACACATTTCTAATACAATTTAATTCATATTAAAAACCTTTTTTTAATGCTGTAATTTAAAATACTAACTGATTTTCAAGGCTGCAATACACTTACAGTTCAAATTTTGTATTTATATTTCAATGATTAGGTGTTCAAAAAGTAGCTAAATGTAATATAATCAGTATATATTGTTACTAAGAAACAAATTACTAACACAACATGATTAACACATTTAATATTTATGGGACATACTATAGTTAGTTGTAAATAATTCAAGTATTATTATTTTTTAATTTGGAATCATGATGTCAGGGAAATAATGTGATTAAATTTTTCCAATTATATGAGATTTTCTCAGAAAGTAACGAGAATATTTAAATTTTGAGGGCTTGGAGAGTCCAATTGTCAAACATTTTTTTTTTATTATGTCGGTATACGTGCCCTTGAAGTATGATGAAACTTTCAGCTGTTTCCATTGTTGACTTTGTCTGTGACAGCCACTAAGGTTAGACGTGTTTTTATGAGCTCGGCGATTTTCGTTTGTTAAAAGAAATGGATCAATGAATTTGTATCAAATTTTACATAAAAAATAGAATAAAGTGTAACAAAGTGTGTGAAATGTTAACAAAGGCCTATGGTGAGTCTGCTATGAGTAAAGCAAGAGTTTACGAGTGGTATAAGCGTTTCCAAGGCCGTGAAGATGAAGATGATGAATGCCCTGGATGCCTCAGCACATCAACAACCGATGAAAACGTGGAAAAAGGGAAAGAAATGGTTATGAACAATCGCCGAATCACAATTAGAGAGGTCGCTGATGATGTTAGCATATCAATTGGATCATGTCATTACATTGTTTTCAATGTTTTGTGTATGAAATGCGTTGCAGCAAAATTCGTTTAAAAATTGTTGAATTTTGAACAAAAACAGCAGCGAATGGAAGTTGCTCAGGAGTCACTAAATTAAGTCAATGACGATGCAGAATTACTGAAACATATTATAACAGGTGAAGAAACATGGGTTTACAGATGACGTCGAAACTTAGGCTCAATCATCCCAGTGGAGGCATTTTGGCTTGCCAAGACCAAAAAAGTCTCGACAAGTGCGGTCCAACATGTAGGTTATGCTCACTGTGTTCTTCAATATTAATGGCATAGTGTATCATGAATTCCTGTCACCAGGTGAAACGGTCAATAAGGAGTACTACCTACAAGTTCAACGCCGTTTGCAAGAAGCAATCTGAAAAAACACCCGGATCTGTGGAAAAACAATTCATGGCTTTTGCACCACGATAATGCACCAGCTCACACTTCATTGCTTGTTCGTAAATTTTTGGCCAAAAACAGTATTGTAACGATGCCCCAGCCTCCATATTCGCCAGACATGGCTCCGTGTGACTTTTTCCTATTTCCAAAAATAAAGAGAACCTTAAAGAGCTGTCGTTTTACAGCCGTCGATGACATTAAAAGCGCATTGTTCAAAGAACTAAAAGCTATCTCAAAGATTGAATTTGAGAAGTGTTTCGAGGATTAGAAGAAGAGCTGGCACAAGTGCATAATCTCCAGTGGTGACTATTTTGAAGGTGACAACATCAATGTAGAAGAATAAATAAATATTTTGTTCAAAAAATTAAAATTCTTGTTACTTTCTGAACACTCCTTGATGTGTTACACATAACTTTACAACTTTACTCAGGAAGGCTTTACAGCTTTACAACTTTACAACATAACTTTACTCAGGAAGGCAAATATATTTGAAGCATTTCTTTAACTTCGAATATTGTTGCATAAGATAATATGTCTTACCTTTATTCTGTTGTACATAACTGAAGCAAGATCTTTCAGTTGTGGGTACTGAGTCTGCTTCATAAGCTGCAAAATTAAAACACAACAATTAACTTTTTTTTCAAATAAAAGTTTGGCAGTCACAATCACACAATTTAAAAATACTCTTGAACAATATGAGATACAATGATACATTTACAAAAACAAAAACTGAGACCTAAGAGTTAGTTTTATGGAAACAAAAAAGATCATAATCATTAAAATTAAATTAGCATCGCTCAACGACTTTATCAATAGTTCAAGCAACAGTATTTCTAGTGGATAGCGTACTAGGCTTTCACCCCGAGGATCCGGGTTCGATTCCCGGCGAGGGCTTGGCATTTTCATACGCTATAAATCATCCGCACCGTCTGCATTAGCCCAAGTGTGCACAATAGTCGGACGTTAAACACCAAAAAAAAAAAAAAAAAAAATTCTGAAGTGAAAGTGACCGCTATGCAGTGGCGGGTTTAGCATTTTCACGAGAAGTGCAAGAAGAAAAATAAGATTGGTGCACTAAATTGAGGATATCAGAGAAAATTTATGAAAAAAGATATATTTTGAGGACATCTTAGCAACAGATGTCTATTTTCTGCCTAAACCTACCATAATTCAGGAGGGAAAATGATCAGACTTTGTATGTGCATTTTATCCTTCTCAAATATTTTTTCATCATTTTGGAAATGGTGAATGAATGTAACTGGACAACATTCTTCATTAACTGCCGCCTTGGTGGTCTAGTGGATAGCGTACTAGGCTTTCACCCCGAGGACCCGGGTTCGATTCCCGGCGAGGGCTTGGCATTTTCATACGCTATAAAATCATCCCACCGTCTGCATTAGCCAGATGTTAAACACCAAAAAAAAAAAAAAAAAAAAAAAAAAATTCTTCATTAACTGACAGATATTTTCCCTATCTATTTATTCGCTACTGAATGGGTTTTAACAAGTGTGCAAATGGTATGATTGCAAGTGTTTTTGAAAGAAGGATAGTATTGCCCTTTACTATTTACCCTCCCATACAACTTTTGAAGTTTAATTCCGTACACAAGTTATCATGAACTGTGCCTGTTTATAAAAAAAAATACAATATATCTATTTCCTTATCAAATATAGTTTAAATGAATAAAATCTTACATATATTATTACACTAAGCATTCCAATCAGTTTTGTACCAATCAGAATAAAGCTATTGTGTACAGGAGATGCGAAGTGATGCTCCTAAAGTAATGCCTTGGTAGAAATGTATTAATCTAGTGTATTACATACCCAAGATATGCATGCACTGCGAACCAATTGGAAGCGAGTATTGGAAATGAAAATGAATTAGGTTTCACAGCCTTAGGCTCATTCCAAGCCGGGAGAGTAGTACGGGGATTTTATGGCTCCTATGTCGTTTAGGCAATGATAAAATATTTTCACCTCCTTCATTTTGGTTAAAAAGGGTTCTACTGTATACTTTTATGAATATAAAAATATGCATAAAATATTTATGAAGGGTGTGAAGGGAAGAAACTCTATCAGTACTGCATATTACTGTAGTATTATGTTTACTGGTGTATTTGCAAGTTATTGCTTGCAATACATATGAAAAGGCTATATCAAAGAAATTTGAATGGGGCATAGCACATGCTATCTGTTGTTGGCAGCAAACTTCATAATCATTTTCTTCCTTGCCATCTTTGCCACCAATGTGTACTGCACTGGTTCCCTGCCTTTCCACATTGCTTACATCTTCAAAATCTTGTAATATGTCATCATTACAAACAGGCATGGAAAAATATTTTTATACTTAGCCATAATATTGTACAAGAAATAACTGATGACCAATACTATACCATGTTAATATTTGCTGCAATTATGATGTGATTTCAAAGGGTTCCGCTTAATCCGAAAAGGATTCGGTTTCAATTATTTTAGTTTAATGGGACTCTACTATACTAATAACAAAAATAATTAAATATAAACAACACTATCATGATTAATAGGCACTTGATGACAATACATAACATTTTCACAAAACAGTGTGATATGATCTCTTTTAAAAAGTCTCTTTTAAAAAAGTCAAAACATTTACTCACCTTAAAAATAATATTGGAAATAATTATGTTTTCATAATTTGTATAATTGCATGCAATTTTGACTATAATAATAATAAAATAAAGTTAAAATATTTACATTCAGTTGTGTGTCTTAGTAGACCAAGCAATATGAAGTGTTATTTTTAGCTCAACCACTCGGAATTTGGTTTGTGTATTTGTTACACAGTTTTAGACACACATGTTGGATTGTTTTGAAATCTAATACAGAAATAACTTGTATAAAGCACAAAGTATGTGTAAGATTTTTTCCTATTCACTTTTGTTTCAAGATGGCTGACACAATAACACTGAGCACTTTAGCAAACATATTGACCGACTGTTTCCAGATTTGATATGAAGGTACCTTGAATAAAGAACTTCATTTATTGAATAATGTCCAAATATATATGTCTAAGATTCTTCCCCATTGACTTCCATTTCAAGATGGCGGCCTCTGATTTGCAATGACAAGTGTATGTAGTTTTGGCCAAAAACATTAACTGATTGTTTTGAAATCTAGTAAAAAGATATCTTGTATAAAGACCAAATGGTGTATGCGTAACCTATTTACTCCTTTTTCACGGCACCAAAAGACGAAGGAGTAACATTTTTCCATTCAATTCTGTTTCAAAATGGTAGGCTTTGATTTAACATTGAGAATGTAGTTGCTGGTTATTTCCTAGCTGAATGGCAGACCTATCATAATTTTGACTGCTTCATGGAGAAAGAGCATATAAGTTACAATAAAGTTGATCCAGTAACATTTTTCATAAATATTACCGCTGGTTAAATTAGTGGAAAAGGTTACGAGCGCTATCATGGAGTGTTCTGTGTATTAATTAAAAATATACTGTTAGATCTACTGTTCTTTGAACTACTAGTAATTAAGTAATAAACTGAAAACTGCTAACACTGAACCTTTATATTGTAGCTGCATTAGTATAAACAGAAACTGTATAACAGTGATTACTTACCTTTCTGAACAGTTCAACGAGCTGAGGATTCTTTGTAAACAAAAATGGATTAAGTTCTTCATTGATTAGCTCTTGTAACTGTACTACACACAGTGCTGTCTTATCATGTACCATTACACTTACATTACGATGGTATTCTAGAAATTTCAGTTCCACAAGTGTCAACCTAAACATAAATGGAGGTAAGTAACAGTGCTGCCACCTTAACAATGAAATTTCACTTCTACACTGCATCTAAGAATCATGTGTGAGCCAAAGGTAAACACTGCTTCTCCTGCTTGTTTAATATAGTCAACCTTGGTTATAACGCCCTCGATTAAAACGCTAACTCTGTTATAGCGCTTTTTCATAATGTCTTCAATATTCTACATTAAGTGTGCATGTATTTTAGGCTTGGTTACAATGCTTTGGATACAACACTGTCACGCTGCTGTTATAGTCCAGCCACTTAACAAATGGGCATGTAAGAGAATTCCCCTCCAGCTTCCTCCAACAGTTCAGTGACAGAGTCTGCCAATCTGAGTTTAGAAACTGTTACTACTCAGCGGTAGCCAAGGAAAAGGGAGGAGCTATGGTAACAGGGTGGGGACATGACTTCTCACTCGCACATTTTTTCTCTCTGTCCCACTGGTGCTCTTAACAGTTTTCTAAGCTAATCACCTATAGTCACTCTCACTTGAAGTACAATTTGTGTTCTATTTTTAGAACAAAGGTTGAGAATACAAATGGACCCTTTCTTAGAATTTTGTTGCAGGCTAAACAATGTAAATTGTGTCATTCCCGTAAAAGCGTACTCTCTCTCTCTCTCACACACACACACACACACACACACACACACACACACTCTGTATGCCTTAGTGGGGGGAAAACTTCAATCTCACAAATTCTCACAATAGTGTACACACACTGTGTTGCATGTATACATACCACACTGTACAGTAATTATTTTCTATTAGTTTTTATTTAAAATATATATTTCAAAATTATGTAATATGTATAATAAATTGTAATAAAATAGCCATTAATTTTGTATACAGTACAAAGTACGCTTTTCTTTCACCGCCATTTAGAAACTAGTTTACTGTAAACTCGGTTACAACGCTATCTCGTTTACAACGCTCATATACGTTTCATCCCTTCAACTGTGTTATACCGAGGTCGACTGTATTACTTTTTGAGAAGAGTACAGATACACAAATGTACAATAATGACTGGCTAACATTTTTAAATAGTCCATGTAACACTACAAGCTTATCTATATAGGATTCTTTTTTTCATCCAATATACTGAAGTTAGTACAACAATGCAAATTTTGTCAAAACAATGCTAGTTGTGCAAACAATGCTTAATTGTGACAAAACAATGATTTTTTTGTGAAAATATGCATTGTAACCAGCAACCACTGAGTAATATGAAATAAGAACAGGCTAAGAAAGAGTGTTAAGCCTAATTGATAGTTACAATATTATTATGAATATATTAAATTTAATATGAACTGCGAATGAAAATAGGCGTGGGTGTTTTCTTTCTTAAGGTGAGTTCAGGGTTTTGTAATTTATGATACACAGTACTACCCTGGGGTGATTAGACATATTTATGTATAACTGTTACCTACCTCTACTCAGTTGTTGGGTATATAACAAGTATCCCGTAAAAGCTACTAACCTTTGCAATGAGTGCTATTGCAGCGGTCAATGCTGTGTAAAAATAATGAATTCTTGCCTTATAATTGCCATATTTGTATTTAAATAACAAGAAAAAACACTACTACATGAACAAGAAAGAAATAACCTGTGCACGAACATTACCAGGACTACCAGATGATAAAAGAGCAATGGCATCAAACTTGTCATGCTCCGTGCAATGTATACAATAATGACATCAAAATATAATTCTATTAAAAATTGCACAAATCATAACTTATCATAAAAAAATTAATTCTATGCAGCTAAAAATCATTTAATTCAATAATGAAGTAGGGGAGAGCGGGGCAATACCGTGCAGTGGGGCAATACCGTGCAGCGGGGCAATACCGTGCACCAAGTTTTTAAATACCGTAGAGGGCGTAATGAGCGCTGAGAAGTGCTGCTGTATAACTGGAAGAATTCGAAATAGATCAGGACAGTCGGAGAGCTTATAGCTTTACATGCGTATTTGTGACGGGTGTTTTTGTTATTATATCAACTTTTCTTATAATAACAACGACGTATTAGAACTGAGGTAAGTGAAATACGTTATTAATGATTTTATTGAAACTAATTGCTTTGAATAGAGCATTTCTTCAGCTATTTTTTACATTAAATACTGGTACTAAACTTTCTTTATTTTTAGGTTAGGATTGAAAATGTGGTGATATGTCGTCATGGGGCAATGCCGCTCAAGGTGCACGGTATTGCCCCATGTTGAACGATATTGCCCCATGTGGTATTTACTTGTTATAACTTTATTTATTTACATATTTCATTATATTAGTAGCTTATATTTGTGTGTTTTATAGCGAACATGAATGAATTGTGAATGAGTGAAAGGCCAATACTTTAACTATAGATCTAATAACATAATTTAATTCTGGAGATTGTGTACTTTTTTAATTTCTAACAATGGTGAGAAAAAGAATAAGAACAACAGAGAGGGGCAAAGGATGGAGCGAACATGAGATGAACTGTGCCATTCATGTGAGTGCAAATGGAATGCCACAGATTCAGAAAAACAGGAATCTTTCCTCTAGATCCTGCAAAAGTTAGTGTTGACGACTACGTACTTTTACACTCGGAAGAAGAGACAGCTTTAGATCTACCGGTTGTTGAAGATGATAGCTCAAAAAATTATGAAAATACTGATCTAGTCAGGCTTTGTTCTTCGCAAACAGCTACTGATGACGATGATGACGAGCACTTAGAAGCTCAGTCTACAGTTGGTCTGCAATTCGAGGAAATTATACCATTACCGGGCCCTCTGAAATGAAAGAAAAGTGCCCGGCAACAGCATCATCAGTTTTTACGTTGACCCCAAACAAAAAAATTTTAAAGAAGGCTGCAGCAATCAAACAAGCAAAATTAAAAAATAAAACAGATAGGGAACAATTCAGTGTAACAAATTTAGGGAAATCAAAGTTCCAACCGAAAGGAAAGAGCAAATATAGAAAGTTTGCATCGAAGATAATACCTCCACTTGACAAAAAAAAGTGTCGCCAAAACATATGTTTTGAGTCTTCATCAGACGACGATTTGGACCCCTCTAAGCTCTGCAATGATGATGAGATGGACGACATCGAGTCTGCTGATTTCAGAGGAACTCCAGTTAAAAGAACACCTGATGATCAAGATTCCGATTGCTTATTTTGTGGTTAGTTTGGAAAAAACAAAGAATTGTGGTTTAGATGTGTGTTTTGCAGTGGTTGGGTGCATTCAGAGTGTAGAGGGCGCGATACAGCTGAAAATTTCATTTGTGACTTTTGTCAATCAAAGTAGACTCAATCACATAAAAGCCACTCTGAACTGAAATAAATGACAATTTAGTGTTTATTAATTTCCATCAAGAAGAGGACTTATGAATATTTTTTAAAATTGTATAAGCTAATTAACTACATATTACATTTTTCTGTTTTGAAAATTGTTCATTAATTTAGAATATTTGAATTATTATTAAAATTTGTTCTGACATTTGCCAAAAATTGTTCCGACATTTGATATCATTGATAGGAAATGTCCTAACGTATTTTAATTAAAATTACATATTACTTATTTCAATGTTAAAATAAAATTTGTTACTAAATTTTGAATATTTGTTTTATTTTCACACAAACTTTGCCGTTAACATTGTTGCACGGTATTGCTCCGTATAGTGCACGGTATTACCCCAGCCCTTGGGGCAATACCGTGCAATGTAAAGTTTTCGTAAAATGGGTTTAACTCTCGAAATTAGTTTAATATTTCAAATATGAAGTCAAGAATTTGCAGAAAATTAGTTTCTTTATAAAACGAGATGGTTTTCATCGTTTTTGACGCTACCAAATTAAAAATAAAAAATAATAACGCTTAAGTGCACGGTATTGCCCCGCTCTCCCCTACATAATTACAAAAAATCATTAAAAATCATGCCTTTAGTGAATCAACTGAAAATTCAGAAATATCTAATTAATAAAAACAAAAAAAAAATTAAAGAGTTTTTTATGAAAGTTTGATTTTTTTCTGTAGTGTTTACTGATTAAAACAAAATTGGTCAAATATTTTCATAACTTAACCAAGAACTTATATGAAATATATTGAAATTTCATAAACTTACATTATTTCATATTCGCTGTCACTTTCACTGTCACTCTCATCATTGCTATTACAGTTGCTGTCATCGAAAACTTCGTCCTCTTCAGCATCCATGTCTCCACTGTCATCATACACTTTGTCCTCTTCAGCATCACTGTCTCCAGAATTTTCACATATAACATTCTCCATGACTCCTCTTTTCTCTTCATTATCACAGCCTTCAGTTATATTCTTCACACAGTCTAGCATCTTCTCCTTAATAAATTTTTGCTCAGCAATGTAACGTCTCTCAATGTCATCATCCAATGTTTTTGGTAAAAATGATCCTTCTTGAACCTGATGCATCATTCTTTTAGTGTTTATAATAGTAGCATCGTCATACATCATTCTGTCATACTCAGACTGTAAACAATATACACAAATGAAATTAAGAATGTACTGAAAGGTCTAATAGACTAAGGAATAACATTTCATTTTTCTGATGCTGGATCATTCTTTACCACATGCCATTGTTTTCTAATAAGACACATTCTTTAACCACTCAAAAACCTAAATGCGTGATGCACAAAATTCATCACTGTACACCTGTTTCAACAAAGAATGACTTTCTGTGGCGGACTTTCAGAGTTTCACTACAAACTTTATCGTTATTCCAAAACACTAGGCATTTTTCCAACAGGCAGTGAATGCATTGTCTAGTATGAATGAAGGCCACAGCCCAACTGAAGTGTTGGCAGGCATATGAGTGGCAGGAAAGAATAGGGGATGTCACATAACTTGGCATTGTAGACACTGGCTGGTTGTCTAGAAAAATCATGTGGTTATTTTTTAGCCCCACCACACATCGTAAGCTAAAGCAAAATTATTTGAAATTTTTGCTTAAAAATACCATCTGTCGAAGCTTGTGTGAGTTTACTTTTTTTTTACAAATTAAACCAGTTGCACAATAGCCTTTCAGATGTAACAGATCCAGTAGATGCAGAAAGGTACTTTTGCACAACTCTTTGTAGTATAGAGAATGGTGTAATTTTCCTATATTCTAATGGACAAAAAATTATTGACAGCAAAGGCTCTGACAAGTACGTCTGCATTTCATTTTCCAGATTCCAAACTTTTTTTCAGGGAAGAATTTTACTATGATACCAGAATATAAATTGTCAATTGTGATATTTGAGGGAGTTGGATGATTCTGACAAAAATAAGACCAGTATTGGGTGTTCTTTGTTGACTTTTATTGTTAAGTTCTCTGATTGTTTCTATTAATTAATTACCGTAAATTGTAATTTTACAATTTTAATTTTACAGTTTTAATTTCATTTTGAAAAACTGATTGTTTGAATCTTGGATTAAGTATTGCAAAAGTAATTGGCATCCAATTCAACATCTATAAAGCTGTATTCTGTATGGAGCTGTAGTCTGTATGGAATGGATCATGCTTTTTCGCATATGATCCTAATCTTTCACAGGTAACTTTAAATGTTTAAGTAGACAACAACATTTGATTTATTATGGAGATTACTTAAGAATCATGGTTAATATACAACTTCATACAGTGTACCCAAAAGCACCATTAATTTATTGGGATTTTGTAAGGATTTCGTAAAAAGGATTATTTTTACTATTTATAAGGTATCATCATGATTCATGATATTTACTAGAACCCTTATAATCTTTAAAAATAAAAAATTAAAAAATAAAGTTTGTTTTGTTTTAAAAAATCAGGAAGGAAAAATATATAACCCAAAATATTACACATCACTTTAACGCACAATATGATCACTACATATAGTAAAAATTGTAGGCAAATATCATAATAAATTAGAAAATTACAATATTTTTTTCTAAACTTAACACTTTATTTTATTTTATTTTTTTTTTTTTTTTTTTTTGTAAATTTTGGTATAACAAAAGCCTTACAAAATGTTTACTTCTGTCAAACGCATATTGTATAAAAATAACAAATTAGTAGAATAATAATAATAATGAATTAAAACATTTAAGGGTTACTTACACTGAAGTATTTACAAGTGAAATACATATACATATCATTTGTGTATCAATGTTGATTTAATTCAAAGGTGATCTTGATTGATCCATATCTTTATTTATTGACCTACTATAATAACTGAATTAAAAACACAGTCTAGTATAAGCCGACAAAATAAATTATGTATCCAGACTAGATAAACTGAATAACTTTGAAATGAATAACTTGAATGGTCTCAGCCAACTCAATTGATGTTTGCACTCAAGAATTGACCTGAGCATTGATTTTGCATACTAAAATGAATGAGAAATGAAAATAACAATTCTTCTATAACCAACTGATATTTAAAAAAATAGCAATAATATTACTTTTTATGATTTTTTCCCTTAACATCTGGTGAAATCGGATGTTGGCATTTCACACTTTTTTTAAACATCCAGTCTAAGCAGACATGGCAATTTTGCATTTTTTAGAACATTGAGTAAAACAAAACATTGGGACTGAAAGGATTAAGTAAATGAGAATTGATAGCAAACAATCTTTTATATATTATTTAACTAATACGTACCCTGAAATATGTAGGCCGTTGTGCATTCAAATCAACTTCTAAACGCTGACCTCCGGGAGTAAATGTCACCATTTTCCCAGGGCTAATAGGTGGTGGATTTATAACTGGTCCTTGGTTGAACATAGCTGTTAATTATAAAATAATATTATATCTTGTAATCAAAAGAATTCAAAAATATATAAAACAAATTCAATCTCAAATTCAAATTATTTTAATATATTAGCCTAATTAATTTGACAAAAATTGATTTACGTAAATGATAAAAATATTTTTAAAACCAATATATGCAAAGATCTTATTCATTGTTTAGGTAAAAGAAAATTGCTGACAATATAGCTCAAAGAAGAGATTATTAATTGTAAAATGATGTTTTTCTTTAACTCTGACATTTACAAACTTCGATATAATCAGTCCGAGGCAAGACTCCACTACGACCTCGGTAAAGGATAGACTGTTACAAGATTTGGCACATGTAAGCTACTGATCCACTTCTATCTCTAACCACTAGGGAGGAATCAGAATCTAAACTAATCATTCTTCCTAACAATCTTTCCCTGTCCCTATCCACAACCAAGCCAAGGTGCAACAGTGTACATGGCTATGAAGGAGCTCAGCCATAAGTATGCAAACTATGGAAATCACACAACCTACCATTTTAATCTAGCCTTAACAGCATACGTCTAGCCTGCATGCATACATGCAGGGCTCTAGGGTGGACCTCTATTTCCTTAGCTACTTGTGGAATTTTTAAGCCTGAAAACAAACCGTCAAACCAACAAAGCCTACAAAACCCAGAGAAACTGGGAAAAGTGGACTTTGAGAGTGAAAATGGTATAAAGGTAGAGCAACTGGGGAACCTAACCCAATAAATTGCAGCAGATCTTGAGGATTAGACAGACCTACCCAACTTATACAGGTAAAATTGAGATATGGAGTCAAACATCTCAAATCAGTAAAGCAATGACATATTTAAAATAAAATAGACTTCTGTAGAAGTACAAATGCATATCAGGAATGCAAAAGCGTAAACTAAGAGAAGAGAAGGCAGTAGCAATGGAACTCATTATGGGGCATTGTGGTTTGTGGGTGCAGCTGAACAGGGTAGAAATTTATACCTTGGAAAAACTATACATAGGATATAATTATGCTGGATGGACAAGGAAACTGTAAGTCACACAATCTATGACTATATTTGACAATCTTCTACGATCTGAAGATCTCCAACTGAATAAGATACTTAGTGGACTGCTCGTACTCATTTAGGAAACAAGTCTGCTGAACTAGTACTTAATAGCCTTAATTGTACAATAGACTCTTCGGTTGCGGTGCCAGAGATTATCAAATCCCATAAATATCTAGCTATTAATATGTCTACTTTTAAAACATATTTCACAATTAGAATACAAAAGTAAGAAAACTCACCATTACTTGGATGCAAGCGACCAAGCCTTGCTGCAACCAGGTTTTCTTTATCTTGTGATTTTCTTTCGTTCTTCAATTGTTCAGCAAATTCTATGCGTTCTTCAGCATTAAGATTCAATACATCTTCGATTGGTTTACCAAACCGAGAAGGAATATTATCAAATGAAATCTCTGTTGGCATATTAAGAAGCCCAAATGCAATTTGATTGCTTACAGCCTTAGAAGCTATTTTAGCAAGTTTGCGATTTTTAACTGGATGCACTTCCTCATTACTCTTATCTAGTCTAAAGTTTTCTTTAGACTCTTCAGTAAACTGTAATTTTTCACTGTTAATATTTTCTTTGTCATTCTCTTCACACCCAGTTGCATTGATTTTAACATTAATGGATTTATCATCATTAGCAGCAAGGTTTGTTGAAGTACCCCATGTTTCATTGGCAGAACCCGCCAAAACATCTTCTTGTTTGTTCTGACTTGACATTGTTCAAAAATAAAAAATCCTGAAAGACAGTAACAAATGGGATTATTGAAAATAATGTTAAAAACACGAGAGTAGAAAATAATAGAACAATTTGAAATTTTCGATTAAATTTTTTCTTATGGTTATAAAAATGTTTAATTTTGTACATAATAAAACACTTGCTTTATCTAGGAGAAACCATAACATACAATCTGGACAAAAAACCTGCACTACTCAATAGGGTAGCAAAAATTAAAAAATCCCAGCTACTAACTTGGCCAACGTACAGGAAAAAATGCCTGTCAATAAAAACAAAAATACGCCACTACAAATCAGTGGTACTCCCAGAAACATTATATGCCAGTGAAACTCTCTTCCAAATCAAAAACAATAACAAGACAGACTCGCTGCTTAAGACAGAGAGAAGGATCATCAGAACGTGTCTCAACAAACGCTACCGGAAAGACGGGACCTGGAGAATAGCCATCAATGAAACAGTATACAAATATATCAACCCAGTTCTCAGTGTAATGAAAAAACGAAGAATTTCCCACTTCTTTCGCATATTAAGAATGCCGGAGGACAGAATCCAGAGACAACTGATAATAAGAAGCATCAACTGGAAAACACAGGGAATATACATCACACAAGTCCTCAGGGACCTCAGTGAAATAGGACTGAAAATGAATGATGCAACAGACAAATGTAAAATAACACACATTCTTAAGACTAATAAATTTAAAGTGGATCAACCGGAGAGACACAAGAAGGTAGAGATCACAAATGCCGTCAGGAAGCAACGACCTGATTGAATGAGGGATTATTGGAGAAAAAAATTATAGCCTGATGTTGGGAAGAACTGAAATTTAGACTAAAGTGGTCCCATGAGGCCAAAAAATAAATAAATAAATCACTTGCTTTGTTACAAAACTTTTACACAGAACATCTTTTCAAAAATAATATTATTGACTATGCAAATATCACAAATAATAAACTCTTTAAATACTGCAGAAAGTATAAAAATAAAAAAAGTAAACAATAGTCAATGAGTTTTGTTTGCATAACTCAGATATTTCAGATATTTAAACCATTTTATTGTAGATGCTACACTTTAGAAAAGGAAATCATTTTTTTGCTTATGACTTAACAACCTCTTTTCTTCCCCACATTCTGCTCTGGTCTATAAATGTTTGAAACGTTTATATTGGTAGGCTATTTCTAGATATCTTACAAGTTTTGAGTTAGTAATTGTTTACATTCACTTGTCTCCAACAACTTTTTCCATATTGAGATACGGATAAGAAAAGCGCCCCAGGATTTGACTAAATTACCACACAAATTTTGGAGGAACTCCCTAAAAAATGCTTGGTATAATCTTTTTAATTTAATCCTTATACTTTCTCACTTTCCATCTACTTAAAAAATCTTACAGATAATCGTGATCCTTAAACTTTTTAAAAACTACCCAATGAAACCAGCTCATATCATTCTATTAAACTCTTGTCGTCTACGCTATTGAAAAAATATTCTTGTCGAGGCTTCAGGTGAGTCTTGAAGATGCCCTTGTAATTCCTTAACATCAGTTTGGCAAATAGAGTTTATCAAGAATCAGACAGGTATTGAAGAAAAACTAATTCTGTTCAGATGTATTTTCAGATGCCTAGCAGGGGTATTGGATAGTTTAGCTCAAAGGTTTGCTGTGCAATATTAAAAGCTTTCTTTATTGCAATGTAGCCACTGGACCACATATTTAAGTAATTATGATTATGATCTGTTCTTCCCATCAGTGGTCTAGCTACTCACCTCGTAAAGGCTACCGCGGTTTCGAAACTCTATTGTTCCATTTTCAGGCCATGATACTTCGTTTGGCCAAACCAAATTTCATCGTATGTATTTTAATCATGTAATTGTGTTCAATGTTTGTAATGTATGTTTTTAATGTTTTGTTAACTTTGTGACGACTTCAACAGAGGGATTTAACATTTTGTATCACGGCCTGAAGATGGAACAATAGTTTCAAAATCACAGTAGCCTTTATGAGTAGATAAACCACTGATGGGAAGGATAGGTCATAATCCTAATTACTTTAAAACTTTTTGCTTCATTCGATGTTTATCGAAATAGCTTCATACCTCATAGACAGGGTTTTCAGTTAAAGCAAGGTGATGTTAGATCAGCAGTCTATTTCTCTTTAGCAGATATATGACAGGAATTACCCCTGCATGACATTCTTTGTCCTGTACTCTATAATATTTTCATGCATGATATGCCTCAGCTACCAGAAATAACAGTTGTATTGTCTGCGGATGCTAATGCTTTTCTTTCACATAGGAGGTAAGTATATGACCGTAAGGACAGTTCAATATCATTAGTGATTGGTTGGCAAGGTGGTGTAGAAAGTCTAGTGCTACCAAATTGTATCACACTACCTTCACTCTTCAGAGGGGCATCTGAGTTTTTGTTAGTTGGGTGATATTCTTCCCCAATCCACGCATATAAAGCATCTGAGATTTTACTGCCAACTTACATGGTAACATCACATCAAAAATAAGAAACTCGCTTAACAGTTGTTTCAGAAACTTACACTGGCTCCTGGATAGACAAGCTTCCCTTTCACTTAACAACAAACTATTGGTTTAATGCTTCTTTCTTAAACCTATCTGGACTTTTAGTAATAAACTTTGGACCTTTAAGCAAGTCTAACATCCAATACTTGCAGCAGATTCAGAATAACATTTAAGAGTTCCTGTCGATGCTCTCTGGTATTCTCATAACTCTGAGACCCATCAGTATACAAATACCAACGACCCAGGAATAAATTTTATGTCTTATTTAGCGGGGTCACAAACTCTCTTGCCAACATGTTGCTGATATTATGTTCTGTCAGGAAACTGAAGCGGTTGGACGTACCCTTTGAAGACTTAAGCAGACTAATGTGGCATTTAGTTTGGGAAAATAGTAAAGTGATCTTTTGACTCCAACAGATCATTTATTCATTGCGCTAATCTAATTATAATTTTGTTGACTGATTTTAGACATAAAATAATATTTTTTTTAAAATATTGAGAAAAGCAGTGGACTTGCTAACGTGATAGGAGCAAATTTAAAAAAATATTTTTCTTTATCTTATCCTTGAAATTCTGACTTTACTATAATAATCAACACTAAAATCTTTATATATTAACAGTACAAACTTTCAAGTTAAACTGAAAATACAAAAATGAACCCTGACCGCAATAAACAAATTTCTTAATTTCAAGAGATTTTGAATGAATTCTGAAAGATGTCTCCGGTCACTATTCAGTTCAATAAACCATCTCCGTTATTCTAAAAAAAACTGCTAAAATTACAATGCAGCATCTACTCTCTGCTTTATTGCATTGTTCTGAAAGCAGGCATGGAACTCATCTCACACATACTTCTGCCACACACAGATCCTATGAAGTGTAGTCAAATAACTTTAACATAGAGTTATAAGAATGATAGCTCATACATTCATTATATGACATAAATATGGATGATTTAAATAACAATCTTGTAACAAAAGAACATAACTTGGAGCCTTGCTAGTTACCCATTCTGACAGCCATTACTGAAACTGTTAAAATGGCCTCTGTCAACTTTATGATTTGCCTCTTTTCATGTTTTTTGGTTGGGATTTGTTAGTTAGGTTCTCCACTCAACAACAGTGTCAGGTCATTGAGTATTTTAAAAAAATAAAGTTTTTTTTTTATCATTTTAGCAATCAAAAATATGTTACCTATAACTACATAATTAAATAGGTTTTTCACCCAACAACCATGTCAGTTAGGTTTGAGTATTTTTTTTTTGTTTTTTTAAATAAAGGTCTTTTTTATCATTTTAGTGATCAAAAACATGTTACCTACTTTTGTAGTAGCAATTTTGAAGTTATAGGGGTCACTTTTATATTCAATCTTTGTCATATTTCCCATGGTTTTCACATTTTTATATTTTGTATTATTGCTTTTGTGCATTTAATAAAGCATTTTAGTGAAAAAAATTACCAAAACTCAAAAAACAACCTTCACTGTATACTTACCATTAATTTGGTGCAGTAGTAATTTTTAGATTATGTTTGTCCATTTTTCCACTAATAAGTATTATAGCACAAAAATACCAAAACTAACAATTCAAGTGAAAGTGCAGATTTACTGTCATATATTTACTAATATGTAACACTAGTTTTCATTTTTTCTTTACATGTAACAAAATAATTATGATTACAGTTTTATTAAACACCAAACCAAAACAGATAAAACTTACCACGATTGGTCTTATCCACTAATAATATACTAGATGAAACTTAGCTTTGAACTATTAGTTCTAATATTTGTAGTAAATCAGCCTAATTAATCTCGTTGAAGATTACTAGCTAACCTAAAAACATGCAACATGCACAGAATCACTACGAGTAAAACTTTAAAAAAACTTTAGAGATATTAAGGTACAACAGATTAAATATATTAAGATTAAATTTATTTTAATGTACAATAAATTATGATTTTTAGCCATTTACAATTAACCTATATTTCTAACCTATACTCATATCATTGATGAATACTTTGCATGAATTTACATGCTTACTTTACACGGATTTACTTGTATATTTACTTTATATGATAAATTTACTTCACTAGATTAATACGCAGTTTATAAATAATTTATTACTATGCAGTTTTTGTAATGAAAACATTACTGAAAAAAATGCTGCCATCATTTATGAATTTTGATTTAGGTTAGAATTACGATAGTGTTGTTGAATTTCTTATAAATCATGACTGTTGGAATGCTTATAACTGTCTTTCTGCATCTTACGGTTAACCACTCATTTACTTTTGTTGATTTTGACAGGTGCACACATGACTGAAATATGCTGATGTAAAGTTTGACAATCGATGCCACGATTTTGTGTTAAAAAAAACAAGTTGGGGATATTCAGCCGAATTTAAATTTAAATACAAATATAGTAATTAGGCTCTAAGCTCAGGATTCACCATTTTTACTTAGCCATGGCAGCTTTATCTGTCAAAATGACACTGCTTACAAAAGTTAGAGCTTTTTAAGGAATACTAGTTATATACAATAACTTAGTTAATGCTGAACAGCCAAGTCAAGTTAGGTTATGACATTCTTTTTTCTAAATAAATATATATATATATATATATATATATATATATATATATATATATAAACACTTTTCATTGTTAATGACAAACATTATTTATCGCTTTCGTCATTAAAAACACGTTTCTCACTTTCGTGCAGTGGTCATTTTCAGGTTATGTTTGTCACTTTTATTTTCACTTTTTTGTAACTTACCGTTGTTATCTCACTTTTATATTTTGGATTTTTAATATAGGCCATATCACTATTTTAAAGTAATAAATTTAATCTTCCGCGGTTTCTCTCAACGAAATGATTTAGTACATAATAAAAATCGTTAAAAATCATGACTTTTACTCGTCCTGAAAGTCAGAAATACCCAAAAAATGAATACAGTATAAGGTATGTATTCATTTTCTGTGTTGTAAGTTTTAAACATAGAGAATAATAAATACTTAGAATTAGAAATTAGACACTCTATTCATTTTTAGAGTTTAAAAGTCTTCAACAAGAATAATTTCTTACCTTAACAAATTTGGAAAGTAAACTATAACTACTGACTGCTGACCCGCGATTATGAACAAGTCGAATTGTATTGTTGTCCAAGTCTAACTTGACATCGGCGTCGTTCCGGAAAAACTCGAACATTTACGAAGTGTTGATAATCGTTTTTCCGTAACGAATTCGGTCTCTACATTAGTACTGTAATTACTAATAAGTAAGAGAAATAATACAGTTGTACTGTTGTATATTGCTATTCGACTTCAATAACTAATCATTGGTAGGTTTGTAGATTGGTAACGTAAATTGGTAGCGGATTTGACTGCTTATTTTTCAGTCGTCACTGCTCAGTTGGTTATTATGTTGATGTATTACTATTATTATATTGATGTTAACAATTATTAATGACAATTTCTAAGATAACAATACAGTAATAAAATTACACCTAGCAAAACTTGAATTTATATTTTAATTAAAAAATGAATTGTATTTATATATACAAAAATAATATTTTTTTTTACATAGAAATATGTTTTATAGTTTCTGACTGAGGTAATTTGCCTTTAGATTTGAAGCATAACAATTGAGAAATTAAGTCTTTATCTTCAGTAAAAATTTTCACAATATTATACAGTATATCCTCAGTTTTACAGACTACATGAGGTGGGAGGTAGTCCTAAAACAAAGATAAAATTTATGTCTTGGTTATTAATAGTAATTGTTTTACTTGCTGTGTATATTTTTTGTTTAGTTGTATGCAAAAATAATGTGTTGTTAGTTTTGGAGGAGACTGAATTGGATGTGTTGGAATTCTTAGGACTTAGTTTAGTACATTAAAGAATAGAATAATTATACTACATGTTCAACCACGTTGAAGTACCTAAAGCAGTAGGATACCCGCTAGATTGTCCCAAATGTCCCAACTCACTGATGTATATATATATATATATAGGCACGCAGCGGTGTCGCTGACATGATGGAAGCTATATACGTGCACGCAGCTGTGATGGAGGCTCACACAGGTGTCTCGCTGACGTGATGGAAGCGAAATCACGCCGGTGGATAGTGTGTAAACATATAAAGTTGTGACGTCGGTGTGAGCGTTATTAATTAATCGAATAAATAAATGTATACCAGAAAAAAAAGTTGCGCGTTTGTGGCGGGGCTCGAACCGGGGACGTTGCGCGTGTGAGGCGCATGCTATAACCACTGTACCACGGGAGCGTCTTGGGAAATTAGTGCGATTCGAGATATATGAAACGTAACGATTCCGCTCGGGTTTGCGAATCGCCATCGTGGTACGTGCCCGGGGCCTGTGGATAGCGCTTTATATAAACATATAAAGTAAGTTTATCTATGGCCGCCGCTGCCTCCGTCGTGGCCCGGGGCCTGCGGATAGCGCGTTATATAAACATATAAAGTAAGTCTATCTATGGCCGCCGCCATCGTGTTACGTGCCCGGGGCCTGGGGATAGCGCGTTATATAAACATATAAAGTAAGTTTATCTATGGCCGCCGCCATCGTGGCCATGCCCGGGGCCTGTGGATAGCGCGTTATATAAACATATAAAGTAAGCGCGTTATCTATGTTTATCTATGGCCGCCGCCATCGTGGTACGTGCCCGAGGGCCTGGGGATAGCGCGTTATATAAACATATAAAGTAAGTTTATCTATGGCCGCCGCCATCGTGTTACGTGCCCGGGGCCTGCGGATAGCGCGTTATATAAACATATAAAGTACTTCATTCTATGACCTCTCTCTCTCTCTCTCTAGCCGCCGCCATCGTGGCCCGGGGTGTGTGGATAGCGCGAAACATATAAAGTAAGTCTATCTATGGCCGCCGCCATCGTGGTACGTGCCGAGGGCCTGTGGATAGCGCGTTATATAAACATATAAAGTAAGTCTATCTATGGCCGCCGCCGCCGCCATCGTGGTAAGTCTATCTATGGCCGCCGCCGCCATCGTGGTACGTGCCGAGGGCTTGTGGATAGCGCGTTATATAAACATATAAAGTAAGTCTATCTATGGCCGCCGCCGCCGCCGCCATCGTGTTACGTGCCCGGGACCTGCAGATAGTGCGTTATATAAACGTATAAAGTACTTCATTCTATGACCTCTCTGTCTCTCTCTCTCTCTCTCTCTCTCTCTCCGCCGCCATCATGGCCCGGGGCCTGCGGATAGCACGTTATATAAACATATAAAGTAAGTCTATCTATGGCCGCCGCCGCCGCCATCGTGGTACGTGCCGAGGGCCTGGGGATAGCGCGTTATATAAACATATAAAGTAAGTTTATCTATGGCCGCCGCCATCGTGTTACGTGCCCGGGGCCTGTGGATAGCGCGTCATATAAACATATAAAGTACTTCATTCTATGACCTCTCTGTCTCTCTCTCTCTCTCTCTCTCTCTCTCTCTCTCTCTCTCTCTCAAGCCACAGTCGCCATCGTGTTTCGTGCCCGGGGCCTGTGGATAGTGCGTTATATAAACATATAAAGTAAGTCTATCTATGACCGCCTCTCCCTCTCTCTCTCTCTCTCACACACACACACACACACACGCACTCATGTATAGGTAGATGACAAAAAAAAAAAAAACAACAACACCATTTCTTAAAATAATAACGTTTTTATTATCAATTATCGATTTGACACTCGAAAGATCTGGTACAATTTTTAAAAACGCAATTGCAAAAAGCTATTTCGTCTTTGCGACTAGCGCAGCACTCTACCAAATCGCGAAGCGTGAAGCGGGTTCTCTCTCTCTCTCTCTCTCTCTCTCTCTCTCTCTCTCTCTCTCTCTCTCTCTAGCCGCCGCCATCGTGTTACGTGCCCGGGGCTTGTCGATAGCGCGTTATATAAACATATAAAGTAAGTCTATCTATGATCACTTTCTCTCTCTCTCTCTCTCTCTCTCTCTCTCTCTCTCTCTCTCTCTAACCTCATCATCCATCATGTTACGTGCCTAGCTCCCAGCAGGGTTGTTCATAGGAGGACTAGGGTCGCTGGATAGTGCGTTATATAAACGTATAAAGTACTTCATTCTATGACCTCTCTCTCTCTCTCTCTCTCTCTCTCTCTCTCTCTCTCTTATAAAAAAGGATAGTGTTTTAATATTATACGTTAATTTTTACAAAGTTATTCATTAATATGCTACTTTGGCCACAGTTTTAAAAAAATATTTACTCGAAAACCATGATGACTGACCTCTCGTCTTACGTCAAAAATAAGGAAAAAAGAAACAAAGATGTAAACATAAAATTGTCTTTGTTTTATTTTAAACATCGTTTGCTTGCAAAACAAACAAAAACACAAATATACATGACATGTAGTTGAATTATGGTAAATATTGAGTTAATGAAAAAAAAATGCTTATAAAACAGTTACTAAGTACAAAGAAAAAAACAAAAGAAAAAAAAAAAAACGTCTCAAGAATTGATTATTATAATGTAACTAAAATAAAAGACATATAATGTAATGCATATGTATACAAGACATATGATAAATATATTGAGTTAATGGAAAAAAAGACTTACAAATCATCGTGAATGGTGTATGATATATGTAGGTGCCCAGCCCGCTGTCAATCCAAGGAGTAGCGTACAAATGGCCCTTTTCAGGGCTCACATAAACATATTCACGATTGTCCTCTGTGTTTGTACACGGGGTTGGAACCGTCGTACGAGGTGGTGAAGCCGCCGTCGTAGCCCACATTACAATCCGGTGTTAAGCAGAAGGCTTAACCCCTTGAGGGAGTAGCCCCAAACCATCGCTACCCCCGGTGACTACCACTCCATGACAAAATTGTAGTCTCCCAAAAAAAGTTTTTTTTTTGCTTTATATTTTTTAATTTTTTTGTATTTTTACTTTTTTTTAGGTTATTACAATAAAAGATTACACCGTCAGCGTAGCGTACGAGCACGCGCGCAAGGCAGAATCAACTCCACACCAGTCACACACAAAACCCAGGTTTACGGGAGAATTAACTCCGCGCCAGTGACCTCCAAACACACACACACACAACCTAGGTTTACGGGAGAATTAACTCAGCGCCAGTGACCTCCACACAAACATCTCTTTGGTTTACGGGAGAATTAACTCCACGCCAGTGACCTCCACACACACGTCTCTTTGATTTACGGGAGAATTAACTCCACGCCAGTGACCTCCACACACACACACACACACACACACACACACACGTCTCTTTGGTTTACGGGAGAATTAACTCCGCGCCAGTGACCTCCTAGACATAAGCGCTCGCGCTCGCGTACACTAAGCATCGAGTAAATCGTAATAATGTTTCGCGCTCTGCAGAGCGCACTTACTACTATCGCTATTATGACGGGGTAATATGCATTTGAAATATGTACATTCGACGTTATTATCCAACGTTTCGGGTAATTCCAAAACGCTCGGATGGTAACGGCGTAAAAATTGCGCTTTTTCCGCACCTTTAGTGTACAAAGTGGAAAAAGGTCGGAACATCTCGCGTACGATGTTCTTGTCGAACGGTATATCGCCGTCTGCCCATTCTATACAGTGAAAGTATTCGCGTAACCAAAGAGCGATTTTCTTACTCTTTTCGTTCAGCGTGTGAAAACCGTAAGGCGATTTGAAAATCGTAACCGCGTACGAAAAACGGCTGACAACGGCCAATTCTTTCACTATATACTCGCCGCAATTGTCTACGTACGCGTGAAATTCAACTACCGCTCGCCGGTTCTGCTGCTGCTGCTGCAGCATGTTTTTTGAATAAGACCACTTCGTCGTACAAACGGTCCGCTTCGGGCAGACTACTGGATACGGGTTCGCCGTCGCCGGCCAGACACTCGATGATGTACGCGATCAAATCTTTTTCGTTATAAAACAATTCTTTGATACGACGCGTTACCAGAGGCACACTGTCGGCGAACAATTTCCACTCGTCGGCGGTCAACGAAACGGTATGCGGACCGCTACCGACGCTGCTGTACAACTGAACGTATCTCTTACCGAACACTTTCCGGACAATCACGTGACCTTGACTGAATTTAAATTTTGTGGAAGCGGTCGAAGCAGCAGCAGCCGCGGCTGCCGACGTTATATTCGTCAGTTCGTTCAGCAACTCGTTGAACGTGAAATAGGTGAAGAAAACGAATTTATTTTTACCCGACTGCACCAAAACGCCCAGCTCGTGTGCGGCGTGCTGGAAAAGACCGGTCACGATAAATTTACTGCAATCGCTGTTTAAAAAATTCACCGTTTTTAAATAAATACCTAAAGGCAAGTTTGGTGGCACCGTACGTCTTGTAGACTGCTGGCGATCCACGTCCATACACTCCATGACTCGCACTGAGCGCTGTAACACTCATCTCGCACCTACCTCACTTCTCCCCACTCCTCCTCCTCAACCCTACCAGCCTAAAAACCCGCTATATTCTTAATAGCGCCTGTGAGTAGGGAATAGCTCATGTGCTTATCGTAAAAGATAACGCAATAGGCCGTCGTATTGGCGGGAAAATTATCGGAAGCTTCTATTTCCAGTTTCACGTCGACAGGTCCCGACCTGAACGAATCTTTGTGCTTGGAACAATCGATTACGAAAATCGGTGTTTTCCTTTGAACGTTTGCAAATCTACACAAGGGGACGGTTCGCGACCGTAATAGTACTGTTGGAAATCGCAGAATTTGTGGTACGCTAGCGCCGCACTACCGCGTACCCGTTCGTAAGGGTGAAAATCCGAATTCAGATGAACGCGTACGTCAGTGATGTTGCAATAATCGAACGCGGACGCGTCTTTAGCGATCTGATTGGACCTATCCGTTTGAAAGACTAACGCTATGATCTGAGGCATCTGGTCTATAGTGGCCGTCTTGAGGACCCACGATTCGTGTTTTAGGGCCGGCCACCACGGTCGTACGATAACGTCCCACCCGCGATACGCAATGTGCGCCGTGATGTTGTTCTGAATCTTTCGCAACGTGTCCACCTCGTGTTTCCCGTCCACGGTAATGTGATGCAACAGCCACGTGATACCGGTAATCACGAGGTCAACTGACGTCGCACCGTCTTCGCTGTAAACGGCGTTCAAATCGGTATGCCGATCGTAAGAGTACCAGTTCCTGTTTCACGTTGACCACTATCCGCCGGTAATCCTCGAAAAATCCCATCAACATTTTCAACGGTACGAGTACGGAAAATTCACCGCTACTACTATCGGGAGACACGTACTTACCGGGACCCACCCAACCGGCATTTTTAAGGTTATTCACTCTGTACTCGGGTGTGGACAGTAAGTTTTTCACCGTACTCACGATACCCAATTGACGCGTACCGTCCACTTCGTTGCCGGCTATCTCGTATCTGATATTGTCGAATAGAAACGCCACGCCGTTGTTGACAAAGTCCACTTTAGCCTTGGCACCGTTTTCTTTTTTCCCCGTCAACGTACCCGTAATGTAAAGCATACTCTCGTGCATTAACGTCATGACGTCCTGTTGGTTAACCGGTATGCGGATCTCATCGTTATTGCGGAACGTGGACGACGCGTACGGTTTATGGTAATGATATTCTTTACCGGTGATCGTATTATCGTACACAGGTTGTCTTTCGAGCGCCAGCATATCCATTATTTCGGAACAATTTTAAAGCCGAGAGACCGTAAAAAACGTATATTCCTAGGTGTTAACACTCTCGTGTTTGTCCGCGGACTAACGTCGTGTCTATACGTATCCCGGTTAAATACGAGACCCATTCCGCCTCTTCTTACCGACGTCTTCTCAAATGCAATCTGATCGAAATAGTTTCGTTCCGGAAGTCCACGAGATCGCCGTTCTGATCTTTCAGGCTGACGGTAAGATTGTGAATCGATTTCACGTTGACCGGTAAATATATTACCGTTCGCGGGATCTCGATAATCTTATAGCCGGGCGGTACGCGGGGATAAAATTCGTGTATAACGTGACTCTCTACACCGTTTTGAAACGAACCCGACGCCACGTTACATTCGATTTGTATTACACTGACCTTGATGATGTCCACCGGCAGGTCGGAAACGTGCACATAACCGGGTCGTAGAATTTTCCTTTCGAAACCGAGTAACGTGCCGATCGTACGTTCACCGCTGAAATCTATCGTTTCCGAACAAAATATCTCCGCCTTTAACGTGTTATTGTTCGGTTTCAAAGAGAAAACGATATTTGAATCTAGTTTCGATTTGATGTACTTTTCAATGTCGTCGATTTCGTACGAACCCGTAGGCAATTTTACGTCTACCTGTTTGGAAACAGTTGTATCGTCGACGTCAGTAGTAGTAGCAATTAAACGAGCGGTTCTTGTATCTTCCGTGTCTTTGTCGGCAGCAGCAGCAGCACCAGCAGTAGTACCAGTAGTACCGGCAGTAGCGGGTGATGAAAGTTTTCTTTTCTTTTCTTTTTCATTTACAGTAACATGACCCAAATTTTGCAAAAAATACAGAGATCGTTTATCGCGACCATCGCCACTAGTCGTCGTGGTCGTCGTCGTAAACAATCGAAATTCGTTATTAAAGCCGTCTTTGATATTCGGAATAGAATTGTACGTAGCCAAATCAACCAGACCGATTTCCCATTGGCCGCCACCACCGTCGGAGACGTCGATGGGCGGGAAAAAATCGCAAGAAAGTGAGGAACTGTTTCCGCTCAAACATATGGACATGACGGTGTCGTGAGAAACTTTAGACACAGATGACCGCAAACGACTGAATCGAAACGCTGGTATCTCGTGTAATTATAGCGAATATCGGCTGCGGGGCCGAAATACGCGATCAACTCTTTCGGCGGTCTCAGATTACCGAAACTATCGAAATACTCGACCGCATCGCCTTTCTTTTTATAACATACCCAGTGAGTACCGTCGCCCGACACGCTGTCCAAATTCACGATAGCCGATTCGTTTCGCCACGGTTTACCGCGCGGTAACGTGTCGCGCATGAAAACACCGCGGAACGCTGCCACGCCCAAACGTTTCGCGTACTTTTCCAATTCCAAATTCGTCAACGGTCTGATAGGTATCGAATCGATCAATAGTGTGTTGTTTTTTTTTTCCTAGTCGTCCTACGACGCTTTCTGCAACCGCCGCCGCCGCCTACCTTCTTCCTGTACGGTCCGAGATAAAGACCTTTTCCCCTTAAACCGGAAATAAGTTGAGTAATAGTGCGCCGTTTTTAGTCGTCGACCTCTTCTTCCTCTTTCTCCCGCCGCCCCCTAATTTCGCTTTCGCTTTCATCGCGGCCGCTACCGCTAGCGCTGTCGCTCGTTCCGCTAGAGAAGCGTCACTCGCTTTGACACGGTTCCAAGCTTTTCCCGCCAGACGATTATCAGCCTCGCTACGATTTTTTGAATCGCTGTACCGGCTGTATGCGATATCGTGTTCTTTGCACGCCTCGTCCAAAGGATTTATACCCTTATCGCCGCGAGCTAATCTCTTCTTCAATTTAGTTCCCGGACCGCAGTAGTTGTACGTAGGTATATGTCGTTCGACGGGCAGTAAATCGACCGCTTTGTTTATAGCAGACGGTAGTAAATCGACAGCGGACGAAATCAATCCACGACCTTTCCTAATCGCTCTCCGTTTGCGACTGACACGTGTTGCCTGTTTACCGACCATTTTAACACTGAACACTAATTACTACGACTAGCTCTTTAAGTAAATGATGAAGAAGAAAATTTCGATTAACATTTATTCTTCCCACACTTGGCGCCAATGGGATAAAAGATTCTGTTTAGGGTCATCGTGACTGTACCGTTTTCTTATTTCCTTAGCCAAAGAGATTAGTTCTTTGTGAATATTACTCATCATACCAATCATTGCTTTATCAATCCCTATTTCTACAGCTTCGGTCATCTGATTGTAAGTGACAGCGTCGCTATCGCTCGACCCTTTGCCCATGTTCCTGATAGGCTTATATTCAGCATCAAAGTAACCCTTAACACCGCCGCCGTTTAATGTGTTAAAGGCAACCCACATTTTAATGCTTTCCTCTTGTTTGTGTAATTGCTCGACATTGACAGCGTCAATAGGCTCCACACCTGCAGGTACGTTTGTGATTCTATACTATTAGCGTTGAACACATCACCGGTCGGTAGTCGAGTAAGAAAAAGCGTATTTTGCATTAGAAAATCTAAATTGACAGCGTCTTTAGCAAGTACAGATTCCGCTACGTGACCGAGACGTTTATTCTGTAGATGCCAGCTGTTACCGCTTGTAACGCTTATTACGCGATTATCCACGTACGATTTTGTAACGGAATCATTTTTAGCTGTGGGTGTTTTAACGTTACTGATAACCGATCCACCGGCGTCAAATTTTCCCCTACCACCATCTTTTACGAGCATATTTTCTTTCGCATACCGGATGTTGACCGCATCTCCGTCCAATTGTGGCGGGCCTACATTACGTAATCGAAAATTTTCAAACGAATAACTGTCGACCAGTTTAATGGGGATTAAAGATTCTAAATACTCTTTGGTCACGGCGTCGTCCGCCGCTGTCGGTCTAGCTAGACCGCCGAGAGGATTATTTTTCGCGTGATATTTTGCAATCACCGAGTCGAATGTTAAACAACGTTTCATCATCGTAACCCTATTTACGGCAACGTCGTCGCCGCCGCCGTCGTCGTCGTCAGGCGTGTAGACATTACGTAACGCTTTGTGTTTTAAATCGTAATCTCCGTCCTGAGTAAGAGCGAATCCGATCCCGGGTGGTCCACGGCGTCCGGAATTTCTGCTGCCGTCGCCGTCGCCGCTATAACGTCCAAACTTGTCGACACTCATCGTATCACTGCTCGTATTTTTCTATTTCCCGAACCTTTATCAGTCCCGCCTCTTTGAGTTCTTCTATAATGGACGCTATCTCGTTGGCGTGACCCGTATGACCGGCGTCGTACGACATGAGCAAAAGCTTTAATCTGTCGCACAATTCGTTTGGATCGTCCCAGTACGCGTAACCTTGACCTTGTTTAACACGACTCGTCATCGTCTTCGTCTTCTTCTTATTTTGTTTTGCCGGCGGAAACAGGTATTGTATAACACGTTTGTATTTAACCGAAGTGTGGTTGCGGTTGACCGGCGCGTAGGACTTGTATTTCTGGAGGTGAGCGTTTGTTTGTATACAGATATTTTTGTACGCGGCGGCGTCTTCGGTCGTGTACTCGACGGGATCCCTCATGAATAGTATTTCGTATAGGCCCGGTGTACCTTTATAGGTTGCGTCATCGATAACAATATCGCCGTCGTCGCTGAACTGTATCGTTTTCGAACCGACCATTATCGAGTCTTCTTCTATTCGCGGTCCGTACAGATTATCGATTTCTCTTTTCCTCGCCGTATCGGTAATCATTTTCAACATGTATTTACGTACTACAGGGTGGTTAAACGTCTTGTTTATCCATTCTATCGATTCGTCACGTCCCTGCGGTGTCGACACATAACTAGCTACATTTTGCTGCCGCTGCGGAGTCACTTTCGGAAGAGCAGCAGCAGCAGGAGATAAAGAAGAAGATCCTGGTGATGATGTTTCCGCAATTACTGGCGTATCTAGGAAGCTCGGATATGATGATGATGTTTTTCTTTTCGGTGTCGACACTGCCGACATCATAGAACGGTCTTCTTCTTCTTCTTCTTCTCTTCTTCTTCTTGTTTTTCAGTTTTCGTCATAATGGGCAGTAGCGTCTGCGAGGCGTCTTGTATTTTCGTCAACTCTTTGATGATGGGTTTGTACTGTCTCGTCAATTGTACGTCCATATCGGCATCGCCGAATTTCATCTGCATATATTTCCGTTTCAAGGCGTCTTTCAACCGGTCGATTTCGAGCGTAGCCAGATCACCGGTTAACGTCATATTGTCGAATGAACGGCTGTACTAATATGTAGTGTTATTTATATGTGTTGTTGTTTAGGCAATTCCAGCGATCTAAAGAAAAGTGGAAACTTTTTCGCGGACAACAGATATTGTATAACGTCACCGGCTGACGCGTACAAAAACCTTTTACCCTCCCAACGCAACCCTCTCAGATAACCGTACATATTGTTATCGAAAAAAGGGATCCGCATAGTTTTACGCGCGTCCGTAAAAACAAAGGTGCGTTTCACGTTGTCACGCCACTCAGGTATTTCGGCTACCAAGAGGTAATCGTCTCTTGGCGTGTCCTGCATGTACTCTTTCAGCCGAGCTATAGGACGAATTGAAGATGAAGCTAAAAGATAAGAATTCAATAATAGAAATTCGTCTAAATTCGCACCCGTATAATTACACCATGTTTCCAATTGTCGCGAGTCGACGACCTTGTAATTATAACCGTCAAAAGAGAGGCCAAAGTGTAGGCACTGTTCGACGACGCTCGGCAGGGCGACTTTAAGAAATTCTACCGTAAACATACCTTGCGCTTTGTTGTTCACCGCTTCGAATGCTCTGCCCCGTGTATTGTGAGGCAAAAGCGATGGCACGGGACCGTATTTTACGTTATAACTCACGTCAATCATACATCTCGAACTTGTAATCAGTCTGTAGGCTTCCACGGGTTCGCGTATGGGTATACTTCTCTCTGTAATTACCACACATCTAGACGCGTTCGGGAATAAACAGCCGTACTGCAACATGTCCAAATAGACTTGAGTGTACTCGAGGTTACCGTGACCGGGGTGACTGTACGGTTAAAAAGATCAGGAAACGGTCTGAAACGTGAGAGTAGATTTTGAGGGTGTCGTACTGTACCGTTGAGCATGTGTTCGTTGTAGATTACCAGTTCGAACGGGACTCCGCGTTTTTCACTCTCGCACAGAAATTTCATCCAAATATCCCTGTTGTAGATTCGCGAAGCGCTAGCGATCATCAGTATTACGACAGGCGGGACTGTCTTACTGTAGCCACCGTGCCTTTTATGGCGCCAACAACGTCTGTTGAATACGTCACCGTGTTTTCCCGATCTACTACAGTAATTGCCGCAATACCGTTTCCTATCCGCGTAATACCACGCGCACAGGTTCGATTTCGGCGGCTGTCGCCTCGGACGTGTAGAAGAAGCGTTCTTATACGCGGCTACATCGTTGTACGTGTATATTCTCATTGCAAGTCTTTGAAGAAACGATCGAATCCTATCCTGTACCGGCCCTCTTCTATCTCGCTGTCTTTGTCTATCAACAAGAACCCGTGTTTCTCTTTCCACGCTGCCGCGCAGATATCTTTAAAAACACCGAACGTAACGTCTGTGTTCACGTGGTCGTTGTAAATGTGTCTCAAATTGAGTTCGTCCTGTTTAAATACTACCAGCAAGTTGGCATTGTCGCGCACCAGCTGCTTCGGAATCCTACTGTACGTTTGGCCTAGATAAAATGAGTCTATATTATTGTGACGCCCCATTGTGAAATATTTGCGTATATTATCGTGTTTCTCGCAAGCTATATCGTCGAATATCATTACCGAATTCGGTTCGGCCTCGCTGGGGTCGATGACACTTTCATTGTCGGTACACGGGAAATAACCTATACCTGTGTCCTCGGTGAAAACCGTTTCCAATAGTTTGTATTTCGGTTGGTGCAGAGATTTCGAAAATACGTAAACGTTCGCGAATCTCAATCCGTTCGTGTCGAAAAGTAAATTGAACACGACGTTAGTTTTACCGCAGTTCGACGGCCCGCATACGATACAACGAATAGTGTTGGGCAAAAGCGAGCTATGACGTTTACTCTTGCCCCCGCCACCACCGGCAAAAACGTCGAAATTTGAAATTTGCAATTTTTCACGCGACGTCTCGATACGCATTATCGTTCGATACTGAACCGCTCGTGCGCGCGCGTGTCTAATAAATAGCTGGCTCAGAAGAGTATCCTTCGTCCGAATGTAAAAATGTGGCCGCGTGTGGGGCACAGGAAACGGATATCCTGTTTCAAGCGATTAGTTTGCGCTTATCGATCCACGAGTTGTGCGACTTGTCAAAGCCTAACCACTTTACCAGAACTTTGTTCCTTTCGATCGCAATACTTTTTCCACGAGGTACACATCGCCCACATTGGTTTTACTTATTTCTTCGGCGTAAAACCCGCCTTTCAGAATCTCGCCTTTCGAGTCTTGCAAAATGTACGTGGTAGGTGCGGTCGGGACTACGGCGTAAATAGAAAACACCTCGTTTGTCCAGTTCGGTAGGTAGCCTTTAGCGAAAGTCTTCTTATACTTGGAAATCCTTACTTTATCGTCCACGTTAAATTTAGTCTTTTCCAAAGTGCCACCACCACCACCCTGACCGTTTACTTTTTTCAAAAGTTGGTTTTCGTGTTTTCGCGTCACACGACCCGGTTTCATACCGATAGTGCTGTGCACAGTGTTATTGTAAGATCGAACTACCGATTTTAATAAATCTATCCATTCGTAACTGCCGCGAGCCGTAAATTCGCGCCACATTTTCGTTTTCAAAGTACGATTGAGCCGTTCGACTATAGACGCTTTCTTATCCGTATACGTTGTGTAATGGTTGATGCCGTATTTTTTCATCAGTTTACCCACGTGGGCGTTGAACCACTCTTTACCCTGATCGGTCTGAAAATGGCGCATGGGGTGTTTTTCGAGTATCGGTTCTAGAGCTGCCGCCACTTCGGCGCTCGTCTTTGTTTTCAACGGAACGGCTATAGCGAATTTCGACAGACAATTTATCATTGTCAGTATATATTTGTATCCGTTGTTGCCCTTAGCATACGGGATCATTTCCACCAAATCCGCCTGATATAAATCGTTCACACCCTTCAGCGTGACACGACGTGTTTTGAAATTTCTTCGCGCCGGCTTATGCAGCTCATCGGCTATTTCACGTCTCACGTTCATACCTACTGACGACTGTCTACCTGAAACAAAAGATTTTATACTTTTTTTTTTTATGGAGGGTGGCCCCAACCTTCGCCACCCTCGCGTGGTATCCATTCCAAAAAAAATTCCTATTCCTCTGCTGATACCTCCGTTTTTTTTTTTTTTTTACCGTCTTTCTTATTGCACCATACACCTTACGGGTTGTTACACCTCGTCAGAGGGACATTCACCCTTACGAGCGCGGTCACGCTTCGCCAGAGGGGACATTCACACACACACACACACTCATGTTTACGAGAGAATTAACTCTTCGCCAGTGACCTTGCATTCAGGAATAAGAAAGAGGGTAAAAAATATTTTGAAAAAGTGTTCTCTCTGTGCCTCTCTCTCTTACTCTAAATGTTGTTTTTTGCTACGGTGACCGTACGGTAGTGTATCGAAATCACCGCAGCGTTTTCTTTTCGCACCTGTCACGCGAAATATTTTCGATTCGTTCACCGTGATCACTTGGTGATCTTTGGTGCGACGAATCCTTTTGTCTGTGACCGTAATAGTTTCCGATTGCTTATCGGAGTCGTCGACGTCGAGAACCATTCTCTTTAACGACTCGAAATTTACAACGCCCGAGGTGCTGAGATTTAAAGTGAGCCCTTTAACCTTGCATACGGTGACCAGTTCGTTACATTTAGTGGACAAAACTTTGTAACCGTAGACTTTCGGTCCACCGGATACAAATTCCGTAATGTACGAACCGGGACCGTACTCCAGGAGTTCGTCCGTCATCTGTCCTAAGTAGTCACCTGTCTCTACCTTGTGTGCACCTTCCAGGTAGAGTACAGAATCAGTGTCGTAGTAAATGGTCTGTCTGTCAAGGGCATCCAGGTGTTCGTACAGTTTAAGTCGCGCCTGAGCAGTCGTGAAAGCGGCGAGTACGACGTTGACCGTCGGAAGAACCTCGCAGACGTCTTCGACGTACTCCCAGTTCACCACGATGGTTTCCTCGTTCACCTCCTGGATGTTGTTAACGCGAACGGACGGACTGACCAACATTTTGAATAATTCGGTAGGTTGCCTGACGATCGCGGTCTTTGTCTGGTTTTCTCGCTGGCCGAATTTTCCCCAAAAGGAATTCAACATCAATTTGGCCAGCGAGCGTCGGCCCTCGTTCTTTTCGATTTTAGCCGCTTCCAGTGTAACCCGTTCGGCCGTGAAATAGTCGTCTATGTATTTTTGTCTGTCCTCGTCGGTCGTGCACCAGTCGGGGTAGCCGGAAGCTTCTTGTTTTATTTTTAAAAATGTATTAATGAAATCGGTAAATAGGCCGCCGCCCTGGTCGAAAGACGCCATTTCGTACTGCCACATTTCAAACATTTCCAAAATGACGTACCCCTTGTCCACGGCCTTACGGATTTCGTCCATGGTCCAAGTCCCTGTCAGCGCTCGTCGGTCGACGTCGTGGTCGCAGTCGGAGACGTTCAGCGTTTCCGCGCACGTGCGGCACAACACGAACATCAGTTTCTCATGCATCTTAACCGGCAGCACGGGGTGGTAGAGTTCGCGAGGCGGAAGGACGGTACACTTGAGCAACCCGTCCGCATCCATGCCCGCCCTCCTGCAGTCAGCATCGCCTACGTGAATTTTGGGGTGGCCTAAGGGGTATCGACCGTACTTGCATACCCACGGGTAAAGGGAGCACACGTCCACGTAGTGAATTTTTTCTCCCTCTTTGCAAGCGTGATAGGTGCGCACGTTTCCCGTACGACCGCCGAAGAAAGCGTCTCGAGGATTAAGGGGTGAAGCGGGTTGGAAGGCGAGGTGAGGCGGTGCCTTGAACTCGCACTCCCACATCTCCACTACCGAAGAGACCAGACGAGAGAGCTTATCGATTTTGGTCTTGGTTCTCTGCAAACGAGCGTCGAACGTGTCGGACGGGTCATCCTCTAAGGGCGCTTCGCGCCCGTGAGGGAAACACCGTTGGCAACCGTGCCAGTAACAGCCGTGAAACTCGTATACGGTGTCCGTGCGGCCGCAATAACCGTCCACTTTCATGCCGGCAATCTGTTTCTCCCTACCTCGACCGGCGTGTTCCAAACGGTAGTCGGCGTCGGCGGTCCGCTCCCGCTCCTTTTCCTCTACCGAGGCTAGCCATTGCAAAGCGGCGAGCGATTGTTTGTCGGCCAAACGGTAGCCGTTTTTCGGAACTATGCCGATGGTGTCGGCCTTCAGAAAGTTACGTCTGAACGCCACGTTGCACGCGCTGGCGATGGTCACGGCTTCCAGGAACGGGTCCACTTTGCATTCCTGCAGAAACGAGGCGCGGAACTTTATGCACGCTTGCGCAAGTATATCTACGTCCGAATAACAGTATTCGAAAATCTCTTTTTGAAAATCGAACACGTATTCGTTGCGCACCTGTTCTTCGTACCATTTCGAAAACTCCTTGTGGTTCTTGTCGAACATGGAGTCGGGGCAGTAGTACTCGCGGCCGGGCATGGGACCTACGTAATTTTGATTGGCCAGAGTGTTGAACAGATGGGGGAAATAGCCTTTTTTGTTTTCCGGCGGCAGATCGAACGCTTTGGGGAGTTTCGAAAGGGCCATAGGCATGTAATTTAGGGAGTCGATGAATTTAACGTTATCCAACTCCATGAGAATGACCTTGGAACCGCGCGTGATGAGTTTCGGCGTGAATTTTGTCTCTTCGAGCACGTACTTGAAAATAAATTGGTAGTCGAACGCTTGACCGTTGTGCGCGATGACGCACACTTTTTTTGTACGTCTTGCGCACGTCCATGACGTAGGACATGAACCTGCGGACCGGATCTTTTGGAACACGCGCGTTCTGGTACCGCAGTGGGGGCAGTCTTGCGTCAAGCGTATCATACACTCCCAGCAATACTGTTTGGACACGCACAAGGTGACACGGTGCACCCGAGCCGTGTCCAGAACTTCGTCTTGGCGCGTCTCGAAGTCGAAAAATACGAACAGGAAGTCTCTGACAAGAGGTTTACGAGTGTCGACCGTCATGTAGCATTGGTGGTCCGACTGTTTATAGTCTTTGCACACCTTGCAATAAATTTCACCGCAAACGTGCTCGGTTTTCCGTTTTTTAGTTATAATCAATTTGTTACATTTCGCGCATTCCTGTACAGACTGACAGACATAGCCTTTGTGAGCGGTAAAACAATTTTTATTTTTAAAATATCTGTTGCAATCGCTGCAAAGGATAGCGCTGTCGTCCTTTACGCACGGCGGCGTTCGCTTACAAGCGTTGCACCGCGCCTGGCATCTGTGCTCTTCTCGATGGGTATAAGGGGTGTGGCAAGTTACACAATAGTAACTGCAAGCGAAAGCAGATGTTAGGCTAGTGATCGTATTGTAGTGACCGTTGTGAAACATCAAATTTATAGCGTACCGCGCGTTCGGGGCGTCGCCCTCAAAGTACACGCTACGACCGCGGCTGTCGTAATTGTAGACGGTGATTTTATAATCGGTCAGGAATGTTTGGAACCGTTGTAATTCTACCACCCCTGCCCCCGCATCCCCTATGTCAACACCGGCGTCGATCATCAGTTGGCGGGCCGCGATGGTCTGTCTTTTTCGCCTATTCTGTATGATGGCCTTGTAATCTCGGTCTTTGTCCGCACGCGCTTTACCCACTACCAGTGAGCACGGCAAGCACAGTGAATCGTTGTTCTTAATCACCACGATCCCCTTTCTAGCTTTACATTCTTCGACAAAATTATTATAGAGTCCCGGTCTAACACGACTACGGCCGCGACCCAGTGGAACGTTCACTCTGGTGCATTCCACTTTGAAAACGTCACTGGTGGTGAACGTTTCGGCATTGCTCTGGATTATCCCGCCGAAAATGTTCCAAAGTGTGTCCGCAGTCACTTCCGGTGCAGGTCTAAAAGCCACGTAGCCCGGATCGCGGTTTTTGAAATTTAAGCTGGTCAGTGTGAACCCTAACTTGTCTTGGTCGGTCGTTCCGCTAGTCATAGTCTCTACTAATTCAGTCAGTCCTTGTTTGACCCATTCAATTTCGTTTACACCTGCAGGCGGTTGATTGAATTTAAAAGTTACTTTTGTACCGAATAAACGGAACTTTTTAACATAAGTCTGAACTGTAGACACTATAACGGCTGACATATTAATATTATTAGTATTATCGTTATTTTTATTATTATCATTATTATTATTATTATTATTATTATTATTATTATTATTATTATTATTATTATTATTATTATTATTATTATTATTATTATTATTATTATTATTATTATTGCTATTACTTGATTCACTAAACATGGCAAAAACTATTAGTTAATACTTAAAATGTTATTACTTTCTTTTCCCGAAAAAAGTTTAAATTTTAAGTGTATATTTTTTAAATATAAAATGCAAATATTCTTTCAAAGTTTAAATCAACACGTAGAGCAATGAGATATAAAAAAAAGACAAAATTCCTAAGTACCATTTACTATTTTTTACAGAGAGAGAGAAACATAGGAAGTAACAATGTACTTACAAAATTCGCTAAAGACGAACACAACAACAACAACAAACACTCGATGGTGAACAATGATGCAGGTTTGACGGAATCTGCTACACTGAATTAACCGTGAGCGCCTCACGGTTATTTATACGTTTAGTGACTGTGGCGTGTTACGTTGCGTCATCAGCTGCCTGACCTTGAATTGTGACTGACCTTCACATTTCAACGTGCCGTGTGCAAATGTTGCGTCAGCTGCCTGACCTTGAATTGTGACTGACCTTCACATTTCGACGTGCCGTGTGCAAATGTTGCGTCAGCTGCCTGACCTTGAATTGTGACTGACCTTCACATTTCGCCGTTTCCTTTCTCATGACCGCCGTACCGATTAGTATATATATATACATATAGTGGCAGGTGTTTAGCTGCATAATAGTATTGCTGTGTCGTGTGCGTTAACGTCGTACTTGCAGTTGTGTTATGATATATGTAGAGTTGTGTTGTTGTTGTTGTTCTTGAATTTATTCTTTGTAAGTATGTCTGCTTCTTTGGGATTGTCATCTTCTTCTTCTTCTATTATCGATCGTTTTAATTTCGTTCGTCCGGTAGAGACGGTACAGATTCGAACATTACAGATCGGTATACCGTTCAAAATTTTAAACGTCAGGGGTGGTCCCACTAAATTTGGAACGTCTTTATTGCTTGGGTACGTACTATAATGACAAATATGGCTGGGAAAAATACATAATGGCGACGGACTGGGTACATTCTATAATGTCACCTAGGGTTGAGTACGTACCATGATGGCACCAAAGCTGAGCTGCATACACGATGGCGACGGGTTGGGTTCGTACCATAATGGTGAAGAGTACATGATGGCGACGGGTTGGGTTCGTACCATAATGGTGAAGAGTACATGATGGCGTCGGGTTTGGTACGTACTATAATGACAAATACGGCTGGGAAAAGTACATAATGGCGACGGGCTGAATACATACTATAATGTCACCTAGGGCTAAGTGCGTACTATGATGTCACCAAAGCCGGGCAGGGTATACGATGGCGACGGGTTGGCTACGTACCACGATGGACGCACGCATCACGACGGGGTGGTCACATACCATGATGGCACCAGATGTTGGGCGAGTACATGATGGCGACGGACTGAATACGTACGGGCACGTAACACGACTGCTGGGAATGTTGCGATCACAGATAGGGCTCGTACCATGATGGTACTATGTGCAGGGCACTGTATGTTACGGCGATGGGGTTGGGAACTTACCGTGATGGCACTACGATACAGGTAACAAGGCCGGGGCGGAGTACGAGATAACGCTAGGCTGGGCACGTACCATGATTTCTGGGCATTTTGCTACCACAGATAGGGCTCGTACGATGATGATGGCACCAATGGCTAGGCAGCGAAGATGATGGCGACGGCTTGGGTACGTATTATGATGGCGGAATTTACCGAGCGTGATACTTAATGGCAATGGGTTGGGCACGTACCATGATAGCACCAAAGGTTTGACAAGGTACGTGATGACACTAGTGAGAGAGAGAGAGAGAGAAAGGCCAGACAACGAACATGATGGCGACGGGTTGGGTACGTACCATGACCAACCCGGGAGGTTAGGCACGTAACACGATGGCGACAGCTGGCTAGGCACTACCAATATTATATATATCATACACCATCCACGAGGGAGAGAGGCGGTCAAAGATAGACTTACTTTATATATTTATATATCGCACTATCCGTCGGCCCTGGGAGCTACGCACGTAACACGATGGCGAGGGAGGCTAGAGAGAGAGAGAGAGAGAGAGAGAGAGAGAGAGAGAGAGAGAGATGAAGAATGTACTTTATATGTTTATATAACGCACTATCCGCCTGCCCCGATCCCGGGTAGGTACGTAACACGATGGCGACGGCGGCGGCTAGAGAGAGAGAGAGAGAGAGAGAGAGAGAGAGAGAGAGAGAGAGACGCTTCGCGTTTCATTGATTTGGTAGAGTGCTGCGCTAGTCGAAAAAGACGAAATAGCTTTTTGCAATTGCGTTTTTAAAAATTGTACCAGATCTTTCGAGTGTCAAATCGATAACTGATAATAAAAACGTTATTATTTTAAGAAATGGTGTTGTTTTTTTTTTTTTGTCATCTACCTATACATGAGTGCGTGTGTGTGTGTGTGTGTGTGAGAGAGAGAGAGAGAGAGAGAGAGAAGGAGAGGCGGTCATAGATAGACTTACTTTATACGTTTATATAACGCACTATCCACAGGCCCCGGGCACGAAACACGATGGCGACTGTGGCTTGAGAGAGAGAGAGAGAGAGAGAGAGAGAGAGAGAGGTAGAATGAAGTACTTTATATGTTTATATGACGCGCTATCCACAGGCCCCGGGCACGTAACACGATGGCGGCGGCCATAGATAAACTTACTTTATATGTTTATATAACGCGCTATCCCCAGGCCCTCGGCACGTACCACGATGGCGGCGGCGGCGGCCTTAGATAGACTTACTTTATATGTTTATATAACGTGCTATCCGCAGGCCCCGGCCATGATGGCGGCGGCTAGAGAGAGAGAGAGAGAGAGAGAGAGAGAGAGGTCATAGAATGAAGTACTTTATACGTTTATATAACGCACTATCTGCAGGTCCCGGGCACGTAACACGATGGCGGCGGCGGCGGCGGCGGCCATAGATAGACTTACTTTATATGTTTATATAACGCGCTATCCACAAGCCCTCGGCACGTACCACGATGGCGGCGGCGGCGGCGCCAGAGATAGACTTACCACGATGAGGCGGCGGCGGCCATAGATAGACTTACTTTATATGTTTATATAACGCGCTATCCACAGGCCCTCGGCACGTACCACGATGGCGGCGGCCATAGATAGACTTACTTTATATGTTTCGCGCTATCCACACACCCCGGGCCACGATGGCGGCTAGGAGAGAGAGAGAGAGAGGTCATAGAATGAAGTACTTTATATGTTTATATAACGCGCTATCCGCAGGCCCCGGGCACGTAACACGATGGCGGCGGCCATAGATAGACTTACTTTATATGTTTATATAACGCGCTATCCCCAGGCCCCGGGCACGTAACACGATGGCGGCGGCCATAGATAAACTTACTTTATATGTTTATATAACGCGCTATCCACAGGCCCCGGGCATGTAACACGATGGCGGCGGCCATAGATAGACTTACTTTATATGTTTATATAACGCGCTATCCCCAGGCCCCGGGCCACGATGGCGGCGGCCATAGATAGACTTACTTTATATGTTTATATAACGCGCTATCCGCAGGCCCCGGGCCACGACGGAGGCAGCGGCGGCCATAGATAAACTTACTTTATATGTTTATATAAAGCGCTATCCACAGGCCCCGGGCACGTACCACGATGGCGATTCGCAAACCCGAGCGGAATCGTTACGTTTCATATATCTCGAATCGCACTAATTTCCCAAGACGCTCCCGTGGTACAGTGGTTATAGCATGCGCCTCACACGCGCAACGTCCCCGGTTCGAGCCCCGCCAGAAACGCGCAACTTTTTTTTCTGGTATACATTTATTTATTCGATTAATTAATAACGCTCACACCGACGTCACAACTTTATATGTTTACACACTATCCACCGGCGTGATTTCGCTTCCATCACGTCAGCGAGACACCTGTGTGAGCCTCCATCACAGCTGCGTGCACGTATATAGCTTCCATCATGTCAGCGACACCGCTGCGTGCCTATATATATATATATATACATCAGTGAGTTGGGACAATTGGGACAATCTAGCGGGTATCCTACTTAAAGCTTATCAACTCATTACAATATTAATATGAACAGGAACTATTATAACAATTGAAATTTTGATTTCCTTGTCTGTTAAATTGGTGTCTATTAAACTCATGGATTATTGTAATTAATAGTTTAACAAAAAGTTACTTTATGTCTAGGAAAAACTCACTGAATTGTAATTGTTTCTAATCATTTACTATTGAACAAATTTGTATTAAATTGATGACCTTTCAGTTATTGTTGCTGAAAAAATAATTTTGTAAATAGTCAGTATTTAAGAACTCTGTCTGGTCTCATTTGTCTTCACATCCATTTATTTTAAAGAAGCGGGAACATTAGGAAGTTTTGGTTGTCTTTTAGGATGACGAATTTTGTGTCCTTTTCTTATAGTTTTCCTAATATTTTTGTTCTCCTCCTTAATTGTATCTTCACTATCACTGTCATCATATAAAAAGTGTTTTTCATCAATTTCATTCTTATCTTTTTTATTTTCAATTTTCGTTCTTTTAATTTCAAGTTTTGGACGCTTAGTACTTTTCTCTGGTTTAATTTTAGCATTTTTATTATCATTGTTTTTGCTGACAGGTTTCTTCCTAGAAAAAAAATTATATTTATTTGTAAATTGATTTACTAATTTATAAATATTGTAAATTTATATAATGTTGCAATATTGCATAATTTATATACAAAAAATGGCAATAAAGTAATAATTCTGTAAATATATACAAATTTACTTGCAAACTTCCAGATTATTTGAGACGAAGTAAATTGTACAAAATTTGCAAACAGCGCAAGACTTTTGCTTTCAAACCTTTGCTCAGTGAGCTAGTTCATCTGCTCTTTTTTAAATGTATAATTTGTTATTGCACTTTTTATACATTTAAGATTAAACGTTAGCATGGCTACAATTAACATTTTTTTGAAGCAATTTTCCTAAATAATGCTACATGAAGACACTTTTATTGCGTTTCCCATTTGCCGCCAAGTTGTTGAACCAGTCACTTACATCCTCTTTCAGTCCGTTGTCATTTCCAACATTTGGGAAAAGTCTGGACTATAAAGTGGATTTTCAAAAAAATCTCAATAAAACTGCTGAAGCAAATTCATTGCCATAATGCTGCTGGGCAACAAACCAACACTATTTGTGAATAACCTGCAAAGGATTTGATGCAGCCCTTATATGGTCAACCTTCCAGACAAGTAGTCCATGAGTAGGATGCCCTATCGATATCCCAAAACATTGTAGCCATAACTTTTCTCATGTTCAGAATTTGTTTGGCTTTTTTAAACAAAAACAAAAAAAACACCACCATTAAATATGAGGCACTATTTTCAATCTGATACTTCATTCATCTTATAACCATAAACCTTGGTTATCTGAGTGCGAATTTCAATAAGGCAGACTTTTTTCACATTCAAAAAGCATACACTACACAACTTACACTTTGTATTATTGTTAGTTTTGTCAAACATTTTGAATCCCACAAATAGTCACCCACCCTAGCGACTTGCTGTTAGTGTCAAACAGGCACAGAGTGGGAAACAATGACATGCTGGTAGCAGTGGTGGAAGAACTGGGAGACTTGTAAAACCAAAACATTCTTTACTTTTAGAATGTCCATTGTATTAATAATATACCTAAATTGATTTGTACACGAAATTCAAATTCCATTAACTTTTGGATAGCGCCTCATATCTATACAAACAAGGTTTATAATTGATGCAGTAATGATTAGCTACTTGTCCTGTTAACAATTTCACACAAAATATTTTGTTACCTGTACTTTATAGTTGTTGCAACTGCCACCTTTTGAGCATGGCATTTTAAATAAAGAAGAAAATAAGATTAATAATATTGTTAAGAATACAATACTTTAGATCTGCAAGTAAGACATCAAAGACTTAACTAAAAACAAAATGCAATGTTAAAACCATACTTTTTTACTGTGCTATGTTTCTTTAAATTAGATAAAAAAGTTTTTTATAAACATTTTAAAGCTTTACATACTTTTTTCTACCTTTTCTCATTTTTATAAAATTTAATTTATTATTTTAAGTTTTCGATTCAGGGTTTTTGATAAATTTTACTGAATATCATGTACAACTCAAAAACTATTAGAATGATTAGTACGCCTATAGTGAATTAATTTAAAAACTTGAATAAAATTAATTCTTTTAACACATTAAATTTAAAAAATTAATAAAGCAATACTACAAAAAGAAAATATTACTTAAATCCTTTCCATGGTAATAAAAGTTATTGTTGTAAAAATAATTGTGGTGAACTGCTGTATTGCTGAAGTTAAAAGATTACCAGAAACTAAGAACATGAATTATAAACAAAATAAAATTATAGATATTTCTATGCATAAACATACTCATGTGTACTCTTAAAATATAAAATAATTTAAAGTTGGTTGTTGCCGATTGTTTTATGTTGTTTAGGCAAATAATTTCTGATTTCTTCTTTAAACATAACCTTACAAATCCGATAGTTGCCAACTGCCTACACAACAGCTATATTCTTCAGCCAACTGGAGCGGAGAGTTGCATAATATCACTCCACACAGACTGAATCAGTTCTAGATAGATTCAGTTTGTTGCATTACCAGTAACCCCCACACTTCGTGCCAAACAACTACAAATTTATTGGTTGGTTGAATTTAATGAAGTGGTCAAAAATGGAATTTATACAAGAACCTACACCCAAGAAAGGCTACCCACAATGCATCAGTTAGGTCAAGTCTGTAGCATCCTGACCCATGCTTCTATCATCTTTGTTTTGCAATCTTCACATGAGTGAGTGTGTTCAGTGCAGAGTTGTTTAACCAAGTCCATACAAACTATTTCTAGTTACATGTTTTCAATAGATTAATACTATAACATTTTCTGGCTACTAATATTTAACATGAAAATTTACTAGGTATAAAAAATATATCGTTTTCTCTGATTATACATTAAACTTAAACCCATTTTAGTTACGTTGCTCCTATATGACCATATTCGATACATCCATTATTGCAACGAATATTTTGCTTAGCTTAATTAATACTCCACCAGTGAGACATTAATTTAATTAAACCATACGCTCTAAATTGCTAATTAATGTCCTAAATCCTACATAAATCACTCTGTTTTTTAACCTAACGTGAATATAAGTAAGGAGTTAATCAATCAAAATCCAAAAGTGAAATTTTGTATATAAACTTTGTGCCGTTACTTATGTCAATTACTTTACAGTAATCTAACAATGCCAGGATTCTTTCCAAATGTTACATCGTCTTCCTTGGACTCTGGAGGAAACTCTTTAAAAGTGGTAAGTTCACTTATATTAAATATAAAGACTGTATATTTAATGAGCGAACTTGCTCAGATAACTTATCCTCCGGTCAAGCTATAATTAATCTGAAATTAGAACTAAAATTCTTATATTACTTTAATTATTATACAGATCATTTCTAAATATATTCAGACAAAAAAAAACCCAAAAATTTGCAGAAAATTGCAAAATATATTCAATCTACAACTGCTAAAATAAGATTCAAACCTTTATATTTGATACTTGTCATTAAATTAACAATAATACTTTTAATCCTTTATATGCAACCTTTGGTCTACATGGATAGGGTTCTCAAAACAATTAATTATACAGAACATACATATTTAGCCCAAATTTCTATTAAATTTTATTATTATTATTCTTACATCCTATTGAAGAGTTTTTACTTCTATGTCAGATTGGGTCCTAAATTTCATTCCAATATACCAGCAGATCTGAGATAATCCAGGGGAACTTACTGAACTGACTGGTTCATTTGTTGACCATCCCTCATTTGTAAGGCTTCCTTAAGTGTTTCTACCTTGTAGGATTAAAAGATTTGTGTATGTATACATCACAAATTGAATCGAAATTATTCCAGAAAATATGGCAGTGGTTTTAAAATGTAATGCCTATTTTCCTGAATATAAAATGTCAGATTTTATTTATTACAATACAATATTTTCATTTTTTAACCTTATTACCTCTATGACATTAAACCAACTAAAATAATATTTATATACAATTAATTTGATATATTACACAATTTTATATGAGTAAAAATTTTGTTATAATGAAATTACTAATATATGGCCGGAGAGGAGGGAGGGGTTCAGAGAACAATGAATGTTAGATTTATGCGTTTGAATTTGTACAGGTATGCTTTAAATATAAAAAAGCTTTTTAATTTTACAGATAAATTTGAGGTAGTTCATTAAGATACACTGCTCTATACAAATAACTAAAACTAATTATTTAAATGGTTAATCGGTAACAATGCTTTTACATAACCCTTATATTTACAGGGGATGTGTATAGTTACACAGTAACTAACAGATGATTTTTGCAATCATATCATACAGCTATAATCAATAATATAAACGTGCGTTCATATTAAATCACAATATCAAATATATTGATAATATTGTGACTGATTTTTTGTAGTGATAGAAATGATTTACATACACTAACAAAATTATGATAATAAAAATAAATTTGTCGCTTTTTTTGCACAAATCAAATTTGATTAAAACTGTGAAAGCTAAAATACATTTACAAATTTGACAACTCCACAAAACTTGTTATAGAAGTAAAATTTAATGCTCACTTCATGGTCCCAGGGTTTGGATCTTACGTTGATGCTGCTCAAGTAACTCATTTTCCAATCAAAATTCATAAATTAACAATTTAAAATCATTTGTTGATCAGCAAGTATAGTTACTTGCACTTGTTTTAAGTGCAAAAAAATGTGTAACTTCTTAAAAATTGTATTCCGATTAAAAAATAGTAAACGAATTTTGTCAAAGTAAAATAATAGAGCCATAAATGATATGATCACTGCAAATTCATCAGTAGCTGTATTCAATGAACTATTTATTACATTACTAAATGGCCAAGTTTACTTATAAGAATATTCAAGTAAAACGTATTACACTATTGTTCCTAGTAGTTGTAAAATTTTTGAAATGATGTTTTTAAGCTACAATAGAAACCTGTGAATAGCTTTATATAGTCTCAATATAGTTGATTAGCACGGCTGTTTCTTTCAGGCAATTACATATTTTATAAAATAGTTAAACGAAATTTTAAGTCATACTGAGACGCCAACTATTGGATATGCGACAGTGAAGCTTCATTACGAAAAAGAAAATGATTTATTAATCAATAAAAGCTTATCAATAAAAGTTTATCAAAAGATATAACTGTTATACAAAATAAAACATTAAAATCAATAAACATAAGGATAAACAACATAAAGTAAATAATTAAAAGTTAATATATTTTAAAAATTGAGCAAAATACAGAATTTATATATTTTTTGTTATTTATTAAAATTGTTGAAGCAACCACAGACTTGTGACAGAACCGAACCGAAGTAGCTAAAGAGTCAGGTAATTAAAACAAGATCTGTTACATAGTTAATTTAAAAATTGATTTTCTGTAAATCTTTAACTTACAAAAAAGACAAACTCGAATTTAATAACGTGTATAATCAATGTTATGCTTATTTTATATCGTTACTGTTCTTATGAATTGGACATTGACTTTCAAAATTTAACAAAGAAATGAAGTGAACCTTCAACATTAACCTTATTAAAATTATGTCTATTCTCATTAAGCTGAGCTAGTTAACACTTAATCAATAGTATTTCTTAAAAAAGATTATATGATATGTTTTTTATATAAGTATTTCTTTTTTCAAATTAATTAAGAATCAACATAAAGGTGATTTTACTTTTGAAACAATTGATGCTTTGTTTTTTTTAAATTATTTATGGCATAATGATTTTTTTAAGTTAAGGCTTATACAGTGATTTGTTTAACATCTAATGGATTGTTTTTCTCAAAATAGTTAAGCTTTAATTAAAGGGAAAGTATTTTTTTATTTTATTTTTGAATAAGTTGGTAATTTCCTTTTTTTTTGTGAGAACTGTTTTTTTAGGTTATTTCAGGCTTAATTACCAGTAAGTCGATTTTATTATTGCATCTGTTTTTCCCTTTTATAAGAACCAACATATTAAAATAATCATTGTTAACGTTTTTTATGCAAATACAACAATTTAAACTTAAGTACTAATACAAAAACATAAAATTAATTGGAAGACAAAATAAATTTTAAAACTAATGACATTTTTAGCAGATTTTTTTAAAACATAATGTTATTTTTTTAAAACATCTTTTGCTAATTAATTCCATGAATATAATCTACCTATACGTACCAATAGTTTACTTTTATTGAACATAATAAAATAACAATAAAAGAAATTCAGCTTATTTTAGTCTGAAAGCACTACGTTATGTATGTACATTTAAAGTTATGTACATTTTATAATGCTGAGTATAAACAAAAAGAACGCATAAAGTATTAAAAACCCATAAATGTAAAGCATATTTTATAAACAAAGCTTATAAACTGATTTCCATAAAACTATAATTACTTTTGTGAAGTAAATAATTATACTTTATTATGGTTATATATTTACTGACATATTTCCCTCCTCTCCATATTTACAAAGTGTCTGTCAGTCTTACCCTTCACAACCGAATATACAACTTCAGTTCATTTCTTGTTCTATCTAAATATTACAAAATCGTTGTTATTTCTTTAGCGAAAGTAGTTATGCAAAAACAAGTATTTATATTTTTAAACCTATAGTACATAAAGTATGGCTAGGTACTGCATACACTTGTTTCCATTGTCACAGCACAAACACAAGTGAATAAACTCACCGACCACAATTGCGGAACTTGATTCCCTTAGTTTGTAAACAAAATATAAAATTAATAAATGTAAATCCCGCTTCATTAAACATAGAACAAACCTCTTGATGGGCAATTTATTTCACTAAACTAAAAAAAAATGTAAAAAAAAAATGGAAAAATTCAACTTTCTACTCTGGACATTTGCTCAGGGTTGACTATTACTTGAACAACATAACCCGGTAATATCCTGGCTTCTTCAATGTGCAACTTGTCCCCGAGCAGTTTACCACCGAAGAACCACCTTTGTCGTGATGGCTCCAGTCCTTCTTGGCTCTATAACAAATTTACATTTAAAAAAAATTATTGGTTTCAAATCCTTCTTCAGACTGTATCTTTAAATTCAATAATATTGGACATGGTAAATGTTCTAACAAAGGAAGCAAAGAAATTTACTGTAGTTATAACACTATCGAACTTATGTAGACATAAAGCGCTGTAAACAAAAGGTAAAAGTTAAAACAACAGCACTGTGAGAGGTCATTTTAATACTTTCTCGAACATCCAAATTAAACTGGATGACTGTCTGGTATCAAAAAGTTCTTACTTTAAAACATTCCTTATAAAAATTGTTATTATATGTGATGTATTACAGGGTGGGCAGGGAAGTATCCCTAATTTTAAAGGTAAATTAAAAAATAACCAAAAATGTTTGAGCAAAACTTTATTGTGGCATCAAAAGGGTACAGATGGAAGTTAATTGTAATAATAATTTTACTTTGTTTTAAATAACACATCACGCAAGTGATGTCCCTCATTGTCAATGCACTGCTGCAGCCTGGTTCTAAAGTTCCGCATAACTCTGCGAAGCATTTCTTGTGGAACGCGGCCAACTTCAAGGCGAATTGCATGCTTCAAGGCTTCTAGGGTCCTGGGTCGATGTTTAAACACTTCACTCTTGAGGTAGCCCCATAAAAAGTAATCACACGGAGTTAAATCCGGCGGCGCGCGAATATGGAATGTCACCATACCGGAGATCAATCGCCTGGGAACCATTTCCCTCAAAACAGCCATCAAATTTCTAGCAGTATGGGTTGTGGCACCATCCTGCTGAAACCACACTAGTCCCAAATTATTTTGTTGCAATTGTGGTTCAAGAAATTGTTGGAGCATGTTTACATACCGTTCAGAATTGATGGTAACACAACGATTGTCCTCCTCGAAGAAATAAGGCCCAATTATGCCTTCACTGCTGATTGCACACCAAACCGTCACTTTGTCACTGTGTAGAGGCCTCTCGTGACCTACCCTAGGGTTTGCACCACTCCAATAACGCATATTCTGCTTATTTACAACTCCAGAAATGTGGAAGTGCGCCTCGTCACTGAACAAAACACGTGCATCATTTGGCAAGTCAGCAATGAAAGTTTCACATGCCTGTATTTGTTGTTGCCAGTCCCGTTGTGTGAGTTCTTGAACGATTACCATCTTGTATGGATGGAAGTGTAGTTCCTCGTGGAGAATACGATGCACAGTACGATTAGACAACGTCAGGCTGGATGCGTGCTTGCGAGCAGAACGCTTAGGAGACTGCAAGATCGATCTTCTGACACGGTCAATATTTTCTGGAGTTCGGACGGTCCTCTGAGCCCCAACTCTCTTTCGAACTACACTACCACATGCACGGAAGTTCTCCACCCACAACAAAATGGATTTGCGGTCAGGAACAGCATTGCGGGTAGGAATCCGATAACGAGTTCGCAGCGCACGCTGCACCGCAACAATAGACTTATTTTGAGAGAAATACGTTTCGACTGCAAAAGCGTGTTGCTCATTCGACCAAGCCATGTCTACAACTGACGGCGGTACTAACGGAAAATTCCATGGCCACAGCGTCATTCGAGCTTTCCCCCACTCCTCCAACACATCCTCACTACACACAACGCCATCTCAAAAGTAGGGATACTTCCCTGCCCCACCCTGTATAACATATAAAAAATTAAAAAAAAACAAAGCAGTCAGGGGACTAGCCGACAGAAGTTTTGCTTACATTGTTATAGAACATACATGCTCATAACATTATAAAATTATTGTTATATAAATATAATTCATTTTTTAGTATCTAATTATGAGTTTACAGACATTAATAATTCAACAGATAATAATATTTTGACTCGACTATTGATTTTTCATTTTACAATCTGCGAGAGAAAATCAAAATAACAAAATAAAAACCTTTTTATTAATTTTAAAATGTTAAATTTAGAAAATATGAGCTTGTATTAAATTAGACCTTTAGTATCAAAAATAAAAATTTAATATTTTGTACATTAAAATCAATAACATTAGCCTAATTTTAATATTTATCAGCGCTCATAACACCCCCTCCCAAATTATTACTAAAGTACAGTTAAATTATAATTAGTGATGTGAAATTATAAGCAATACTAATAAAATCATTTGATTATAAAAATCACTCCAATAAGTTGACTGCTAATCTGCCATAATAATAATTAGTAAGTACTAATTGTTCTGTACAAGTTGAGTTTTAGTGTTGTCCAACAAACCTGACCTGAGAACTGAGCCATTCTGGAAAAATTCAAATGTTTACAAAAGGCTACTGTTCATTTACAGTTGTTGATGATCATGCGTTTCCGTAACGAATCGGCTATGATTTCGTTTCTATAACAAATCGGCTGTCTACGATACACCGTATACAGCTCGAGCGTGACGCGAAACCAATGCTTTTTACTCATACAAAAAGTGCTGTAACACACCTAAAGAAGCAAAGCTTAAAAAAAAATTATATAGGTAATCATGTTTAAAACAAACATGTTATAAGTGTGCCGGTGAACATGAAATTTCAGTCTGTGTTTCACAAGATAAAAAGTGTATTAACTGTGTCATTGCAAACAAGTATCTTACAAAGAAAAGATCTATTGAACATTCGGCAGATGATATCAAAAACTGTGAAAGTTACAAAGTAAGATGGAAGCAGTATATAAGTGATACAAGTTATCCTTGGAAACCAGAACCACCTTTTAAAATAGTATCCTCATAGAATAATTTTATATAAATAAAGCTAATTTGATAAATATTGAGAACCATTATCAACAAAAAACACACGGTAGAAGGAACATACAGACTGCTGCCAAGTTCAGCCATCTATCAGGATAATGAACATCTGTTAGATAATATTAGAAAGAGGAGACTGGCTTTTTATGGACACCTAATAAGGCTACCAGAAGAAAGACTGACGAAGAAACTCCTAAATTACCAACTCAAGATGAAAGTAAAGAATGAGTGGCTTAAGGAAGTGGAACAAGATCTAAAAGAATTAGGAACAAAAAGACTTGCCTTTTACTCGGAGGAAGCTAGACTACAGAGATCTATAAAACTGAAAAAGTTTTAGAATTTCAAAAAAATAAAAGAACTAAAGTTGATGGCAACCACTTTTACTGAGCTTGAATTTTGAATAGCTGTCAGATTTTACAAAGTAATAAGCGTGTCCATGCTACTACCAAAATCAATTTGTGCAGTCTAAATGAAATCACACGAAAATTGTGACAGAGTGGCCACAGAATCAATCTCAAAATTCCTTAACTTTTCCATGACCAAATTTTCATTTTCCCTAACTGACACAAGGAAAAAAATCTTAATTTGTAATACTTACTTGGTGGTAAGTTACACATTTATTTAAATATAGATTTATTTAAATATATAAATACATTTATTTAAATATAAATGTATTTATTAAAGAACCTAAACAATAGATCACAATCTAAGCTTTTCAATTATTAAATAAAATACTTGTATGAAGCAAACAAGTTACAAAAATCATCATTGAAAATTTAAAACTAAAAATTTAGCAAGTAATTAATACAATATTATATTTTTTTATATAATACAATATTAAATATTGGGCACATCCTATGAATGGACAAAAATAGACTAACCAAAAAAATATTTGACTACTTTCGCAGTAGAAGAGCCAAACCAATTTGGTTTAGAGAAACGGAGAAAGACATAACAGAACTGCAGATCACTGACATTATGCTCATGGACAGAACAACCAAAACAATAACCAAGGACAAGAAGCAACGGTTCCAAGGCAAAGTCAAATCCAAGCGAACGATCCAAATCTCTGACGAAGAAAGAAAAGCAAGATCACAACGTATGAAGCAATACTGGACTACGAGGAAGGCACAGAACATTGAGAAGTGATTGATTTGGTGTACCCCAAAGTTGGGTGAAACAAATAAAGAGACTATATTAAATATTTTAAACAATTAAGAAAATTATTTTATTTCACTGTTTAAAAGTCTGAAAATTCCATACTCATACTTGATTAGAGTCACCAGAATGATCCACAAGGTCAGAATGATAAATTAGGTCAGACAAATTTATATCTATCTAGCTAAATATTTATAAACCTAGCTTGGATCAAAGCAAAATAAACAAAATTTTCAGGACTTTTCCTTGTTTTGAAAAATTTACCACCATAGCATTATACTCCTATAGCAATATATCTGCCACTTGGCGATGTTGATATTTGGATGTTATGGATAATCTGAATCGAATGACGTATATTTATTTGGATTACCTAACTTTCAACATTCAATTATCTGCACAGAATAGTTTTGCACGTTGGAAACAAAATGTTTTGGAATCAACGTCAAACCCAAATGTGTGATTTGAAGAAAGATGCATCCATGTATAATCACTTCTGTAAACAATAACGTACATACTATATTCTTTATTTTGTCAATGGCTAAACAAAACTTGATACAATTCCACAAAATAAATAATGCAGAGTGCACTGTTATCTACTTATCTGAGAAGGTTTTTTAGATAAATAAAATACTGATAGATAGATCAATAGATAGGCAATTAACAAACAAACACTGACACATCAAGAAACAGTCACAGAATATTGCTACAGTGCACTCTGCATTATTTATTTCATGGAATTGTTTCAAATTTAGTTTTGCCATTAACAAAATAAAAATGTAGTATGTACTTTCCACTTGACTTCAAATCATGTTTATAAATGAAGCATTCTTTTAGCCAACGTAGTATAGGGACAATGTTTTTTTTTATATTTATAGCTAAAAAAGTATTTATAAACAGTTGTGCTGTATTAACTTTATAAAACTTGCATGTTTATGATGGCACACACTCTTGTGCACGCACACACACACACACACAGATATATATAATTAGTGATTGACTTATGTAAATCACAAGTTAAGAAATTGTAGTTACTTGTGAATTAAAAAAAATACAGGGTGGGGCAGGGAAGTATCCCTACTTTTGAGATGGTGTTGTGTGTAGTGAGGATGTGTTGGAGGAGTGGGGGTAAGCTCGAATGACGCTGTGGCCATGGAATTTTCCGTTAGTACTGCCGTCAGTTGTAGACATGGCTTGGTCGAATTAGCAACGCGCTTTTGCAGTCGAAACGTGTTTCTCTCAAAATAAGTCTATTGTTGCGGTGCAGCGTGCACTGCGAACTCGTTATCGGATTCCAACCCGCAATGCTGTTCCTGACCGCAAATCCATTTTGTTGTGGGTGGAGAACTTCCGTGCATGTGGTAGTGTAGTGCGAAAGAGAGTTGGGGCTCAGAGGACCGTCCGAACTCCAGAAAATATTGACCGTGTCAGAAGATCGATCTTGCAGTCTCCTAAGCGTTCTGCTCGCAAGCACGCATGTAGCCTGGCGTTGTCTAATCGTACTGTGCGTCGTATTCTCCACGAGGAACTACAATTCCATCCATACAAGATGGTAATCGTTCAAGAACTCACACAACGGGACTGGCAACAACGAATACAGGCATGTGAAACTTTCATTGCTGATTTGCCAAATGATGCATGTGTTTTGTTCAGTGACGAGGCGCACTTCCACATTTCTGGAGTTGTAAATAAACAGAATATGCGTTATTGGAGTGGTGCAAACCCTAGGGTAGTTCACGAGAGGCCTCTACACAGTGACAAAGTGACGGTTTGGTGTGCAATCAGCAGTGAAGGCATAATTGGGCCTTATTTCTTCGAGGAGGACAATCGTTGTGTTACCATCAATTCTGAACGGTATGTAAACATGCACCAACAATTTCTTGAACCACAATTGCAACAAAATAATTTGGGACTAGTGTGGTTTCAGCAGGATGGTACCACAGCCCATACTGCTAAAAATTCGATGGCTGTTTTGAGGGAAATGGTCCCCGGGCGATTGATCTCCCGGTATGGTGACATTCCATGGCCCGCGCGCTCGCCGGATTTAACTCCGTGTGATTACTTTTTATGGGGCTACCTCAAGAGTGAAGTGTTTAAACATCGACCCAGGACCCTAGAAGCCTTGAAGCATGCAATTCGCCTTGAAGTTGGCGCGTTCCCACAAGAAATGCTTCGCAGAGTTATGCGGAACCAGGCTACAACAGTGCATTGTCAATGAGGGACATCACTTGCGTGATGTGTTATTTAAAACAAAATAAAATTATTATTACAATTAACTTCCATCTGTACCCTTTTGATGCCACAATAAAGTTTTGTTCAAACATTTTTGGTTATTTTTTAATTTACCTTTAAAATTAGGGATACTTCCCTGCCCCACCCTGTATATATACAAAAGTTTAGAGTTTAGTAGTTATAAGATAGACTATTTTTGTACACAATTAGTATATATACTAGGATAAATGGGTTATGAAAAGAACAAGGCCGAATAAGATTCAACCCCTTTAAAAATGGTTGACATTGAAATAAAAGATTGTGTTTCAATATTTCGTACCTGTATTGAATTTAATAATCTAATGTAAACCTGAGTAATTATGTGTTATATTTAAGTAGTAATTTCCATTTATTTGAATTTCGTAGATTATTTGATCAAATCGCACGATCCTTGTGTTTTTCCAATAAATATCAGTCTATTAATAAACCGACCAGTCAGCCGGTCGATTATTACTTTAATATTTTATTGTAACTGTAAATATATTTTACCTGTAATTTCTTTTTTGCCATTCCAATTGTATCCGTAGTGAGCAGTGGCAACTTGACATCTTGGCAATTTGATGACAGTCTTAATTTTAGAACAATTTCAGTACCCCCTTCACCTGCTTCTTAACAAAGAAAATAAATTGAATAACATTCATATTCATAGTTTTCACTTATGGAACATAATTGGTCCTGAAAAGGAACAAGTATTAAACAAATCTGCTTAATAGTAAACATATTAAGGTTGTGAAATATATTTTTTTTTAAATTGTCTGGTTTTTATTTGCTATTTAATTAAAACACACACACCACACGCATGTGCACGCGCGCACGCACACACACACACACACACACATACACACACATTCCTTAACACCACACTTTATGCTAGTTAGGCTTGTGTGGACAAGAGCTCAATGTCAATGGAGTAACGCAACAGGAGTATCTGCAGCGCAAACTCCAAAGAACCATGAGGTTCAGAGATGTAGCAAACTGGCCGGTGCCACATCGAACACCAAGTTCCTGTAATTATTAAACAAACAGTATGTATAGTTTTTTACACTATTTAATTTACTAGATAAATTCTGAACGTCCTCCCTAAATTTTTTTTCTTACATTTCTGCAAATATCGTTTCCAGATCCACTGTTAGATATTTAAAACTTAATTTTGATGTTGGTACTATTCCGGCAGTCCGACGACGTACGAGTCGCGTGTGTAGCTTGGCCAAGCTGAATTTCATGGTGAATATTTTAAACGTGTAATTGTGCTCAGTGTTTGTCATGGATGTTTTAACGTTTTGTTTGACTTTGTGATGACCTCGACAGAGGGATTTAACATTTTGATAATGGCCTGAAGATGAAACGATAGAATTTCGAAACCGCAGTAGCCTATACGAGGTGAGTGGATAGACCACTGACGGGAAGAATAGGTTATAATCCTAATTATTTGATGTTAGTAGTAGTGTTTTTCAAATATGAATTTTGTTTTTTTCCACGTTTTCAAATCATTTTTTTTTTTTTTTGTAAACACAACTTAACTGTTATTAACTCTTTATCTTTTAAATCTATATACAGTCGACCTTGGTTATAACATCCTTGGTTAGAAGGCTAACTCGGTTATAGCGTTGTTTTCATAATGTCTCCAATATTCTATATTAAGTGTACATGTATTTAGGCTCAGTTACATGTTTTGTGAACTCTGATACAACGCTGTCACGTTGCTGTTATAGTCCAGGCACTTTGTAAACGGCCTACGCGAGAATTTCTCATGCATGTAGGAAAATTTCCCTCCAGTTCCCTCCAACAGGGACTCAGAATCTGCCAATTTGAGTACAAACTGTTACTACTCAGCGATAGTGAAGGAAAAAGGATGAGTTATGGTGACATAGTAGGGACATGACTTCTCACTCGCATATTTTTTCTCTTTGTCCTACTGGTGCTCTTAGCAGTTTTCTAAGCTGCTGACCTACAGCCACTCTCACTTGAAGTACAATTTGTGTTCTATTTTTAGAATAAAGGTTAAGAATAGAAACGGTTCGTTTCTTAGAATTTTGTTGCAGGCTAAACAAACAATGTAAATTGTGTTGTTCCCGCAAAAGTTCTCTTTTTCACACACATACACTCTGTTCGTTTACAGCACTCATATACGTTTCGTCTCTTCAACCGCGTTATATCCGAGGTCGGCTGTGTGTGTGTGTGTGTGCACGTGCGCCCTACAAAGTGGAGTGTGAATTGCTTGTCGTACATCATCGATACAGAAATATCAGTTTAACATTGATAATAACATCGTTAAAATATATCAGTGTCATTAAAACATCGAACAAAATTAACTGATATTTTTGACATGTCAATGTTTCAGGAAAATATGAGGAAGTTCTGTTAGTAGGATAGAAGGTGAGTCATTGATGATATACCTGAAAGCAGTGAGGAGAAAGCTGCAAAAAACTTATTGCTTAGTTAAGCCATACTATTAATTTCAAAAATATTTGATATTTGACAATTACATCTATATATCAAACACAAAAATCTGTATTTTAACATATTTCAAATTCATGCAAAAAAAATTTCATGTAAAAAAATCTAAAACATATCTGTGTGTAGAATGTTTAACTGTAAATTACCAATGTATAAACAAACTGGATATTTTGACCTTAACTCTTTTTTTCGGAGTTTTAAAAACTGAAAAACCTAACCTGAAATATGTCAAATGTTATAACATCTGACCTTCATGTGTGAATTTGGGTAGAAGGATCAAAACAGACCATTCACCACAAAAATAAACCTTATCTTCGGCTGTTATGCTTACCAGTGCTCTCTGCAGGAGATTCTCGGCCATTGTCTTCCTTAACAATATTTATTGGATACGACAAACAGTAAACAGGTACCTGGTAGCGAGTGCCTAACTCATCATAGCATTCTGTCAAGAAACCTGCAAGCAGCAAGAAATACAATACAGCTTTTGTTATAACGTGTTTGCTATTGAGAACAATCTGCTATAGGAGGAATAAAACCGTGTTGATCTAATCGTATAATTTAACAATTATGACTTGTGAACTATCTCATGGTCATCAGATTCATTTTTACATTTTAAATGGAAATAAGAATTTAAAATGTTAATTTATACAGACTTACATACTAATAAAATTGGATTTTCAAAAACTAACTGAAAAAAGTAATAAATATTTCAAGGTATGAAATGGCTGCCATTTTGAAACTTGTTGAACAGATTTTGCTGTGTAATAACCTATTACTGAAATCGATTTTTCAGCTGTCTGAATCAAATTACATTAAATCTATCTCTATCGGGGATTGCATGTTTTGAATACAATAAGTGGCGATAGTATAAGGTGGCACATTGGGAAACATGATGCACACTGAGGTCCTTGGCATAAGCTAGCTTTATGGACCACGACTCTGATCTGTAAAACATAAAATATATCAATACGATTTATTTATAAAGTACTGTTGATGTGTTTTAAAGTTTTTAATAAAATAAGTATGTTTTTCAACATACTATATTGCTGTAGTTACAATTAAAAACAGTACACTAGTGTACCCACATTTTTCATAAGAATACAGCACATAAAAGCTAGCCTACCAAGAATGTTATCAACATTTATAGTCAACTCAATTATCCATGATAATGACAAGATGGATACCGCAGATAAAAATTATAAAATGTTACATCACAGTTATTTAAATTTAATTTAATAAATTCTAAAAAAAAATATTTTTTCTCCAAAGATTAAATCACTTCTCTATGAATACTGGACATTTTCAAGAAAACTTAAAAACATAAATAAATGTAAATACACTAGCTGTGATGTACATGCACACTATATACACTAACTGCATGATCAGAATAATCACCTGCTACAATATAAAATATACTGCCTAACTTGAAAACTATCGCTATCTCCCAGGCTATTCAGTTCCTGTTTATGCTTTTGGCAATGTTTTCCAACTGTTTATGCTTCACACACATCATCAGATAAAAATTGATTATGAAAACAAACTGTATCAAGAATTTTTTAAGTTCATCTAAAAAGGCTGATCCAGATCTCTTTGGACAAAAATTACAACCAAGACCTATGAGTTAGGGAAATTTAAATTAGAAGTGATTAAAAGACAGCAAAGATTTTGAGGAGGCTTCAGATTTCTGACGGCTCTAGATTTCAAGCATTTTATATTTCAGAAGATGAAGTCAATGTTAAAGCAGCCATGGAAATTAATACCAAGAAGAGCAACATTCCACCTACAGGAATGGATCCGTTTTTTTAGGGATCATTTGGAATGAAAATAAAAATTATTATCCTTTGTACTGATGTTGCAAATATGAGGGTTGTCCGTAAAGTAAGGTTCCCAAGGCGCTATAGTCGCTGCGAATGTTGCTACGCGGGATGCGGTAACATTGGCTTGCAACTTGGTTCCTCCACTCCCAATCCCCATTCTGTGAGCAGTCTGCGACGCTCAGTCTTGGCTTAGTAGCCGTTAATAATGGAGTTGCCTTTTCTGTCTCCCGCCAGGTGTGAATGATGCTCTGTGATTCGTTTTTTGTGTGCAAGAAACACTGCGCCGGTGGACATTCATATCCAACTGTGTGAAGTCTACGGAGAAAAAATTTATGAGCATACAACACATACGCAAATGGTGCAGAGAATTCAAAGACGGATGTACAGACGTTATGATAAACAGCGTTCCGGACAGCCATCTGTTTTGGACGAAACAATTGTGAAAGTGGAAGAAGCAATGCTGAACGATCGAAGAGTGACTGTTTGGGAGCTCTCCAAGATGATTCCTAATGTCAGCAAGACCTGCATTGATAAAATTTTGACAATCCATTTAGGATATAGCAAGGTTTGTGCAAAGTGGGTCCCAAGACAGCTTACAGCAGACCACAAATGGCAACGGATTGATGTAGCCCGCGAATTCCTTCAGGCCTACAAAACCGATGGCGAGAAATTCTTGGACTCCACTGTCACTGGGGATGAGACTAGGGTATACTATATGACACCGGAAACGAAAGAACAATCACGTCAGTGAAAACATCCAGAATTGTCGAAGCCGCGGAATTCGGTAATTTGGATGGGTTACTGTCACAAATCCGCCCTTCTGCCCGGACTTAGCCCCCGTGACAAAAATCTCTTCCATAATTTGAAGAAACACTTTGGTGGGACGCATTTCAGTACCGGAGAGGAGCTGAAAGAAGTTTTAACCTACCTCCGCGGCATGGTGGGAGAGTTTTTCGACTCAGACATACAAAAGATGGTTCTCATTGTATGCAAAAATGCATCGATCTCAATGACGATTACGTTGAAAAATAAAAAAAGTGTAAGCTTTCCAAAAATGTATTTTTCAATGCAAATAAACATGATTTTCATTGTGAAAAATTATTGGGAACCTTATTTTACGGACAACCCTCATATTACACTTCATAGAGTACTTTATTCACCATTTAAAAACCAGCATAAATTGAATCATCCTTCAGAAAAATTTAAACAAAATATTATTTTCATAACTGTTAAGAAGACATATTTGGACAGACTATTCACTTCATTTTTTAGAATCTTATATGTTTTTCTATCAAACTTTCTAGTTAGGAATAATTTTTCATTTTTTTTTTAACTTATGAACCTTGTTTTTTATTTTTAGACTTTCAAATTCTTCAGCAAACTTATTTTGGACGCTTTTGTTTAAGTCACTGAATTCAGATCTCAATAGACGAAAAAAATTCTTCAATAAAAATGTTCATCTTTTCTATAATTTTAAACTTTCCAAACTGACGGAATCTTATGCGTTCACTTATGAGCTTTTTTACTAATATCTAACTGCTTTTTTTTGACAACCTTACTGCTAATGAACGGGGGTTTAGCAACTACCTCGTAGGTATTACATTCTCACGTTTGCACTATATTAAAAATGTTAAAAATGATTCGTATGCATCACCAATTTCAAAGAATTTTTCAAAATAATGTATTTTAATATTAATTTCAGGTTCGCACCGTGAATCTTTTCTGTTTTTAAAATTGTTACTTAATGATGGAATATTGGTTATTATTACAGTTTATTCGGACATTTGGCATCATTTGTGTGTATATAACAATATTTGATGTTTCGAGAGTATGGATCAACTCCTGTTCTCAAATATCATTTGTTTTAACACAATATATGTGCTGTAAACATTTATAAGTGTGTGTGTGTGTGTGTGTGTGTGTGTGTGTGTGTGTGTGTGTGTGTGTGTGCATGGAAAATGTACAAATAAATTGAACTAATAACAGCAACTCTCTTTGCCTATGTCACGGAAATGTAGTCAGTCACTGCAATAATAGAATAAATTCTTTTATTCAAACATAATTGAACAAAAAATCCTTTTATCTTGACATATAAAAATCACATTTAGATAACATTTCTAACAATGTTTTGAACGTAGTAAGCAGCAAAACCCGTCACACTAATCATAATAACTGCCACAACAGTAACGTAAATTTAGAAATGGAATCTGTCTTTTGTGATATGATCAGTATAGGCAGCTGATTGGATTAACCAATGAATGCAATAACTGTTGTCATATTTCTAACACCCATCAAAATGTAATCTAAAGGTCAGGATTGGTGCTCATTTCAAGAACCTGGGTCTGGGTCTCTCCATAACGGCCATTACAAGAGTTTTCCATTTAAAAAAAGCACTAATAAGTGCAGAATATAGGAAATTGTAATACTCTTAATTAATGTTTTCATACACTAGTTGTTTTATTGAAATTGAAATTAAATTTACAATAAGTTGTGAACAGAAAAAAATGTTCATAATTTTAACACATTACCGAGATTTAGTGTTTTTTGGGAGATAGAGACATACATTTTGTTTAAAACAAATCGGACCTACATGCCAAATTTCATCAACACTGGTTAATTTGTTTAGTTTCTTCTAATATGCACACATAAACAAACATCTTTTATAAATGTGAATTAACAATTACATGAAAAATACAATATTTACTTGTATTGTTATGTAATTAATTATTACACTAGTATAAATCAACAATTAAAATTAAAATGACTGTTATGCAAAATAATAATTACCATTAGTTTATGTCACAAAATGAAATTAATTAGATACGCATGCCCAAGTTAATGAATTAATTGAATCTGACATGGTGTTGCAATATATTTACTGTATAAACACAATGACTATTATATACATAATTAATGACTCACATAGAAACACTCTTTTCCAATAATTCATAAACAACTGAACCAATCAATGTGATATTAAACACAAGATATTCTAAGACAAACTTCTGTGCCTGAATAGTCTTTTTTTTACAAAAATATACTTTTTTGCGATTGAAATAAAAATTAAATATTTGTTATTATTAGGAATTAATCAATAACAAATCCACTTATATGAAGTCTTAGTTTAATCTGACTTATTTTACATTCTCTTTACAATGTATAAAATATAGCAAAAAAAGAAGCTAATTAGTAGGTACGAATTCATCCCTCTAAGGACACAAAAGCCTCTGAAACTTTTAAATTCAAGGTTTATTATTTTGTATATAGTATAATATTAAAAAATCTGTTAATGTAAGAATTTATCAAATTTCCCATACAAAAGTTTAATCATTGATTAATAAGACAAAATGTAGTAAAATAGTAAGGATAGTTCAGGAACGCATCTTCAAAATGCATGTAATTATTGAACACCAAATGCAATTTTATGTTTATTAACATGTTATTAGTTTTTTGGCTTACAGTAGTGAATGGTTCTAGAGCAAATACTTAAATTGATGGTTTTTTTTTGCACTGAATAACTAACTAGTAACTATTAGCTGACATGTCTTTATCATTCGTTATCACTCAGAAAGCACAGTAGTGATAACTGTTCCAACACAAACAACGAAGGTTTATAAATAAATCTTACAAATTTTAGTACAAAATCCAATGTACATGCTCACTACATTTATTGACAGATTTTAAATTAAATATTTACACTGATAAAACGGACACTTCAGATATATCACACTATGAAAATGCACCGACTACCAAAAATATGATCACTGAAATCGAGCAGCAGAAACATTTGCTCTGTCAGAGTGACTTATTTATCCGAACAAACAAGGAAACTTTAAAAAAATATTTAAATTAAAGATATTTCAGATGTAATTTTCGAGATTTTGGAGGAAATATCTAATTTTTTTTAAGTAATAACACTGTATTAAAATTTTATTTCCTGACATTTTTAGGTTTAAGAAGTCACTCCTCTGTGGATTGTAAATGACCTTGATTATTCTCTGGTTCATTACTCAGAACAATCAAGACGTTATATATTTTTAAAACATAAAATCTAATAAGCAATGAGAAAAAATACAGAGAGGTAATGTTCACCTGAACTGTTGTTCCTTTCAAAAATGCTATTTTAACTGTGGTTATGTTTATTGTCATTGTTTACATTAAAGTAAATATTAATAAATAAACCATTATTATTTATTTAAATTAATATTGAAGTATTTATGTTTGACCATATTAGAGATACAAAGTGATTATCGTAATTAATATGGTTGGAGACGGCTTTGTTTAATTAGTGGTCACAGAAAACAACCAAAGACCAAAGGCTTAGCTTCTTAGTGTTTCTATAAAACATCAAAATATTTTTTTAAATATTATTACAACCTCTATAAATAATTCTGTAAACCGAATTTTTGCTGAAAATAAGAAATAGACAAAATATACATTACTATTAATTGATAATGAGGTATGAATATTATTATTGCTTCTGATCTGTACCATTGTCATGTCTATTTGGTTTACTCATTGCATTAATATCATATTTTATAATAATTTGTTGTGATTCTCAATTTACTTTTCTGTGTTATTTTTTTTGCCCTGCATCTTCTTGTCTTACATCATTAACCATAACGTTTTATTATTGCAACATAGCCACTGGACCGCATATTTAAGTAATTATGATTATGACCTATTCTTCCCGTCAGTGGTATATTTACTCACCTCATAAAGGCTACCGCAATTTCGAAACTCTATTGTTCCATCTTTAGGCCGTGATACAAAATGTTAAATCCCTCTATCGAGGTCGTCACAAAGTCAAACAAAACATACATCACAAACACTGAACACAATTACACGATTAAAATACATACAATGAAATTTGGTTTGATCAAACAATACGTGCGACACGTATGTCATTATATTCCAGACTCCGGAATGTCATGTGTCGTTGAGTCCGGACAATCTTGTTTACATAAACAATCCACTTAATATTTGAATCATAGACTATTCCAAGATACTTGCAGCTATCTACTCTTCGGAGATGTTGACCGTTTATAGAAATACTAATATCATCTTATGGGATTGAATCTCTATAATTTCCGAAGGTAATATATACTATAAGTATTAATTTGTTAAAATATAACCATGAGTAAACACCATCAAGCTTCGAAGTCATAGTTTCAGCCACTTCTACCCACGATAGCCCATCCATTGGAGCAACAGTATCATCAGCATAGGCTACCAGTTCCTCATAAAGAGATAACAGATCATTTATAGATAGAATAAACAGAACTGGTCCTAAAATAGATCCTTGAGAGATACCTACATTTGTCACAACTTGTTGGCTTTTAACAGTATTCACCTTAACTACTTGTATTCTGCCACTTAGATAAGATTGCAAGAGATAGACACACGCCTCTAATTCCCATATTATACAACTGTAATATTTTTTATAAGCATCAAATATAAATGTGTCCAAACGTTGAAGATAGCAAACGGTTCAGCAGTAAAAACATTAGATTTTTTGTTGTTATTTTAACCTCATGTTATTACAGTGAAGTTATTATTGCCTCCCTAAATGTAAGTGTGAGTGAAAAGTGTTAAAGTTTTAAGTGTAAGTGTGTGTTAGACTCGGGTACTGCGAGACTTCTAAATCCTCTCAATAGGTGCAGCTAGTCTGCACCTCCCTGCTGGGTGAAAACATTAGAAACCCAGAGCAATCTATATGAAGTATTTGCATATAAAATACATACTATTTGTTAGAACTACATAAGTAACAAATTTTCTAAGAATTTATAATTAATTTACCATTAGGAACTGATATGTTTGCGCCGTCAAGAATTGCTTGAGCCAGTTGAAAGTCGAGTGACTCGGCTGCTATCGCAGCAGCCCGCAGTGCATCCCATATTTCCTTCCTGCCTTCAAAGGCTGGAGCTGTATCCCAAAATTCATCTCTTTTACTTCTCAGTTGACCTTCAGTCAATGGCACATCGGATTTCCAACGAATATTATCATGGCACAAAGGATGATTTTTCCTAGTACTTCCTACAGGGAAAACAACACAATTGTATATTTCAAAACGTTTAAAATGTTAAATCATTCATTACAGTATTGTCACATGGGTAATTTGTTATTTAGCGTAGCTCGTTTTGATTTTCATAAAATTCTGAATAATATTTATATCCAACTTTTTTTCATGCAGAATTATCATAGGGAAAGTTAATTTCTTTGATGAACATTACTGATTATAGAATGCTTGGCCATGATGTACTTATCATGGTTTGAAAACATCACAAATTCTTCTACAAAATAAATATTATTGTTTAATAGATTGAGCTGCCATTAGTTAATTACTCTTCTAATCAGTTAAAAATGTACACACCATGACAACAGTTTCTTCTTGTATATTATTCATGTGTCTTGTCTTTTTTAACTCAGTGAAAGACACATTATCTCTGTAATCGTTCGCAAACTGTCATTTTTAATTATTTACTTATCACTTGCAATTATTACAGTACTTATTTATTACAAACAAAGTACTATTATTTAGTACAATAATAAACAAAGTTAATGTCATAACTGTGTTAACTTAAAGGTTTTATGAAATATGTACACTTCGTGAATATATGGTCTTGATATTTGGTCAAATCTAAGAATAAAAAGTTAAAGTAGGCTATAAATATCTGAAAATCTGTAAAATTTTATATAAAATACCGTGGTACCCCGGTTAATAGTCTTAACTTGTTCCACAACTACGACTGTTATCTGAACAAACTACTGTGTGAGTCAGCATTTATAATAGAGACATGGAAAACATTTTCTTCTTCTTCTTTTCGTTTCACCCTCTTTGGGGTACGCTGAATCAATCATTTCTTGCGCGCTGTACTTTTCTTTGTTCCCAGTAGCTCTTCATTCTTTCCGATCTTCTTTTCCTCTCCTCTTCCGAAATGATAGGTTTAGGTCTTATTTTGGTTTTATCTTGGAATCTTATTCTTTCGTCCTTGGTACTTATCTTAGCAGTTTGGTCAAGCAGTGAATTTTCTGTAATTTTTAATTCTATTAGGTCTTTTTCAATTTCTTTAAACCAGTTCGGTTTTGTTTTACGATTATGGAAAAAATCAAACACCTGTTTCGTCAGTCTATTGGAATTCATTCTAAGAAGATGGCCGTAAAAATTTATTCTCCTTTTTCTCATAGTATCTGACAGTTTTTCAATTTTCTTATAGAGAGCTTCATTTCTTATATACACTACCTTATTATCCTGAAATTTTGTTCCTATAATTTTTCTTAAGATTTTCCTTTCCGTTATTTCAAGCTTTTCCATCTGGCCTATGCGATTCATGTTAATGTTTCTGCTGCGTACAGTGCTTCCGGCTTGATCACTGTTTTATAATGTTTAATTTTGGACCCCCATGAAAGGGATTTCTTATTGTATGTTTCTTTCGTCAATTGGAAGGCCAATTCAACTTGGTTTTTCCTGGATTCCATTGCCTTGCCTTCATCTGCATTCCAACTAATTCATTCACCAAGATATTTGAACTCTTTTACAATTTCTATTTTCTTTTCTTAGATTTTAAGGTATTTATTTGGGTATTTGTTGTTTGTCATGATTTTGGTCTTTTCAAAAGATATATTTAGACCTATTTTAGCTGCTTGTTTCTTCAATTCAAGAAACCTGCTCCCTTGCTTCCTCCATTGTTTCAGCAAACAAGGCCATATCATCTGCAAATGCAATACAGCTAATTCTGAGATTCTTCTTTTTGTAACCCAATCCTATTCCACTTTTTATAACATTTTGTTACATAGAAAAAAAATAATTGAGGTCTCACCATTAATATGTCAAAAATGAAGAATGGAGAAAATTCACAGAACAGAAGTCACACTTTATTTTAACTAAATTCATACAAATGTAATTATGCCCCCCTCCACACACACACACAAATCAATTCTGTATATTTTTTTGGTTCATACTGTAGCTTTTTTTAGTTCAATAGTCAAAGTTTGTCTTTACTTCCACTACTACAAGCACTTCTTTTAGGACCCATTTAATTAATATCCACAAAAAAAAACTGAAAACAGGATTTAAACAACAATTTGAAACTTTCACACATTTTGTTAAATTTAGAAATCAAAAGTATTAAACACATAACCTTAAAACTTTTTAAATTTTGTAATGGGCAAACATATTACATACACAGTAAAAGAGTTGATGACACACTAAATAAAATTAGGTATGATGACAGAAAAGGCAATAGGGGTGGGCATTCTGAGAACAGAAAACTAAGAAATATCATGAAAGTTATTGTTCTACAAAAACCAAACCCCCATCAATGAAAGACTTGTTTGTGTTAATTCATTTGTCATCTGCATTAGCCCAAGTGTGCACAATAGTTGGAAAAAAAAAAAAAAAAAAAAAAAAAAATTTGTGTTAATTCAGCAGCTTGTATTTTCTGTAGCACAGATTCTGTAAATGTAGTATCTATACATTTACACATCTGCTTAGAAATAATTTAAACAAAATGAAACCACTCAGCCCTTTATCTGAAACCTAAACTGTTATGTGGGTCATTTTTCCTTAGACCTAGATGAATTAGACCTAGCTGCTTGTTCGATATGATAATTGTCTAAGTCGATGTTACCAGGTGTATCACTATATGTTTAAAATAGGCTTTCATTAGTGACATTTTGTATTAATACAAAACATAGGCAGTAATGTAGCAAAAAAGGTATAATGCTAATAGAAAGCTTGCAGGAACTCCAGCTGTACCCAGCTTGTAACTGTAGAGTACAATATCACAAATTCAACAAATTAATAACTTAAGCACGGTATACCGTGCTGCTCTGCATTACACACCGTGAGCAGGCACATTTGCACCAAAATTTAACTAAATGTGCAAATGTGGAGCGATTGCCATGCAATGCTGGGCATGTTTGAAATCAGAACAGCTTGGTTTTTACCCGAACGAGACACAGCATGACACTATGCCATGCAAGTGTGCAATCCAGTGATGTGCAACATGCCGGTGTAAGTGAATAGTTTTAAATGTTATGGTTTTTCTAGAAACATGGCAAACTCGCCCATTTTCAAGTCATCTCAGTTTCTGTCAACACCCTTAGATGCTTACAGGAACCATCAGCATTTTATGATTTATAAAAAGTATAGAATATCAAAATAAAACCCTTATGATACAATGAGCTTATTGACTTAATTATATTGAAATATCACTGACAGTACTAATTACAACAATATCCACAGCTTGCTTTCATTTTAGACTAACTTTGAAGCAATATTCACACAGACATATGCACACAAAATATGCAAATAAAAACAACAACAGATACAACACACAATGTAAAATAACCTTACTATGTGCACACTAGCACATCAACACTGATATTGCTTGCTAATGTATATACAGGGTGTCTACCAGCTCCCTTGAGCAAAAATCAGGGACTTTTTGGGGACATATATTACAAAAAAATGGGATCTTGAATTTCTTCGACATTAATGACATCATACATAATATTAGTTCCACGATTAAATACACTAAATTGTATATAAAATTAAGTTTTTTAGAAGCCTACTTGAATTTTTGGCTAACAGAGGCACATTCTACTATTTTTCCATATCAATGCTTATTTATCGGTATTTCGTATCGCAATTTACAAAATCACTGAGATGGAAAGGAAATTATTATTTTACAGGAAAAAGGTTATTTTCTAATTTCCGGTATTATCCGTAACATCCAGGACCACTTGATAAAATCGTGTCTTATGAAAAAAGCACCGAGGCGACTATGAAAAAAGCAGAACAAGTTGAACGGCATATTTACCAAAAATTAACACATTGTATTGTTCTATTAATTTATATTATTTACAACTCAAATATTCACTTTTTCAGCAGGCTATTTGTTGATACATGACTGCTTTTAGTATGGTGGTAAATATGAATTAACAACTAGCATTTAATCATTAAAAATATCATGGATTACGTCATTTGCCACTTTTACTTTCCATTTATTAATAACTTCCCTTTGTTTCTGCACTTTTATATTTTGAGTTATTAATATCGAGCATATAATAAAGCATTTTGGCATGCAAAAATTGCCAAAACTGATACAACTAGTCAGTTGTATAATGCATTCATGCATTCATTTTTAACATAATACAAAATATAAGTGTGGAAAGTATAATAGTTGGAAAACAATTGGAAAAAATTATCAGTAACTTCTAACAATAACTACTATGCAAAAGTAGCAAACACGTTTTTCAATGCATGATTTACTTGATCATAATCACTAAATAAACATGATTTATTTAGTGCATATAATTAATAATAAAAACAATAAATTTTCTTTTATATATATAAGTTTATATATATAAACTAATATATATATATATATATATATATATATATATATATATATATATATTATGAACCTTACTTAACACAGTATCATATGAAAGTTTCAGACCATGTTAAGACTTATAGCAGATATAAATCAATGACTGTTTTATTTGATACATGTAATTAATAATAAAAACTTATAAGAACATACCTAACACAGTTTCATACGAAAGTAGTATTGTGTAAAAGTTACTATCCTTAAAATAACTACAAGAATGCAATGGTTTATATGGATTGGCATAGTAAATCTAGGCAATAGCATTACAATACAGTTCTATAAGAAATTACAAAAAATCATAATGAATAGTAAGAAATTTAATCTTCTACAAGTAAATATATCTCTTAATTGAATATTAAAGAACGTAATGAAAGAATTATTTAAAGATCATTAATCTTATAAAACAAGTGAAACAGTATAATATATATAAAAAAAATGATGTTAGCATCAGTTTTAGAGAGCTAGAAATATTTACAATTTTATTCAGGAAAATGAATAAATTAATTTTAGAGAAACCATTTTTGAATCTACTCTCTAAACAACAATTCAATTGGAACTGTTGGAAAAGTAAATGTTTCCATGCTGTTCTGGAAATTTACTTTACCTAATAAAGTATTGAAAAAATAAAATATACAAAACAGTTATAATTTCATCTTGAATAGTTCCCATACATTTTTTAAAAGACAAACCTAACTTTATAAAGCAATTAATATTTTAAAACCTATTATAACTACACTTATACTAATTATACTAACCAGGAGTGTTTATGATAATCCAATTATGTTTTAAACCCCTAATAAGCTACTTCAAAAATTAACCTTTTACGTACATATTTTTGATACACTAGGCAATCGGTACAATATTATGTTTGTTGTAATACAATGTCTTAACCTACATTATTATTTTTTTTTTTTTAATGTTTGGTTAACCTAACCTAATATTATACTAAGGCTACTAAGATATTGGCCATATTGTTGTAAGCAATATATACAAAAAAACTAATGTCTCAAATTCTCCACACCTCCCTCATCCTGTATGGATATATATATATATATATATATATATATATATATATATATATATATATATATTACAAAATTACTTAAGTAGAATGGTTTCCTTTTAGATGATACAAATAAATATTTTAAAAGAAGAGGCAATTTGACTAATTAGGCCTAGCAATAATAAAGTCCCTACATTATTAAAATAAAGAGGTTACCTAATATGTTAACCTTCTATTTAACTCTTCCATTTTTTTTTTTTTTTTGTTAGTTTAAAGGAAATATCAAGCAAACATTTATCACTAGACATTAACAGCCTGAGACACTAAAATTATGCAAATATTGTGTTTAATAGTCATGCCTAGGAATTTTATTGACTTTTAAACTACTATAGTTAATTTTCGTCAAGAACTAATTTAAGTAAGTTAGATATAGTTTTGACTTAAAATATATAGAGCCGAAAAGTATATAAATTACATCTACTTAATTTATAACAATTGCTAAAAATAAGGACGTTTGACAGTTGGACTAAGGGGCCTACTGCTATATCAGACCAACAAGAGCAGAATATATTAACCTCGGGAACAGATAAAATTATGTAATGAAGTCAAAACTATCATCAGTTAATCAGTACTATTCTGTCCTTATAAATAATTCCATGGAACGATAGCTTTTTGATATCAAAAATCAAAATATTCACGGAAGTACACAGACCTACCCTACCTTTGTATCTACCTGAACTTGGCCGCGACACATTTTCTGAAGAGCCGTCAATTCCACCACTCCTACTTCTATTTATTCCAATACATCCTCCCATTCTGTATTTCGCGACAATTGCGGCATTGCAGCTTTATTTTTAACAAACCACATCCAAAAGCACCCATTTCACGAACACCATACAGACGGCCATGTTCATTCTCTCATTCTTTAATTCTTGTCTCCTCCCCTTCCTTCCCTTCCCTTGTACAATTCCAGTGTCCACTGTCCCTTGCTTGTTCATTATCACAGCCATGACAATAATGATTTCAACAATGAAATGTAGGTGTGGCCATAGATATAAGAAAATTTGTCTTAATATTTTCATATAAATTACATAAAATTCTATCTTAAAAAACATTGTAAAATAATTTTAATAATAATAAAAACAAAACGCCATCAAAAGTAAAACAAAAGTACTAAATTACTAAAAGTACTAAATGTATAATCTGTAAATACATGTAATTACTATGCTACAAAAATTAATTTGTGCTTTCATTCAGTAAAATAGTTTTTCTATTATTTATAAATATTTGAAACTATCAATTCCTTAGAATTATTGTTATTATTATACTCTTTGAAATAACAATAACATGTTATTTAATCATAATTATTAGTATTATTTAATAATTTCAATAATAATACATCAAAATAATCTACTGTGTAAGTGATATAATATTAGCATGTTGTGTACAACTTCATAATGACAACGTACTGTCTTTACAAACGTAGTGTTTCATTAGACTCTCACCAGGTAGCATTAAAATTCAAGCAGGATGTATCCATGGTAACAATTAATTGAATAAAATATTATTCAAGATAAACAAAAAATACTCTAAAGCTGGTAAATTAACAGATAAAAGGTATGAAATAATATTTTGTATAAATTACGAATCTTTACAAAAATACAAATTATTTATGGCAACCAAATTAGCAATATAATGAATTAATTGAAAATGGATACATCCTCAAGTATTTCAAGAGTTTCTCAAATTATTAGTTCTTATCCAACAGAAAACCTTCAATTGAAAGATCCTATTGATTTAGATGATTTATTTGGATTCAATGACAATTGGCAAAAGTCAATTTCTGAAATCAAAACAGTCGATCCTCTGTATCTACCAAATAGGGTTTTTATTAATCATGTTGATACCTTTAATGGAAAATATTTTTCAAAGGTAAGTTTTTTTGTTGTTATTTTAGGGCGAAAAGCACATTTAGGCTATTATCGCCTCCATAAGTGTAAGTGTGAGTGTAAAGTGTTAAAGTCGTAAGTGTAGTATTCCCCAGTATCATTTTCTGTTGGCCCATTGTTGGTATTTTGTTTTCACACACAGTTGGGCAACGGTTAAAATTGGCACAAATGCTCACCAATTAATAACAAACCAAATCCCAACATAGGGCCAACAATTAAACATCACCAAAAACCAACAAAGAAATTGTTGACCCAACTTACTCCCAACAGTTACCCAACTAACTTTCAATGGTAACCATACTAATTACCAACAAGATTAAAGTGTTATATTTCTATTCAGTTGATTAGTGAACTTAATAGTAATCATAACTTCTCTACATTTGCGAAGATATTTAAATACCTTTTATTATCTAATGTAGAATATTCATATTCAAACAAATATATAATATGTAGCTTACTTTAGCTTTTTAATTATATATTATAACATACATATTATTTGGAGTAAGAATACATATTGAATTTGATAAGAAAAAGTATTCAAATGTGTTCACGGATGTAGAAATGTTACGATTACTAAGTTCATTAATCACATAATAAAATATAATATTTTAAACATATTGGTAATTAGTAGGGTTAGGCCTATTATTGAAAGTTAGTTGAGTAACCAACAGCATATTTTGTTACAAAAATAAGGTTATTTTATAAAAGAGACAAAATTTATTTAAATGACAATTGTGAAAAACCAAGTCAAAAAAAGCAATATAGCACCAGATTACGACTATAACTGTACTGTACATATAGGCTGTGCAACTATGACTGATAAGTACATCATAAAATCATCCATAGTAAATAATTATAGTAAATAACTTATAGTAGAAATAAAATATGATTTAAAAAAAATTTTTAATTATAGTAACTAATTAAATAAAGTTAGTATAGTAATTAAAGATATAATATTATTCTGTTCACAATTATGCTAAAAAAAAATGTTCTGTTGTTGGCAATTCTGTGTAAGTCATCACGTGCATTTGCACTTTGCAGTAAATTTTACAACATCGATAAAATACTATTATACTAACAAATAAGACACTATTTTTAAACTTTTGAAATAATTATACCCTATTTAATTTAGGAGATATTTATTTTAACAAAATATTTCTTATAATTTCTGCCAACTAAGAATTAATGGTGGGCCAACAGCACAGGTTTTCATGAATGTAACAGTTGGCCTAGCAAAAAAACAACTAATACATTGAAGATAATTCGTTGGCATATTAACTAACCATTGTCCGACCTTGCTGACAAATAAATCCCAACATTGGGCAAACAATGTGTGCTACTGGGGTTGTAAGTGTGTGTTAGACTTGTGTATCACAAGGGACGTCTAAATCCTCTCAATAGGTGCAGCTAGTCTGCACCCCCCTGCGGGGTATCACAGGTAATAATATAAGTTTTAGGACAATGTATTTTTATTTCTTTCATTGTTCTCATTTGTGATGTGCTTATAAACCACAATAATCTGTCTCTATCCTATTTTATAATTATAATAACTGCATTAGATTAGACCTACAGTCAAAAAAATATCTAAATAAATAATAATTCTTATTTCTTCTTCTTATTATTATTTTTTTAATTATAAAAATATTTATATTTAAATTGAGTTGTTGGTTGCCGCAACATGTCATCGTCATCATCGTCATTGTCGTCATCATCATCATCGTCATCGTCATCATCATCAATGTAATTATCATCATCATTATTTTAGACCCAAGGAACACTGGGTATCCATAGCTAATGATTAATAAAAACAATTATGTTATCTTATTTCAGTTTTTACTGCATCAAATATTTGGAGTAAAACCTGAAGAAGATGAGGAAGGAAATGAGAATGAAGAAGAGGAGGATTTAGAGGATAGTGTAGAAAAAAAAATAAGTGAACGAAAAGCAACAATTCAGTACATGGTTGAAGAACCATTAACTGGTGATGAAGTAACAGCTGAAGATAAACTAATAAATGAAATGATATCAGAAATGGATATCAAAGATATAAACTATGCTGATGATAACCTTGAAATGAAAATGTTGGAAGAATTTGCCTTGAAATATAAAGATAATATTTTTTATGAGCTTTATGATTTTAGTCAATTAACGGTTCAGGATTATTATGAACTGTCTGCGATAGATTCTGAAGAAGAACGAAAAGTTTACTTGAAACAGAAATTAAGAAAAGAAAAAACACCTGAACTTCATCAACAATCAATTGTGACTCAAGAAGAACCAGTAAATCCAACAAAATCAAAGCAAAAGGTTATATCACCTGAAGTAAATTTTGAAGTTATTGGGACATGTAAAACTAATGAGGTGAGTTTATTAGGGCTACATTCTTTAATACCTGCATTATTTCAATATTTTTTACTTACTGTACAATTATACTCTAAGCCTGTATATACAAAATTATGATAACTACATTTAAATAGGTAAATATTAATATTTATATGCTACAGAGCATTATACCAGAGAAAGTGACTCTAATTAAAGATCCAGAAAATAGAGAATCATTTCTGAAGCAGCTAATGAATTGTGGAGTTGTTATTTATGACATAACTAGAAATAAGGAACAGATCAAAGAAGCAACTTGGGCATTAAATGGTAACTAATTATTTAGACACTATAAACTAATTTCTTGTTAATTATACAGATTTCTTGTTAATATCTTGTTCTTCTTCTTCTTTTCGTTTCACCCTCTTTGGGGTACGCTGAATCAATCATTTCTTGCGCGCTGTACTTTTCTTTGTTCCCAGTAGCTCTTCATTCTTTCCGATCTTCTCTTTCTCTCCTCTTCCGAAATGACAGGTTTAGGTCTTATTTTGGCTTTATCTTGGAATCTTATTCTTTCGTCTTTGGTAATTATCTTAGCAGTTTGGTCAAACAATGAATCTTCTGTAATTTTTAATTCTATTAGGTCTTTTTCAATTTCTTTAAACCAGTTCGGTTTTGTTTTACGATTATGGAAAAAATCGAACACCTGTTTCGTCAATCTATTGGAGTTCATTCTAAGAAGATGGCCGTAAAAATTTATTCTCCTTTTTCTCATAGTATCGGACAGTTTTTCAATTTTCTTATAGAGAGCTTCATTTCTTATATATACAACCTTATTATCCTGAAATTTTGTTCCTATAATTTTTCTTAAGATTTTCCTTTCCGTTATTTCAAATTTTTCTATCTGGCCTATGCGATTCATGGTTAATGTTTCTGCTGCGTACAGTGCTTCCGGCTTGATCACTGTTTTATAATGTTTAATAATATCTTGTTCATTATACAGATTTACAAAATATATTTACCATATATATGTTTCACAAGTTACAATATAACAGAGCTGCCTCGGTGGTCTAGTGGATAGCGTACTAGGTTTTTGCCCTGAGGATCCGGGTTCGATTCCCAGCGAGGGCTTGGCATTTTCATACACTATAAATCATCCCACCGTCTTGCATTAGCCCAAGTGTGCACAATAGTCGGACGTTAAACACACAAAAAAAAAAAAAAAAAAATACAATATAACAAACAATATCACCAATTAAACTTTATTTCAATAACTGGTAGCACTATTAAACTCAGTGCTATTGTTTTTAAGATCCTACTAGGGATAGTGGTGGTGGTTCATCCTGTTCGTAGAATGGAAGTTTTTTTTGCTGATCATAAATCAAAAAAATCATACAGAATTAAACATACTAAAATAACAATTGCATGTTAATAACAACAACATAATAGCATGTTGACTAGAAAAGCCAAGATAAACAAAATTTTAATTTCAACCATCTTTTTGAAAAATTTTCCAAAAACTACTTACTAATAGAACTTCACTTATAAATATAATACATATATTAAGAAACTGATTTTGAATATTATTTATGTATTAACCCTTTAATCATTGCAGTTTTTTTTATGACTATAAAAATCTTTGGAATGAAAATTTTGATCTATAATTACAATCTATAATTGATCTATAATTTATAATTGATATACAGTACAATTTTCTTACAATTAATGACCTGCTAGTCCTCTCTCATCCTATCATATCTTGTCTTCATTTATTAGTCTATAAAGTATGAACATTTGTTATCTTTGGGACACCCAAGCCCATCTCTTTCATCCCAGAAACAGAAATAAGAAAAAAATAACACATTATTGAGTTTATATCTAAACTGTTATAAAACAAGAATTATTGTTTAAACTACTGAATATAATGGGAAAAGTCAAAAGAAAAACCTAGATAATTTTTAAATTTTAATTCCTTTATTTTATTTAAATTTTAACTTGAAAAATACACATATTTGTAGAACTAAAAATGAGTATTAATAAGCCATCAAAAATTGAAAAAAATATTTCTTAATTTTAAAAAAATGCTTCTTTCATCAGGGTTCTGTAGCCTTTTAAAACTTTCCTCCAAGTAGGGTCATGTATCCATCTTTATCACACTGTTTAGCTATCATAAAATTTCACATTTACCATATGGTGAAACACAATTAAGAGCATTTGTATTTAAATTCTACAGGTGCAAAAGTGAATTCAATTTTATTTAAATTTCATGATTCTGCATTTACTTAGCCTTCATCTAGCAGTGAGAAGTTAAACAACATGAGTATCTGAGATAATCTATTCATCTAAGTCTACTTCTTAAAGAAAATCTTTTTTTCTTTTCATACAGCCTAGTTACATTTTTTAACAAATCACACGTTCATGGTAATTCTAGTCAGATGTTCAATAAGAAAATGTTATTTAATAGATTTTGAAGTTGTATTGTAAAGATTACATTACAATTATAAACCACTCAACTCATGCAATATATATTTCTTTTAAACAATATATCATAATACACAAGCTACACTGTGGTAGCGTACTGGACTTTCACCCCGAGGACCCGGGTTCGATTCCCGGCCAGGGCTTGGCATTTTCATATGCTATAAATCATCCCATTGTCTGCATTAGCCCAAGTGTGCACAATAATCGGACGTTAAAAAAAAAAAAAAAAATTGTATTCACTTCTACAGAACCTGTTTCAAAACATGATTACACTGAGCTACTAAACAGGATACCTAATAGAAGTACTATTATTTAATTAGTACTTAATTAATTAGATGTTTTTAGCAAGAGTCGTTTTCATTACTTAAAACATTCATGTTTTTAAATAGATTTTAGATATATTGATCAGGATAATTTCTGTCTTTTTGAAAGCAGTTTTTGGGGTTTTTTTCCAGCGAATAACCTTTAAGGTTATCATCGCCGAGGCGCAACTTTAATTATTTAATACAATTTTTGAAAACAAAGAAACAAGTCAGATAAGAATGTAAGACATTATAAAAACAACAAACAAAACAATAACAGTACAAAATACAATAACAACTATAAATAAATAGTTTCCTAAAACTAGTTAACAATAATATAAATCTTAAAACAACATACACACAAAATTATTGTAGGCTGTATATTGGCCATACAACAATAACAAGATAAATAAAAGAAATATTAACGTTCCTAAAACTAATTAACAAATTAAAAACAACTTAAAAATAAATTAGTAAATAGCAAGTATAAACAAACTTTTAAGGGCTGTAAAGGAGCCCTACAACAAGAAATAACAAGTATATAAATTAAATTTTAGTTTTTGGGTTTACAAACAATGGTTTATCTAGTGGAGGTTCACTCTCCTGGTGTCGTGTGATGGACTACTCAGCAAAATAATCATTGAATATAAATCAACTTTAGCAGAGAATAACAAGTTCCTCAAATGTTAATACAATGCCATTTATTTAATAACTGTTGTCTTTAAAAAGCACATAGAGAGCAAAGTTCTCTACACAGTTTTTATAAGCATTATGATTTGTTGTAACATAGCCACCGGACCACATATTCAAATGATTAGGATTATATACCTATTCTTCCCGTCAGTGGTCTATCAATTCACCTCATAAAGGCTACCGCGGTTTCGAAACTTTATAGTTTCATCTTCAGGCCATACAAAATGTTAAATCCCTCTGTCGAGGTCGTCACAAAGTCAAACAAAACATTAAAACGTACATCACAAACACTAAGCACAATTACACATTTAAAATATTCGTCATGAAATTCGGCTTGGCCAAGCTACATTTCGGAACGAACGACGTGCGAGTCGCGTGTAGCTTGGCCAAGCCGAATTTTATGACGCATATTTTAAATGTGTAATTGTGCTTCTTAGTTTTTGTGATGTACGTTTTAATGTTTTGTTTGACTTTGTGATGACCTCGACAGAGGGATTTAACATTTTGTATAGCCTGAAGATGAAACTATAAAGTTTCGAAACCGCGGTAGCCTTTATGAGGTGAGTTGATAGACCACTGACGGGAAGAATAGGTATATAATCCTAATCATTATGATTTGTGTTTAGCATCATACTATACTATGCGTTCTTTAAATAAATTTTGTTTGTAGCAATCTTATCTAGCTTAGCTGAAAAAGAAAAAGAATATCCTGAAGAATTCAAGCAATCAGGTGAAACCAGGATATTTATTTTGATTTCCCCCTTAATGACTTGGGCACTTACAAAACCAGTGGATCCAGTAAGTATGTTTATATTTTATACTTAGGTAAATATAGGACACTGATTTTATTACACAACTTGTGATCTTGACAGTCAAGTAGATTTCCTGTTTATTACTGTTATTATTTGTGCTGGAAGGCAGACATAATTTCTCTAACTATTCATGAGAACATAAGTAAGAATATAAATAGAATGAGTGGGAAGTCACTACACAACAAAAAGCTGGCCAAATGGGGTACAACCTTCATGATAAGGGTCAAATGTATGGGGGGGGGGGAATTGAAAGGCAATTAGCATAGCAAGCATCTGCAAGTATCTCAATAATGAATTGGAAAAGCACCAATTAGAAGGGGGGAGTTACCCCGTCCTTCTAAATCCTTGAGTTTATGAAGTAGGACTGAAAAAGGCTCTGTAACTGACCATCTCAGGAATATAGAAAAGAGGCACAATACAATTACAAGGTCTCAGTGTAATATTGAGGATTATCTAGGGTTACCTAGTGTTGTAATACCTAGGGTTACATAAAATATTAAACACAATGGTAATGAGGTCATTGTCAGTATTGTTCACGTCCTCAATCAGCTGTTTAGAAATCAGCTGTCCATAAGTTATTCTGCTTAGAAACAAATAGAAATATAAACGTGGCCCACATTAAACATTTAAAAACACATCTGAAAATGAATTTAGTAAAAAATTTGTTCAGGACAAAACATTTACAAGAGGACATTTTGAAGGAGAAGTTAATGCTGGCAGAGAAAAAAAGTAAAAAAAAATAAAAACTTATTTGAAATATAATGAAAACAAAAGAAGGAAAAGCTGCTGATAATGTTTGCCTTAACAATGGATTCATTGTTTTGAAACTTACTTTAGCAGTAGAAAGGATTTGACTCTAAGTGATATGTCATGTCCCCATGGGTGGATCCAGCCAGTTTAAAGGGGAGGGGCTGACTAAAGCATAAACCTGGTAACTCATAAAATATTATTGTAATTTGCAATAGTTTCATGCACATATTTAATAATTTCATATGGACCACAATCTTGATCTACATCGGCTAGATCTATTTATTTATATTTATAACCAAAATTCCTTAAAAAATTATACAATAGAATACAAAATATGAAGGACCTACAGGAGTTAGAAATGCCTGTACTTGTTGTATGTTGGTCCTTAAAATTAATTCATAATTTATATGTAAATACTTTTAAAAATTGTACCTCTCAGTACTGTATCTCTCAGATCTATTTCAGAATAATAAATTAAATCTATTATAAAATCTAAAAATAAAATATTATTTATTATAGTACATATAGGTTTATTTTGCAGAGTCCCTGTTACGTGGAATACATAAAAGTAAATATAGAAATTAATATAAATCAAAACTATAAAATAAATTAATACAAATATAGTTTGTAAACTTTTCTACTAAGTTCATGGTTTTAATTGATAATTCAGTTTAGATAACAATGTCTAAATTCCTTTTTTTTTAACTCCAAAAATTCATCAACAATTTTGTCTGCTATTTCTCTGTTTCAAACTCACGTCCATCGCGTCCATGCATCTGCTCCTGACTAATAACTATGTGTGCACTTATTACTTCTTCCTCCATTTCTCTTCAAGAATAAGTTAAACTTTAACCTGTCCCAAAGGACCTATGCATGCAGGATTCAGAGAAACCCTCTTTTTTATATATATTAAAATTATGCTATAGTTGGCATTTTTATTTTAGTTAATTAGGTAAATAATAAATTCATATTTCTTCAAATTGATTCCAATACCCTTCCAGCTCCCTGTTTATATTGGATCTGCCAGTGTATATCCCTGGCAAATTGAATCTGTGAGTAAAGAAAATCTGAATTATAAGGTGATCAATAAGCTGTATTGGTGTGTCAAATTATTAACAAGATGTTCTTCACAAAATTTTTGCTGTTATAAAACAAAACTAACAAAATACACAGGATTTTCCAATTAAGCTTGTCTGTTTCCTATCTATACCTAAACTATCCAAATCCTCTAAATAATAAATCGATTTAATTTTCTTTGAATAGAAACCTGTAATCTTAATCTAGTTCTGTGCTGTCATAAACAGTTTAAAGTAAGTTTATCATATTTTAAAATTGTTGTCAGGATGATCCAGATTTGCCTTTCATGGAAGAAGACTATCGGAGGCGTAAAGCTCACCCAAACTATAAGTCACACCTTGTTTTAGAGACAGAAGTTTTAGTAGCTGGTAAAAAAGTAAGTAACATTTAAAAAAGAAATCAACCTCCTGGGCCATAGTGGGGTAGACCTCCAGCACAGATGTTTTATGTTTACGTAGGCCATTGCCCTGTAAAGATACATTATATCTTACAAATGTTCATTTAGACATTGACTGTTAGCCTATCATTTAGTGCATTGAAACGCTTTATTAAAATATGTGGTGGACAAGGATTTTGATTGTAACATTTTTCAATTTCAATTATAATTTTTATAATTCAGGAAAAGTGATGATGAAGATCAGAAAAAAAATGTTTTTTTAAATTGATAATCTGAAAGTTTTATAATTATTTGCACTAAAAAAGTGATATTCATGATTAGGAGTATCTGTAGATTAGTTAAAATAAACTCTAAAGATGCCACCAGCTCCTAATTTGCATGGTTACCATTTTATTCACTCAAATGTACTAGCAAACCAAAAATCTACATTCCTTACAAATCCATTTCAGGTATGGTTAGCTAAGGATTTTAAAATCTGAAAATATTTTAATCTTGCTGTTTGTTTACAAATACAGTATTGGATAAATAGGAATTTTAACATAATGTGATAGGTACATTCACAAGAATTGTGAAACAAGATGAATGTTGGAAGGGAATGAAAACGTACCTCAAAATGGGAAATCATTTTAAATGAACATTTCTCTCAGATTGACATGACCTGTTCTTTTTTAATTACACATTTTACAAATATATCTAATTAAATCGCTTTAATAAAATGTTGTACATAATTGTAATAGAATTTGTCGAAAATGTGACAAAATATGTCTAAAATTTTTGTCTAAAATGTCTAAAATTTTTGTCTAAAATGTAAAAAATGTCTAAAATTTTTACACTGATAAAAATATCAGCCTCTTCAGCTAATCTTGGCAGTGAGGTTGAGTTAACCCTATTGTTTGTTTGCCAGAGTGGATTCAATTACAAAATTTACTAAATTTCCTGTGGAGCATTAAAAAACAAAACATTTCCAAGTGAAACAAGAAATAATTAATTAAATATTGTTTTGTAAATATATATATATATATATATATATATATATATATATATAATGTTACTCACATAATGTTAGTAACCCTGCAGGGGGGTGCAGACTAGCTGCACCTATTGAGAGGATTTAGACGTCCCTCACGATACCTAAGTCTAACACACACTTACACTTACAACACTATACTTACGACTTTAACACTTCACACTTATATTTAGAGAGGCGATAATAGCCTTAATGTGTTTTTCGCCTTAAAATAACAACACGTAATGTTAGTACTGTATTATTCTTATCAAACATTTGCAGTTTGTTTTGTAAATGAAATAATAATTGATGTTTTGAGATTGTGTGTATCAACTCTCATTCATAAGTACCTAAAACTCAAAATTATCCTAAGCCAGAAGTTATAAATTCAGTACAAAAAAAAAATAGAATATGCTGCAAATCCAGTGATTAATGTCCTCAAACTTTTTAATAATCACAAAAATAAATATTGCAGTGCAAAAGGTGTAAAAACAGAGTGATTTTGTTTGATACACTGTATATTCATGAGTTATAAACTAGGAACTTGTATTTTATTTTTGTATAAATTTACAACTTTCAAATTTTAAAACATTATAAACAATAATACCAATATATTATGAAATGTTTCGGTTTTTCAGACATTTTAATTTTAACACCAGCCTCTCCAGAACTTGGCTTGTGCCTCTGAGAGGGTGAAGGTCTCCAGATTGGCCGTATCTGCCAATCCCATTTTGACAAACCTGCAATATTATAAGGCAAAAATTAGTTAAAATTAAAATTTTAAAGATAACATGTCAATTAACTCAGAGCAGCTGCACTGGCACATCTTAAGCACGTAACTGCTAACAAGTCAATATTTAATTCTGTTTATGTTTAAGTATAAAGACCAATTTAAAACTGCAGTCATTGGTTGTGGAGTTCCATATGGCTTTGAAGAAGATATCTTGCATTTTTTATTCAAAATGGCCTGGCAAAATTCTGAAAAACTGCCAGTATTTGACAGAGGAAGAAACTTGGTTCCTCTAATACACATTGAAGATTTAGCAACGTAAGTTGCTTTCTAATTTTAAATTATTTATTTACCAATTAAAACCCTTACGCTATCATATCTAGCAACCTACCATACTTTCGTTACCATGTAATCACTAAAATATGACAGAAATTGCTAACACAATTTCATGCTCAATGTGAAGTGCGATGAAATTACTGTACAACCAAGCATCACATGACATGATCATGTAAACAGATATCTCATGTATCTTTTCACTCTTCAGCCTCTGTGAAAGTTTAGTCATATGATGCTGAAAATTTGCTCATATCTCGGAATTATTTTTTAATTTTTCAACATGTATTGTTTCAAAGTATTTTTTAATAAAAAAAAACACAATAGGTAGAATTTTTTTAAATTTGGCTTTTATGACATTTTATATTAATTTGCTCCAATATAGCAAAATTGGTCACTTTTCTTTCAAATCATTGTGGTTCAAGAAATAGTAGCGAAAAAACCAAAAAACCCACATAATTTCTTAAAATTAGTTCATCAATTGGTCATATATATGAAGACTCATAACTCAAGTGTTAGCTAGCATATTTTAAGTGAAAGAAATTCAATAAATTATGCTATTCATGAATTAAAAAAAAAATAATTGAAAATATACCTTGATCGTGTTCAGATTTATTTGTGTTTGATTTAATATCACTGTAGATTACATCTTGAAGAGGAGATCTTCCAGTTATGAAATATCTTGATATAATACTTAATCAAGCATTCATCTGGTGTTATTGTTGTCCTCATATTTGTATCTATCTTCTTAATAAACAGAGTAACATAAATTAACAATTATCATGCTGGATTCGTCCATCCTTAAATAGTTTCTCCAATTGTTGGGTTCAGCCTAAACCCCATTTAAAAGATTAATATGAGAGTATTTGTTTCTTTACAACAGTCACTTGTCGTTCTTTCTTTTCTTCAAATTAGAGTGCAAGACCACAAAGAAATAAATCACCTTCAAATAATTTGTAAATTGTATCGCTTGGTCAAACTAAAAGTATGAAACTGTATAAATGTTTGTCAAAATGGTCTTTTATAAATATTAAATATCAAATGATGTGATTGGATATGACAGGTTGATATAACACATTATAGAATGCTAGAGATGATCGGCCTTTATACCAGTAAAACATTATTCTTGTAATAATTCTCAAGATAATTCTTTGTATTATGCTACACTGCAATCATGGACTTATTAAAACATTCAGTTCAGTAAGTATCTAAAATATTTGAGGCCTTAATAAAAATTTTAAAGTTATAACTTGGTACGTACTTTCATAATATGTCTACAGAACATAATAGAATTTGTGTTTTTTAAAGATAAGGCATCTTAAAAAAAAATTAATAAAGATTTGTATTTGAATTTGTATTGGCAATTTGTATTTAAATTATTTTAATAAGCTGTATCATATAATTGTTTTACTTTTGCTTTCAGAATCATTTACAGAATAATTTCAGATTTTCCGCCTTTAAAAAACCGTTACATTTTTGCAAAAGAGCCAACAACCTCTAGCCTTAAAGATATTGTTAAGGTAATAAATGTATTAATTTAAAAGTAGATTTAATTGAACATAGAATATATATATATATATATATATATATATATATATATATATATATATATATATATATATATTGTGTGTGTGTGTGTGTGTGTGTGTGTGTGTGTGTGTGTGTGTGTGTGTGTGTGTGTGTGTGTGTGTGTGTGTGTGTGTGTGTGTGTGTGTGTGTGTGTGTGTGTGTACATATGTATGTTTAATATGTAAAGTAGAATCTATTAAGAATTGCATTCTGAAATTTTTAAAATCTGGTCTATTTTATTATATAAAAAAGAAAGAATTATAATTGATTTAAATGTGATTAAAACACATTTTTGTCAATAAATTCTTCAAGCAAACTGATTATTGAAAATAACTTGAATTGAATATTACAAATAATTAATAATACAACAATATATAATATATTATATATTTACCATACTATTAAATTTTTTGACTTCTGCCTCTCTGTTTCATAGGCTATTAGTGAAGGATTAACTACAGGAAAAACTATGAAAATAACCAAAGAAGATGCATTTTTATTGGATGATGAAGTGTCTGTAAGTTATTACTTACGATTTTATTATAAAATTTATTAGAATATCTCTACTGATTAAAATATTATTTAATATTTTTTTGTAGCAGGATGTGTATGATGTCTTGACAGCAAACCTAAATATGGAGACAACATTTGTAGATGATTTGAACATAAACTGGAAAGATGAACTTGGTTTTGTTGAAAGCTGTAACAAGTTTATCAAGGACTTTAGAGAAGCACGTAATTTGACTGTAAGAAATGCAGTTGTTTTAAGTAGATTTAAAGTGATAAAATTTTTTTGAAAATCAAAACTAATTGCATTTTTCTGCTAAAAAACTTGCCCAACAACTCTTGTCTTATAAATACTTGTAAAGATATAGTGCTAAATACGTTTATATAGGTTATACAAAATAATTATTTTTCTTTATTAATACAAAAAAATATTTAAAAAAAATGGAAATAATGTTAATTTTATGTTTAGCCATTGTGTATATTCTTACATGGACCTATTGGCTCTAGAAGAAGTATGTTAGCGAAAAGATTATGTGAATATTACAAACTCCAATATTTAACATTGGAGAAAGTTATTGAAGATCAGATTAAAGAATTGGTAAGTTCAATTCATTATTTTTTAGGGGCCTATATAATTTGATTTATAGGATAACGTAGAAATATTATCATCAATAAATTTGTATGAATCCTACAAATGTGTATGTATGTATATACATTTTTTAAAAAGATTTCAAAACTTTAAATAATCATGGCTTGCAGCTGTCTTGCTGACATGATGAAAGCGATTTTCCAAAAATAATTTGTTTATCTTACTTTTTTTTTGAAATTATGATTTCAGTATATATTATGATAAATTCAGTATAAATTATGAAATTATGATTTATATATATATATATATATATATATATATATATATATATATATATATATATATAGTGAATAAAACAATTAATTAAGTATTGTATATTCTTCAAATAATTTAACAATTTTTTTAATAGAAAAGTAAAATCCAGAAAATTAAAGATAAAGAAGGAAAAGAAGAAAGTGTAGATAATGTAAACTTAAATGAATTGGATGCAGAAGCTGCAGAGGGTGAAGAAGAGGAAGTTGAAGAGGAAGAACAGGATGAAGAAACATTAGAAGGCCTAGAAGAAAAGTTAAAAGACCTTGAAGAAAATTTGTACATTAATTTTGAAAAGTTAGACGATGAACATGCAACAAAGAAAGTAACAAAAAGATTTTAATATTATATTTATTTTAACTGATTCACAAATTTAGTATTTTTCTACATTCTATTGAATAACAAAGTTGTTTTACTGTTACTATTGCTTATTATTATTAATAATTACTTATTTATTGTTTATTGAATATATAGTAGGAAAAACCACTGCTTGCCAAATGTTCTTGTGCAGCCTGATATTAAATTATATGTTTACGTTTACTTTAATTTTAACTCTTTAACACTATTTCTAATCACCAAAAATGTCCACTGTGAATTTAAAACGGTTTACATTTTTTGAAAAGAGTTTTTTAAGCAGTACAAAATAATACAGGCATAGACCTACCAATAATTGTACTACTTGGGCTATTTAACATTTAATACAGAGAGAATTCACAGAAATGTACAGCTTCATAATTTTACGTTTTTACCTACATACAAGCAATATTTATTTTATTTTTTTAATTGTATTATATACCTCAAGGAAGAAGTTTTAACATTTTTAAATTATTAAAATCATGATGGAAAAAAGTACCTTATGTAAATATTTTTTTAATTTATTTTTAAAATAAACAAAAACTTCCTGCAAGAAAGTTTAGGCACTGTAATGAGTTGAATACTTTTTTATTTAAAATTATTTTCTCTATTTGTAACCTTTTAAACTTGATACATTATATATAACTTGAAATGTACCAAAACACGCTTATTCAACTCTGAATTCACATGAACTCATATTTACACAGTGTTTTGTAAACATAAACATAATTGTTTTCAGCTAGAGAAATCTTTAACTTGCTGCCTAATAAAACCCTCATTATACTTAGTAATGGTCACTTAATCTATAAAGGTATAATAAATACTATGACTACTGAAGTAATGAATGAAGATTATTACTTTAATGAAGTACTTACTGCCTTAATTATTACACAACTTGTAATATTCTTTTAGTGGATTTCCATTAGAAAATGAGCTATAGGAGTTGCCATCATGTCAATACCCAGACCAATTATGACGTTTCTTTTTATATTTTCAGGATTGTAAAAGAACGCTTGTTGAGTAAACCATGTCAAAATCAGGGATTTCTTCTAGATGGTTTCCCTCAGACAAAATCACAGGCAAAAGCTTTATTTGAAACACTAAATGATGACGAAGAAGTAGAAGAAGAACAGGAGGTTGAAGAACAATTTAACAAGACTTTGATGCCAGGTCTGGTAGTTTTACTGAAAGTCATTATTATATTTAAAATAAATTGTAATTTAAAAAATTTTAGTTTTAGTGTATGTTTAAATTTTTCCTTATATATCAGTAATTATATTTTTGTCTTAGTTGAATAGCGGAAATTTGTAAGTAGCCTACAGTAAAATAACCTATTCTTATTCTTAGAAAGTTTAGTAAAATTATCACAAACAATTTTCTTAAACTGAAAACGTGCCTTACTAATAATTTAAGCATTATGACAATCTAACAATTTAAAAAAAAAAATCTTAGCCTTTTGAAATTTTATACATTGTACTGAAAGTCTTAATTTTACAAAAATATGTAACTCTAGAAAATCCAAAATAGCGTGTATATTTATTGACAAGAAACCATTTTATATCACAGTAGTTATAAAATTTGTATCTACCCAACTTTCAATTATTAACTTCAATTTAAATTTAACACAACATTTTTTAAATAGAAAGATTGACAATATGGTATACCTTTACATGTAAAACAAAAATAAATGTATAATCTTAAATTGTTATCTAGACAATTTTTAAGATTTCAGCATTTTTCACATTCAGTTTTCTCAACTAAAACTTGTTGTTCCTTTATCATCAGAAACTTACATTTTCTAAGCAAGATTCTAAGAACAGTTTATGTTGCAGAGTATATTTTCAGTTTGGATGCTACAGACAAGGTTTTAATTGAAAATGCATTAAGCTTAGGCCGAGAGAACGGAAGTGGTGAATATTATACAGAAAGTGAAGTTATTCAAAACATCATGCTTTTCAGGTAGTACCATAAAATTACTTTTGTTATGCAGTACCTATACTGTATGTTGGTAAACGTATAACATTTGCAGGGAATAGGTTTGTGAAAACTTCCACGAATGTCAAATTCATGAATGTTGAGGCTAACTTCAAATGTAATCCGTGAGTTGTTAATAAAATTGATTAAAAAAAAGCAAAATGGAAAAGAAGGAACATGTTTATGTAGCATAAAATGCATTAAAATACATAATAATAAGACTATTGTAGCTACTATATAAAATTTATTTATTAGTTAATGGATGAAAATATACATTTCATTGTGAATGAGGATCAGAATTTTAAATGCAAGATTTTTATACGAGAGGTAGTTTCTATTTCACGAGTAAAACAATCATTAAACTATTCATAAAACATATCATCACTAGTTAACCATGTTTTGTTTTTGCTTGCCTGAAAACGAACAACTGGATTTTATTTTTATCTTTGTTAGAGCAAGGATATTTGCACTCTAAAGTAATAATGGTTTGAGCTTACAATGGACTTTAGTATTAGTTCATAACAGAACAGATACACACTGTCTTCTACTGCCTTTAAAGCAAGAACTGAACATTATTTTATAAAGAAAACGTCTATTCGGTGCTATTTTCTTTAATGAAACCCAGTATTGTCTTGTTCTGGAACATATTCTTATGTTTCAATAATTTTTACCTGTAAGAAGGATTGGTCAGTTGAGGTTCTCAGATACATGAAGTGTCAGTGTTGTCTTACAGTTCTTGAAACTTTTATTTATGTTTGTCATTTAGATACAACTAACTGTCAATTTTTATTCTATACTCTAAATAATTATTTTGTACTAAAAAACCTTGATAAAAATCACGAATATCCTAATATTTAGCTGGTCTTCATTTATCATTTCATGATTATAATTAAGATTTGAAAATGTTATAACCATTAATGTTAAGGGTTTACTGTATGACAGCGTTGTCAAATGTTTAAGTTGGAAGAGGACAAAAATGAATCTGAAACTTAATATGGTATTCATTGTTACCATTCTTATATTAAAAGCTGCAGGAAAATAAAACGTATACAAGTAATACAGAAAGATTAAAGCTTTTATTCATCTTGATTCAGCCATACACAGATTATATTTAGAAAGACAAAGGATATAAGAATATTCACAACCATTAAATTGCTGACTGACTGTGAACAATTAATTCCTTAATTAGAAGAGTTAGACATTCAAAAGATTGTGGGGCCCAATTCTTGCAGACCACTCGGGATATTCTCTTGATAGGTTTTACAATACATAATCCTAATAAACTTTGTTTCTGTACAATAACAAAAATCACATCATACTAAAATTCAATTTGTTTGAATTTGAAAAAAAAACCTAAAAAATTGTGATAAACTTCTAGTAAAGAATATTAGGTATTATAAATTGAAATCCACATAACAATCAAATGTCATTTAATAAAAATAATAAAAAGATAACAATTTTCATTTTTTTATCAGCCAAATATGGAAAAAAAATTTCAGGGAATTGGCTGATTCAGAAGAAAATGTTTTGGATTACTTCTATGAATCTGAAATTCTTCCAGTACAAGTTAATGTAGAGTCTGACACAACACCAATGAAGGATGAAATTTTTGAAGAAATTATCAATAAAATAGGGACACCAAAGAATTATGGTGAGTGTTATAAAAAATAAAGTATAACATATAAGTGAAATAACAAACAATTATTAGATACCCATAGTTTTATTTTATCTGTAGACCTTATAAGTTTTAGCAATTTGTAAATAAATCACAAATACATTAAATACTTCGTTTTAGGAAAATTTATTTGGAAAAATAGTAGCACAATATATTATTTTTGAAACAGATCAGTTTAAAAAAGAGTCTCCAGAAGAACGAAAGCTGCGAGAGGAAAATGAATTAAAACGAACATTGGAGAATCAAAGAAAACAAGAAGAAGAGAAAAAGTGTTTAAATTTATCAAGAAGAGAAGAAATGGAAAAATGGGTCAGTATATAGGAGACTATATGTGAAGATATTAAAGTTTATATAATCAATAAAAAAATGTTCAAATTTTGTTACGTTATCCTTGTTTAAATTCTGTGTTTACAAAAGTAGCAATAAACTCAAAAGAAAATTTACTCTGATACTATTACAGTCATCAAAGGAATGAGAATGATGTTGCACTCATGGCTTTAACTTGTGCAACATTACAAATTAACATTTCATAAAATTCTACCACTAAAACTAAGGAAAAACAGAAATTTTTACAACAAAATTAACTTTATCCTATTGAAGTCTGATTATTTACTTTTGTTAATGCCTCAATAATAACAAGTTATTTTAACATAATGACATGCATTTAGTGCTTTCAATGATTTCAGGCGTCGATGGTAGATGCAATGAAAGCTGAGGAAGAAAAAATGTTGGCAGTTAAAAGTATGACTGTTCGTAACTACCTCATCCGTGAGATATTCCCGACCCTAACATCTGGGCTCATTGAAGTATCTAAAGTGAAACCTGATGATCCAGTTGATTACCTTGTGAGTTATGTTCATGTCATTCACATAGCGATATCATTTTAATAATTAATTAACATTTCTTGAACAAACAGTACTTGCATTATCTTCCAAATACAAAACAATAATTTTGGGAATTTCAAATTTAGGGTAGCAATTAGTGTCAGCTACTTTCCTATGCTATAAACAAGCGGTGTCCAGTTACAGTGTTCTGTTTTGTCTAGAAGGTTATTTTTATTATTTATTTCAAATTGTTTCATATGGTAGACTGTTTAAAAATGTCAGATAACAGAATTAACCTGATGGTTAAAAAGGTGGCAGTTAATTGACTGTACTTTACTTCTGGCAGTCTTTAATGTACACATTTAAAATAAATGTTTCAATAAAAAAACAGATTTTTTCTGTGTCAAAAAATTACACAAACTTTCTCACATGTGTTGAGAAAAGCATAGCAGATAATGGCTTTACTGTATCTAGACAGATCCACTCGATTAACTAGAAGTTGGTAGCAGGATGCTGGATCTAATTAACGACTGGGATGTAAAGGGTGAATATGACTTTATGTGAAGACATCAATATTCTCATCACCAATCATCCTTGCTCATCTCTTCTTATCCGAATGAGAAAAGATGCATTTTAATGCCGCATATAACATACTGTTTAGAAAACGTTCTTACTTTTTTCTTGTTTACCACCCTTTTCTTTTGAGAACTAATCTTTTAATTCTAGCTGCAGCATCTAGTTTGTAATAGTTATTTATTTTATACAGCTGATGGAATAGTTTAGTCTCTTAACAGGGAACAGTAAGTTCAAGCATAATAAGTTCCTTTCTGCTCAGGAAATGTGGTTAAATTGAAACAATAAGTTTTATGGATTCTTCCATTCTACTCATGAACTACATTTTTTTATTTTAAATTCGGTATACTGACTTCAATACAGTGTATATTTCATTTATAATCAAAATCTGATGAACCAATTTTGAGAAATTATACAAATGTCATTATTTTCAAACTAGTTTTTTTGGGACTATAACATTTTGTTTGATTACTATGAACTATATTTGAACTAAATTGTTAGAAAAATTCTATTTATAACAGTTTTTCAATCAAAAAAATTTCAAAAATGTTGCTTTGAAAAATCAAACATTTTTCTCCAAGGTACAGTAAATCTACTTAATTCAACAAAAAATCAACACAATATAAAAAATAGGTTTAGAGAAAAATACATACTGTTAAAGAACCAGCTGTATATTTTAAATAAAAATATTAATGAACGTCAAAGTAATGAAATTCAAAAATACATGAACATTTTTAAAGACTAAAAATAATACAGTATTGAAAGTACTGAAAATTATGATCAAATTAATCAGTTTGAAAGATTTTTGTACAAACACAAATTTTATAAAATCCAGGCTCCAATGTTCAATGTTTTATTTTATTTTGTTTTTTTGTTCATATGATAGGTACTATACACACACACACACACACGTTCTATAAAAAGTTACTTTTTAAAGAACTCACAAATATTTTTCTGGCAAAATGAAAAGACTTAGCTGTAGATGCAGTTACACCAGCATTTTTTAAAAAAAAACATTGTCTGTTGATGTAAGAGCATATTGTAAATCCATATCAAAGGCAGCAGCGGTGTCTTTGTTGTCAGCGTCTACTTTGTCATCACTTTTTTTTAAATTATTGATGACTTCTTCAGTGATTAACTGCATGATTTTTTCATCACTAAATAAATTTTTGATGACCTTCACCATCAGCTAAAAACCAGTCATCAATAACAAGTTGTCTTACAGCCAAGAATAAACTATGCAAGCTCAATAACATTGTTTATTTTTCTTGATTAAGGTTACTGCATGTGTTTTGAACTACTAAATACAGTATTGCACATTTGTCACCAGTGTGTACTACACTTTCCCCCTCCTTTCATGTTGTTTACTTCTTCAAAATGTAATACATCGTCTTTACAACTAGGTGTGAACCAAACGACATCATACTAGGCCATAATAATGTACAATAAATAACTACTGCATAGTACTGTACCAGGTTTATTAGTATTTGTTATATTTGTGTGTAATTTAAGGGCGATTCTTCTTATTTCAAAAAGAATTTGGTTCCAATTATTTCAGATTAATAGAACTCTACTGTATTGACAAACAAGACAAATCCTGTAATATGGAATATTTCACCAAAATCAGTTGATTAGTTTAGCCTCCAGTGATGTGCACATACACACATTTTGATTGAAAGACATCAAAGTAAACATCAATTTTTAACCAGGGGACCTAAGAACATAAAGATACATGAAAACTGATTTTTTCTGCAATCACCAAAATTTGGTTAATTCTTTATTACTTCCTTAAGCGAAAAAAAAAGAATGCTAAAGGTTAAAACAATGACAGTAATGTTTTACTTTTTCAGGCTGAGTACTTATTTAAGACAAACCCCTCTGGTAGAATGTTTCAACCCGAGTATACCGAAGAAGCAGAAGAACTAGCATTAACAAGAAAAAAATTCTCCAGACTTCTCAAAATCAGTTCAAAAGTTCATTTAGTATAACAACTAGCCATTAAAAAATCTACATCATATTACAATTAATATGTCAGTGTTTTAACATCTTTATTTTACATATATTAAAAACTTTGTAATTTTTAAGCTTTTTTTTTCAAAAAAATGACTTTGGATTTTATTTAGAGCTAAGTAGAAATAAAAAAAACACAGATGGAAATTTCAATTTGAAGAAAATAATTGGTTTTTCATAAGGCCAGGCAACATAAACTTGTGTGCTGAGTTGAGGCAAGTGGAGTGGAAAGAAGATGAATGGTAACCATAAGTGGAGTTAAGTCAGATTAAAGAACACAATGGATATATTGTATATATATATATATATATATATATATATATATATATATATATATATATATATATATATATATATATATATATATATATATATATATATATATATATATATATATATATATATATATATATATATATATATATATATATATATATATATATATATATATGATATAAAATGTTGACTAAAATTTAAATCAATAATGTATTGTCTAATTTATTAAAAAAAGAAATATTTTGATACATTAGTATGTAAGTCTAATTATTGACTTTGTAATATATGAAATTGAATTTTTGACTGTTTTCAAAAATATATTACTTTCTGACTATACCAAGTATGATCATAGATAGATCTATCTGTAGCAGTCATGAAAAAAGCTTAAATATTTAAGGCTTTCGTTACACCAGTTTAATTGCTGTCACTACCAGAAAAGGGTAACAACACTGAATCTATAAAGTAACATTTTTTTTTATTTTGTACTGTGTTTATTGACCTCAAGATAGGTACAAAGAAGTATGCAATCCACTACACAGTTACAGCGTAGTACACAGGCTATAGACTGTCTAAATAAAAAATAAATAAATAAAAATTAGTTATAGATGAATAGTCTCAATGATCTACACAATACTAAACACTGAGATATAAAATTCACATCATTCATAAACATGGATAGAGCTAAGAGTGAAATAAATTTCATAATAAACAATTTTTCTCAAATTTTAGTTAAAAGTTTGGAATTGCAAAGTATCATTCTGAACATTTAAATGTTATAAAAATTAGGTTTAGAAAATCTATTAACAATCACTGAAGAGTAAATAATAACAATAACTAATAATAGGCTAAATAAGCATTACAATAAACTATCAAGGAAGCCTGATTAGAATTTATTAATACATTATATTTAATAAATAAATAACTCACAAACAGTATGAGGTGTCTCCTATTACTGTAACATGCAAACAAATTGGTCAATAGAATCTACATAATTTGACAAATTCAAAATATCTATATTGCTTTTAAACAACATGTTTTTCAAGATATTTTTGCATACTGTAAGCAAAACAGTAGGCCTATCATAAAACAAGCACCACCTTAGCTGTGTATAAGGCTATTATAGAACACAAATTCAAAAACCCGTAGGTCTTGTCGCTTTACCATTCGGTTATAATGGTTTCCAATCTTATTCTTATGATATAGTGTAGGCATTAAAACAAAGTGTATAATATAATTTGTGTAGTGTTTATGTATATGTTATTGAAGGGTATTAAGACATTCACATAGAATGCTTTTTATTGATTGATGGTAAATGCAGCTTAAAAGTTTGGATTGTTTTCCAAAATGTAAAGTAAAAGAAAGAAATTGTGAGTCGTTGCTGTATAATTTGTCACTGATGATTTTAAACACTTTGTTTTTGGACCTGAAAAGTAGACACATTGTAACATTATCTGAATACTACATAATTTAAAAAAATTGTTTTATATACAAATGTAAGTTCACTTCACTAAAATGAATAACAGTAATGCATAATACATATAGTACTATTTCATACAGTACTATTTTTCAAGTCTTTTTACTGAAATTATAAGAGATTTACAGTGTAAAAACAAAATCATACAAGGAAGAACATTCAAAAATATTGAAATCCTATCTCACCCTTACAAAATTTTCAATAAAGAGTAATTTGTTGTAGAGTAAAATGTATAAAGAAAATAAACAAGGTCTAGCAGACAAAATTGAAGTACTTAGTAGGTAAAAAATAATAATTTAGTGAGTTCAGAAAAAATATTTTATTTATATGACCAATACAGCTGCAGATTAAATTAATTTTGTTTACCTTGCATGCACATGTTTTGAAAGATATCTTTCAGCAGTGAGCTGTTCTCAAGCACAAGCAGTAATGACTAGAACAACTGGAAGGACAAAATATTATATACTATTTATTCAAAATATCGTTTATTTAATTTTTAATCACTATAACCATTTGTGAATGCTTAAATACCTATACGTACACATTCGGTATTGAAGTACTACATTATTCATTGTAATATTTTATGTGTAGAGCCGCACATATTTTGATAGTTTCCAAAAAGTCGCTAGAATATTATGGACACCTATATTATGATACATTTTGTAACAGATGAAAAAAATACCTTCATGCATAAAAATAATTTGATGATATTTAATCATATGGTCCTTCAAAGTGATAATAATGGTGTTTAAGGTATAATTGTGAGAAATTGAATTCAGAGTTGCTTTGGATACTAATTTCTTTTATTGAAGAATACTAATGTATATTTTATTGTTTATGTGGAGTCTTTATTGTGATAGTTGTTAACAGTAACATGGGTGTAATAACTACGAAGACGTATAGAAATCTTATCTCAAGTATATCTTTAGGTTTGCATATAATATTTTTAAAAATAGCAGAATTCAAACTGTTATTTTTAACCAACACACATAAAAATCAAGTCAATATCCAAATACAAACACTGAATGCGATTTAAAATGTTTAAATTAAATAAAATAATAATCATTTGCAATCTGAATATTTTCACTGAAAAATTTGAAGTCAGACATCCAAATTCACAGCTATACTCTGTAACTGACAATCTGTACCAATCATGCTTTATTTGGTTTCACTAAGTGAATGAAATATAGGGTTAAATGTTATGCAGTAATAACACTAACTGATGAGTAATATCATTTTGAAGTTGTGACACAGTAAAGTCTAGATTCGTGCCAAGCAAATACAGATACTAAACTGGACATCACAACTGGGAAGATGCATTATTTACATATTTATTAAATTTGCTTGTGAAAACATACTGTCCAGTAGTACTGGATATCAGAATGGGTTAATGTGATTTAACCCAGCTTAAATCAGTGCTTTTCAGAATAGCTTCATTTCGAGCTCTATAATTAAAATTTTTGGGCTAAAACAAACTAGTGCAAACATTTGAGCTTCAATCTTCCTATATATTTCAGTTAACTACCTCTTAAAATCTGAGAGGAATTTCTCTCTAGTTTCTTATAAACAATTTCACTTGGGGCCTCTCAATTGAAATTTAGTAGTTTTGAGCTAAGGCATCCTGCATACTAAATTTTAGCTTCCAACTTTTATGGTCATTACAATATTACTGTGTAATGTTCTTTTTTTCAAAATAGTGCTATTTTGGGCCCCCTTCAAAATTTTTGAACAAAAACATATTTGTGCACCCTTTAGGGCCATGATATAGAACTTCAGCTTCTTCACTGTCATCGACACAGATTCATTGCTTTTGTATTGTATTTTTGCTTCCAAATTAAAATTTTGAAACAAAATTATATCTGAGCATCCTTTTGGCACATCAAATTTTGTCCTAGGCTACCTTCCATTTTTTTAGCTATTATGGTTACAGAGATTATTTTTCATTCAGTGGCCATCTAACAGTCAGCAGACGAATATCTTGTTATATAAGGTGAGAAACCAAAACAGTTGACCAATTTTCTAAAATTGAGTTAAGAATGTTAACATTACTCGATAAAGTGAAGTGTTGACCCAACCAGCTAAAAAAATATATTTGTACCCATTCACAGCCCATTTGGAATATAATCGTTATGTTTATAATTGTTCTACAGAAATTGTGTTTAATCTCTGTTAGTAGTGGAATGTATTATAGATATTGCCAATATGATGATAATGTATACTCCCATCTTACTCTTGCAAAACAAAAAAGTCGACTGTGCTGCACTTACTTACAGATCAACACTTGGCTTTGTCGAGTAATAAATTGAAATTAGATATGTTATTTAGTAAATTACAACAATGTTTTTACATGGTGGTTGCACAAGCTAATTATTTCTGTAGCAGATATAGTCCATATTTTCATAGCTAACAAACAATGTAACATACAGTATCTAGCATTAAAAATACTACTAATACATTTAAAACTTAATAGTACATAAACAATAGTTTATTTCATTCTTTATCTATGCAGCTAAATACAGTAACATTTATAGTTCTAAATTTGAAACGGATTACAAATTCCAATAATTTTCTCCTTTAAATAACAGTACCGTACAATTATTGCTTCTTAATTCATAACTATTTACTACACCAAAAATTATTTATTTAGCCTAATCTGCCATAAAATAAGGCAACTTTTACTTATTAATATTGGTTTTGTTGTTATTTACTATACAATATATGAAAAAATCCCAAATTATTTTTATTTGAACAGATAAGCGCATTGGATGCATGCATCCTATGAACTATGAAGTAGAATAGAGGCCCATTACATTTTCCACATTAAGTAAATATGAGATAATTAAGCATATTATTGCACACAACTTACCAGTGTCTAATATCTTTCTTGTAAACAATAGCTGGAAATGTATTTAAAAAACATTTTAAAAGTTGTTCAGATATCACGATAAAAGAGTAAGCCAGTGAACATGAAATCACCACAGGCATGCTGTCATCATTGTACATATATAAATCATTTCAAATATGAAATGAACATTTCGTATTAATGAACATTCAAAATATGAAAATAAAATGTGGCACAAAATTTATTTTAGTAGTAGCTTAGTAAATTTTATTACCAAATCCACGTTTAATCAAAATATGTAAATGTGTTTCGAAACGGTGACCATTTACAATTTTAAAAACATGTATATACAACATGGTTATGGATTTAGAAAACAGTCAATGCAGTTTGCCATAGCATTTATTTCTCTCCTATTCACTTAAAGTGTCAGTAGTTAGGCAGCCTAATTCAGCACCACAATAATCCAAATAATAAAACTGAACAAGACAATTTTTGTCGGAAAAAATGTTTTCATGACCAGACAAGTGCACTCTTTTATTTTGCTGCAACGAGCATTGCTAGTACACTTTATTTAGGAACTAGTTTTTCAATACAAATTTACAGTCATTTAATTTTAGCTTGAATGACTAATTTGTTTGATCCACAAAACTTACTCAACATGTTTTTAAAGTGTAATATTTTCAAACATGAAACAACTATGAATAAGTAACAATTTTTTTAAATTATTTTCTTCCAAGTTCAACAATTTAAGTACACATATAGTGTTGATTAAAAGAAATATAAAATTTAAATAATTTATGTTTTCACAATTGTTGCAGAATTGTTGAAACACCTGTGTTTGAAGATCACACATAGTGAATAGTAAATTGTTTTTAGAAAAGCATAAGAACTCTTAGAAATAGATAACATACATTTATTTAAAACCATTAACAAAATAAAAACATTTAGAATTAACTTTACATCTGACTTTGATTTGTATTCAAGCAACAATTAAACTAATACAAATTGTAACAATTTGAATGAAATTTCAACAACCAACATTTGAAAAGCAGAAAGCAAAGTTTTGCAAGCCCCAATATTCTGAGATATTGAGATCAAAATCCCAATGATATCCTGGAAGACCCAAAAGTCAGAAGAATGGTCGGTCAACTAACACTGTCTATTTTTTTGTGCAAACTAAATTGAATCTAATATTTCAAATGGACTTTCAATATAACAGTTCTATATTAAAACTTAAATGGTGCCTACATACTAATGTAATAATTTATAACAGTTCAAAAATCACAAGTTAGTAAAACGTTCACTATTTATATAACATTTAATAAGTAACAGAAATTAAATTAACTTCAACAAACTCGTTAAATGATAACTGCGACTCTAAATGCGATTTATTTACATTGCAACCGTTTCTAAATCGTACATGGTGATGCTTTCTATACATATATACATCCTTCGCTGTTTCTCCAGTGAAATTTAAACAAAGCAAAAAGAGAAGTAACATCAGCTATATACACAGGGCGTTTTACGCTTTGCTACAACTTTAAATATGCAACATAATGGTTTTTTTTTTTGGAGTCTTTCTTACAATGTTAAAAATCCTCATTGTATTTACTAAATTTAAGGGTTACATTCAAAATTTGTTCAAATAAACTGCTACGATTTGGTATGAGTTATATGAATACCTTACTTGTATATGTTTGTACAATAGTTAAAATATAGACAGTTAACCATTATAACAGTACAATAAGTAGAAAATATCACTATATGTAACCTAGCAGCCTAATGTTAATAAATCTAAAAAACAATATTTTGAAACTTTGCCGTTAAACGACTGACGATATTATAAGGTTTAATTTTCTACAATTTCAAAAATATTTGTCTACATTTTGTTATTAAGAGTATAAATTATGATAAAAATTAATGCTTATAGCAATAAGTTCAAATATGAATTATTCGCAGTGTTGCAAATATTTTAAGCACTATTCTGCTGCGTTTTATATCAACACATATTTTACAAAACCCTAACAGTAACTAAATTTTAATAATAACGATATAGAATACAATTAATTTAAAATTTCTAGAAGTAAAATACCAAATAACCATATTTGATCTTTCGTAATTAGAGGACTGATCTAATTTTAAAATTGATCTAATCTTAAAATTTTCTAAAAATGTTTTTTTGGATGTCTCCAGCATATGTTTTTGAAACCTACAATAATTTAAATTTTCAGGAAAATATTTCCAGAATATGTATAACCAAAAATTACAATATTTAATATGAATTTTTGGGTCTATTTAAAATTGGAACTTGTACATTTTGAAGAATAATGTAAATATGGTAGGGTGAGGTTTTAACAAAGTTATTGCACTATTTTCTCTCTGGAGCTGTCACTGGTTATTGATTACATAAGTACAATAACATTTTATTATTACAGCATTAAACAAAAAAGCATTAAATCTTAAAAAAACAAACACAAATTTGTAATCAAATCATCAAAAGGTAAAAAGGACACACAAAGGTGTATAATACGATTAATTTGCAGGAATACTGCTTAAACAAATTTGTCTAAAACATTTAAAAACAAAAACTTCTCTTTTGTCAATTTACTGTTAATCTATCCCAATTGGCTATAAGGTATTACTTCTTTCCATTTTAAACATAACACTCAATAGAAAACACAATAAATAAATAAATAAACATACTAGAATTAAGAACTTTTCGTTTTTTTTAATACATCTTACTCAATACGTTAACTAATAAATATTAAAGTAAGCAAAATGCAGTATAATATAATGTAATACTAATAGCTAGCTCAGGAGTGGAAGCGAGAGCTCTGACACGTGTTTACTTGAGAAGGTCGTGTGCACGTTGGTTAGCCACAGCTATCCTGGTCTCATTCGATTCACCCTGAAATTCACAAATCATAATTAGAACAAGAAATAAATGTTCAAAAATCTATATACTTTATTTGAATAGAATTGCAAAAATTTGAGTCTTCTGGGTATTGTAAACTAAGTCATCAATTCAGTTTGAGCAAAAGGATTACATATTTTTCCTATCTCCAAAGAGAAAACTGTTTTCTGAACATTATTATTACTTAATCAGTGTAAAAAAACTATACTATTAGAATTATCAATATTTTTCAGAGTGAATTTAAAATCCATTGTCAAAATGTTTAATGATAGCCTCACTTAAATGATGGTGAATTTGTAATCCTAAACTAAATAACTAAATGTAACTGGGCCAAAATGTCTTGTCCCTTCCCTTCCATCTCATATTTTAACGCTTTTTATCCTGTCCTGTTGTATGATCTCCCATCTGGTACCTTTGAGTCTAAATATATAAATGTATATCTTTTTAGTCTACACTATGTCCATTATTTAAAATTCACATTTACAACATGTTTTAATTTACTAAAAAGTAATTATTCTTTAAACAGTATTTACTGCAATACACACCATAACGACATCACATTCAATATTAATTTATCCTTTCAGTGCGTGAACACTGTTCTTATAAAAACACAAAGCGAAACTGTTTGCTCAAGCGGGTGGTAACATCTTGTTAAACTTGTTCAACCTAAAATTATCGTTAACCTAGAGGCTGCACGAAAAATGTTTCAAATAAAAAAAATTAATTCTGACGCTTTTATCTAAATTTGTCTTGCTGACAAAACGCTTTTTGCTAAAAAAAAATGTTCATAAAGGTACTCTTATATGTCAAAAACTTTTTTAAAGAAATTGTTAGTTTTTAAAGTCATTTATAAAAAAAACATTATTGTTATATCCCATATTGCCACACGGTAATATAGATAAGTCTATTTTATGTGTTTGTGTAAACTTTCAAAACTATTAAACATTCTACCAGACAAACCCTATTGTGTATGTAACTGAAGACAGATGATCCATTGTTGCTTGGTATTATAAACATATTGGTTCACATATTACAAGTATTTACATTCTCACAAGGATCAGTCACAGTAGCCTTGAAGTGATAAGAAGTTTTGGCTTAGTTATAGATTCAGCGTAAAATTTGTACATCTGATACCCTAAATGTCCTATTCAGATTCAAGCTGCAAATTCCTAAATTTATGATTTTTTCGCTCTTTAAGTGCTCAACAACTGTAAATTCTTCAATTCCACTGGCATATTAGAATTCATTGCAAAATTTCCTTTCAATTTTGTACCTTACTCAAAATATATAACCCTCTATACTTTTCTATAGCAACCCTTAACTTTTCAGCAACCATGCTGAAAAATAATAGTTATTCTAAGCAGTTTTGGTTTACTATTATAAATTTTAAAACAATCGATTGATCTTGTTTGTGTTCACACAAATGCACACACACTCGTACCCACACGCGCATAAAGTAAATTGTGACGTGAATAAAGTATTGGTAATTTTACATTTTTCATAAACGTTCTCGTAAACACTTGAAAAAACAAAAATTGACAAATTATATTAAAAATTTATTATATATTCACCTTGCGGTTAATTCTGTCAATCTGCCTATTCTGGTTCTCCAACTCGGAGCCCATGTCGATGGCCATGTTACGCAGGTTGCCTATCATGGTGTTCACTTGTCCCATATTATCTTCCATCTCATCTTCTCGAGCATCGTTTGTAATTCTGCACAAAACCGTTGACTTTAGTTCTTATTTTAATATTTAGAAACATTACAAGGACAAATTTTAAATATAAGCAAATTAAACAATTAGTTTTTTTTTTAAAATATTATTTAGGAAAGCTTTTGTACATATGCTATCAGAAAATTTTAAAATGGTCCTACACTCTTAAAAAAAACAAACATGAATCATGTAAGGAATTCTTAATTATAGTGTGTAAAGCATTTCCCTAATGGAAAAAAACATGCACATTATAAACAGTTTTCTTTCCTATAAAATGAATTTAGTAGTCCATTACTACATTTCATAAATTTCAATTATATTAGCCCAATAAACCCGTTAATTTTAGAACATTTCAACATCATTGAAGGTCCTAAACACAACTTTTAAAAATTAGGCACTTCCTGAAGGAGAAAAAAAACAGCACTCTTTGTTTATTACAGATTTGCAGTAAAAATTAGTTTTAAAAGAATTTTGCACTGTTTGAAGCCTTAATCGGGACTTTTGGTCATGAAGAAAGGATCTGGTATCAAGTCTAGATTAAGTAAACATAACTAATTGTTTTTTTATATAATATTTGTTATTCAAAATAAATTTAATATTCTTAAGTACAATTTTTTTTTTTTAACGTCTGACTATTGTGCACACTTGGGCTAATGCAGACAATGGGATGATTTGTAGTGTATGAAAATGCCAAGCCCTGGCAGAGAATCAAACCCGGGTCCTCGGGGTGAAAGCCCAGTACGCTATCAACTAGGCCACCGAGGTGGCTCTTAAATACAAATAAGAGTAAAATTACTATACTATTTATTACTGCTACTTACAAATTGTTTTATTTTTACAGACATTTTACTTTAAAAAAGAACTTTTAAATTTTGATTAGGTACTAAAAAAAAAATCGTCTATTCATCAAAGCTAATATCTATTAATAATGTAATTAAATACTTGGCGATGTATCCGCCTTGCGGTCCTAAGCCGTTACGATCGTCCATCACTCTCTGCGGCTGATTGTTCACAACTTTTCCATCGTCATTCCCCCTCCACGTTCCTTCATCCTCCTTGAATGATGCTGACCTGCAAATTAAAATAGGTGTTTAAAAAAAAAATTCATGGCCAATTCCATTTGATTTTTTAATTACAACTCTGAGTACTTGGTAAAAATAAACTATTAAGTCCTAATTTGCTCAGAAGACATAATTCTTAAAGACAACTTGTAGATACTACCAAAAACAGAATTAAAATCAGAATATCATCTTATCTGTTTAATCTGTGGTGAGATACAATGTTAAAATCTTTCAATATGGTTTAAAGGAGTTTAGTTTTATTGCTTATCAATGTGAGGTTCGTTACTTTAGAAAACAAAGTCTGAATATGGTTGGTTTCCACGAGGTTTGAGAATTTATTCTCCCACTTAAGGCTCGATCCAAGTTTAATCTAAAAAGAAAGGACAGGAATAATATATGAAACTAGTGTTGCCATGCATCTTGTGGTAAAACTTTGCTCAATGGATTTGGATGATCTTAATCACTCGTTTATAAATAAACATTGTTGTTTTATATTCGAAGATTCAAAATAAATCATTGTTTTAACTGTTACGTGTGTGCAACAAACAATATGAACACAGCTGTGTCCAACTGGAACATATCCAATTACGTTAAATATTCTGACACAAGTACATTCATACAGTTTCAACAGAGCAATTTATATCTTTATCATGGAAATCTGTTAACATTCTCACAAAAGAATAACAGTACAGTTTTACTTTCTTACAACTTCTGTAGTTTTTTCTATATTGGTTAATGTTTCAACAGAACATCAACGTATTTTAGATTCTTACTTGTTGCAAGGTAGCACACACAGGCCACAGCATTTCTCCATACCCGTCAGGTTTTTCTCCGCCTCTCGCATATCCGCGTTGATCTGATCCATTCCCTCTTCAATGCGATCAAGTTGCTCTGTGCGTAACATTAAAATCATATGAAACATTTTGTACATCAAGCGACCATTAAATTATTCCATGATCCAGTTAAATATCACAAGACAAAGTGTACGGTAAGTAAAAATATAATCAGCTACTTTGAAACAAAAGAAGCAATTTGCTTGTCATTCTGTTAGTAACTATGTCCAACCAAGAGATAGATGCATCATTTTGTCATGTGGACTAAATATTTCTAGTGTGAAGTCTTCTGAAAACTGGTGCAAAAATACACAATTATATTTTTCAATTTTCACTAAATGAAAGAATATTTGGTTGAATGTTTGGCTAGCCTGAATGAAAATGTCTGTAGATATATTCTAAAAATGTATTATTTAGTAGTATACTGAAAACGAAAACCTATGACATTTTAACCAAGTTAATTGTAAACACAATTTTTTTGTAAATTTTTAACATTATAAAAGTAAAATAAATTGTACATATTAAACTGTTTATTTAAACTTTTCCATAACTTAATCCTTTTATGTTAGCAGAATTTATACATTAATACAGTTAATGCATGTTTTATTTACATTTAAAAAAGCTGCACAAAATAATAAATATTTGCTATTTTATAAAACTCCTTCAGTCCACACAACAAAATGGCAACTTATCACAGAGGTAGTCATAGTAGCTTAAGTGTTAAAAAAACTTTATCTACACACATATGCAATTTTTAATTTCTTGCTGATGTTCCAAATTAAAACATCTGTTTAGGTATAACACTATTTACAGAAAAATTTATTTTAAGTTTAGATAAAATAATAACATCTGTATTAAATTTAAATAAACGTTAAAATCATATATTAAATTTGTATATAACCAAAATTTATAATATAGTATAAAATATATTTGTCTTATTTATGTAGTTTTGCATGTTAAAATAGAAAACTGTGACAGAATGTCTACTGACATAAGCAAAAATGTGCGCAACTATTGTGCCAAACTGTCTTCTACGTAGTGTATTATCTCTACCTGACGTATTTTATAATCCTTAACATAATGTAACTTGTTATCAAGGAGGAATATCAATATAATCTCATCACAAGAAATGTTGTTTATTGTGTTTGATAATCAACCAAAAACGTAATTAATAATCAATTAATGAAGCCATAAATAAAAAAATTTCGAATTAAATGGAGAATTTTACAGATACCATTAAACAAAAAAATATATTTGTACAAATGAAATTATTTCTTAAACAAAAAAAACATTTTGCATAACTGTTTTTCCAAATAGGAAAAAAAATTAGTGGACATCAGTTTAGTTTTTGTGTGAAAACTACTGTATTTTATTGCGATTAGAAAGATGATAACTTGCTTTTTTTTTGAAAATCATGATCTGTTTTGATTTTGTTCTAGAGACATACATTTTTGTGATATTCCTTCTTAATGTTTATGAAAACAGTCTATTATGTTTTAAATGATACAATCTTAACATAAAGGATGAAATAATTTATTTTAACTAATTCTATTTTATATGATCCATGTTTCAGTAAGAGGAATACGGAATGATAAGATTTTGTAACACATTTAAACCTCGTTTATCCGAAATAACACAGTGATAGCATATCTGGCATATTTATGTTAATAAAATGTGCAACAGTACTTCTACGTTTTTCAGGAAAATAATAATCTGCAAGTAGAATATATAATATTCGTAAATACAAAATCCATTTCATGTTGCTACCAGTACAACACTGAACAGATGAAATATGATAAATAGCCTCAAACAACTAAATGAAATGTTATGTAAAATACCTTCTTTATACCTGTCTAATGACTTGATTGCTTATCTCTTGTAACGTGTTTTAGAATATTTGTTCCATTCCCATATGTTGCGTTACTTAAGAGGTTGTTTTTTCAATCAAAACAAAACGGAACACAAATCACAGTGCAATGTGCATTGTTTGGCAGCCTACCCAGTAGCTGAGTAAACAGCAGTCAAACAGTGCACACCATATTCGCTATGTTGTGATTATTTTAAAAGTTTTATTTCGTTTTAATATTAAGTGATGATCTCTTTGAGCGACACATCGTGTGAAAGTGGAACATCTCTTCTGTAACATTTATTAAAAGAAAAAATCAAGTAAGTCACTAGACAAACACAAAAAGTTATAACACTGTATTCTATTTGACTGGATACACATTCAGTGTGAATGTAAATTTAATGAAGGACGTTGGTATGCAGTATTTATATACATATTACATTATTTAATACAATAGTATATTATGTTGGAAGTCATTCTGTTTTACCTGAGAGATAAATAAATGTAGTGACCTTGTCCTGGTAAGTTTATTACGTACAGCACACCCTGCACTATGGGATTTGATTATAAATTTATGTTTATAATGGACTAACTTACTAGTAATAAAATTGCCATTTAATTATACATTCAGTATTTAAGGACAGATGCAAACTGTGGTAAGTTAAAAGTGCTTTGATTATTATACAGAACTGCACTTGTGGTAAGAAAACATACAAGATGTTTTCAGAAAGTAAAGAGAATTTTTAAATTTCGCGGGCTTGGAGAGTCCGATTGTCAAAACATTTTTTTTTATTATGTTGGTATACATGCCCTTGAAGTACGATAAAACTTTCAGCTATTTTCATTGTTGACTTTGTCTATGACAGACACTAAGGTTGGATGTGTTTTTAAGAGCTTGGCGATTTTCATTTGTTAAAAGAAATGGATCAAAGAATTTGCATCAAATTTTGTGTAAAAATGGAATAAAGTGTAACAAAAGCCTATGGTGAGTCTGTTATGAGTAAAGCAAGAGTTTACCATTGGTATAAGCGTTTCCAGGAAGCCGTGAAGATGTTGAAGATGACGAACGTCCTGGACGCCCCAGCATATCCAACAACCGATGAAAACGTGGAAAAAGCGAAAGAAATGGTTATGAACAATCACCGAATCACAATTAGAGAGGTCGCTGATGATGTTGGCATATCGAGTGGATCATGTCATGACATTGTTTGGAGTTTTTTGTGTATGAAACGCGTGGCAGCAAAATTTGTTACAAAATTGTTCAATTTTGAACAAAAACAGCGGTGAATGGAAGTTGCTCAGGAGTCAACGAGGATACAGAATTACTGAAACGTATTATAATAGGTGACGAAACATGGGTTTATGGATATGACATCGAAAGTAAGGCTCAATTATCCCAGTGGAGGCATTCTGGCCCCCCAAGACCGAAAAAGGCTCGACAAGTGCAGTCGAACGTGAAGGTTATGCTCACTGTGTTCTTCGATATTAATGGCATAGTGCATCATGATTTCCTGCCACCAGGTTAAACGGTCAATAAGGAGTACTACCTACAAGTTCACTGCCGTTTGTGTGAAGCAATATGGAAAAAACCGCCCGGATCTATAGAAAAACAATTCATGGCTTTTGCACCACGATAACGCACCAGCTCACACTTCATTGCTTGTTCGTGAATTTTTGGCCAAAAACAGTATTGCAACGATGCCCCAGCCTCCATGTTCGCCAGACATGGCTCCATGTGACTTTTTCCTATTTCCAAAAATAAAGAGAATCTTTAAGGGCCGTCGTTCTACAGCCTTAGATGACATTAAAAGCGCATCGCTGAAAGAACTAAAGGCTACCTCAAAGACAGAGTTTGAGAAGTGTTTCGAGGATTGGAACAAGCACTGGCACAAGTGCATAATCTCCATTCTCATTACTTTTTGAACACACCTTGTACATAAAGATATGTGTTTATAACGATGTGTAACCCAATAGGAATTGTGAATATAACCTCAGTTGTAACAATAACTCTTATTATTTTTATTAAAGCTTGTTTTGGATAAACCAGAATTTCAGATAAACAAGGTTCTAGTGTATTTAGAAAAAAATATTATATAAAGAAAAAGAATTAACATAACACACTAGACCTACATACTAATATTGTGTGAATTTAAAAAATAACCAGACCAAACACTACAGGCTTGTTTTAATTTTTTGCTTTTATGAACTATTTATCAATTTGTTTTATTTATTCAGCTACAGTTGTTTTATCTCAATATAATACCATATTTTTAGGTGTATTTTTTTAAACAGCTACTGTATTTGTGATTTTAATGTCTCAAAAGTGTTGCTAACGTAATATTATACATGCCTGATGCCAGCAGGTATGTTATGTTGAGACAAAACAGCTCTAGCTAATATATGTTGACACTAATATGACGATTTTAGCACACTTTGAAGTAATATATGAAAACAGAAATTCAATAATTTTTTGTACAATAATAACTTTATGATTGGTTATGTATCAGTCATGTAGTAGCTTGTTCTGTCTGGCCATCTCTTCACTAAAATGTCTTGCAAATTATTTAATTGTGGTTAACTGTAATTAGTGGAAAACCATTTTGTGTACAAAAACAAAACTGTAAGACTGGATTTAAAGCTCTTTATTCTTTTTTTTTTTTTTTTTTTAATAATAGGTAGTGGTAGCAGTCTGTATATTGAGAATAATTATTTTTGAAAATTGATTGCAGCATTTTGTACAGCAGTGGTCTAAAATCAAGAGCCGTAATAACAAGTTCAGACTTGAAAAAATAAATTAATTCCAATACGGTGGTTTAAAAATGACAATTGAAAATTACATATGTGTCTCAATTTAGTATTACACCAATTTTTGGAAGTTCAGAAGTGATTCCTGGAGAAATGTATAAAAATGCACACATACATTAGAAGACATTTAAAATTAATTCAAAACCATTTAAGATTTTTAACGGTTCATGACACTGTGTTCAGCACAAAAAAGTGGTATAAACCATAACAGCAAATCCACGTTTGAAAAGAATAAAGTAATACCAAGGTAATGGCAAAATACCATCTTTGTTAATGTTTGTAATATGTCCAAAATGGCAATAGTAAGTCCATAAGCTGAACTTTGACTAATGTTCACTTCTGTACAGTAAAGTGGGAAGCTTGGTAGAGCAATTGAAAATTATTTTGAAAAGGAAACGTTTAGTTAAATATGCAAAATCCATTTTTTAATGGAGTTGAAATTTGTGGAGTACATACCTCTGCCTTTCCTGGCTTTAAACACTTTACATTTGTTGATGTGATTCAGATACTCACATTTTCAAAACAGTACAGTTTTAAATGATCCTGACATACTTAAAACATGTTTTGAGGGATAGTTAAAATTTATATAGATATATATTTCAACTGTAAAAATCATCCACAGATGGAAAAAAGTGAATTTAATTGTGTTTACATCCGTTTAACACAACTGTTTCTAGAAAAAGTATTGTTGTTTTGCTAAAATCTTAAGTGGTATATTCAAGATGGTTCCGCTCCAAGTTTGAAATCCAAATGAAAGAAAGTTCATGGCACAATCTAAACTTCAACCATACAGTTCATGACTGAACGTCACCAACTCTATAATCATTTGTGAGGAAGAGAATAAAACTATTGAACAAATAAACCTAACCATACAGTTCATGACTGAACGTCACCAACTCTATAATTATTTGTGAGGAAGAGAATAAAACTATTGAACAAATAAACCTAACCATACAGTTCATGACTGAACGTCACCAATTCCATAATCATTGTGAGGAAGAGAATAAAACTATTGAACAAATAAACCTAACCATACAGCTCATGACTGAACATCACGAACTCTATAATCATTTGTGAGGAAGAGAATAAAACTATTGAACAAATAAACCTAACCATACAGTTCATGACTGAACGTCACCAACTCTATAATCATTTGTGAGGAAGAGAATAAAACTATTGAACAAATAAACCTAACCATACAGTTCATGACTGAACGTCACCAACTCTATTATCATTTGTGAGGAAGAGAATAAAACTATTGAACAAATAAACCTAGCTGCAGCAAATCTCTCGAGAAATCGTAGAGAATAAATTGGAACCCTAAGCAATATTTATTGAAAAACTAACCATACTGGATGGTGGCTATTACAGTGTAATCAGATCTTATGTTACAAAGAAAGAGAAAGATTACGGTAAATAAAGAAAGATACTTGTTCGGATGGATTTCTTTAAAAGCTTTAAATCCAACCATTGTGAATATGAAAACAACAAAACATAATGCTTGTTTAACAAGAAAATGCTTATAATAAATAGATATAAGGATTTATGGTTCAGTATAGATGTCCCACACCCTGTCCTGTGACAGTAGTGCTAGTGTTGAAATTTCTTCATCACCGCCTTCTTTAGTCACAAAACTTCTTTCTTCCTATGACTTCTTCGTTAAATCCATTCACTATCTAGGAGTATTAATATTTAAATACAATTGATATTTTACAACTTATCTTACTCATAAATTTGTCTGTATTTTTTTTAATTCAGTTGTAATAATAACAACAAAAACAAATATAAATTTACGTCCTAATTTTTATAAAATGTGTATTGCATGGCATATAAAACAAAACATACAATGTTTAAGTTAGTACGTAACTTATAAAAAAATCGTGGTTTCTAATTTTTAAGTAATATTACATTTAATATTTAAAACAAAATAATAAAATAACATACATTTTACAGTTCAAGTATATCATAACTTATAAATGTATATTATATGTGAATTTAAAAGTACAATGTATTTTAATAATGATGCAAAATATATTTACGAGTAAAATAAACTGTATTAAAACAGAACGAAAACAAAAACAATGCAACCAATAACCAAAATTTGTGTCAGTAAAGGTCAAAAGCAGCAAAATATTCAGAAAACAAAGTCAGCGAACTTATCTTCAAGCAAGTAGGGGGAATGTCTATGTACCTAGTCAATAATCATTTATGAATACAAAAGAAACAACAATAAATACATTTTAACTATGAAATTTTATAAACTAGTAAAAGTGTACGGCAATGTAGATTAAGTAGGATAAATTATTGTCTGTAATCAGTAAAGCCGCAATTATTTCATGCTGTCTTATGAAACCCACCCTAAATGAGAATTTCAGTAAAGTAACTGTAATTTATTACTTATAACCCATTAACAATAATTTCATGAGAACAACCATGATCGGTAACGGGCAAAGAATCAAAAATGTTCCCTGAATGTATATTTTTACATACGTATATTTTATTCAGTGGCACCGAAAAAGCAAAACAATTATAAGTTTTGAAAATAAATTAAGAATTTTGATAAAAATTAAGTTTTGAAAAATAATATTAATTCATTTTGAATGCTACTACTTTCACCATATTTGCAATGAACGTGGTCATAAAAATGACCTTTAGTAATGTAAATCAAATAACAATATTAATTTCTATTACTATCTATCTATTCACATTTGTTTCTAATAAATTAAGGTGTTTTTCAAATGTTCAGGTTATAGAAGAAGATTGTAGCCATAAAAGAAATTTAAACAAATTAAAGTATATTTCTATGATTTATATATAAATGAAATTACAGTGCATCTATGTTTTGATTTTAAAATTCCTCTTAGAATACGATTAAACTGATCAATAATAGTTTTTTTTAATAAATTGATTACCATAGCTATAGTCCGTAAAAGTTTTTTTTACAAAAGTATACTGTAATGTTAGAATATTTTAAATTTCTTACACATGATTACTTCAAAAATCTCCCTCAAAAACGTGTTTAAGAAGACACAATCTTCAGCTGTACAGAATATTGACAGTTTTAATTTTAGTCATGTGGAGATATCAAGAAGTCAGTGCCACATAAATTGCAATCCATTTACACATACTAGAATTTGAAGGAAATAATAAAAAAAAAGGAAAACGGTCACAACATCAATGTTACAGTAATTATGTACCTTCTGTGAATGAATGTTACTGTAAAATATATATATACAATTTTGTTTTAAATAAGAACCAAAATATTAATTTGTATATGCCCTAATTTAAAACTCAGTTGTTTCTGAATTGATTTACGAATATCTTCTCCCTAGTCCACAGAATTTATTATTAAAATATAAATACTTTCTAGACTAAAAACACTAACTAAAAACTTTATTTACACTACTTGGAAATAATGTGGAAAATTATTAACTCACAATGAATAAAAATTTTAAACTGCTCAATTTACATTACGATATTTTAAGTAATTAGAAAATGAAGTTTTCTTATACTGTCTGTTTTTCATTGAGGGGAGATCTGTCTGTTGAGTGTGTAACTAAGCTTATAGATTATTTTTTATATAATAAGCTTAATTTAAAGATAATTTCAATCTTAGTAAGATGAATTTTTTATTTCTCCTAGCTGAATAACAAAACAAAGTTCCTTAAAAAGCATGCAATAATTGTGAAGATACACAGATACATATAATAAGATTTGTTAGTACTGCCCGTATAACATAAGTTACTGTTAGCGTGTTAGTGCAACTGCTTTTACAGTTTTGGTTTCCATAAATGCAAAACAACTAAAAGACTTTTACATTGTTAAGATTAATTTTGCTTCGAACATAGTTTGCCACGCAACAAATAAAAAAAATCTGTCAGTCAATTTACTGTCTGTCTTGGCCTGGATCCCAAACACTTGTCGCAGTCAGCTTCTTACTGAAAACTAGGACCTATTACAGTGAACCCATTTTTTGAATCCATTTTTTGAATGCATTTTTTACAGTGTATGCCATCGTAAGACATCTGGTCATAGTTAGTGTAGTGAAAAGACTGTTTTAATGGAATATTTTTACTGTTTTAAAATATTTTATTACCATTATTTTTAGTTCCTAATTTAATTATAGAAAACTTAAGATTGTTTTTTACACATTATTTTTTGTACGGTATTTTGTTAATTTTACTGTTATTAAAAGCACATTATTAGGATACAATATAAAATAAGTACATTTATATTTAAATAACATTTACTATTTTTTCAAAAAACATTTAAATCGCTTTAACGTTATTTAAAACATTATAAGTAACTGCAAGTATTTTGATATAAAAGGCTTAATTTTGCAGCAAACTTCAATTCTGATAAAACGGCCATGCTGCCAATGACTGGATCCACTAGGCTCCAGGAGTTGGTAATTAACGATTTCATCATATACGGAGACAGAAACCAGACATGCAAAAGTTGCTACACCAACACAACATAAGTAACTTTACATGATGCTAATACAGATTTACTACAACTTTGTGTTATCTTGTAGAGCAACACACCCTGGCACTAGGATATTATTGCATTTTTCTTGCCAAATACGAATCAACCATAGAAAAACTAATGGGAATAATTTTACACACAGTTTACACGTAAGACAGTTTTGTGAATGTTGTGAAGTTGTCTGTTGCGATAACTCTACAGATAACGTCATTGAAGTAGTAATGAGCCTTACCGCCTTGCTCGTCCAACATGACAAGCGATCTCATTCCGACTTCGTGGCTCTACAAACACAACAGCTCACATTAACACCCTTCTTCCTTTCACATCTCACACACAAATCCAAAATTATTAATATTAAATCTAACACAGCTGAGGGGAAATTTACAATACATTTAATTAATATTTTTTTTTGTTAAATTTGCATTAAAATAGAGGTTATTTACAGAAATACAGTGATAGAGAAGTATTACTCTTATCTGTGTTTGTCAAACTATATTTTCTCCAATTTTTTGTCACGTAAACAACAGTGATGATATAATCTAACCGAGCTATTTAATTTGGTTGAATATAATTAAATTTTTAGCATTAATATCTTTTCTTAAATTTTAAAACCATTACTTTTGATGATATTATTTTAATAATTTATACCAACATCAGTGTGTGGTGAAATTTATATGTAAGACCAATACGTTTTGGTAATATTCACTATTTATTTGAGTCATTTCTTACTTAATTGGAGATCGAAAAAACATTTGTAAAAAACGTTTTTAACATATGTATCCAAACAGTTTGTATAGTTTTTAAAACATTTTATAATTGTGAAATGTATGTTTACCTGAACTAGGCTTAAAAATGAACATTTCATTCCTGTATTAGCTGAATTGCAATGTTGAAGGCAGCAAAACTTAGTTTTAACTGTGCACTAATTACGTAAATGTACTACTTAATAGGACTGAAAAGTATTGTTTTAAAAAATATTGATTTACAAAAACAAATATGTATATCCTAAATTATTAATTTATTTTTTATTAAGACAACTTATCCAAAAAATTCAACCACGCGTGTTGGATAATGTACTACTTCTCAATATATTTTATTGAATACAAAGTGATTATTTTGAAATGATTTATACAACATTTAGGAGGTCATAAAGAATGTTTTGATAAGATAACAAAATTTAAAAATTGAATATTAGTGGACATCTAATCAAGAAAATATTATTGGTCATTTTTTTCTTTTAATTAGACAAAAACAATCATAATTTAAAAAGTTAATAAAATAACAAAGACTGACAGAATTGGTTCACTGGTTCTTTGTATGCTGAGCCTTGCTTTTCATTTGTTACTTCTATGTCATGTTTTGTAATTATTATCTTGTATACTGTTGTTTTGACTTTCGTAATTTTAAAACTACTTCAGATAATTTACTGTGCTTTATTTTTAATCAAAAAAATATAGCATTTAATTATTCTTATTTTCTTTACCCAGATTTACAAAACATGATAACAAAGACACTATACACGGCCTGTATTAAATTAATTCAATCGATAGCAGTTTGGTATGCATAAAACAAATAATTTTTAAAAATTTATTTCTCACTAAACTTATAAAAATGTTTACTGTACCTTTAGAAGCATTAAAAAGATTTTAATAAGATTTCCAACGGACAACTTTTTTTTAAATAATTTTTCAAAATGAGATTAACAAAACACAGAAGAAGAAGTAAAACACAGCCTCTATCACTTCCTAACTGATGCACGCTTCCACACCGGCCTAGAATGGAGGCAGATACAGTAAGTTAGTAGCAGAACAGCAATAGCCAATAGGAACAAAGTGCGTTCTTACCCCCTTGGTGCCCCAACATCTGCAGGGTTTTGGTTCCGACGTCTTCGCTCTGATAAACAAAATTGTTTGCAAAGAAAATTAAAAACTTGAAAACAAAAGTAAACTAAAAACAAAACAAAAAATAAAATCATAATTGAAAATAAATTTAAACAATTTTTTTTTACAAATAAGTTGTAATATTGTACAGTCACAACAGTACAATCAAAAGATGAAATTTAAAAAATATTTGTTTTCTAAAGTTTTCTTTTGAAACATGTTTCAGTTTCAATAGCACTCGACTCGATCAATTCACCAACGAGCGACTAATTGCCTTCGCTATCACAAACATAATTGCCCAATGAAACACAAGATCAGATTAACCCGCCTATATAAGCATGAATAAGCATACACAACAAAGGTATTTCAACCTTTTTAAATATTGTTATTTAAGTATACAATTTTAAAACTAAGCTAATCTGAACAAATTAAGAACCTGTGGGGTTGTCCGATTTAGTATTGCCGGATTGTAAAAATTGAATATCAGCAGACTGATATACTAGGTATAATAATTATTTTGAATAACTTACAAAAATAATTGGAAAACCCCTATATCCTGAATATGTTTTTAATGGGGTGAAATTTTGAATTTCTAAAAGGGGTTTAAAAATACATGAAGTGCCAAAAAACTTTTTCTTCCTATAATTTTAATGAAAATTAAAATTCTACACTTAATGGTTGTTACTTATTCATATGGCCTAAAACCAAGTACGAAATTATTTGTTACAATATTTTTCACACTGATGTTTTTATTCCCTTCTTTTGAAAAGAAAATATAATATTTGTAACTGTTATATTTCCTCTTTTCTGATTTGATATTAAGAAAACTAAACAAAACTGCCAAGTTGCATATTGTCGCAGACTTTGGTCACAGTGATACACCAATGAAAATGTAAAGATCGGTTATACTTACGTAGGGCTACCCTGAATATTCAAGTTAGTTGTAAAACTTTAATCACACAAATTATCCCCCTGATTATGTTGAAATTGTACAGATTGTTTTCCCGCGAAAAAGTAAAACAATATTTAGATACAAAGTTGTAAAAATTATAAAATTAAACTTGGAACAAAAATTGATTTTGATAAAAGCTTGGGCAAGTTAATTACCTAACAAAATAGGTTTATCCCTTTTAAAATAATAATCCAAATTCTGAAAACTAACTTAAAACATTTTTTTTTATCTGATTTTCCTAATACGACTAATTCCAAATTTTGTATAAATTAGCATTTAAAAATTAACTGGAAATTGAAAACTGAACATTGATGGCATTCAGGTTAATTTTTATATTTTCAATCAAATTTAAATACATTGTTTTAAATTCATAATTTTATATATGTTTAAATATTAGTATCGAAGGTGAAATTAAATAAAAATGTCAAAACCATAGGGATAAATTTAAAAGTTAATATAATTGAGCAATTAAGTAATAACTGTTTTTATCAAAACTAAAAAAAACATGTACAATGGATTATGTCGTACGGAATTAGGATAGATAATTTGATATAAACTTTGTAAAAACATTATAAATTTATTTTATCAAATATAATAAAAATTTCACCTTTTGAAATCACTAATTTAACCGTGCACTTATAAAGACAATTATCTGTCCACTTATAGATAAATAAGGTAAATAGAATATAACATCTTGTAAACATAAATACAATTTGTACACTTTTCTAAGTGAAATAAAAATAGCACAACAGTGAAGCAACATCGCTGCAAGAAAGCAAGAAAAGAAACTGAAAACCTAAACAAACATACACTCAGCCGCAACCATTCCAAACCAACTTTTCAAAAAGACTAACACTTATTGACTACTGCACTGTAAATAATGTATATAGCATATGCAAGTTAAACAGTCAGCCATTTTGTTTTTATTTAATAATTTTAGGAATTGTTTTCTAAAAAAATAAAGTAAAAATAGTAGGCTAAAGAAATCGAGATTAAAAATTGTTGTATTTGATTTTCTAAATGTTAAAAGTGGCTTTTCAGAAACTGTATTTACCACAGATACTTTTATCTAGTACAGGTTAACAGATACTTGACCACAATGTTCCTTACACAAGCGCATTTAGTGTAATGGTATTTCTTTGAAATAATACTGCATACAAGTTTTAAATTTAACTTTTCCTAATTTATTTATTTACACTCTGTGAAAACTAGCGGAAAACAGACAATTAACATAAAACCTTCGACTTGTTTCTCAAACTTATTGATCTGGTTCGATCAATGCACTTTATGGATTTTTAAAACACTGCAACTGTAAAAATATGATAAAGTACCTTAAGAAATGTTGGTTTGCAATGTTCTATTGATGTGTAAAGTAACTAAATGTTTGTAAGTATTAAATTGCATTTTTTAAAAGTTGTTACAAAATATTGTTAAGTCAATATGACTTGTTTGTTGCATGCCTTGTCGGACCTTCTTTCACATTTTCAATTATGGATCTTATTTGAAGTTTATGTGGTTCATTTACATTAAAAGTAGAAAATTCAACTAAAAATTTCTGGTTGACACTAATTCCTGCGAACTTTTGTACCTGAAATTCCGAATTGTCCAATGGAATAAAGTTCGAATCACAGTAAAAGGTGTCGTGTTATGTTCACAGTAAAAAGTGATCTAGTTAAACTGCAGTGGGTCTTTTACAGTTTACATATTGAACCTAGGTTTTTTTAAGTGAATTCCCAGTGGAAAATGAACTATTGGTGTGGTTGTAACATAAACCAGACACAAGACCTTGAAATGAGTGCAAATCCTGACGCTTTTTGAGGGATCATTAAAAATTTTATGTACTGCATATAAATTCTGGTCTAATGTGATTGAAACTTGCTCAAAAATTATTTCAAAATTATTCAAAATTTCAAAATTATAACCATTTTAAAAAAATTTAAATCGTAACTCTTTATCACAAGCACTTTCTTGAAAATCTGATTTTACCACTGAAATCAACATAATAGTCTGCATAAATTAACAGTTTAAATTTTTTTAATTTGAATATACAGATTTTTTAACACTGTTTATGAGTGTGAAATCAGATTTTTAAAAAACATATGACAAAATAATGATATTCTTCTTTTCGGAAATTTGTTTCTATCATGTCAGCGAAATAACTGCATGGCGTGATTATTTCAGTTTTCAAGTCTGATCTGTTGTAAACGGCTTTAAGGGTTTTTCTGTGAACACAGTGCCTATAAGAAGAAGAGGCAGGTGGCACAAATACATAGGGCCGAGGCCATTAAAAATTTTCGAAATTGACTTATAACGTCACATTACCTATTTTATATATTTTAATTGATGTTTCTGAAAACTGGTACACATAGCTATCACGTGTAATATTTTCAATGAATACCAATCAACAATACGCTTTGTTAAGAATAATGTAAACAATTTCACAATACAGTTACTACTGCAATTGTTTTCCTTTTTTTTATTTCACGCTTTCGTATTCATAGTGATACAATATTGTAATAAATGATTCTGTTATTAACATTATGCTTTTCATTGTTTTGCAATATTAGTAGGCACGTATTAAGTAAGTGCAGGTTAAATGGGGAAATTAGTAAGTATTAGTAATATTACTAAATTAGTAATTAGTAATTACTAATTAATTAGTAATTAGTAAATTAGTAATTAGTAATATTGAAGGAGGGCTTATAAAATAATTTGCGTAAGGGCTCAGTAGACCAGTTGTAGGGCCTGTGTGAACACATAAATTCCTGGGACATTTATTTGGAAAAACACTTTACGCCTTTCATTTTTTTTTTTTTTTTTTGGTGTTTAATGTCTGACTATTGTGCACACTTGGGCTAATGCAGACGATGAGATGATTTATAGCATATGAAAATGCCGAACCCTGGCCGGGAATCGAACCCGGGTCCTCGGAGTGAAAGCCCAGTACGCTATCAACTAGGCCACCAAGATGTGGCCTTTCATAGATGTGCCACTACAATATTATGATCCTCGCAAAATAAATAAAATTGAATGCAGTGTAATAGTTAAAATATGTACAAATACGAGGGGATTACATTCGTTACTATTGCAGTTGTGTTTTAAACGGCTGTATTACTAAAAACTTGATTTCGTTTCTATACAGTTAATCTCTCTTAAAAAAACAAAACAAACCGCCAAGAAACAAGGTCTGACAAAGACATGTTGTACATGTGCATTTCAGGAAAGGAAAGAGAGGTTTGACTGTCCTAGTTCCCACTCCTAAACACGTTAACTGGCTAACGTACAAGTTGTGCAAATTTTAAAAATATTTAAACGAAATGTGTGTAAACTTTTTGTAATTCGTTATTCAAATTCAAATCTGGAACCATGCAACACCAAACAATTCGTAAACAGTAATTTCATGTTGTGACTTACACTAGCCAATGGTTACAAAAAAATTTTAATTAAAATGTTTGCTATTACAGCAAATCAGGGAAGAAACTGGAGAACATGAATAATGCCCCAATACATGAGTGCCTTTTTATATGCTGTAGATGTTCAAGTTATCAAGAAATCTACTGTTTTCTCCTTATATTTATTAGTTAAAGATAATTTAAAATTTACCTAAAATTATTGTTACTGCTTTCCTTAAACTATGAGGAAAGTAAAAAATAGAGCCACATGCAGTGTGACTGTTAAAACACACTTTTGTACTACTCATTTTTTAATATTATTTATAAAATTAACAGGAAGATTTGTTGTTATAACCTATTACTTTAAAAAATGAAAATTGTTATTAGAAATCACTTTTAAAAATATATAAAACAGTTAATTTTTACTACACTAAAGCTTTACAGGTAATATTAACAGCTTTTTTCACACAACAGAACCACACATTTAGGCAAAATTTAAGACGACTCCCAATTGTATTACGGAGTGCACGTTTATGTTGTTTTACAGAAGAACTTTAGAGATTATTACAGATTGCGTCAAACAGCATAAAGCACAGTAAGGGATTGGGCATTGTCTCCCACCACCCGCCACTTCAATTTACCATTCACATATCGGTACAGTCACAGTCCACTCAACACCAAACACATTAATCTAACATTATCAATATTTATTTAAATTTTAACTGGAAGTGAATGTACCAATTGCTTGACAGTAGAATGGAAAGCATAAGAGGCTCATGCGCATGTGTCAACCATGGTTCACTAATTGGCTTCATCTGTACTTTAACGAGGTGTCTCTGTGGGCAATCTAAGGCAGATTCTGAGCAATTTGCAAGTCAAAATGGTTTTGGAAAGTCAATATAAGTATTCACAAGTTTAGATTGTTAGTGCAGGTAAATTATTTCATTAAAACTGACATGAATGTGGAGGTAAATTTTGGAAGAATTAGTTACAGTCCACAGTGATTTAGATTCAACGATTGATAAACATTTTTGGAGACAGGATAACTAAGGTCACCAAAATCTTCACACATTAATATAATTGTTTTGTTGAACAAAAATTAACAAAAAAAATTAAGGCAAGAGGAATTATGCATTGAGTAAATTGTTTGAAGGATGAAAAAAATTCAATAAATGTGTCCAATACCATAACGCTTTTATCTTTATCATGTTCACAAATAGCTTTAAACTTAATGCGATTATGATTTCCAAGATTTCTTTAATAACTTAAAAATTTGTTTTATTGACATATCACTCTACTTTACTCATTTCAAGTACATACTGATTAATATCAAAAAATAGTTTTATTTAAAAATGACACCTCTACAAAAATGCTTTCTAAAAATTAATTTTACACAAATTCTGAATGATTTATAAGATTGATCCGAGCACAACAGTTAGGAATGAGAACTGGGCAGGATTTTTTTTTATACATTTGAGTGGAAATTCTCAATTCTTATTTACTAATACACAGTAATAACATAAATACATATTTCGAAACAATCGGATTAACTCAGGCATACCAACCTTATGCACTCAAATGTACAAAATGGATGGAATAGAATAAAACTTTGTGTGTTTGCTTGAAAGCTGCTTACCAAATCTGCCATGCATCGCACACATTTGGAAGGATTATTTACACCAAGGAGTTGTGTACCCTGTGAGTGATAACTGTTGGTGAACCTAGTTAATGCGTTATTCACAGAATCATGTTTGTCAGCTGACCAACTTAGCTTATGTGCTTACTTAATAATTATGTTGTAGAGTGTAACAATGTGCAATAATATAGAATGTTTGATTCGCTGGACCAAAACTGTCCAACGAAACTGATAACATAGCTGGCGAATATTGTTACATGCAACTTTAAAGTTACCTTTAGATATAACAAAGAATCTTAGACTATACAGGACTAAGGATAGGAATTGCCAGATTTAGAAAGAATCCTTGTTTGTTTATTGATTGTTTGGTACCAATTTAAGTATTGTATTTAACTTTAAATACATTAGATTACTTTAAATAATTTTATTAGTTTTTGTATAGTATACTTTTGTTTCTATATATCCTGAATTAATATTTTATACAATACTTGTTCTGTTTATACAATAGTTGTTCTACTATTTTATTTCATACTATAAAGAATTTTATTTTAATTTATTTTCTTTAAAAAGGCTGATTCAAACCAGTTGTACAGCAGAATAATAATGTTAAGTTATTCACAAGCATTTTTTAAAATTTTTTATTAATAGAACAAAAACTAAAATAGAAATAATTGTTTTAAAAGATAACTTCTTCGTTGACATTTATTTCTTAGATTTTATTAAGTTAAAACCTATTTTAAAATCAACACCAACACAACTTCTTAGTACTTTTTTATGTTGCCTATAAGAAGAAAATCAATAAATTAATTTCTCTAAAAATTTGCTTGATTTTAAATGCATATTTTTTAAAGTCAATTACCTTTGATTCATTCTTTTATTCACTGCTGTGTTAAAAGTACACTGCAGTATCAGTAATGCATTGTCATTTTAAAAGTGGAATTAATTTGAAAACTGTTTACAATACAGTCACTTATTTCCTTCATAAGAAAACACAAAGGAGGTGATTAAATTAAAAGCCTGCAATAAGGTTTCCAATAAAAGTTAATGTTGCAATTTTAGTGTTATGTCAGTGATACTGTGGAAAAAAATATATACATTAAGTGTTTTAAATTAAGTCATTCTATCTTTTGGAAATGTCAATTAACGAAACTCTGGTGAAGCAACAGTGAATAAAAGAAGCACTTTAGAAGGTTATTTAATAATAAATAAATCAACGGTCCAGGATGTTAAAACAAAAATGAACGATTTAAATTTTTTGATCTTGTTTCTAGCTTTGTTTACTTTTCTTACCCCTTTCAGACAAAAAACCTTACAAGAATTTTCGAACATAACCGTTGTTTAAAGAACATAAAGAGTTGTTTAAAAACCAACAACAGTTTGAGAAGGCAACAGATTGTACAAAACATAATTAACTTCAACACTTATAGTAATTTTAACATATTCTTATTATTGTTTATTTATCAGTAGGGCCTAAATGACAACAACCTGCCAACACAATAACAATAACAAATTCTTTTTACAGAGTCTAAGTTGTTCGGTAAGCCTAAGGCTTAGTTTGTACCTCAGCCTAGGTTTCCTATTTTTTTACCCATGCTTGTCATTTAATTGTTGACCTCACAACTCACCCTTGTTGACGCAAAACTTTTAATCAAAATTGTTTGTACACAAATAACTAAATAAATAATTAATAATAAAATAAAACAATTTTACAATACTCTTATAAAGCGTGACAAAATAATCTATGTAATGTACCTAAACTAATTGAATTTTTATTTATTATTTTAATATCCAAGCGAATTACTTGGAATTACTGATAAAGCATCATTTTAGATTACACATAATTGATTGAGTTCATTTTTTCCTTTTTTTTGAATATGTGATAATATTGTACTAAACATGTTAATAATTACTGAATTCATCATATTTTATTAAACCAAAACTTATAATTAAATAGTCTAACATTAAAAGTGTAAAATCTTTAAACTGACATGATTAAGACTTAAGTGTATACTTTAAAGTGAGATATTAATAATGTCTAATTGACCTATAAATAAAACAACATAAAAAAGTGTTCGATTTTCAACTGAAGTTGACACTTGTTTAAAAGTTGTTTCCTTTCAAGATATATTTATTAGGCTATGTACGCTGTTCGGGTGCTTTAAATCTGGCAAAGGATGGGCTAGGACAACTCACCTCCCTGGTCATCAAGGGCTACCAGTGTACGGATGCCAGCTTCCTTGCTCTGGGCAGCAGGAAAACAATAAGAGAAATGTTTTGTATAATGTTACAGTATAACCATGTTAGTCAACATTACATGTAAACCCTGACTGTGAGGTATAGAAGTGGGAATAGAGAAGGGCCACAATACAACATAGATACAACGCAACGGGTCATGCGGTTAAAGCGTGGTGTTACATCCCACCTGTCCTACATTCATTCTTTATGATAACTAAGGGTTTTATTTGTACAGACTGAAAAACAATATTAGTAAAATGTTAAATCAGTAAGGTGAACCAGTGTGACCTGACCCGATCTGAAATGAAAAAATGTTTGTATAATAAATGGTGACGGGTGTTGAAACATGCAGTTTGTTTACTGGAGTACTGGAAACACTTCCACCTTGTGTTTATTAAAATAAAACATCATGAAAATAACTTCCATCTTTTAAACCTTGTGATAAATATGCTTAAATTTTTATCATCAATACTTCTACACAAATCAGCTTCAGTGTTTCTAACAAAATTCATATTGCATGGTAGTTTTACCTTGCAAGATAAAATACAGGATGAAATAAATGGTTGTACAGTATCGTCATAAATGTTTTCCCTACACACTTGAAAACTGATTGATCACCCAAGAAAAAAAGTGATGTCGTTGAGTAAGAGTTGGCCAAAACAGAAAGATTGACAGATTAAACAGAAAGTATGAGACAGTAGAGAATGGGTGAGAATTTAAAGAAAGATTCTACAAAGATTGTAGCACAGTTATAAAGTTATAATATGAGAAATATATTGATCACAATTTCTGCAAATAAATTTATTATTATTTATATAATAAAATGTATAAATAATATTATATATATAATTATTGTGTAGACATTACAAATGGTTTTTAACGTAGTATCCAAACAATTATTTTTTAAACATTTTATATATTAAAATGAAACTACATTAAATTGAATAACAGAACGTTTACAAAAGAAAACATGAAATTCTCACTGGAAAATTAACTCTTTTTGGAATTTACATTTGGAATGGAGGAAATATTATTTATCAAAGAAGCAGAGTGTATACAAGTATGAAATACCACCCAATTTAAGTTAAATAAGATCTTGAAAAAAGAACTTTGATTAATAGAACTGTTAATTTCTCCTAGTGAAATTTATATAGAATATTTTTGTGGAAGCAACTTTTATCTCATCCTGCATATTGAAACAATCACAAATCTGTTAAGTTACACAACATTGATCCACTACAATAATTACATTAATCTAGTCACTTACCCCTAACACGTCCTTAACATCAATTATCATTCAACAGAAAGTCATTAACATTTTCATACAAGCAATAAACACATGTACAAAAGCGCACTTCATACGCATGCTCAAAGCATGTTGTTCAGTTATCCTTTAAATGCCACTAAAAATTTTAACGTCCTTAGATTTTGCACCATAAAAAGAAATAAATTAACAAAGCAATAACTGTCTCATTGATTGAACAAAATTTTTATTCCAAAAAAGGGTGGTGTATGGCTAAAGCAATTTATATTTAAGCCTTATTTTATCCATAAAAATGTTCTACTAACAGTGTCACCAATTCGATTAGTAAAACAATAAAAGCAAAAACGATAAATATTTCAGGCTTTAACAAGAAAATTATTATTCACAATAATTTTAATAAAAGGTATGATTTTGAAGTGCTACTTGCAAGTGACTATTTTAATGTTTCGATGTTGTTATTAAACATTAGTATAATAACAACATAATGCCATAAAACGCACAATAACTTACAGATTTGGGACTGGTATTATTGAGTAACTAAAAATCTAATTTAACAGAATTCAATTCAAAATAGAATTGGTTCTTTTTTAAATTACACCACTGTCAATTTAGTCTAAATTTAATTTATACAATCATAAAGTGGAAGTGCTTTTTAATGGTGTACTTTTGTTGTAAACTGTACATTCACCCAAACACGCACACACGCACACATGAAGAAGGGAAGAGAGAGAAACAGAGATAGATAAAGAACAAAACAACAGTTATACATCAGCAGCCACTAGATAGACACATGTACATGTGTATAAATATATACATATATGTAGAGATATGTATATATGTATTGAAGTCGTAGAGATCTGTTAAGAAAAACAGTTAAACAGAACACAGCAGCTCCAAGACAGCACAGATAGAATAAAGCTATAGCACAAAGAAGTGATACCATAAGCATACATCAATCTGTGCATAGTCATGACACTACACAAATATATCTTTGTCAACCATACTGTAAGCTAATTGAAAATTATATTGTTTCAATGTGTTTTTCAATGTTTGGATGCAAGGCTGTATTATTTGCAAAGAGTGTAATTAATGATAAGCGAAAAAATAAATCTTAAAATTAAAATAAAACTTTGATGAAAGTACTCATTCAATGTTGAACAACATATGAGGAACAGCTAAAATAATATCAAACACATTTGAAATCCAATAAAACATTTTCATAAATTAATTGTTTCAATTGCAAAGGGTTTTGAAATGTACAAGTTTTTAATGAATGATACGCTTATCTCAATGAATTCCACTTCAAGATTTTCACTGAGATTTTCAAGACTCATTCCAATGAGATATTTCACTGTTCCATTAAAACAGATTCAGACCTTTCCAGGTCACAATGAGTACCGCTTACTTCAATGAGTTTTAAACGTGCACAAGTGATGTAATAATTAACTCACAATGGTCACTGATTGATGAGACAGTCATTTCAATGGAATTGAACCTATCAAGAGTATTAATATGTGACACTCAATTCATTTGGTATGACCTTCCAGAAATTAATGAGTGATCAGATAAAACTCATTTCAGTCAGATTCAACCTGCACAGGTTATTGACAAGTGAGTGATAGATTAATGGTTTTGACAACCAGTATACAGCTGTCTGACAATTTATTAATTTGTCAAACTGCAAATTGCAGAATAAAACTTAATGTTTACTGTTTTGCATATATATAAATGAACGTATCAATAATGACAATTACCTAATTAGTATTTTGTAATATATAGTAGGACCACAATGAACTTACAAACACAAAATTATTAGCCAAAAAAGTGCGAAAATTCTTTGAACAGAACAAAATTAATAATTATCTGACTGATTGTCCTCAACTAATAAAAATTGCTTACAATATTTTACTGATATATTTGTGTATGTCAGGAAATTGGTGTACATAAATTTTACATGCATTATTGGCACCTTATACTTTAGCCTAAATTGACAAGCATTTGTAAAAATGTAAACCAACGAAGTTAGCACACGGGATGTTGCAGTGATAAATGGAACGTTATCAACCGAATGGCCTGTTTTACAAATGCTTCTCTCATAAGTGTAATCTCACCTTTTAAATGATGTCCTGAAGCTTAGTCTTACAGCATATTTACGAAAAACAACCCTCGTAAAACAAAATGTTTTGGGATAAATGATCCCAAAACATGTTTCAAAAAATAATATTTTTGTAACACTGAATTTTTATAAAAGTAGTAAAACTTTTATAGGTATATAGTTCATTTTGGAACAATTTAAATTTAACTTAAAGAAACATAGATTGTCTATACAATTTGTACAGTAGATTAACAGTATAAGCTGCCTACTCTAAAATTTATTATCTAATTATAAAATAATATTAAACTACAAAAAGATTGTTTTTTCTCAAAACTTGGTCCAGCATAGCAAGCTTCCCTTAGCTGCCTAAAATAAAAATAAATTGTTAGTGTGGAGAAACAACTGCCAAAAACAAATTGTGGAAAAATCCCTTCCATTATACTGAAAAGACAACCTGAAAAAAGTTAAAAAAGCTTGAAGAGTTAGAAAGACATTGTATGCATGATTAATAATACAATTCTTCACATCATAAGATAGTTCTTACTTTCAAAAATGATTAAATGCAAAAAGGCGACAATTTAACTTACTAAAATATCTTTTTAAATAATCAATTTTCTCTATGTTCAGTATAATGATCTGCCTTCCCTAGCTTCGTCAATTCTACTTTCGTTGATGCGTTTCGGAGAACCTCCATCTTGACAAACTATATCTATACTCAAAGTGAGTATAGATCGCTTTGAGTATAGATATAGTTTTTCAAGATGGAGGTTCTCCGAAACTCATCAACGAAAAAAGAATTGACGAAGCTAGGGAAGGCAGATCATTATACTGAACATAGTGACAATAATCCTAGCAGAAAAGAAGAAGAATATAAAAAGAAAATCAATTTTCTAGTTGCTTCTGTAATTAAAAAAATAAAATAAATCATATTACTGTTCTACAACAAAACACAAATGGTGCTAACACGATAAGAATACTATAAATAAAAAAAAAACATGTAAATAAAACATACATTTTTACAACAAATGTTTAAAAGCCAAGTGAATTGAAAATGGTTTATATAAATTACTTTACAAACACCATTCAAGAAGTACACAACAAAATAAACACCGCCAAAAACCTGTAAACAGTAATAAATGAAATAATGAATGAAACATCTTAAAAAGTAAAATATTTAAGGTAATAACATTTTGAATATTTATTGTATAACGACACATCTTTACAACAATTAAACATCAAATGCACAAAAATGTACAACCAAGAAGACAGTAGAAGAAGAAGAAGAAGAAGAAGTGTAAAGTGAAGCAACAGAAACAGCTGTTGAATGTGACAGTGCTAGAGTGATTCACTGATATTTTCATCAATTTATCCAATTAAAAAAAAAAAAAAAAACACTTATTGTTAGTTCATGTACATGTTAAGTATATCTCTTTGATCTACATTTGTAATAAATGAACCCTCTCCAGTAGTATGTAAGAATTTCTTTTTTTTCTTATTAAAGAACTATTTACATTTAATTTAGCAGTGCTATGGAGATTCAGGAAAGAGAAAATATTTAATAAATGCAATAACGCAGCTGTACTAGACTTATTATTTTTTTTTAAACCTACAAATTAAATATAATTTTAAAATTTATTTTAAAGTAGACAAGTATATGGTTTTAAAGATGTTTGATACTAATGGATGAATCATTTAATTACTATTTGTTCTGGCATTATTGACTTAATTATGTTAAAACTGATCCATAAAAATGTTAGAGCGTCAATCACTTTCATTATCAAAAAATTACTAACACGGGCACTAACTGATATTAACAGTTACAAGGGAGAGGTGAAAATTCCATAACTAATCAAATTTAGTCACCATAAAATACATTTTTGTCTGCTTTAATAAAAAGTATGGTACCTAGCTTAGAACAGAATGAATTCCATAAATTTATAAAGGACTAGTTGTATTACTGTATTTAAAAGATGTTAATACGTCTTATGCATTAATATGGAAGCCCTTTGTCTTTGTCTTCAACAGGGGCTTTATAATAAGGTTAAATTTACATATATTATTAATTTCATTGTTTCAAGAATTATTAAAATAATTAACTAGGTAGCCTATTAGTCTACCTAAAAGAGTTTCAAAAATGACAATTAGGTATTAATAGTTGATTTGAAATTCATTGTTTCTTGATATTTCTCTTAAAAATCATTTAGGAGTGTGATAAACCCTTCTTTATCTAGGGCAAGGAAAAACACTGCTACTAAATTTTGTCAATGACGAACAAACCGTGAATTTGTAAAAGCACAAACATTCATTCAATATACAAATACAGTAATTACATTTATGCCTACTTGATAATATGAATACAATGAAATATATTCATTGACTTTAGTTGTTCTAAACTTATTTACCTCCCTCTTACTTTTAGTAATAATGCTAAGGGGGTGATAGCCTAAGTGTGGGAGGGACAGATTAAAATCAATATGTAGTAGGATTGCAAATACTGAATTACAATCAGAATAGATATCCAGGTGATTCAAAACTAAACGCTAACACTTTGAGTGCAATACTAGAGCTTCACGTAAAAAAAGATATAAACAAATACTGTATTAGGAATATCTCATTTGTATGTTTTGGAAATATAATGATATCCAGGAAAATTATAATAATGATGGCCTACTTCAGAATGTAATAAAATGTTTCAGTAAAATCTCAATACACACATTTTTTTATTCTACTTTTTGCGAATATAAATATTTTTTTAAAAATTAGAAATTTCAAATATCTGAAAAAACTGTCACTTATATGAAAAAATCTAAATATTTTTTATTTTACTAACATACAAAACAACAAAATAATTTCTGTAAATTGAACAATAATTAGTTTACTGATAAAATTCTTGTTATATCTTTGTCACTGAAAACAAAACAGAAAATTCTAAATTCTACTGTGAATTGATCTAATAACAAATAAATAACAAGTATGATAAAACTGTGGGCGTTGTATTCAATTACTAAGATTGTATACAATTTATTTTACTGATAACTTAATTATCCTCTGACCAACATAAAAAAATGTTTTGATTGCTGTTTTAAAAAGAACAACAACCGCCTCTTGTAAATATGTTTTACAGTTCAGTTTTCAGATTAAATTTTAAATTAAAATTTTAAACAACCAACATTTAAAAAAAATTATAAAAGTTTTGTTATCGTCTCTGGCAAAAAGTAGCATACAAACTTAAATTTCAAAATCTAAATTTGAAATCTTTTAGAGATTCTAAAGTCAATATTATTAAAAACAATAAAACAGTTGACACATCATACTAGACATTTAAGTATAAGTTTTTCCTCTCCCAAAATTATTTCTGTACAATTTTGAATCACTCTTAAAGAGATACCTGGATCACTTGTATACTAGATCATAAATCAATGAACGTTTTTTTTAATTTTAGTTTTTAATGCGAGTTAGTTAAGACTGTGAAATGATTATCAATTTGGTTATGATTAAAAATCCTTTTTTAAAGTACTAATTTTACGTAACTTTCACGTTTAGTGGTTTAATGATTTTTCCACAACATTGATTCATAATAACTATAGATAAAAATATCAGCGATGAGGTTGCGACAGATGGTTGTGACAGATAGCACACAGAGCTCTAGTGCAGACACGGCGTTATTCCATGGACATGGAGGTAGCGATTGTCATAAAAATTAAATGAAAAAATTGTATAACATTAACTGCATGCACTGTTATTTTACAAATCCCTTTTATCATTACAATTAAAGTATTACTTTATCACAGGTAAAATGAATTCCACTAAAATTAACAAAATTGCTACCTCCAGTAAAACACACTTAAACATCTTGTAAAAGTACAATCATTACAGCTGAAAGGCTATGTCAACTTACCTCTTCACATAATGCTATCATACGCCGGGTGGACTCCAGAGACTGAAACAAAAATCATATAATTTAGATCACGTAAAATATAAAACTTTTGTTAAATAAATATTAAATTTATTACAAAAAGATTTGTGAGTGATCAATATTTCAAAAATAATTACATACTTAAATGTAAACTTAGATTGTAACCTTAGGCCACAAGGACTTTCCGCATTATTGATTTCCATTTTTTTTTTTTAATTACAGGGATTGTAAAAAAATATATTTTAGGAAAATATCCTTTTTTATATCCGATAAGTCAAAAAAATTATTTATTTATTTTTTGTTTTTTCAGCTAGATTTCTGTCAAAGTAAGTCATCACTGGAATCTAACAAACTGTCGAATTTGATGAAATCTGGAAAATAATTGTAACAAATTCATATTGTAAAACATTTTTATAATTTTTCAAAAATGTTAATTTAAGCCTCTTTTTAGGGACAAAAAATTCTACAAAATTAACAAAAATAAGAACCTGAAGAACTGATTCTGAAAAAGTAGGGCAATTATCTTTATCATTAGTTCGAGAATTTTTGTAATATCAACAACCTAGGGCTTTCAACTGGATGCTGTTTGCATATAACATAGATGAAAGTCCTAAAAAAGAAAGTAGGTCACATAACTAACTCATGAAAAATAATGTAATGGTAATCTGAAAGGAATATGGAATAGAGTAATAAAACTTGTGGAATGTACTTTAACGTGAAGGAAAATATGATAAATCACTTTACACATTATTTAAAATAGAACCCAAGGAAGAAAAAATTTGCATGAAATCCTCGGCCAGTGATTTTAAGAGAAAGAGAAGAGGTTTTTTTAACTGGCACAATGTAAGTGAAATTAGATCCATGATGGATTTTTCTTTGCCTATTAAAAACATGTTTGCACATTTAATGTTTAATATACAAATTTTGTTTTTTTAATTTTTGGTTTTTTTAATTTTTGATATAAATCAAGCATTTAATTCCTACACATTATCTTTAAGGACCTGTAATTGTTCATAACATTTATAATAAACATTAATTTTTAAAACTTTGAAACATTTTTATAACAGGAATTGTTAAAGAAATTAAAAATGACATAGATCGGGACCCTGTTTTACAAAATTTACAAGTTACATATTTCACGTGTAACTTGATAAAAATAAGTTACAAGAGTTTCACAAACACAAAGTTACAAGACTTTTTACAACTGTAAATTGTAATTAATACTTAACTGTATACAATATTTTACAGTTTCACCCCACGTTTTTTTTCTCTATGGCATCAATATATTTTTTTAGTATTTCTTTGTGTTAATTTGGTTATTTTCTCCTTAAAATAATATTTTTTTGTAATTCATAACAAACATATAACTAACACTGTGTATTTATTCACAGTGTACTTACAACCTTTTTCACAAGTGTAAACAATATCTGTGAAACTCGTGTACTTGTAAAATAATTGTCATTACCGGTATCTGTAGTAATTGTGAAACTGTAAATATATAACTTTTGTGGACCAGGCCACAGAAAAGAATTATTGCAATACTTTCGATCCTTTTGTTAAATTAAGTATGCAATAACTATGGCTTGTTTTAACTCATATCATTTATGTAAAATATGAAACATGTAAGTTGTTTCTGCACAATGCACTGCCCAATAGACCCATGGCAGAGTGCCAGGCCAGGTCAGTTTGCAGAAGGTGATGAGGGTAAAGGATTTTGGTAATGGCTGCCTATTATGTCTGTGACAGTTCACCAGTTAGCTTATAGACAAATTTTAAACTATTCAGTGAAGTATAAATCACCAATATTACAGCCCGATTCATATTGATTACTTTCATAATCACCAATATTACTGCCCGATTCATATTGATTACTTTCATATCCTATTTCATAATTTGTTTGACGAATATTTTATTTATCAATTACACTGAGTGCCTTCCAACCACCACTTATTATTCATAAGCGTTGCTATTCATTATAAATAATATTTACTCGTTTGTAAACTATTTTACTTACTCATTCACAAAGGATTTACGGAGTGGCTGAAAACATTCAATCATTTTACTTTTTCAAATATACAAGATATTTTGTAGCGATCCCTATACGTAAAATAGCATCCTAAAAAACTTGATTGTACAGTTTGGGGTTGCTACTTCATTTTAAACAGCGTGTGTACAGGAAACAGGATATCTCTTTTAATCGTCTCAATGAGACAAAAAAAAACTGAATTTTAACCACAAAAAAAATGGTGCCCAAGAAATTTTATGTGCAAAACAATTTTAGTAGCCTATTGTTCACGTCCCTTTTTTACATTATGTTCTTGACCCATGTCAAAATTTAAAGTTGATCTTTTGCTAATTACAGATATAGTGTTTGTTCAAAATCATTTGCACGTTTTCGAAAGTTCTGTTTAATCTCCTGCCATTCAATTACTATCCGTTCACACAAATCTAAAACTTTTGAAAACATGTGACGCATGATTGAACTTTTAATATGATATATGACTACATTATTACTATTATTATTATACAAGAGGCTATGTTAAGTAAAATAACTCTTTGATCGCCATTTTATTTTGGGTATAATTTAATTTTCCAGTAATTTTTTTTCATAGAGACTTTTAAAACGAGGTATCACAAACACGTATGTGTGATTTCAATTTTTTTACAATATCACAACTCCAAAACACCCTCACATTAAAAAAAACCCTAATTATAAAACCACTTATCACCTCTGCAAACAGAATTAATTAAAATTTTTTTTAAATAATAAAAAAGTAGTAGTTTTATATCAGCTGTTCTGTTTAGAAAAAATACAGCGATTGTAAAAAAAACATGTTTTCAACGGATATGTTCACTTTTCAGGATACTACAATCAAAATTTTTCAATCCATTTTTAAACCTGTTAAACATTAACAAAACAGTATTTACTCAAAATCGCCTGTAACGATTTCAATCAAACGTCTCTCAAAAGTTAAGTATACCCAAAACTAAGTACTCTCTAAAAAATCACGTTTGGAATCTAATTCCATTGAATATGGAAACGGAGTATAGCCACCATTATAAAAAGTGTGATGTATATTAGCAGCTAAAGTCCACGTAATGGACTATGTACTGCTAGGAAGGCTGCTAGCCACACGGAGTGCAGACGTTGAGAAAATAAACAGTACAATTATCTATTTAACTGTAGTTGAACCCTCTGCTGCAAGATGTCACTGGCATCGTTCGCAAAGCTTTCATAATGGTTATTATTCTAATACGTTTATATTCAATGCTGATGTTAAGAAAGAACAGAAAATCTACCCATATGTTTTGTACGAATACTTCGGGGCATCATTTAAAACAGTTTTACACAATTTATTTGGATGCGGGAAAGTTTGTGCACTGGTTTTGACCATTTATTTATTCCTTCCTTCATACAGGGCGTTTCATTACCAGGACAACCGTTTGCAATTCATTACCACCTTTATTTGCTGAAGCTTTCATTTATCAGTACGTAGTTGGAAGGGTTTTTAATCGCTGTGTATACAATACAAGTACATGACAAGGGATATGCGCAAAGCTCTCATGCACATGCCCGCCACCGAGATATCTCAAGGTCGTACAGCGGTCAATAAGCATCAAACACTTGCATTGCATTAATTTCAATGCATTTCTGCAAAATTTTACAAAACTGAGTTTATCTTTACTGCGATGCGCATGTCAATATTATTAACGAATTTCTCTTGGAAAATGACCTAGGCTGCCATTATGGTAACATCCAGACCCGGGATTTTGAAATGAGCCCCGATCCTGACTCTAGATTATTTTTGAAAGTATTTAAAAATTTCGAATTCTATGAAAATATAGAAATTCTATGTAAGCAGATTTTAATGCCGGTTACATTAATGAAATCAAATTTTCAAAAGATGTATTACGAAAACAAATATTGTTACATTCACTTCTATCACGTCAACTAGAAAACGCGTCGCAATATTTTTTTATATACTCTTGAAGAGTAAATTTATATTACTTAAATATTTGTTTCACTGAGTTGAATTTGAATGTTCACAACCAAAATTTGATCAAAATCTAGTAAACCAATTTTGATAAATTAAGTCGATATTTTTTGTCTATAACTTCCAAAACGGATATTGTGGGGAAATTTTCGTATGTTATGTCACCAATTATTACAACTACATACTAAATATACGTATTTGGATTTCTTAAACGCGGATGTATACACATGTCAAAATCTGAGATGTTTTAATTGCCTTTAAGTGAGTAACAGAGTTCATAAGAAGTCAAAGGCCCTGACATTGGTCTTTGTTATCGTACAGGCAATTAAAGTATTAGTCAGCTGAATAAAAACAATATAATGTAGGCGGTGTTGCGGTCAGTGCTATCTAAATCAGTATCGCAAGTACAATAAATAAACAATTCAAGCAACTGTCTCGCTTATGTAGTGGAAACTACTTTATAAAAACAATATAATGTAGGCGGTGTTGCGGTCAGTGCTATCTAAATCAGTATCGCAAGTACAATAAATAAACAATTCAAGCAGCTGTCTCGCTTATGTAGTGGAAACGAATTCATAAAAACAATATAATTAAGGCGGTGTTGCGGTCAGTGCTATCTAAATCAGTATCACAAGTACAATAAGTAAACAATTCAAGTAGCTGTCTCGCTTATGTAGTGGAAACGAATTCATAAAAACAATATAATTAAGGCGGTGTTGCGGTCAGTGCTATCTAAATCAGTATCACAAGTACAATAAGTACAATTCAAGCAGCTGTCTCGCTTATGTAGTGGAAACTAATTTATAAAAACAATATAATGTAGGCGGTGTTGCGGTAGGTGCTATCTAAATCAGTACTACAAGTACAATAAGTAAATAATTCAAGCAGCTGTCTCGCTTATGTAGTGGAAACGAATTCATAAAAACAATATAATTAAGGCGGTGTTGCGGTCAGTGCTATCTAAATCAGTATCACAAGTACAATAAGTAAACAATTCAAGCAGCTGTCTCGCTTATGTAGTGGAAACTAATTTATAAAAACAATATAATTAAGGCGGTGTTGCGGTCAGTGCTATCTAAATCAGTATCACAAGTACAATAAATAAACAATTCAAGCAGCTGTCTCGCTTATGTAGTGGAAACTAATTTATAAAAACAATATAATTAAGGCGGTGTTGCGGTAGGTGCTATCTAATTCAGTATCACAAGTACAGTAAGTAAACAATTCAAGCAGCTGTCTCGCTTATGTAGTGGAAACTAATTTATAAAAACAATATAATGTAGGCGGTGTTGCGGTAGGTGCTATCTAATTCAGTAGTCTATCACAAGTACAATAAGTAAACAATTCAAGCAGCTGTCTCGCTTATGTAGTGGAAACTAATTTATAAAAACAATATAATGTAGGCGGTGTTGCGGTTAGTGCAATCTAAATTAGTATCGCAAGTACAATAAATAAACAATTCAGCAGCTGTCTCGCTTATGTAGTGGAAACTAATTTATAAAAACAATATAATGTAGGCGGTGTTGCGGTAGGTGCTATCTAATTCAGTATCACAAGTACAATAAGTACAATTCAAGCAGCTGTCTCGCTTATGTAGTGGAAACTAATTTATAAAAACAATATAATGTAGGCGGTGTTGCGGTAGGTGCTATCTAATTCAGTATCACAAGTACAATAAGTAAACAATTCAAGCAGCTGTCTCGCTTATGTAGTGGAAACTAATTTATAAAAACAATATAATGTAGGCGGTGTTGCGGTAGGTGCTATCTAATTCAGTATCACAAGTACAGTAAGTAAACAATTCAAGCAGCTGTCTCGCTTATGTAGTGGAAACTAATTTATAAAAACAATATAATGTAGGCGGTGTTGCGGTAGGTGCTATCTAATTCAGTAGTCTATCACAAGTACAATAAGTAAACAATTCAAGCAGCTGTCTCGCTTATGTACTGGAAACTAATTTATAAAAACAATATAATGTAGGCGGTGTTGCGGTAGGTGCTATCTAATTCAGTATCACAAGTACAATAAGTAAACAATTCAAGCAGCTGTCTCGCTTATGTAGTGTAAACCAATTTATAAAAACAATATAATGTAGGCGGTGTTGCGGTCAGTGCTATCTAAATTAGTATCGCAAGTACAATAAATAAACAATTCAAGCAACTGTCTCGCTTATGTAGTGGAAACTACTTTATAAAAACAATATAATGTAGGCGGTGTTGCGGTAGGTGCTATCTAATTCAGTATCACAAGTACAATAAGTAAACAATTCAAGCAGCTGTCTCGCTTATGTAGTGTAAACCAATTTATAAAAACAATATAATGTAGGCGGTGTTGCGGTCAGTGCTATCTAATTTAGTATCACAAGTACAATAAATAAACAATTCAGCAGCTGTCTCGCTTATGTAGTGTAAACGAATTTATAAAAACAATATAATGTAGGCGGTGTTGCGGTACTTACTATCTAAATCAGTATCACAAGTACAATAAGTAAATAATTCAAGCAGCTGTCTCGCTTATGTAGTGGAAACGAATTTATATATTAAAAAAATCAATAAACACAAGGGTATGCAGAAACAAACACGCCTAAAGATTTATTTGTTTAAAATAAAATGTTCCTTGGTACAAATTTGTTCCTAAGAAAAACATTTGAAGAATTTAATTAATGCAGATTTTAGCACTATTTAAGCCGTGGTCAGAATTCATTTTATATTTTTATTTTGTATTGTATTGTATTTTATTTTATATTGTAAGAAAACAAAAACGTTTGCACACCAAAATTTCGTTTACGTGAAGTTATTAATGCCGTCAGGTCGTGGAAATTCGCTTCAGCACATGAACGAGGAAGCTGCCTAACGCGATTACCAGAGAATCTCCGTTGTAAAATTGTTTGATGTTATCACCACGGCACGACTCAAACCCGGGACGTTGAAAATAGTGCCGATCCTGGATTTTTTGAGAAATCGTTTTATCTGAGTTTCACAATTATTTATAACTCAATTTCCAATAGAAACTCTCTAATGAACAGACGCTTACGCTTACTACAGTGGCTAAATTATATAGCCTATATATATATATATATATATATATATATATATATATATATATATATATATATATACTCTGAAAAACAGAAAATAAGATCAGTTAGAATTTTGTATACACATTACGTACAGTTAGGTTACGTTCTGTAAGTCTAACAAAAATTAAAACTTTATTTTGTGTAATTTTTAAAATAACGGCCGTTTAAAATATTTACTGGTAGTTCCAAGAAGAGCAGACCTCGCAGTATATTCTTAATTAATATACAGAACGCTCTACGGCGGAGTAATTTTCTCCGCCAATGTAACCGATAACCGCAGTATTTATGAAAAAATATTACTGAACCAACTTTGTTGGAAATAAAACAGTTAAAATTGTGAGAGGTTTTGCCGTTAACCAGGGTCAGCCATCTCGAAATGTTAAATGAATGGGAAAAATCTTACATGTAGCCTTTCGAGCTTTATACAAGGTACTATTGTATCAAATTTTTAAAAAATCGGCCAATGCGTTTGATTAAAATTGCATACACTTATCGTCGTTAAATCAGAGGCCGTTATCTCTAAGCGGAAGTAAATAAAAAAAAATGTTACATACTTCATACAAGCTATCTTCGTAACAAATTTCAAAGCAATCGGTCAAAGCGTTGGGCTAAAAATGCACTCGTTATTGTAAATCAGAGGCCGCCATCATGAAAAGGAAGTGAATGAGAAAAAATCTTACACTTGTATCTTGCGGATTTTATACAAGCTAATTCATACCTAATTTCAAAGTAAACGGCTAATGGGTTTGATTAAAATTTGTAGGTTAAAGGATAACCGAATTATTGACAAAAAAACAAGGAAAACATTTCTCTGTGCGTGACCATAACACCTATCATTAGGTTAAGTTTTTGTCGATAACTCTATTTTCCTTTCACTTCTGAAAACATAAAAATAACAAAATATTTTGTATTTCCATTTAAAAGATTAAACGTTTTTTCGCCTTGTGAAGTTTTTGGAAAGTTATGGCTTTAGGTACATTCAATAACAGCTATTTTAAAAAAATACACAAAACAAGTTTCTATTTTCGTTACTTAAAACGTAACATTAATACTGTACTGAATGTGAAAACAAGATTTAAACTCAAAATATTTTATAATTCCGAAGTTATAATGTTATTGTAAAAAAAATGGCAGATATCTGGAAAACTAAATCCTGACCTTCAAAATCATATAAAGGTCAGGAATGTAGTTTAGGAACACCTGTATATACAGTGTGCGTGCGAGCGAGCGCGTGGGTGTGGGTGTGCGCGCGCGCGTAGGGAGAGAGAAAGAGAGAGAGAGTGTGTGTGTATATAAGTGTGTACGCGCGCGCACTTGCAACTTTGGTCCGATTTTGGTAATACTACAGCTTGGACGAGTTTGTGTTCGTTAGGTAGCAAAATCTGTTCAACACTCAAAACTGCGGGTATTCAAAAATCGTTTTTTTTTTTTGTTTCTGACATTTTTGAAAATCTGATTTCACAATCGAACCTGTTATAAAAATACTAAAATAATAATGCAGATTTTAACGACAGATGTGTTGTAGTCTTCGGGAGCAGTAGTAGAAGTCCGGGCGTTTACCAGGTCGACCGCGGGCTAGCGAGGCATTCTTCCGGTCGGAATGGTGAGATGAAAAAATGTAGCTTCTTGTTAGAATTGGCCGGATTCCTCCTATTTGCTCTCGAACAAGTTGCGGTCACCTGTTCAGTATTTCCGCTGCGTGTAGTTAAGCAGTAGGTGGTTCTCCACTATGTTCTCCGAACAACTTAGGACCTCTATTTATACTCGAAATTAAGGCGGGAACGAAAATTCCCCAGAAATCCATTGATAAAACTAAAGAAAGAACGCACCATTCAGAATAAAGCTACTGCGTACAGCCGATGCAGTAATGCCTGAACAGAAATGTAATAGTCTAGCGTAGTAAAGACCCGAGATACGCGAGCATCTCAAAAGCGAATATTGGTTGACGGGAGTGAACTAGGTTTCGCAGACGTAGGCTGTTTGAAAGCCGAGAGAGAAGTACGGGAATTTAGCGTGGATGTTTAGGTGTCAGTAAGCGGAACTAGGTTGTGTAACTCACTTCCTGTTGTTTAGGCGATGACAGATGCGGTCAGAATTCATTTTGATATATATATATATATATATATATATATATATATATATATATATATATATATATATATATATATATATATATGCTATACAGTAATATTACAAAATTAAAATGTTTCCGTGAAGCTATTCAAATGTTCAGTTTTTGGAAATTGACCTGTATTGTACATTTGCCTGAGAGACCAACATACGAGTAGGTGCAACAAGCACCTATGTACGAAAAGTGTTCAGAAAATAACGGGAATTTTAATTTTTTTAACAAAATATTTATTTATTCTTCTACATTGACGTTGTCGTCTTCGAAATAGTCCCCATTGGAGATTATGCACTTGTGCCAGCACTTCTTCCAATCCTCGAAACACTTCCCAAACCCGATCTTTGAGATAGCCTTTAGTTCTTTCAGCGATGCGCTTTTAATGTCATTTACACCTGTAAAATGACTGCCCTTTAAGGTACTCTTTATTTTTTGAAATGTGAAAAAGTCACACGGAGCCTATGGAAATACCTGGCGAATATGGAGGCTGGGACATCGTTACAGTACTGTTTTTGACCAAAAATTAACGAACAAGCGATGAAGTGTGAGCTGGTGCATTATCGTGGTGCAAAAACCATGAATTGTTTTTCCACAGATCCGGCACTTTTTTTCGGATTGCTTCAAGCAAACGGCGTTGAACTTGTAGGTAGTATTCCTTATTGACCGTTTCACCTGGTGGCAGGAATTCATGATGCACTATGCCATTAATATCAAAGAATACAGTGAGCAGAACCTTCACGTTCGACCGCACTTGTCGAGCCTTTTTCGGTCTTGGCGAGCAAGAATGCCTCCACTGGGATAATTGAGCCTTACTTTCGATGTCATATCCGTAAACCCATGTTTCGTCACCTGTTATAATATGTTTCAGTAATTCTGCATCGTCGTTGACTTCATTTAGTGACTCCTGAACAACTTCCATTCGCCGCTGTTTTTGTTCAAAATTCAACAATTTTGGAACGAATTTTGCTGCCACGCGTTTCATACACAAAACACTGGAAACAATGTCATGACATGATCCAATCGATATGCCAACATCATCAGCGACCTCTCTAATTGTGATTCGGCGATTGTTCATAACCATTTCTTTCATTTTTTCCACGTTTTCATCGATTGTTGAAGTGCTGGGGCGTGCAGGGCGTTCGTCATCTTCAACGTCTTCACAGCCTTCTTGGAAACGCCTATACCACTCGTAAACTCTTGCTTTACTCATAGCAGATTCACCATAGGCCTTTGTTAACATGTCACACACTTTATTCCATTTTTTATGCAAAATTTTATACAAATTCTTTGATCCATTTCTTTTAACAAACGTCTCCGAGCTCATAAAAACACGTCTAACCTTATGTTGGCTGTCACAGGCAAAGTCAACAATGAAAACGGCTGAAAGTTTTATCATACTTCAAGGGCAAGTATACAAACATAACAAAAAAAATGTTTGACAATCGGACTCTCCAAGCCCGCGAAATTTAAAAATTCTCGTTACTTTCTGAACACACCTCATATGTATGTTTACACTATAACAAATATAGTATAAAACTAAATCACCACGGATTTTTGTACAGATGGCGTTGTGTGAATAAGTGATACATAGAGTAAATAATTAAAATCTCAAGGCGTGAACACTCTAAATAACATTTGTGTGCATACGAGTTAACTTTGTAAGCTCGTAAAACTCGTAAACTTTGTGTAAATCCACGTGCTACTTTAACTGTACAGGCAGGTATTACCAACAGAACGTCTTCAACTATCCACCAGAGTCCTAGGACTCTGAACAAAGGAACACTGAAGGTATGTTTGCTGAAATATAAGATTTTGATTGTAACAGTAGAGCCGATACGCGGCAAAGGAAGCAACTCTGCTTCTGCCAAACACGAAATTTGTTATTCGTTCAGATTTTCTGTGAGGTGAAGCACTGAAATTAAGTAATTTAAAATGGAAATGGAATTAGGAAAAATGAGGAATTAAAGGATTTAGGAAAATGGAGTGAGGGGAAAAATGAGGAATTAAAAGAATTAGGTGAGCGGGTGGCTGTCGGCAATAACAAACTGAGAGGAATTAAAAATACTGTTCGTTTTTGGAGGTCGTCTTTACGTTTATTGTATGTACTCGTTGATGTAGTTTTTCATTAATTTCACCACTAAATTTACACATAAAACTAGGAGTTCTTATCAAACACCCTGTATTACTTTTCTTTCATATACATTACAAATAGTATATAAATTTAATTAACACCCAAATTAAACCAATTAAACCCAACCTGGGTTGCCGTGTTTTATTCAACCCTGGTACCACAAAGACATTGTTTGAAATGGCTTTCCTTACCTCATCTGTAACCTGCCCTGCTTTAAGCTGAAGCTCCTGAAGCTCTGTTCGAGGGGGCCCAGGCTCGGCAGGAGCGGGGGCTGCAGCTGGGGCCGGCATTTTGCCTCTGCAAATAAAAAATTAACGTGTTAATACTCCATTACCATAATTAGCCATTATTAATAAATAATTATTATCAGTAATATAACAAAGCGAATAGATAATACATATTTAATTAAACAGTATATAAATAAATCAATAACACTTAAACTGAAACAATTATGACGGAGGTAATGTTTACTAAATTAATTAATTAGTTTTGGAAAACAGCTGTGTCCCTTGGTTAAAATATTTCACATACTAATTTATACACATATTAACGCGATTACTTCAGTAAAATTAGATATATTTTTTAATGCAGATAAAAATTACACTTTTTTAAAATAAGAAACGACTGCCTTTTTAAATTATTGATCGGATTTTGCTAAAAAAAAGAAACGAACTTGTCCAAGCTATTACCAAAACCGATTTTTGTTGCAAGTTCAGCTGCCATCATAATACGATCCGGGACCTTGAAATGAGCGTCGATGACTAGAACTCTCTTTGAGAGATCGTTACAAAATGAATGTGTAAATGAACATTCTAGCATCGTCTGCATTAGCCCAAGTGTGCACAATAGTCGGACCAAAAAAAAAAAAATCGAAATTTTGGTTCCATTTGATTAAAAACTTGACATAAAAACTGATTTTGATACGAGCTCAAAACGAGTTCGTTACCAAGCAAAATCAGTTCAATAGTTTCAAAATGGCGGCCATTCCAAATCTTAAAAGACAAAAAATCATGACGTTTTATCTTACACGATTTTTAAAAAATACGATTTCAACCATCGAAATAAATTAGCATTTTATATTTAAATATTGAAAATCAGTTGAATTACGAAAAATAAATAAACAGAATATCTAATAGGAAAATAAGAGAATGAAGCAATATTGGGCTACGAGGAAGACACAGAACATTAAAAAGCGATTGATTTAGTGTACCCCAAAGTTGGGTGAAACAAATAAGGGAGAGGAATATAAGAAGTATAACCTCATATGGAGTTAAACATGGCCACTGAAACAAAAAAACAGAAAAATGTCTTGAAGCTACAGAAATGGACTACTGGCGAAGCGCCGCAGGTCGGTCAAAACCCGGAGAAGTTAAAAAGTTTAAGATTCCGTGAACTCGTGAATGCGAAGCATACCATTGTAGAACATTAACACAAAACAACTTCGATAGTTTGGCCATGTCCCAAGTATCGACTTCACAAACAGATTCTGAAATGGTCGCAAAAAAAGAAGACGAACAAGACTTAATTGGAGAGAAAGAATTGATAAGGAAGTGAGAGAGAAGGGATCTATGGAATGACAGAGAAAAATGGAAGCTAGGAATCGGAAGACGCCGGAGAAGGTTTTAAACCGGAAAGAAAGAATTTATTCTGGTCAGGGTTTCATTTTCGCATTTTTAAAGTAATTTTAAATATTAATTTATGCCGATTTTTTTAAATGGTTATGTTTATGTACATTTTTTTTGATAAGTTGGTGGGCTTCCACAATGACATGATTTTGCAGTCTTCTTTTCTGAAGCATAGCAAATGTTTTTTTTCAAGGCGAAAAGCACATTGAAGCTATTATCGCCTCCCTAAATGTAAGTGTGAGAGTAAAGTGATAAAGTTGTAAGTGTAAGTGTGTGTTAGATTCGGAAGTCTAAATCCTTTCAATAGGTGCAGCTAGTCTGCACCTACTGTGAAGTGTTTTGATTGCATCTTACACGAAATTTATATCGGCAAGTCATCATTACGTTGGTACCGCTTGGCTTTGTAATTATCAAAAATTCTGTGCTCACTGAATTATCAGACTGTTAGAGTTCCCCCAACATTCCGATCCATCCGTCCAAAAAGGTTTAACGATGGATTAGTATAAAGCCTTTTGTTGTAAAGATTTAACCGCGATTTTCTAAGCCAATACAAATGACAATTTATGCCGATTTGAACGTCGATAGTTAATGAGATTTTCGAAAAAAAACTTAAAAATTACAAAAAAAAAAACTGTTCGGAAATTCGCTTCAATCGCATCAGCGAACACCTGAGAACCGCGATTATACCAGACCAGGAGGCCCGCGCGACATTTCGCACTATGGAAGGTTTAAGTAAACACAGCCTTTTGAATAAGAGTAGTCGTTGGGGTGAGGCCGGTAGTTGGAAGGAAGGGAAACATGTTTAAAAACACCTGAGAATCGCGATTATACCAGACCAGGAGGCCCGTGCGAAATTTCGCACTATGGAAGGTTTAAGTAAACACAGCCTTTTGAATAAGAGTAGTCGTTGGGGGTGAGGCCGGTAGTTGGAAGGAAGGGAAACATGTTTAAAAACACCTGAGAATCGCGATTATACTAGGCCAGGGGGCCCACGCGAACTTTCGCACTATGGAAGGTTTAAGTAAACACAGCTTTTTGAATAAGAGTAGTCGTTGGGGTGAGGCCGGTAGTTGGAAGGAAGGGAAACATGTTTAAAAACACCTGAGAACCGCGATTATACCAGACCAGGAGGCCCGTGCGAAATTTCGCACTATGGAAGGTTTAAGTAAACACAGCCTTTTGAATAAGAGTAGTCGTTGGGGTGAGGCCGGTAGTTGGAAGGAAGGGAAACATGTTTAAAAACACCTGAGAACCGCGATTATACCAGACCAGGAGGCCCGTGCGAAATTTCGCACTATGGAAGGTTTAAGTAAACACAGCCTTTTGAATAAGAGTAATCGTTGGGGTGAGGCCGGTAGTTGGAAGGAAGGGAAACATGTTTAAAAACACCTGAGAACCGCGATTATACCAGACCAGGAGGCCCGTGCGAAATTTCGCACTATGGAAGGTTTAAGTAAACACAGCCTTTTGAATAAGAGTAGTCGTTGGGGTGAGGCCGGTAGTTGGAAGGAAGGAAACATGTTTAAAAACACCTGAGAATCGCGATTATACTAGGCCAGGGGGCCCACGCGAACTTTCGCACTATGGAAGGTTTAAGTAAACACAGCTTTTTGAATAAGAGTAGTCGTTGGGGTGAGGCCGGTAGTTGGAAGGAAGGGAAACATGTTTAAAAACACCTGAGAACCGCGATTATACCAGACCAGGAGGCCCGTGCGAAATTTCGCACTATGGAAGGTTTAAGTAAACACAGCCTTTTGAATAAGAGTAGTCGTTGGGGTGAGGCCGGTAGTTGGAAGGAAGGGAAACATGTTTAAAAACACCTGAGAACCGCGATTATACCAGACCAGGAGGCCCGTGCGAAATTTCGCACTATGGAAGGTTTAAGTAAACACAGCCTTTTGAATAAGAGTAATCGTTGGGGGTGAGGCCGGTAGTTGGAAGGAAGGGAAACATGTTTAAAAACACCTGAGAACCGCGATTATACCAGACCAGGAGGCCCGTGCGAAATTTCGCACTATGGAAGGTTTAAGTAAACACAGCCTTTTGAATAAGAGTAGTCGTTGGGGTGAGGCCGGTAGTTGGAAGGAAGGGAAACATGTTTAAAAACACCTGAGAATCGCGATTATACTAGGCCAGGGGGCCCACGCGAACTTTCGCACTATGGAAGGTTTAAGTAAACACAGCTTTTTGAATAAGAGTAGTCGTTGGGGTGAGGCCGGTAGTTGGAAGGAAGGGAAACATGTTTAAAAACACCTGAGAACCGCGATTATACCAGACCAGGAGGCCCGTGCGAAATTTCGCACTATGGAAGGTTTAAGTAAACACAGCCTTTTGAATAAGAGTAGTCGTTGGGGTGAGGCCGGTAGTTGGAAGGAAGGGAAACATGTTTAAAAACACCTGAGAACCGCGATTATACCAGACCAGGAGGCCCGTGCGAAATTTCGCACTATGGAAGGTTTAAGTAAACACAGCCTTTTGAATAAGAGTAATCGTTGGGGGTGAGGCCGGTAGTTGGAAGGAAGGGAAACATGTTTAAAAACACCTGAGAACCGCGATTATACCAGACCAGGAGGCCCGTGCGAAATTTCGCACTATGGAAGGTTTAAGTAAACACAGCCTTTTGAATAAGAGTAGTCGTTGGGGTGAGGCCGGTAGTTGGAAGGAAGGGAAACATGTTTAAAAACACCTGAGAACCGCGATTATACCAGACCAGGAGGCCCGTGCGAAATTTCGCACTATGGAAGGTTTAAGTAAACACAGCCTTTTGAATAAGAGTAATCGTTGGGGGTGAGGCCGGTAGTTGGAAGGAAGGGAAACATGTTTAAAAACACCTGAGAACCGCGATTATACCAGACCAGGAGGCCCGTGCGAAATTTCGCACTATGGAAGGTTTAAGTAAACACAGCCTTTTGAATAAGAGTAGTCGTTGGGGTGAGGCCGGTAGTTGGAAGGAAGGGAAACATGTTTAAAAACACCTGAGAATCGCGATTATACTAGGCCAGGGGGCCCACGCGAACTTTCGCACTATGGAAGGTTTAAGTAAACACAGCTTTTTGAATAAGAGTAGTCGTTGGGGTGAGGCCGGTAGTTGGAAGGAAGGGAAACATGTTTAAAAACACCTGAGAACCGCGATTATACCAGACCAGGAGGCCCGTGCGAAATTTCGCACTATGGAAGGTTTAAGTAAACACAGCCTTTTGAATAAGAGTAGTCGTTGGGGTGAGGCCGGTAGTTGGAAGGAAGGGAAACATGTTTAAAAACACCTGAGAACCGCGATTATACCAGACCAGGAGGCCCGTGCGAAATTTCGCACTATGGAAGGTTTAAGTAAACACAGCCTTTTGAATAAGAGTAATCGTTGGGGGTGAGGCCGGTAGTTGGAAGGAAGGGAAACATGTTTAAAAACACCTGAGAACCGCGATTATACCAGACCAGGAGGCCCGTGCGAAATTTCGCACTATGGAAGGTTTAAGTAAACACAGCCTTTTGAATAAGAGTAGTCGTTGGGGGTGAGGCCGGTAGTTGGAAGGAAGGGAAACATGTTTAAAAACACCTGAGAATCGCGATTATACTAGGCCAGGGGGCCCACGCGAACTTTCGCACTATGGAAGGTTTAAGTAAACACAGCTTTTTGAATAAGAGTAGTCGTTGGGGTGAGGCCGGTAGTTGGAAGGAAGGGAAACATGTTTAAAAACACCTGAGAACCGCGATTATACCAGACCAGGAGGCCCGTGCGAAATTTCGCACTATGGAAGGTTTAAGTAAACACAGCCTTTTGAATAAGAGTAGTCGTTGGGGTGAGGCCGGTAGTTGGAAGGAAGGGAAACATGTTTAAAAACACCTGAGAACCGCGATTATACCAGACCAGGAGGCCCGTGCGAAATTTCGCACTATGGAAGGTTTAAGTAAACACAGCCTTTTGAATAAGAGTAGTCGTTGGGGGTGAGGCCGGTAGTTGGAAGGAAGGGAAACATGTTTAAAAACACCTGAGAATCGCGATTATACTAGGCCAGGGGGCCCACGCGAACTTTCGCACTATGGAAGGTTTAAGTAAACACAGCTTTTTGAATAAGAGTAGTCATTGGGGTAAGGATGGTAGTTGGAGGAAGTGAAACATGTTTAAAAAATAAATCAAAAAGCGATCGATTAACATTAGATAAATGCACGATGGAAGAAGAAATCATAAATATATTTGTATAAAAACAGTGTCCAAAACATGGTTTAGTATTCGAAATGCTTGTCTCGGCTTGTACGACGGTCAGGGGACTGTCAGTAGGGCCACATAACCTGTAAGTTTAATGACTTTTAAGTAAACATTGAAATTGTTCTAGGCACGTAATGCAAAAGTGGAATTTGCAATGTCTATTAGTGATTAATAAATTAGCTTCCTATTTGTGATGCCGCGCATGCGTATGCGAGCTGCACATCCATGATGCCGTTTTGCCTATGACACTTAAAAGTGTCTGTTATGTTAAAATTTTCCACAAACATCAAGTTTTAGCGCAAAATCGTTTTTCAATGTCACAAGCCGGTAAAAAAAATCTTCCTAAAGATACTTCATTTATGCCTGTACGAATAGTATGTGCTTAAAAAAAGGGATGTTGACTCGAGAAATAATGTATATGATATATCACAGAACTGCCAACGTATCTTTGAAAATAAACTTCATTTCCCGAAATCTAAAGAACCAGATCGCGTGCCAGCTTGCTCATAAATAAACACGGAAATTTGCGTGCAATCAATAGACTGTATTCGTAGATTGCATAAAACCGTTTCGACTTGTGGCACTAACTTTCTCGGACAAAATCAACGCACATATAGGCCTACACGATAAATTTTACGGCAAATCCAGAGTTCCTCACAAAGCCACGTAGGTAGTGGATAGACAATGAATCCGCTTGTTAAAACGTGAAAAATAAGATCTTTGAGTTTATCTTTTTTTTCTCCTTTTTAACGTCTATGCTCTACGCCAGTGAGGGAGAGGGATCGGGGTTAACGGAAAGGGTAATGCTACGACAGTAACTGCGTCTCGAACCCATGACAATGAAGTTCGTATTTCAGAGTGAAACGTTTGATTTTTAATACAAAAGAAAACATTTCCTAGATTGACGAAAATTAAAACTGGCAAACATAAAGCTATTACTATTTGGAACATTTTTCAACATCCACTATTATAAAAACTACAATTTCGGAGGATAATATGCAGACATTGTCACTGAATATAAACGTTATGAATGATAACCATTATGATAGCTTTGTGAAGCTCGATGCTGGTGGCATCTTGCGGCAGTGTTCAACCACAGTTAAATAGATAGATAATACTGTATATTATCTATACAGATAATATGTTTCTCCAAAACATCTCCTTCCCCTGTCCTTGCAAGCTTGTAGCGTTACTATCGACAGACAGTCCAATTACGTGGACTTTAGCCGCTAACGCTTTTTATAATGATGGTTGTTCTTCTAGTCCATTTATATATGCTGACTGTAATATATTTTACATTTGAAATGTCTGCACAACGAGGAAGAGGGAAAAGTAGTGAGGTATCTATCATAGCTTACTTCTCTGAAAGAGGTCAGCCGTCAATATGGAATGGACAAGCTAAACGTGTGTGAGGTTGAATAGTGAATTTCTAGCTAAATTAAACATCGTTTTTCTTGTCAGCTTCCAGTATTTTTTTACTGAACAGTGAATTTCTAACTAAATTAAACATCGTTTTTCTTGTCAGCTTCCAGTATTTTTTTACTGAATAGTGAATTTCTAACTAAATTAAACATAGTTTTTCTTGTGAGCTTCCAGTATTTTTTACTGAATAGTGAATTTCTAAATAAATTAAACATCGTTTTTCTTGTCAGCTTCCAGTATTTTTTTACTGAATAGTGAATTTCTAACTAAATTAAACATCGTTTTTCTTGTCAGCTTCCAGTATTTTTTTACTGAATAGTGAATTTCTAAATAAATTAAACATCGTTTTTCTTGTGAGCTTCCAGTATTTTTTTACTGAATAGTGAATTTCTAAATAAATTAAACATAGTTTTTATTGTCAGCTTCCAGTATTTTTTTACTGAATAGTGAATTTCTAACTATATTAAACATCGTTTTTCTTGTCAGCTTCCAGTATTTTTTTACTGAATAGTGAATTTCTAAATAAATTAAACATCGTTTTTCTTGTGAGCTTCCAGTATTTTTTTACTGAATAGTGAATTTCTAAATAAATTAAACATAGTTTTTATTGTCAGCTTCCAGTATTTTTTTACTGAATAGTGAATTTCTAACTAAATTAAACATCGTTTTTCTTGTCAGCTTCCAGTATTTTTTTACTGAATAGTGAATTTCTAAATAAATTAAACATAGTTTTTCTTGTGAGCTTCCAGTATTTTTTTACTGAATAGTGAATTTCTAAATAAATTAAACATCGTTTTTCTTGTCAGCTTCCAGTATTTTTTTACTGAATAGTGAATTTCTAACTAAATTAAACATCGTTTTTTTTGTCAGCTTCCAGTATTTTTTTACTAAATAGTGAATTTCTAACTAAATTAAACATCGTTTTTCTTGTCAGCTTCCAGTATTTTTTTACTGAATAGTGAATTTCTAACTAAATTAACCATAGTTTTTCTTGTCAGCTTCCAGTATTTTTTTACTGAATAGTGAATTTCTAACTATATTAAACATCGTTTTTCTTGTCAGCTTACAGTATTTTTTTACTGAATAGTGAATTTCTAAATAAATTAAACATCGTTTTTCTTGTGAGCTTCCAGTATTGTTTTACTGAATAGTGAATTTCTAAATAAATTAAACATCGTTTTTCTTGTCAGCTTCCAGTATTGTTTTACTGAATAGTGAATTTCTAAATAAATTAAACATCGTTTTTCTTGTCAGCTTCCAGTATTTTTTTACTGAATAGTGAATTTCTAACTAAATTAAACATAGTTTTTCTTGTCAGCTTCCAGTATTTTTTTACTGAATAGTGAATTTCTAAATAAATTAAACATCTTTTTCTTGTCAGCTTCCAGTATTTTTTTACTGAATAGTGAATTTCTAACTAAATTAAATATAGTTTTTCTTGTGAGCTTCCAATATTTTTTACTGAATAGTGAATTTCTAAATAAATTAAACATCGTTTTTCTTGTGAGCTTCCAGTATTTTTTTACTGAATAGTGAATTTCTAAATAAATTAAACATCGTTTTTCTTGTCAGCTTCCAGTATTTTTTTTTACTGAATAGTGAATTTCTAACTATATTAAACATCGTTTTTCTTGTCAGTTACAAATACAACTATACTGTCCTCTACTATTTCCCTCCCACCTCCTTTCTTTACATGACTACGAGTTTGGCAATCCTATGGCAGGATCTAACCTTTCTTCATCTATCTTCTCTCTTCATTCCAAGCCAAGGTGGAACAGCGTACCCAGAATGCTGCGTGGCTCTGTAAGGGTGGACATTTTATTTCCTTATCTAATTTCATGACTTGAACGTACGGAAAAATCTTTCAAAGCCCATAAAACCGTGAGGAACTGGCAAAAGTGGACCTGAAGAGTAAAAATAGCATGGTTGACAAGACACTAAGGTTCTACCTAACCCCACAGACTGCAGGGAAATTAGGTGGATCTACCTTATCAGCAGTGAATTTAATATATTTTCACTATTACAACATAGCCGCCGGACCACATATTTAAATAATTAGGATTATGACCTATTTTTCAGTCTAGTGGTCTATTTACTCACCTCGTAAAGGCTACCGCGGTTTCGAAACCTTAGCCTACTGTTTCATCTTCAGGCCGCAATACAAAATGTTAAATTTTTCTGTCGAGGTCTTCCCAAAATTCAACAAAACATTGAAAACACAATTACTGTACACGATAAAATTTAGTTTGGCAAAACGATTCGTGCAACTCGTATATCGTCAGAATCCGGACTCCAGTTACATTACATTACATCCAGTTACATTCGACGGAGTCCGGAATGTAACGACATACGAGTTACAAGTATCATTTGGCTAAACCAAATTTTTATCGTGTGTATTTTGATAGTGTAATTGTGTTTAATGTTTGTGACGTGTGTTTTCAATGTTTTGTTTAACTTTATGACGACCTCGACAGAGGGATTTGACATTTTGTATTTCTGCCTGAAGATGAAATAGTAAGGTTTCGAAACCGCGATGGCGTTTACGAGGTGAGTAAACAGACCACTAGACGAAAAAATATATCATAATCTTAATTATTTCAATATAATAGTTAAAACACCTCAAATAGACGTAAAAAAACACAATAGGGTGTGAAAAAACAAAACACTTACTGACGAAACTGTACTCCAAGATTCGAACGCTGACGACCAGGAAGTTAAAGATCCTGGACAAAGAGCAACTCAGGAAACTATGGGACTCATTACAGTGCACTTTAGTCCGAGGATCCACATAAACAGGACAGAAATGTACAACGGAGAAACCTGCATGCTAAGTAATAATAAATAATATCGAAGCACGATTTTAATTTTGCTATCGATTAATAGTGTGAAAGCGTAGTATTGTCACATAACCCTGGCACATTAATAGCTTCGAACAGGCAATTTTAATACTATACACAAATACAGTATTCCCATTCGCACATATTCAGCAATTAGCGGGAAGCAAAGTGGCAACACTGTTCTTCGATTAGTTGGCTCAAAGCGTGGATAAACCACATTACTCATGCTACAGTTGTTATTTTCGTATTTAAAACTATAACCTATAAAATTAATGACTGAATTCTAACTTATTGAAATATTTACAAATGAAAGTTATTATAACCGGATTTTACATTATATACCGAAAATAGGCTACAGTATTTACTGTTTTATTATTATTATTATTTTATACAGCCCTCTATGGACTACAATTACATAACTTTCTTCCTTGTTAACCCCTGTTTCCTCCTACGCCAGTACTTTATTCTCTGGCTCATTCTATGACGTTCCACCTCCGAAACCACTCGCCTTCTTCCTCTTGGATTCTCTTCAGAGATGTCTTTCAACTCAGCAGCAGATATCTTCCTCCCACACGTGTCCCTATTTTGTACCTCTTCAGGTACATTCCACATCTAATCAGATCCTGATGGATTTCCTTGAGCCATGGAATTTGTGTTTTCCTGTTTTCCTGGAAAGTCAGCACTTTTTTCGTTATTCTTTCTGGTTTCATCCTGCTTTTATATGCCCATAAAACATCAGTCTTCTTCATTGTAATAGTGATTTTTTGAAACCTTTCATAAAGCCCTTTGTGTGATCGCATATGGAACTTGAACTCATCATCACTCACTCTTCTCGGTCCCAAAATCTTCCTCAACAACTTCCTTTCCTTTTTTTCGATCTCCGATAGTCCCCTTCCAGATAGTGTCTTTGCCGCATACAGACATTCAGGTTGAACTACTGTGGTGCAGTGTCTAAATTTTGCTTCATAAATCAGGGCTTTCGATTTGTACATGTTCTGGCAATTTTCATCCTTGCCCTGTCTGCAATAGTTATCTTCTCCTTCGCATTTGGAGTCAAAAACTCGCCCAAATACTTAAACTTCTGAACTTTTCTAATGTCTCCAAATTTGGTTTTCATTATCCATGTTGAGTCTTTAGCATCAATATTCATGAATTCTGTCTTTTCAAATGTTATTCGCAATCCTGATTTTTCTGCTGTTTCTTTTAAAATTTCTATCTGTTTTATTGCTATCCCTACATTTTTTTCGAAGAATACAATGTCATCCGCATAAGCGAGACATTCAACTTGTATTCCAGACTTCTTACTACCCAATCTGATTCCATTTCCCAACTTACAATGTTTCATTTCTTTCCTCCATTTACGGATTACTTTCTTAAGGACACAATTGAATAAAATTAGGGATAGACCGTCTCCTTGTTAATTTTAAAAGGTTCCGATAATTTGCCCAAAAATCTAACTTGTGATTTAGTATCCGTCAAAGTGTCTCGTTTCAGTGCCACTGTCTTGTCAAAAACAGACAGTGTTTATTAAAAGCAGACTGTATTTACTGTTTATTAAAAGCAGATTTTTATTTAACAACATTACACATTAGAACTGGCCTAGATTGTCTTACCGATTCTACTTTCAAAACTGATTCGGTCAATAATTATTTAAGTTTTTGATACAGTAATACTAAATACTACTTTCAACAATGGTTTTTTATCATTCAGCTGTTTTCGGTACACACGCAATTATTTGTCACCCACAATTATGTGCTCCATTCCCACGAGGGTACTTTATACTGCTTCTGGAATTTGTTTAACGACTTTTTATCGGTCACAGGACGGATAAGACCATTACTCAACGGACTAAACTCTTAATACAGGGTTTACGAACGTGTTTAGAGTAACGAATCAATATCGCTCACGCGTAAGCTGATGAAAATTAATGTTTTACGTTGGGCCTTTCTATTTTTTAAACATCTCTGAATCTCGAAATAAACAACAATTTTAGAAAAATATTTCTAAACCAAACAGATGTCGCACGTCGCACGTCACACAATTTCTCTACGTGCAGGAGATAAGGTTTCGAAGTGAATTAACAACACCATTAGATACAATTCACGATCTCATCTGTTGTGCGCGACGTTAAAATGAAGCTACTAATGATGTAGTCAATCTGCTGTATTGATGGCTAGGGGTTGCATGGGGTTGATTTGTACAGTGGATGTGGAAAGGTGAAACGGTAACATTTCCACTACGTCAACAATGAAAACAAGTTAAAAATAAACTTAAATTGACATCGTACGGAAGGTATAAGCGCGCTATTGAAACACCTACTTTATCTATGACGTAAATAGCGTATCATGTAGTTTATCTATGATACGACAGCACAAAACCAAACCAAAAGATGTCGCACGTCACATAATTTCTCTACGTGCAGGAGATAAAGTTTCGAAGTGAATTGACAACACCGTTAGATACAATTCATGATCTCATCTGTTGTGCGCGACGTTAAAATGAAGCTACTAATGATGTAGTCGATCTGCTGTACTGAGGGCTAGGGATTGCATGGGGTTGATGTGGAAAGGTGAAGCGATAACATTTCCACTACGTCAACAATGAAAACTAGTTAAAAATAACTTAAATTGAAATCGTCCGGAAGTTATAAGCGCTACTTTATCTATGACGTAAATAGCGTATCTCACGTAGTTTATCTATGATACGGCAGCACACAGATAAACCTTGGACCATTATATCTCGACGGTGGTTGCTAGATTGTTTTGAAACTTACACCATATTTGTCGTTTATGACATTAATAGTAGAAAATAATTTGAAATTAGTGCGTCAAAAGAGTATATAAAAGTTTCATAATTGTCATTTTTCCATGAACACAACTTAATTAGTATTAATCAAACAAACAAACACACAAACTTTCAGAAATATAATATGATAAGATTAGTCTATTCTATAAATCGCAAAATATCGTCAAAAAATGTACGTTGATAATAGTGAAAATGAAAACACTTTTTTTTCAAATCGCTTTCAATTCAAAGATTTTTCTGAAGTTATACGTGAAGAATTATAACTTCAAGCACAAAATTTGTGTATGGTGTTAAGGGTTTTTCCTTTTTACGATTTTTTGCAAGATATAAATTATATTTTAATTACTGCATATTACCTTTAGTAATGACAGCTTATTTGAGTGCGATTGGAATTTGAGCAAAATATAACCGTGATCCAAAAATTTTGTCTCTTATACACTGGTGAGAAATTCAGTGCAGTTAGCGATACCATTTATTCAACATAAAATATCTTGTATGAATGCTTTTATTTTGACTCGCTGTATCTGGGATATTTATTGCCCATTATGAAGTCACTCCATGATCTAAGACCAGTGACGTCATCGTGAATACACTGAAAGTTTAATGACGTCATTAATCAAATATCTCTTGTAGCGAAACAAATAACAGTTTGCAATTAATGTTAACAGATCATAAGCTCTTTTCGGACGAAAAAAAAATGTAATTTCTATTTTTTTCTATAAAACTAAATGTAATAATTTAAAAAAACCGCAAGAAACCCTTTGCTTTCTCACGCATTATCTCTCCAGAAATTAAAGTATGCCTGTGTCTTTCTTGTAAACACCACGAAAAAGCGCTTCTTCGATTTCCGAAGAAAAAAAAACAAGAAACTCGCCGAATTTCACTGCTTTTCGTTTACAGTAAACCGAGGAGAAACCATCGGCGGTCAAGTTAAGTTTCGTTTTGTATTTATTGAAGTGACTACTTCTTATCGCAAGGTTGGCTGTATGTTTTGCAAGGAGAAAAATTCAATTTTTGCCGTCATGGAACGCTCTAACATATCCATACGCGCACTCTAGTGGACATTATTATTCCAAACATTATTACAACACATTTTGTTTAGTGATTAATAAAATGTATTTCTGAAGCGAAAACTTGTATGGTCGCGGTTGACAAAACATGGGTAGGGTCTATAAAAATTTCCTTTCTTGTCACGCTTGAATCCGTAATGCATACTTCACAGTATACGTCTAGACTGGAAGTGACTACTTCTAAACAGCTGATTTCGCACAATAGCTTCAATATAAATTCAATTGTGGTTATGTTTATTGTTCTTGTTAATTTTAAAAATGTGTATTTACTATACTTGTGTAGTTAAATTATATAATGTATATGACCTATACTAATTTTTGAATGCCATTATTATATTTAGACAGTACAACTATAAAAGTAGGGTTATGGGGCCTAAACTGACTAATTATTAAAGTCCCTTAATTGCCTAAGATACTCAAATTCATAGTCTGTGACAGTTTCAGTTAATTTTTAAGTTGTGTACCTACACACACGCGAAATTTAATACGAAAATAATTTTCAAGAGTTGCCCTTTCCTGCATGCATCTGAATTTTTAAAAAAATAATTAAATCATAATAGTGAAAAGTAAGTCAGGCATGCCGAAAGAAGTAGGCCAGTCCCGCATTGCCTAAGTTTTTTAATTTTGTCCCGAGCGATTACTTATTTCTTTTGTAAAACACAACAACATTTCTCCAAAACTTAGTTCGGGCGTACCGACAACCCTGCTCACCTGGATCTAACGTATAGTCTGTACAAATATGCATAGGTACTCGTATAGATGCGTGTTTAGTTACTTCGGTATTATTACCTTCTTAGGCTAATTATTCACTTCCTTTCCCACATACACACGCGACCTTGAAGGATGACGTAGTCCTGGAAAAGGAACGACCTAACCGTTTCTCTGTAACGCCGATGACGTGGTTGAATGTCGGTAAAAAATTATTGAAGAATTGATTGTTGGAAAATGTATTACTTGTTAAGGCCGTAAAACTCAGGAGCATGAAATGTGCACTGATCCTGAGTAATTCTATTAATAAACCGAAATAAATACGTCAAAAACATTCTGAAACCACTTTTTTTTCAGAGGTAATCAGGAATCTTACCCGCGTTAATCCGAAAGACACATTTTGCCGAAATTAATTTTATACTTTCCGTTAAAACGTAATTCGCGAATTACATTGGAGAAATGAGCTATTGGAGCAGCCATAATGCTAAGACCAAGATTCTGGACCTTTAAATGAGCATCGATCCTGACATCTAGATCACTTTTTGATACGTACAGAAATTTGTTTAATATATTTGTTTGTGTGTGTGTGTGTGTGTGTGTGTGTGTGTGTGTGTGTGTGTGTGTGTGTGTGTGCGCGCGCGCAAGCTCGTCTTTTCAATTTTAGTCCGATTTAATTCAACTTCTTTGAAAAAATCGATTTTTAGTAACAGCTTAGACAAGTTCGTTACTAACAGACGACAAGTTCGTTACTAACAGACGACGTTACTAACAAGACATTCGTTTAACAGTTTCAAAATGGCGGCTACTTCAAAACTTTAAAATCTGATTTCACCCAGCGTTAAAGACTGCATAAATTAGCATTTTTTAAATCCTTTGAAATTGACAATATTTTGATGGCGGTCAGGGTTCATTTTCGTATTGTCAATGTAATTTGTACTTTGAAAGTTTTTAAGTCTTAATATAAGCAGATTTCAATGCTGTTTATGATGGTGAAATCAGAATTTCAAAAAGGGTAAAACAAAAAAAGTACTTTTGAAAATTCGCTTCTATTACGTCGGCGAGACTCGATTATTTCACCAAACAATACTAAAATTATTAGCAAAGATTTCAAAATTAATTGAAAATTAGAAAACGAACCGAACAACTTGTGGTGAACAATTTCGTATTTTTAATATACTTGCTTAAACGATCTTCCGACTGTGTGTCATGTTTATAAAGTTAGTTGTTTATTCAGTGTTCCATATTATCCGTAACTGCACTGTTGGGCCGTGTAGGCCCAATTATTTCACCGTATCTAACTTTACAGACAGTTGCGGTTTTGAAGCTACACGAAATCATTATGAACAAAGAAAGGATATTTATGCGAACAGAGGAACTGTGACGATGAATAAATGTTTAATGAATGCTACAGTACAGACTGAGAGAGAAAGAGAGACTGGGGGTGGGTTCTGCATTATTCAGGAGAAGAGAGCAACAGCTTCGCTGACGTCATAGTCTGTTCTGTTTCCAACCCCAATACATCGATCTGTACTTCAATGGATATGAATAGTACCTTGTCTATACCATAGAGATGGGTAAGAAAACTCCAAACTGTTAAAACTAACTGTTATTCTATTTACGAAAAACAAACTGCTTTGCCAAACGGAAACTAACAGTTTGAATTGGACTGGATCGTTATTTGTTAAACAAGGAACAACAGTTTGGACTTCCCCAACACCTACGTTATATTCGAACGTTGCCGCAAGCGCTAAAACATTTTTCTTGTTATTTTCCTGTTAAACTGTTGACAACAGTACAAACACCTTTTCTTTAACTTGCTATTTGCTATACTTTTTCCCTCTATTTCTTGTTGGAACGTAGTGAAGTAAGAACTGTTTGGGCGTTGTCAAAATTGTTTATCTCTATTTTTCAAACGAGTTGTTTAAAAGTTTTAAATGTAAAATTTGTTGTTCAAACATTTTTTTAAACTGTAAAAACAGCCATAATTGTGTTTTATATTAGTTTTTCTCCGTAGTTTACTTTGTGTTTAGAAATTTAAAACTATTTAGTGAACAATTTTGAAAGTTTTCCTTTACTTTTTTTATGTTTTTAGAATTAAGTGCATAGTTTTAATTATTTATTGGATGTGTGGACTTTTTAAAATTCACAATATCTACTCTTGTTTATATCTTGAATAATTTTAGATTATTTTAGGTTAATAACCTATCATTAACCTGTAATAACCTAATGTTAATAACCTATAATTTTGTAATTATATAGAGCCAATTTTATTTAAACATATTTGGCCTATGTTCTTATTACTATATTTTACTTATTAACGTTACTTTTTTCAGTGTTGAAAAATGAAAACCTACTTTCTCCCAAATAAAAATATGACAGTAACATCTCACATAACCTAATTTTAATATATAACCTAATTTTATTTAAACGTACTTTTTATATTTATTATCAATCATCAATATTTTTAATCAACTAAAAATATTCTAAATTGTTTGCATTTCAGTAAATATGCAAAGGCTATTTAATTTTTAAGTAAAAAAAAGAATGCTTCTATTAGAAATTCATTGCATTTTGTAAATATAAAATGGCATACATATATATTACGTTTTGAGAATGTAATTTAATTATTACTACATTTAATTATTTTTTTCTAAATGTTTTACACCCAAAAACAGTTAAGGACATGGTGGTAATGAGAATGAAAAAGTAGTCTTAGAAAACTGATCGTTTGTGCTTATGTTTTAGCTGCTAATACAACTTCGAGTTTCATTTTTCTAAACCTGTTTTTTCAAACTGTTTTTCAAAACAGTTATTTTTTCCAACAAACAGTTTGTTGATATTTTTTAAAAATAGCAGAAGTTCCCATCCCTACTATACCATCACACCTTGTTCATATTACAGTAATTGTACACCCTACAGTTGATATTTTTCCTAAACACGGAATTAGTAAGTTTCAGTTCCAATGTTAAGCACAATTTTTCCCCTTAGCTTTTAGGACCTGGTTCTTACCACGATGGCGGCTCTAATTTTCCATGAAAAATCCGTACTTAACAATGTTCTACAGCTTAATAATAGAAAGACGCATGACTGGTATTAAACAGGAAACTGTGATAGCCATAACGTAGCCCTTTAAATAAAGGCCGAATAAATTAACTTTTGACCTCATTACTATCGTGCAGGTTGGCAACACCTACAGCTGATTAAAAATTAAATAGTTTAATCGATGTTTCCAGCTAACAGTCGATTAATTATTGCTTTACCGTACACATGTCGTTTTCCCTTAACGTCAACATTCAGCGCGTTTAATTTGTAAACGTTTTAGTGAATTTAAGTTTGCATTAAGCGCAATTTGTTTAGGTTAAAATGTAAAGACTTGAAATGGCCGCCATATTGTAACAGTTGAAAGAATCTTGCTGAAAAAGGAAATTATCCAAGATTTTACCAAAATCACAAGATTGCTGTTGCTAGCATAAATTAGCATATTAATCTTTCAAATTACATTGGTAATAACCCTGAACACCTTTCAACGGATTAAACGCTAATTTATGCAAATGTTAACGCTAATTACGCGATTGTGAAAACAGATTTTTTTAAAATGATACAAAAATTGTTTTTTAAAGATCTGCAATGGTGGCAATTTCAAGACTGTCTGCCTCATATTTTGTTGTATAACGAACTTGTATAAGCTGTTATTAATATCGATTTTTGAACCACGTTTGAACAAAATCGGACCAAAATTGCAAACACTGCAGTGCCAAACAAACGCGCACGCACGCGCGCACACACACCAACTCATAGGCAATATTCACGATTGGTGCAACAGGGAGCATGGGGAGGTGGACTTGTACCTCACACAGATTCTAACTGGGCACGGTTGCTTCCGTTGCCCATCATCGTTTCAGGCTGGAAACCTGTTCCGTTTCAGGCTGGAAACAGACTCGGCGTGTCCCCTCTGTCTTCCAGCAGTGGAAGAAGATGCGGAGCATGTATTTTTCCGGTGTCAGCGATTCGACAGGATGAAACTGCAAACATCCGCGAGGCAGCATTACACCGGAAAATCTGGTTGCGACAATGATGATTTCGGAGGCCGACTGGAGGGCGATTGCAGGATTCGCCGCAGTGGTCATGAAGAGGCTGATCATTGAAGATCAAGAAAGGACAGCCAACTCTGTAGACGGACCGGCGTACAGCTCCTCCCTACGAAGTAAGGCCTAGCGGCGGTTCCGTGGGATGGGGGGGTTGCAGAAGAATGCTTTTGGTGGTTTTTTAGTGGGTAGCAATATCTTGAACTTGATTTTGAACTTTAAACTTTAGTTCCATACTCTGGGGAGCGACGGTACCCTACCGTGTTATAAAAGATTCTCCACCTTTTTTGGCATAAAAAAAAAAACACACACACACACAAAATAATACATACGTCAGAATCAATGCTCATTTTCAATATTACAAAGACGGCCGCTCCAATAACTCATTCCCCAACGGAAATTCTCAAACGAATACGTTGTGAGCTACCTGACTGATCCTATAAACTGTTGCTTCTTGGTACAAAGAGAATACACCAAATTTAAGTGGTGCAAGTACTAACGGTAGCTCGATAGCTGTTATCTCGGTCGCACACTGTTTGTACTTCTTTACGCAAAAGCTTTGTACCACATCCCGAGTGCAAAGCTTCGTGTTGTCACGGCTTTAGGTAGACTTGTTTAAACAGTACATCTATTTCAAACTTTAATACGCAGGGTTTTTCATTACCCTAACTGACTCGAGTCGTGAATATTTTCGTATTATCGAAATTTTAGCGAAATCCTTACAAGACGATTTTGAAAAATACTGCGTCAAATTTTCACAAATCTCTACCATAACAAGATATTCGTCTCGCACAAATTACATACCCGTTAACAAAATTACGAATGTCGTAATACCTTCATAAAAATTATGTTCTCCTGATCATCATTACACTCTACCTAACTACTGTAATTACAAGCACATTATAAAAAAAATTACACCTTGGTAAAATTGTATTATACTTGAGAAAAATTCACTATCCCTATCAAAATATTATACAGTAATCTCTATAACAAAATTATTCTCTTCTTGACCAAACTATTAACGGTATAACTGTTAAAAAATTACTAATATTACTTGTTAAAAAATGAATTATACTTTACACTGTAATGAATTAAAAAAACTGTGAAATCCTTGGTAAAATTGTATTATACTTGAGAAAAATTCACTATCCCTATGAAAATATTATACAGTAATCTCCATAACAAAATTATTCTCTTCTTGACCAAACTATTAACGGTGTAACTGTTAAAAAATTACTAATATTACTTGTTAAAAATGAATTATACTTTACACTGTAATGAATTAAAAAAACTGTGAAATCCTTGGTAAAATTGTATTTCTACTTGAGAAAAATTCACTATCCCTATCAAAATATTATACAGTAATCTCCATAACAAAATCTCTTCTTGACCAAACTATGAAGGGCATAACTGTTAAAAAATTACTATATATTACTTGTTAAAAAATGAATTAAATTTTAAACTGTAATGAATAAAACTGTGAAACCTTAGTAAAATTGTATTATACTTGAGAAAAATTCACTATCCCTATGAAAATATTATACAGTAATCTAAAACAAAATTATTCTCTTCTTGACCAAACTATGAAGGGCATAACTGTTAAAAAATTAACTATTACACTGTCGTTGACAAAATTACATTTTTTTAAAAACGATTTCTTTCCTATCACTCAATACCTAAGAGAATCGTTCACACCAAATTTTAACACGCGATAACAAATTTACTAAGTTTACCCCATTTGCTAAGCATTCAAACTTAGGCTATATAATATCTCAGCTAAAACAGTGGAAATTTCACCTAACTACTTCACTTGTATCTTTAAATACAGATAGAATGTAAAGTTCGTTTTAACCCCCAGGAATTTTGGAAACTCCTATTTTTGTGCACCTCTGAAGCACAAAATAAACCTGTTTTACAAAAATTTCAATTCTGTACGTTTTTTCGATGTGAAAATCCAGAGATACAACGTAAAGTTCGCCTTTACGTTTATTTACCCTTTATTGGTGATATTTTTTCACGCTCAAAGCTTTAAGATAAAACTTATGAAATTTCAGGTATTTACGACTTTGGACTAGGATAGAGATAAAATTTAAAATCCGTTTTCAACAGATTTCGACAAATTAGGGATGAAATATTTCAAAACCCTCTTTTTGCGCACATTCAAAGCCTGTATACAAAATTTCAGCTCTCTACGTTGGTTTTTGATCTGAAAATAAAGAGCAAAATCCGAAGTGTCTTTTTACAGTATTTAACCCTTTAGAGACGGAATATGGGAAAAATCTCTCTTTGAACACCACTAAAACCAACGTACGAAATTTCACCTCTTCACCGTTGGATCTGGAAATACGGAGATAACACGTAAAGTTCGTTTTTACCCCAATTTTAACACTTTAGGGGTAGAATCTCGGAAAACCTTTTTGTACACAAGATAAACCTATGTGCTGAATTTTAGCTCTACACATATTTTCGATGTAGAAATACGAAATGTGCAGATTGTTTTTTAAACTATTTTAACCCTTTAGGGGGTGGAATATTTCAAAACCGTTTCTTAGAGAACGTACAGGAAGCTGTGAGCCAAGTTTTATTGTAATCCGTTCGGTGGTTTTGGATAAAACGTGAAGAATTAATCAATAGTATTAGCTTATACAGTATATATATATATATATATATATATATATATATATATATATATATATATATATATTCATACGCTATAAAACATCCCACCGTCTGCATTAGCCCAAGTGTGCACAATAGTCGGACGTTAAACAAGAAATATATATATATATATATATATATATATATATATATATATATATATATATATATATATATATATATATATATAGTGGTCAGATCGGCGACCACTTCAAGGTCCCACTTCTGGATCTTGCTCCATCTGGTGATTGCTCCAATATCCCATTTTTCGATGGAAATTCGGTAAGAAAACTAATATCCAGAACTATTAACAATTCAACATTCGATCAAACTCAGTCTAAACGTTTTGTCGGTCCTGTACCAACAGTATTGTGACCAAAACGGAATTACCAATCAAACTATGCAAATTTTACCCATTCCTTAATAAAGTTTTATAACAAGACCGCGATAAAATTGATTAGACCGCACTGTTTTTCTGCCGATAATGCATTGCAAGGTCATCCGGCAAAAGACAGATACACAGCAGCCACTTAACATTTCCAAAATAAAATATAAACTGATTTACAAACACTTACAAGAAGTGAAGAAGGTGTTGTTAGTACAGGAACACAATCTGCATCCAACACAGTACGCTGTTACACCTCGCAGCACAACCTACGTCCGACTAAGCTGAAGCCTTGTTCACCAGCGCCCCTGGCGTATCAAACTGTTACTACACTACTGTGTGCACACTCACATACACACACCATCGCACAATATCTGACAACTGCATTATCACAAATCAGTTTATCACTGATCGTATCCGACATACCGATCGCGATAAAATATTTTAATACGAAAACTTTAATCTATATAATGTATACAAATAACAAATACCACTCAATGATTCATGTAATATCTCTAAAACGGCAAAAGATAGATTTTGTTTATTTTACTTGCTTAATATATGCACACTAAAAATATATTTAACGAACAGAAATGGGTAAAAAACACGTTTTTCTTTTTCAAAAAATGTCCGAGATACTAGTAAAAATTGCTTCGAGGTAACAGTTTTATAAAGCATTCCTAAGCACTAGCGCCTCGGTGGCCTAGTTGATAGCGTACTGGGCTTTCACCCCGAGGACCCGGGTTCGATTCTCGGCCAGGGCTTGGCATTTTCAAACGCTATAAATCATCCCATCGTCTGCATTAGCCCAAGTGTGCACAATAGACGTTAAACACCAAAAACAAAATAATAAAATTTTTAAAAAATTTAAATAAAAATAAAAAAATACAGCATTTATTGAAAACTACGTAACATTCAGTAGGTGGGTATAAGGACCAAAATCAATAAACTAATAAAATTAAGTGAGGAAAACTACTTTTACCAGCTATACGCTTTTCTGTGTTCTTTACTAAACAATTTATACCTCTACAATTGGTTAACCGATCGATACAAGAGTAATCAAGTTATACGAAAATCGGTTTCTAAATGGCGGTCGATTTAAAACATTTCCCGTCTAAATTACCCGAGAACAGAAAACGTTTATAAAAACCGTGAACATCACGCTTTGAAGTTTGTGTAATTTAATTATCGAATGGTATAACTGTTAAGCAACTATCATCGTTATGATTTCGCCAACATAATCAGCATCTGCATATATTGAGATTTTGAAATTTCAAATTACAAATTACATTGACATTTCGAAAATGAACCCTGACCGCCATCAAAATATTTCTTAATTTCAAAGGATTTAAAAAATACAAAATGCTAATTTATGCAGTCTTTAACGCTGATTACGAAGGTGAAATCATATTTTAAAGATGTTAAATAACCGCCATTAAACGAACTTTGTTGGTTAATGAACTTGTCCAAGCTGCTACCAAAAATCGAATTTGTTAATAAAGTTTAAATCTTATCGGACTAAAATTCTAAGGCGCGCGCGCACACACACACACACACACACACGCGCGCACAAATTTAACAACCTTTTAAATGTGTTCTGTCGGTCCCACACGATGGCTGTTTCAACTAATTTATTCTCTATGTTTTATATATTTTTTAAAAAAGTAAAAATTAACGCACCGTACTACTGTGATAGTTACGATTTTCAAAAATCACTTCACCGTCATTTTATGAGAGCGAAAGAACATTTTTTTACCGTTTTATTCAAAAAAACGAGTTGTGTTCAGGAAAAATAACAAAAAATTGCGTATCATGATGTCTTTCATCTCTACAATTTAATGAAATCATACAAAATAAAAAATTTTAAACATTCTGAAATACGGAAAAGATATTGTTGAACAGCAACGTTTTAATTAACCCCTTCAAGCTACGAATATATTAGGCATACAACAAGCAACGCGACTATGCATTGCGGGAATTGTATAACCTGTACAAATGCAGGCGCTACAATTTATTTCTTGCTTAATTGTTCATACCTTTTATTCTCGTTAACTGATGCGAACGAGGGATCGGAGTTAACGAAAAGAGTAGCGCTTACTGCAGGGAAAAGTAAAGAATATATCATTCAATTAATTTAAGTGTACGTATGTTTTGCGCTCCCACATTTCCAAATTTGGACAGATTTGATTCAAACGTGGCACAAAAATCGTTTTTGTAAATAACTTAAGACATGGTCATTATCCAGCGAAATTAGTTCGTCACAAAATTTCAGATCTTTAAATACTCGCGGCACGCAGATGTCTCGCTGACTTGATAGAAGCGAATTTACAAAAGTATTTTTATTTTATACTTTTTGAAATTCACTACAATCAGCATTGAAATCTGCATACACCAGCATTTTAAACTTTCAAATTAAATTAAAAATACAAAAACGAACTCCGACCGACGTAAACAAAATTTCTTAATTTCAACGAATTTTGAATATTCAAAATGTTAGCTTATGCAGTTTTTTTAACGCTGATTACGATGGTAAAATCAATTTTCAAAAATATATTTAGGACAAAAACGTTATTAATTTTTAAAGCTTTGAAACTGTTGAACGAATTTTGCTAGTTATCGAACATATCAAATCCATTATTATTATTATTTTTTTTTTTTTTTAACTTTTGACTATTGTGCACACTTGGGCTAATGCAGACGATGGGATGATTTATAGCGTATGAAAATGCCAAGCCCTCGCCGGGAATCGAACCCGGGTCCTCGGGGTGAAAGCCTAGTACGCTATCCACTAGGCCACCGAGGCGGCTAAATTCATTATTAAAATCGACTTCCGTGCCAAGGTTGAAGGAATCGGACTAAAGTTGCAAACGTAAGCGAGCTGAAACGCGCGCACGCGCGCGCGCACACACACACACACACACACACACACACACACACACACACACACACACACATATATATATATATATATATATATATATATATATATATATATAGGGGTTTATATATAAACGACCTAGAGGTTAGGATCGGTGCTCATTTCAAGATCCAGGTCTAGGTCTTAAAATGGCCGCTTTATTTTTCAAATGGAACTCGGTAAACCCCTTCTTGAAAAACCTCACTTCACCATCGCAATTAGTGTAAAAAATTTGCATTAAATTAGCATTAAAATGGTTAGATTATCAAAAACATTACAGGACAAAAACATGGTTGTTACGTGATGCGGTACTGTTTTCGGAAATTTGCTTCCATCACGATATGCTTGCGTGTCTGCCTTACTTCAAGCACAAACGATGTGTCAACAGATTTGATGTTCATGTCACGAGATATTTAAGGCTGTGCAAGGAGTGGGATTTTTCTCTGAAATTTAATGCCACAAAAGCGTGTAATTGTGTAGCCTACTTGGACACTGGCCAAATCTGTGTTCGTGACGTAGCCTCTAGACGTTGATATACCACTTGTAATGGACAAACTAAGCGAAGTCTGTCCCCTACACAGGCTGCACCAGAAGTCTCCCTCGCGTACGAAAATTGTGTGTATGTATATGTGCGTGTGTGTGTGTGTGTGTGTACGTGCGCGCGCGTGAGTGTAACCATGTAACCAAATGTACGTTTGTCCAGGACAGAAACCTAAACTGCTGCAATGATTGTCAAGAAATGTTTTATACATACAGTTTTGGTACTAGGTCAGTGTTTTTTGCAATATCAGCCATCGAATAGAACTGAATGACATATATATTCTTTCACGAGTCAACATCCGTTTTTCTCAGCACACACTATTCGTACAGGCATAAATGAGGTTAAAATGTTAACATAAAAGGCACTTGTAACTGTCACAGGCAAAACGGCCTGGATGCGCATGCGCGGCATCACAAATCAGACAATATTTTGTATATTTTATTAATCACGAATACACAAATCCCATTACAAATACCACGTTCTTACATAATATGCTTAGAACAATTTCAATATTTACTTAAAAGTCATTAAACTTATAGATTACGTGACCATTCTGACAGTTCCCTTGTACGAGCCGGGACAAGCACTACGAATACCAAACACATGTCTTGGACACTGTTTTTATATAAATATATTTGTGATTTCAAACAGCAGGATTGTATTTACCAAATGCTGTCTTTACGGACAATTGTATGTAGCCTTTTCAAGGGTAACTAAATCAACTAACATGTTTGTATCCATTAAAGAATTTTTTTTTTTTTTTTTTTTTATAAGACGAAAAGCACATTAAGGCTATCATCGCCTAAACACAACTACTAAAGAAAAGAAACAACAGAGCGATAAAACTTAACATTACTTACAAACTAGATAACATTTATAACAAGAATAAATAACTTAAAAACAAAACAATATAAAGGTGGACTGTAAAGGGGTCCTAATTAAACAGGAAGATAATAAACATTATGAAACAATAAAATTCCCTAAAACTAGTTAACAAGAATATAAACTATAAAAAATATATAAATACTAAGGGAAAAATTAAATATATTGATATATATGCAAGCGTCTCAGGAAGGCCAAAACGCGATCAATGATCGACGAATACAGTTTCCCCAAGATCGCCTGCATACAGTTTCCTAATCCATATATTAAACGCATGGTTCTCAAGCAATCGCAGTCCATTAAAGAAAATGAAATACAAAAAGTACAAAATTACATTCTTACATCAAATATCGTTTACAACAAGGTATTGCAATACCCTGTAAAATCTTCTATATAAAAAAAAACAATTATCTGTATTCAAATGTATATACTATAATGACTCATAAATTTGGGATTATTATTCCAAACCGATCGCTTTTAGATTTATTTTTTAAACATGTTTTCCCTCCCTTCCAACTACCGCCCTCACCCCTACGACTACTCATATTCAAAAGGCTGTGTTTACTTAAAACTTCCATACTGCGAAATTTCGTACGAACTCTCTGGTTTCTTAATTATATTACACTAATTATTGCATTGCAGCTGTATGTGGACAACTGTTTACAGTGCCCTCTATAGTCTGCTTGAATTACTATGTTATCGATCGATCTGTGGTGTTCACAGATCATTTGATTATATTACTTATATTTATTATTTTATTGAATATATCCTCAACATTTATCATTAATATCGCGATAGATATTAAAATACCGTAGCGACGGACGGGTATTCATGCTAGTTTATTATATTTTTACTTTTTCCTATAAAAAAAGTAATAATCACTGCACGCAGCTGTCTCGCTGACGCGAAGGAAGAGAATTGTTTTAATCTTAAACATTAAAATCTGCAGAAATCAGCACCTTAGGCTTTCAATCTTTTTTTATTACGTAAAATCAGACTTTTAAAAAGTTATCATTTTTTGAAGACTTAAAATGTCCGCCATTTTGAAAAGACTCAGGATTTTGCTGGTAACAAACTTTCGTGTATTGGGGAAAGGAAGTGAATTAACTTACTTACAAATGTAATACTGTAACATGGAAGACGTAACTAGGCACACATCTGCACAGTATCTTTGCATATTTGTACAGACTACATATTGTCTAATATTTTTGCCGCGCGAAAATGCATTATTCGTTTGTATTATACCCTTATTCTCAAACATTAGACAACTATAAACATACAAGATCGATAAAAAAAGAAGGCGGCACATCTTAAACTACAGACAGGTAGTCCGAAACCCGAAAAACCGATTAAAATGAAAGTTATAACTCTTAAACCGTACACACACTCATTTTTGTTTTCTTCCTCGCGGCAAATCTTAAACTACAGACAGGTAGTCCGAAACCCGAAAACCGATTAAAATGAAAGTTATAACTCTTAAACCGTACACACACTCATTTTTGTTTTCTTCCTCGCGGCAAATCTTAAACTACAGACAGGTAGTCCGAAACCCGAAAAACCGATTAAAATGAAAGTTATAACTCTTAAACCGTACACACACTCATTTTTGTTTTCTTCCTCGCGGCAAATCTTAAACTACAGACAGGTAGTCCCCGAAACCCGAAAAAAACCGATTAAAATGAAAGTTATAACTCTTAAACAATACACACACTCATTTTTGTTTTTCCTCGCGGCAAATCTTAAACTACAGACAGGTAGTCCGAAACCCGAAAAACCGATTAAAATGAAAGTTATAACTCTTAAACCATACACACACTCATTTTGTTTTCTTCCTCGCGGCAAATCTTAAACTACAGACAGGTAGTCCGAAACCCGAAAAACCGATTAAAATGAAAGTTATAACTCTTAAACCGTACACACACTCATTTTTGTTTTCTTCCTCGCGGCAAATCTTAAACTACAGACAGGTAGTCCGAAACCCGAAAAACCGATTAAAATGAAAGTTATAACTCTTAAACCATACACACACTCATTTTGTTTTCTTCCTCGCGGCAAATCTTAAACTACAGACAGGTAGTCCGAAACCCGAAAAACCGATTAAAATGAAAGTTATAACTCTTAAACCGTACACACACTCATTTTTTTTTAGTCCGAAACCTCGCGGCAAATCTTAAACTACAGACAAATCTTAAACTACAGAAAGGTAGTCCGAAAAAACCGATTAAAATGAAAGTTATAACTCTTAAACCGTACACACTCATTTTTGTTTTCTTCCTCGCGGCAAATCTTAAACTACAGACAGGTAGTCCGAAACCCGAAAAACCGATTAAAATGAAAGTTATAACTCTTAAACCGTACACACACTCATTTTTGTTTTCTTCCTCGCGGCAAATCTTAAACTACAGACAGGTAGTCCGAAACCCGAAAAACCGATTAAAATGAAAGTTATAACTCTTAAACCGTACACACACTCATTTTTGTTTTCTTCCTCGCGGCAAATCTTAAACTACAGACAGGTAGTCCGAAACCCGAAAAACCGATTAAAATGAAAGTTATAACTCTTAAACCGTACACACACTCATTTTGTTTTCTTCCTCGCGCAAATCTTAAACTACAGACAGGTAGTCCGAAACCCGAAAACCGATTAAAATGAAAGTTATAACTCTTAAACCGTACACACACTCATTTTTGTTTTCTTCCTCGCAGGCAAATCTTAAACTACAGACAGGTAGTCCGAAACCCGAAAACCGATTAAAATGAAAGTTATAACTCTTAAACCGTACACACTCATTTTTGTTTTCTTCCTCGCGGCAAATCAAACTACAGACAGGTAGTCATTTTTATAACTCTTAAACCGTTCATTTTTGTTTTTTCCTCGCGGCAAATCTTAAACTACAGACAGGTAGTCCGAAACCCGAAAAACCGATTAAAATGAAAGTTATAACTCTTAAACCGTACACACACTCATTTTTGTTTTCTTCCTCGCGGCAAATCTTAAACTACAGACAGGTAGTCCGAAACCCGAAAAACCGATTAAAATGAAAGTTATAACTCTTAAACCGTACACACACTCATTTTTGTTTTCTTCCTCGCGGCAAATCTTAAACTACAGACAGGTAGTCCGAAACCCGAAAAACCGATTAAAATGAAAGTTATAACTCTTAAACCGTACACACACTCATTTTTGTTTTCTTCCTCGCGGCAAATCTTAAACTACAGACAGGTAGTCCGAAACCCGAAAAACCGATTAAAATGAAAGTTATAACTCTTAAACCGTACACACACTCATTTTTGTTTTCTTCCTCGCGGCAAATCTTAAACTACAGACAGGTAGTCCGAAACCCGAAAAACCGATTAAAATGAAAGTTATAACTCTTAAACCGTACACACACTCATTTTTGTTTTCTTCCTCGCGGCAGAGGGTTGATCAAATATAAACGAGACTGATTTTTTAAAATTTATTGCTTACCAAATTATTCTTGATACAACTTATTTTCTACATAGTCTCCCGCACGAGTAACACATTTTTCCCACCGGATTGAAAGTTTTTAATTCAATCTTCGTAAAAAGTTCTCGGGCGTTCATTGAGCCATTGGAGCACGAAGGTCTCCACCGCAGAATCGTCTTCGAAACGCTGGCCTCCAAGCGCCTCTTTGAGTGGCCCAAACAGGTGATAGTCGCAGGGTGATAAGTCTGGACTGTAAGGGGATGTTCCATTGGTTCCCAGCCAATTTGATCGAGTTAAAGCCTCGTAGCGTTCGCCAAATGTGGTCGGGCATAATCGTGAAGAAGAATGACGTTTCTCGCCGGTTTAGATTTCCTTTTCCTACGAAAAGACTGTTTTGCGGCCTCTAAAACATCGCAATAATATTGTGCATTTATTGTGCGTCGTTGATAGCCGTCAATCTACGAAAGATTTCAGTCGGATTGACCCCTCCTTGGCCAAAAACTTAATAATAATTCTCTGCTCCACGGAAACGTGCACTACTCTCAATCATTGTATAGTTTTATACTGAAGGGTCCGAACGGAAATGTTGCCCGTCTACGCCCGTCCCAAACCTCCCAGGCTACCTGAAACCCCACCCTTTAGCGTTCATTGTCCAACGGAAAAGTTTTAATGTACTGTCATGTTGGCAGCACTGTTGCGCATGCGTGGTTTCGTTCCCGTATTTCTGTGTACGTCTGATGCTTCTAGATGTTCCATCATCGCTGTCTTGCCTTGCGTGGCCTTCGTTATCTGTTTGCACCAACGAAGAGCAACGTTCAGTGATCCGGTTTTTGTGGTCGGAAGGTGTATCAGGGGCCGCAATTCATCAGACTTTCGATTACTTTCACAGTACGGGAACAGTGTCTTACCGAAACGGAGAGTGTATGAATGGACTGAAAAATTTACAAAAATTATCGCACTAATGTTACGCGTGACGAAGGAGCCGGACGACCGTCTACGGCCACACATGAGGACAACGCTGTCGTGCACGTGATATAGATCTGTTAGACAGATGAGTGACTATTGATGACGTAGCACATCTGCAAATTAGTCATGGTTATGCCAACGAAATCATCCCAACACTCGGGTTTCATAAAGTCTGTGCAAGATGGGTCCCTAAACAACATACAGAGTTGCATAAACAAACGAGCTCGGATATCTGTCAAAACATTTGGATTGCTAGAGTAACGAACGTACTTCGTCAAGCCTGGCCTCAACCCCCCAATTTTCCCTAACTATTCTTCTAACTGACATTAATGACTTGTTGGCTTTCCCCATGATGCGCCCAAGGTTCCAAGTAATTAACATCAATGAACGAGATAAGCGATAACATCAGTGGTGTCCAGCAACTCGGGTCTACATGATAAGGTACGATATCACATACAAAGTACGATGATGGATATATACGAAGTGTGTTCAGAAAGTAACGAGAATTTTAAATTTCGCAGGCTTGGAGAGTCCGATTGTCAAATTTTTTTTATTATGTTGGTATACATGCCCTTGAAGTATGATAAAACTTTCAGCTGTTTTCATTGTTGACTTTGTCTGTGACAGCCACTAAGGTTAGACGTGTTTTTATTAGGTCCGCGATTTTCGTTTGTTAAAAGAAACGGATCAAAGAATTTTTATCAAATTTTGCGTACAAAATTGAATAAAGTGTAACAAAGTGTGTGAAATGTTAACAAAGGCCTATGGTGAGTCTGCTATGAGTAAAGCAAGAGTTTACGAGTGATATAAGCGTTTCCAAGAAGGCCGTGAAGACGTTGAAGATGACGAACGCCCTGGACGCCCCAGAACTTCAACAACCGATGAAAACGTCGAAAAAGTGAAAGAAATGGTTATGAACAATCGCCGAATCACAATTAGAGAGGTCGCTGATGATGTTGGCATATCGATTGGATCATGTCATGACATTGTTTCCAGTGTTTTGTGCATGAAACGCATGGCAGCAAAATTCGTTCCAAACTTGTTGAATTTTGAACAAAAACAGCAGCGAATGAAACTGGCTCAGGAAGTGCTAAATGAAGTCAACGACGATGCAGAATTACTGAAACGTATTATAACAGGTGACGAAACATGGGTTTACGGATATGACGTCGAAGCCCCCCAATCATCCCAGTGGAGGCATTCTGGCTCGCCAAGACCGAAAAAGGCTCGACAAGTGCGGTCGAACGTGAAGGTTATGCTCACTGAAGGAATTCTTCGATATTAATGGCATAGTGCATCATGAATTCCTGCCACCAGATGAAACTGTCAATAAGGAGTACTACCTATAAGTTCAACGCCATTTGCGTGAAGCAAACTGAAAAAACGCCCGGATCTGTGGAAAAACAATTCATGGCTTTTGCACCACGATAATGGCACCAGCTCACACTGCATTGCTTGTTCATGCCAAAAACAGCCTCCTTATTCGCCAAACATGGCTCCGTGTGACTTTTTCCTATTTCCAAAAATAAAGAGAACCTTAAAGGGCCGTCGTTTTACAGCCGTAGGTGACATTAAAAGCGCATCGCTGAAAGAACGAGTTTGAGAAGTGTTTCGAGAATTGGAAGAAGCGCTGGCACAAGAACATAATCTCCAATGGGGACTATTTTGAAGACGACAACATCAATGTAGAAGAATAAATATTTTGTTCAAAAAATTAAAATTCTCGTTACTTTCTGAACACACCTCGTATAAGCTTTTGGGTTTGTCGAGATTTTACAGAAATCCTGGTTTATAACAACACATAACTTTAAGTAATGCATCTTAAATCTGTGCTAATTTACGATGCCAGGATAAATCGAAGAAAATAAAAATAAACCCTGAACGTCGACTGGGTTTGCCTAATTTTTAATACCTTTCGAACCAGCATTTTTCTAGATACAGCGACAATCTCACCTTGGAAACTGGCCTTTACTTTAAGGCCCTTTTAGATAATTGTATTGACTTTGAGAAAATCTGTGCAATTTTCGCAACCCTTATTTTTAGCTTACGTATTCATATGTTTTGTCAAGGAGTTGTAGAGTAGGTCTGGGTGCAACGTGTGGGGAGGGGGTTGGAGACTGCGCGATCGATAGAAAGCACGTCTGGGGCGGCTAACCCAACTAATTTGTTGCTTGTAGTGTGCTGTATGCCCGCACATGTTGCTAATTGAAACCCTAAATTTATACATTGCGGGGGGGGGGGTTAAACGTCCCCATACTTCTTCCTAAATTTCTCCAAATATCGCTTCTAAACCACCAATGTCAATGACACATAGACAATGCTTAATTCTAACTAAGCGGTATTTTCAGCCGCCATCTTGGAATTTAATTTTCCATTGTTACTGTTGCACGTGACTCCAAACTATTTTTATTTGAAAAAAAACACCATTTTTTTAAATTATAACAGCAGTTTTTTATGCTAAATACTGGTTTTAAAACCTAATGTCCATTTATTTATTTATTTTTTTTTTTTTTTAACGTCCGACTATTGTGCACACTTGGGCTAATGCAGACGATGGAATGATATATATAGCGTATGAAAATGCCAAGCCCTCGCCGGGAATCGAACCCGGCTCCTTGGGGTGAAAGCCTAATACGCTATCCACTAGACCACCGAGGCGGCTTAATGTCCTTCTAATGTCCCCGCCCTAAGAACGACCAGTTTTTGAAAGCATGTTCCGATGTACCGTTTAAAAAACATCGATGGTATTAAAACATCGATATTTTTTGGACTTATATACGTCTACAAAGCAAATAATTAGTCATTAATATCATCACGAAAAGTGAAAACCTAGTTACATTATCGTAATAAATTGGTTAACGAATCTGTCAAAGCTACTGTGGAAATCGATTTTTGTGCCAAGTTTGAATAAAATCGAACTAATAAAAAGGCGGTACGCGACCAGTACACCCAGGTCAGCTTGTCTGGTACACAGACGGATCATTGCATGATCGACAGTCTGGACATGGAGGATACTGCGAAACCACTAGGGATGCATTTGATGTTAGCCTAGGTAGGTTTTACACGATATTCAAAGTTGAGATCTGTGCAAATTCGGCATGTGTTCATCGAATATTAGAGGAAGATAGCCGGACGGCATTACAGGCTCTCAGCTCTGTAGACATCTCATCCAAGTTGGGATGGCATTCTCTCCGCTCTCTGTGTGTCCTGTCAAATGCTAATATGGTGCAACTAAGATGGATATCTGAGACTGAGGGAAACGAAAGAGCAGACATGATGGCCAAAAGAGAAGCTGCTGATGCCTCCTCGGTGGCTAGTTGATAATGTACTGGACTTTCACCCCAAGGACTCGGGTTCGATTCCCGGCCAGGGCTTGGCATTTTCATGCGCTATAAATCATCCCATCGTCTGCACTAGCCCAAGTGTGCACAATAGTCGGACGTTAAACACAAAAGAAAAAAAGCTGCTGATCTACTTGTGGGACAAGAGCCCGCGTATGGGATTAGTTGCACAACTGCGAGAGCTACAATAAGGAAATGGGCTAGGGAAAAGCACATCAAGCGATGGATTTCCTGGCCAACGGTTTGGGGAAACGCCTTCTTCGGTACCAGACGCTGTACCGACAAGGACACTGTTCAGTTAAACAGGAGGTCATTGATGCATGTCAGGCTGTCGCCATGATCACCGAACACGGCCACATCCAGTGTGATCCACATAAGGTGGGATTGTTTCAAATCTCGCCTGAGTGACGTCTGTGCGGGCAGTGTGTTGAAACTGCAGCTCATATACTCCTTGAGTGTGAGCTCCTGATTAAAAAAGAAAGACTCTTTGGAACTCAGCAACCAGATCAGGAGTTAAACCAGGACACCATATACAAGATTCTGGAGTCTGTTTAAGTTGAAGTAATAGAAGTACACAAAAAGCTTACAGCTGATGGGCCACAAAGCCTCTGTTAATACCCAAAGGGAAAAAATTCAGAACGTGAGCATAATCGCGGGCTTTGTTCAGAAGATTAGCTACAACAGCTTATCCTGCCAACAAAATGATTAAACGTGATTATCCGATGACGAGCTGTGCCAACTTTTTTTTTGCCAACAATTCGATAGTCAATTAGCAAAACAACAGAATCTGTTCAAAAGATTACCTACAACAGCTTATCCTGCCAACAAAATGATTAAACGTGACTATCCGATGACGAGCTGTGCCAATTTTTTTTGCCAACAATTCGATAGTCAATTAGCAAAACAACAGAATCTGTTCAGAAGAATAGCTACAACAGCTTATCTTGCCAACAAAATAACTAAACGTGACTATCCGATGACGAGCTGTGCCAACAGTTTGATAGTCAATTAGCAAAACAACAGAAGCTGTTCAGAAGAATAGCTACAACAGCTTATCTTGCCAACAAAATGATTAAACGTGACTATCCGATGACGAGCTGTGCCAACTTTTTTTTTCCAACAGTTTGATAGTCAATTAGCAAAACAACAAAATCTGTTCAGAAGAATAGCTACAACAGCTTATCCTGCCAACAAAATGATTAAACGTGACTATCCGATGACGAGCTGTGCCAACTTTTTTTGCCAACAATTCGATAGTCAATTAGCAAAACAACAAAATCTGTTCAGAAGAATAGCTACAACAGCTTATCCTGCCAACAAAATGATTAAACGTGACTATCCGATGACGAGCTGTGCCAATTTTTTTTTGCCAACAATTCGATAGTCAATTAGCAAAACAACAGAATCTGTTCAGAAGAATAGCTACAACAGCTTATCTTGCCAACAAAATAACTAAACGTGACTATCCGATGACGAGCTGTGCCAACAGTTTGATAGTCAATTAGCAAAACAACAGAATATGTTCAGAAGAATAGCTACAACAGCTTATTCTGCCAACAAAATAATTAAACGTGACTATCCGATGACGAGCTGTGCCCACTTTTTTTTGCCAACAGTTTGATAGTCAATCAGCAAAACAGAACCTGTTCAGCTGTTCAACAGTTATCTTGTCAAAAACTACAGCCAATCAATTGTTACAGCTTCTACTGAAAACAAAACGATAAAACTCGTTTATCATCCATGAACGACAAAAGCTCGCCCGACAAGCTGCACCAGCTATTTTTATCAACAGATCGACAGTCAATTAAAACAACAATAGAACCTATTCAAAAGATTATCTGCAGCTTATATTGCCAGAAAAATGATTAAACCTACCTAGCCGTGACTAGCTGCACTAGTGACCTTTCAATAGAGCCATATCCAATCAGCTGCTACAGCATCCACTGTAAAGAAAACTATAAAACTTTTTATCATCGATGAACGATAAAAGCTTGTCCGAGAGCTGCAACAGCTTTCCCTGTCAACAGAACGATGAAAGCTGTCTACAAGATTAGCAGCAACAGTTTGTCCTGTCAACGGAACGATAGCCAATGAACAGCAGTTACAGCACTATGAGGAAAAATAATCCGTTTAGCCAATTAGATGCAACGAGCAAACAAAATTTGTTTAATGTATTTGAGAAAATAGTAACCTACACAAGACAAACAAAGAACATGTGCAAAAGAATTCATTGGACATAACATTGTATATTTTCATTTCATAAATACGAGAAATGAATTCTCGTATCTATGTGTAACGTCTATATTTTCCGGACGTGTTCAAATTTGTTTGAGGCACTGAAAACATTTGCCATAACGGTTTAGTACGGATTAGAGACACTCTGCATAATTGTAACGAAGTACTTATTCAAGAACAATAAATATTAAATTAAGGATCTACTGTATTTTAAAACATTCAAAAGCTTTATATTGTTACATATTTAACTTCTCCACATTTGGTTCACATCATCTGTCCTCTTTTCTCAGTACAAGTACTCTTGACTGTAACTCGTGTTCGATCGACGTGCATGACCGTTTCGTGGAACAGTTACAGTTACTTCGTATCCAGTTCCTGCGTGCGCCGGCGCACTATATTGCGTGTTAAATATCGACCCAATAGTTCCCTGCATCGCCCATCTCCACTCTCCGGGGACTTCTCCATAATTATCAGTCACGTCATGACTCGCCATTGCCAAGAAATCATCGTTCGATTACGATTACACTTAAAAAAAAATAAACTACTGCCAATTCTTTCCAACAGCATCTATTATGACCAAAATTTAGGCAAATGGTGTACAACTGAACCTCTTATAGGTTTTGAAGGGAAGCTTTTCAATTCAGTAATACGTATATACCCACTCAGTACGTTTTATTCGAATCTTTTAAAGGTTACAAAGTGACTTCACTTTGTAATTTAATAAATTAATTTTAAATAATTTTAATTTAATTTTTAATTAATTTTAATATAAATAATTTTAAAAGTTTACATTTTTTAAATTACTGCCACTTTAAATTTTATGTATTACAAAATTATACAGCATACTCTTACGGCAGGGCGAAATATTTCCATACATGAATCTGAGGAAAATCACGTTTTTTCTTCTAAACTAAAACTATTTTATTCTCTCTCTCATACAAGTACAACGAAATTAGGTACAGAAATAGAGAAAAATTCGGTCGTGAAATTCATAAGGATATGACCTACATCCATTTATAAGAAAAGCGTGAATAAAAAAAGTGGTTTGTGTGTGTGGGAGAGCGTGCACTCACATCTCTGGAGATTTAACAAATTGGTCAATTTCGATAAAATTTTATTTACATTTAGGACTGTTTAAGCCAATCCTCTACACTAATTTTTTTAATTTTTTTTACAAAAAAACCAAGCTTTCTTTCGCAAAAAAAACTTTAAAATTACATTTTCTCTCAAATCAGCAAAAGAACAAACGTTTTTGCTCAAATTTTCTTCAAACGTAGTCCACAATCATCCAAACTAAACAAATAGATCGCTATATCCCGAAAAAATAAAATTTGTTAGCTATCAACTGTAAACTACCTACTGACAAAAAAAACAGAAAATCGGTCTAATTTATTAAATCAGTTTAATCATATTTTACTTAAATTTAGCCAAGTATTATGTTGATCAAATGTGGCTGAGTTATGAAAACACAAAACTCTAGCTGGTGCAGTAAATGATGTTGGCAAAACCAAAATAAACCCTGAACTGCTGCAAAGTTGTTGTTTTTTCATTTACTCATTAATCTTAAATTTCTTTTATTTGAAATTTTTGCATTATGTTTTCAATATTCATATAAGATCACAATTTGAGTACACGCTGATGGACCGATTTTGAGAAATTAGGACAATTTTCTCATTCTTTTGCCAACAGCTTCCAAACAGGATTTTTTTTAACGGAAATAATTGAATGGGAGAAAGTTTGTAATGTTTTTGCACTATTATTACATATGAATATTATACCAAAATGAACGTATCCACTAAAAATCACAAAATGTTCTAATAACAAATAGTGTGGTAGTAAAACAAAAAAAACTGAATGCCTTGTGTTTTCACAGTTTTCATTTTAAATGCGGGAGAAGTCCAACTGCAGTTTGAACTAACAAGAGACAAACTGCTGCATTAACTGCTTATTGTTTGACCACATGCATTCAGTTAAACCTGACAGGTGAGTCTGACAGCTTGATCTGTCACATTCTTACCACATAATATGCTTTAACGTGGGACTGTAATAAACCTTTAAAGAGAAATTCGAAACACACAGTTTTAATTAGCTCACCGTAGGTAGGGATAATAACTTACCTTTTAAAATAGAAACAATCACAAGTTGAAATTTGATGTTTTAGTTCAAAAATATTTTGCATGAGAAATAAATTTATGTAACCACTCCTTAAAATTTGATTTTGGGAAACAGAAACAAATTAAAACAGTAAGGAAGCTGTTTGGGTAAAAAAAATGTTTGCATGAGGTCTCCAAAGTTTACTGTACAGTGTATTCACAAATATCACTTCTTATGAATCACTTTATTCTACGACTTAGTTACAAAAACTGTTGAAAGTGAGCAGCATTATGCGATTCGCACAATTGAATACAATAGTACGGATGCACCAAACAAGTTCACCATCATGCAGCTCTACAAATTCCAAGAGAGGTAAAGTGACAGGATGCACAAAAAAGTGGTTGATTTCATGTCCTAAAACCAGAAAACTTGGTTGACATGCAAGCTGCATGTTCACGTTCTCTGCAATGGTCTGACATAGCATGGTGTCAATGTATATTGATGGACTGAATTGAATCTTAATGGAATGAATAATTCACAGAATGATCACATTTGGGCTACCAACAATCCACATCACTCGTAAAAAATTCCTTCTGCACTCGTAAAAAATTAAGTATTTGGTGTTCAGTGTCACATAGTCAAATTGTCATTACATTTTATCATGATGCAATAAACAGTAAACGCTGAATTCATTTGTACAGCAGTTCTTGGACACCATCTCTCATTCAGGAGTGTTTCAGCTCATACAGCCAGCAACACCATAACTTCTTGGAACAATGTTTCCATGGACAAGTAATTTAAAACAGGTTGTAGCACTGTGGTCTCCTGATTTATAGCCACCTGACTTTTTCTTGTGAAAACTCCTTAAAGTATACTCATCCCTGATATGCAAAGAGAAATCGAACAATGCAATGCTGCAATTTCTCATCAAACATTAATGTGTGTATTTAAGATCAGGCAACATCATATTTAATTACGTGAAACATATAATGGAGCCTATTTTCAACATTATTTGTAACTAGCTCAAAGAATAAAGTAACTTTCTTATTTACCATAAGGTTGCATCCACTTTTTCAATACTCTGTATTAGGCCTACTAAGTAAACATTTTTTGAATATTTAGAATACTGTATATAGGATACGTAAATTCTTTGTAAGTTTTTACCAAAAACACCTTAAATTTTTTTTAGGGTTTAAAGTTTATTAAGCCAACATAACTTTAATATAGCCTATTTACTTAACTTAATCTGAACGGTTATATTTTTAGAATTTAGAAAAGGATAATTGGCCTACAGTACTTCAATATATACAGGATATTTATGAGGTAAGAGCAGTTTTAACAAATACAAAGAGATCTATGTTTTTTTAATAGCAGATTATATAGGCCTTATCTTTTATCCTTTTTCAGTACTACGGTAGGTTACTAAATACCAGAGTGTAGACTTTATAGGAAACCAACCACTGAACACTTTGTACCAATGAGATTACTTCCAGCCAAGTGAGTTTTGGCGGTTTATCTTAGGAAATGGTCGTTTTTGTATTAATGGTATTTGACAGAACTGCCTAAACATTAATGGCTGCTACTTAGATCATGTTGAGTCTGCCACCGTTATACTACCAGATTATTGGCAAGGTAAACCAAAAGGTAAACCACAAAAAATAATATAACTTCCGTGGATCCCGAACTCTGTGCTAATACACGTGTTGAGAGAATATGGGATGATGCTAAATGGAGGTATAAACCTTCAATTGCACAAAAACACTTCTTTGCCACTGTATTCAAAAAATGAATACTAAAGCTGGGCACACATTTATCTAGCAAAATTACTTTCAATAGGAACGTTCTTTACTCAAACAAGCTTAAAGATAATTTTACCAAAATATGATGAGAATACTGTACAATTATCTAGCATGAATAGAAAACACTATGCAGCAACTTTAAGTATCAAAGAGAAAAAACAAAAACTGTTCAGTACGATTAATGGAGTTCAATGATTTGCATATGCGTTGTCAATATCCCAATGTCTTTCTCTACAACTCTCATCCTATACTCAGGCTAGTTATATCTTGAATAAAACAATGTTGCGTGAAATATTTATATAATATTAGTTATTTAAGCTGGGTACATACTTAATTATTGATTGTAGGAATGATATCTATTGTAGAAATCGATGTTGAAAGATTAACTGTTCTTGTACAAAAGAAGCTTTTGTTATATAAGTTCATTTTAAAGGAACACCATATCAAAAATCATACTAAACAACTAAAATTACAAATTTTAATATTATCACCTTGTAATTCATCAACAAAATTCTGTAACGTTTTATTGTATTCCTTTTCTCATTTATTGAATGCATCCATACATCTTGGACTTTTCTTTTACACAAACAATTTCCATCCAGTACTACAATGCCATTAGATCTACAATATTCACCCCGAGGACCTGGGTTCGATTCCCGGCCAGGGTTTGGCATTTTCATACACTATAAATCATCCCATCGTCTGCATTAGCCCAAGTGTGCACAATAGTCGGACGTTTAACAACAAAAACAAAAGAAAATAAAAAAATACCAACTATATATATTAACTTCCAATGCCATTGTAATGACATTTTTTGGTTGTGATGATTTGCAGTAAAAATAAGCATCAAAAACGTTTTTGTTTCAAGCAAATATGTTAGAATACAAAAAAACAAGAAATTGAGAAAATAAACTGTTTTTATATCCAGCAAAATGTTTTTGCTCATAGCAGAAATATTTTTTTTCATTATGTACTTTTTTATTTAATTAAGAGATATTAATCCATGGAAGATTAAAGTTACTATGAAAAGTTACGATTATAAGCCATTTTTAATAGAACTATTGAGATATCATTGCAAAGATATATTTTGTATGGAACATCCTAGATATACTATAAAAGATTACAACACCAAGGTCATGAGATTACAACACTGAGGTACTGCTCATGAGCATTATGAAACATTAACATTTCATTGAAACCAGTGTAATTATATATGTCACAAGCAAAAGGCTGCGTTGTAACAAAACCTTGTTACGGTTTTCACGCACAACCATATTAGTTTAAGTATAAAACCATTGTTCTTAAGTTTAAAAAAAGTTTCTATTATTTTTATTATTAGTAACACACAATTAATCGTTTTCCTGAAAAAAAAACAAGTTACCTACTTTCGCGCTTGTAATTGTGAGGTTATGTTTATTACTTTTATTTTCTATTTTTGTCTAACTTCCTCTTTTTTCCACACTTTTATATTTTGAAGTATTAATATCCTTGGGCGTATAATAAAACGTTGGCACAAAAATTACCAAAACTGACAAAATTAATTAAAGTACATTTTTACTAAAATTAAAGTTTCCATGGTTACACTGTCCTTGACTGTTTACCATAAAGGAATAAGAATATAGGTACAATAATATAGGTACAAACAAAGGCTAATGAACAAAGCCTGCATTTTTTCAATTAAAGAAAAAAATTAATCTTTCCTGTTTGTTCTGAGATACAAGCATACTGAGTAGTATTGAAATAATTACTATTCAATACAGTACCAGTACAATCCCTTAATGTTTGCAAAAATCTACTAATTTCTTGCGGTAACCAACTAGATTATTACTTCTAAAATCTAATGGTTAAAAGTGAATTTTAAATTCACGTACCTTATATATTTGAACTAATATTGGTTTGAAATTATATTTGGTGAAATGTGCCTAGATGATGACCTCTTGCTTCTTCTTTCACTTTAATGAACTATTAATTTTATTACTACCAAATATTTTTCGTATTATTTACACGAAATTTTAAAGAAACACAAGCGTAATTATAGTAACTTGCAACTTTTCAGTAATGAAAAAAATATTTCACAGCTTCTGACAGCTCTCTCACGTTTAATACACAGACGACATGTTAACGCCCCCTTTTGGCTCTGTAACCAATTCCAGTTGGGGAATCCGGAATATAATTTGTACTGACTACATTATCAAGAGTGTATTGCTCTAGCTAGGACCTTCTGTAGATTTTTCTTCATGTACTTAATCTATAACTAAAAACTATTTAGTCATATCTAAAAATCAGATTATAAGAAAATGACATTATACAATATACAAATCATGTTTTGCACTTCAAATAATTTCATTTTCATTACATAATAATGTCATGTATAATTTTTGCGTAGTTTATTAAGTAATAATTTTGGATAAATAACATCTAATTTCAAAACAAAGAGAAACCATTGTAACACATTATCTCATGTTCATTACTTTTGACTATTGCAGATTTTTTTTTACACTATTTATTTTTAATACATTAACACAATAACGCCTTATTATGTAATCAAATATACGAAATAGGAAATCAAGCTACTTTAGGAGTTTAAATACATTGAAGATAGGGGGAAATAGGCATGAATAATGCCTGAGATAGCCAATGGCTTAATTACTAGATCCAGGGCTGTAGACAGACTGGTTTTCTCAGATCATTTGCCAGGGGTCTGAACAAAATACTCCTCCCCTTCCAAGAAAAGGGTTCAAGATATATTAACTTTTTGCACTTCAAAGGTCACTATTAGTTCGCATTCAAGCAATTTGTATTATTTTCTGCTTAATAATAATTTGGTTGAAGTCAAATGGTCCCTGCAGTGGTCAAATTTGCAACTCAGCTGCTGTTAAGACTGCTGGTTGTCATTATTTTGAAATGTTTTGCTCATGGCAACTCACACAACAGACAGATATTTAAAGTCAAGGAATGAATGAACAAACACAATAACTTATATCTTTTCATTTAAGATATAAATAATGTTTTAGTACAGTATTCTTTCAGGTGTAAAACATTACACATTAGATTCAAATATTACGCTACATTAATATCTTATACTATATGAATAATTTTTTTTTAAGTAGGAAATTTTTGCCAGTATGACTTTTTCTCAAAACACTGTCTACACAGTGCTACACTAAATAAGGTTAATTTTTTTCAGGTTAACATATAAAAAATTGGCATATATTCATAGCTTTGTAACGTAATATTTAAATTATAAAATGTTCTAAATGCCAAGATTCCAAATTTTGAAGATTAAATTCCAAATTTTGTAACTATCAAGAAATTTCTAACTAGCTTTCATTAGAAATTTGCTATCAGAGTAATATAAATATTTTACTATTAAGGCCTGTCCAATAGTTCATATTCCTTTATAATATATATATAAAGTACCAGGCAGGCTTCCATCCGGGTCGCTCGTGCACAGAACAAATTTTCAACCTGAAAACAATATTGCAAGTAAAAGCTAAAAGGAATGCCCCAGTGATCTGTACGTTCGTAGATTTTAAAAAAGCGTATGATTCCATTGATCGAAAATCTTTGTTTAATATCCTGAAAGAACATGGACTTGATCCTAAAACACTACAACTGATCAAACAAACACTTACAAACACAATCGCTAAGGTGAAATTTATGGGGGAAATTTCCAAACCCTTCCTGATCACAACTGTAGTTCACCAAGGAGATGGACTCTCGCCTCTCCTTTTCAATCTGGTGTTGGACAAAGTTATCAGGGAATGGGAGAAAGAATTAAAAATTGAAGGGCCCTGGAAACCAGTTCGACTTGGAGGACCTAAGGACAACACAGAAATCGCGTGCCTAGCTTTTGCAGATGACCTGGCCATACTTACAGATAATGAAACAACAGCGATTAAACAGATAGAAGTCCTAAAGGAATGTGCAGAGAGGGTCAATCTACAGATCTCGTTTAAAAAAACCAAATTCTTCTGTACAAAATTAAATATTCAAGAACTAAACACAAAATATGGTAAGATAAACAGAGTCAAGCACTTCAAATATCTGGGAGAAATTCTTGAACCCACAGGTGGCGAGAAGGCCGCACAAAAGATTCAGCTACTGAGAATGAAGAGGGCTCTTGGTATAACGCGTGATATCTACAATAAGAGATGTATGTCGACGCACACAAAAATCAGACACTACAACACAGTCATAAAACCGGAGGTATTATATGCAAGCGACACGCTAGCACTCCACACAAAAGCTACCATGGAGGGTATTTTGAAGGAAGAACGCAAAATCTTGAGGAAGATCCTTGGCCCGAGATTAACAGAATATAGATACAGGTTGCACTCCCGGAAGACCAGAGAGAAGATATCGAACCTGGCAGCAGATATCAGAAGAAGGAGGCTTCGGTTCTATGGACACATCAGTAGACTCCCAACAACGAGACTTGCCAACAGAATCCATAAGTATATACAAGGTGTCAAATCAACAACGTCGTAGATCGCACAAGTCAGAATAGACCTACATGACACAGGAATAGACTCAACAGATGTTGAAGATAGACACGCATACAGGAGAAAGATGCTCGGTTGGAAGGTCCCAGAGAATGAAATCCCAAAGAGAGCAGGGGTAAAATGGACGGAGGAGCGGAAGAGGATCCATGGGGACAGGATGAGGGAGATGTGGAGGATTAGAGGAACAAGACATGAGTCAGAGTGCTTTGCGTGATCCAACAGGGTCTATGAGCAGATAATAATAATAATAATAATAATAATAATATATATATATATATATATATATATATATATATATATATATATATATATATATATATATATATATATATACTGACTGCTGCTGGAATTTTATTTTCAATTTATCCTCAAGCCATAAATTTTTAATTCATAATTTGATATACTAACTTGTTTTGAGATTCTTTTAGTACACCTCCAGGTTCCAAGACTGTAGAGATAAAACAAAATCATTTAAACAGACAATATAATATTGAGCCATCCACAGTGACCATACTAATGTCCATAGAATTTTGTCATAGCTTTATGAGCTGCTATGAATACAACTGCTAGAAATGATCCAAGCTGGAGCAGAAATGTCTGCAGCCACTCACAATGACCATATGATCCAAGAGGAACATTGTTAAAGGCCTTAGGCAAGTGCAAAAGGTTAAAATATTTGACCTAATATTTAGTAAGTGTATAAATGTAATATCCTGATTAGACTAACTTAAACCAATGTTTACTTTCTAATGGTATATTACCAATTTATAATACCATAAAGTATATAATAACAAAATGGCAATGAATAACTATAGGAGCAGTAAACATCTTATATTAATAAAAAGAAATGATTGTATGTATGTGTGTGTAATGTACAGCCAATGGCATACATATGTAAAATTTTAACTTGGACAAAAGAAGGTCCTACAACTTCTTTAACGGATTTTTAAATTTCTAATTTGTTTTTTTAAATTAAATATTCAGTTGAAAATTACACCTGTTTACATGGAACATTTACAAGGAATGCTGTGCCAATGCTGCTAGTAACTAATATAAGCAATACAAGGAAGAGCAAGACTTTTCGTTGAAGCGCTAATACCTGTGAGCAAGTGGAGCAAGCCAAGTCACTTTGCCTGCAGCACAATGTTGATATTTTGAAATTTAGTTTCCATCACATCAGTAACATAGTGAATCTATATGATTATTTGTTGCTTAAATAAAAAGTTTTATTAAATTTAGTATGTATTTAAATATCATAAATTTGCTTTACTAAGTTAAATTTGGCAACACTTTTCAATATTTAAACCACTTTGTATATACTTCAACACTAGCAGGGGTGTAGTGGTGCCAGAATATTGCTGTGGCACTACTTTTTGAGAAAAAATATATGTTGTGATTGCTTTTTTTTTTTTTTTTTTGTTTAGCGTCCGACTATTGTGCACACTTGGGATAATGCAGACGATGGGATGATTTATAGTGTCTGAAAATGCCAAGCCCTCGCCGGGAATCGAACCCGGGTCCTCAGGGTGAAAGCCTAGTATACTATCCACTAGGCCACCGAGGCGGCTGTGATTGCTTGAAAGACTGTGTTCTAAAAATATTAAGCAATTTGCTCAATTGTACAAAACTTATTCCCTATGTAGTAAAACGTCGGTCAATCAAACTCATCAATCGAAATCTGGATTATCCAAAATGCATGAGTTAGGAAGGAAGTAAATGCCTGCCTTGAATTGACTTTCTAGCCAATTCCTGAGTTTAAGTATCCACCACCCCAAGCTACAATGCCAATCCGCAAACTCACCCCATAACACTGTAACCGTAATTAGTCACTAGTTGACAATTCAGAATTGCACATCAAGCTTAATTTTAGATTGCACTAAAATTTACTGAACAATGTAGCGAGTCAACGTCAGATGACATCCTAATCAAAAAATGCAAGGACACTGCTGCTTGAAAATGTTGTGAGGTATGTATGAAATTCCTGAGTTTTTTTTTTAATGAATAATTAATATGCTATAACATATCTATCTAAAATACAGTATAGAGTTTACTGATGTAAGCCTAAAAGTGTAATTTTTAACTTTAATAAAGAACATATGAAACCTGGATTCGGATCATTATCTTTCTAAAATTAAGTTTAAAGTCATCCCAAAAAGAAAATACATAAGGCAGCAAATTAAAGGTCGGAAATACAGTACAGAAAAATTATTAAGCTCAGATGACTTCACGAGAGCAACAGAAGACATCCAAACCCAAAGTTGGGAAAGTATTAAAGAAAACTTACTCAACAAAGCTGAACAAATAGCGCCTCAAATGAAAACTAGAAAACATGCATGGTGGACGATGGAATGTGATACACTCATAGAAACGAGAAAACAGGCATGGCAACAGTGGCAATCACAGAAAACAGAAGAAAGTAGAGAACATTTCATTGGAATTCGAAAAATGGTAGATAAAAGTATTAAACAAATAAAAAAGGCACACGAAACACAAACTCTCATGCAAATTGATGAAGAATTTACAAAAAACAACACAAGAAGCTTTTATAGAACTTTTAAGCACCAATTATCCAAATACAGCGCACCAACCCTTCAATTTCGAGATATTAATGGAGCCATTGCTCATAACAACACAGAAAACTGCAGAATATTAGCGGATTATTTTGACTTTTGAATTGTGAAACCATCATTGAAAAATTTGAATTCACTCGAAATAACTCTGATAAACCGAATTCAGAACCACCAACACTTGTCGAACTACAACAAATCATTTCAGAGTTACAAAACAATAAAGCATCTGGAGAAAACCAAATAGTGGCCGAATTGTGGAAAAAAGCTAACGAAAATGCAGTTAAATCTCTTCAATGGGTTTTCGATGAAATCTGGAGAAAAGAAGATATCCCAGTAGAGTGGAAAACAGCTCTCATCCATCCTCTTTACAAAAAAGGCTTAAAAACAGACCCAAACAACTATAGAGGTATATCATTGCTGGATGTAACATACAAGATTCTTTCAAAAGTCCTTTTAATGAGAGCAGAGCCACAATTGGGAGAATATCAGGGAGGTTTTAGAAAAGGTAGATCATGCGTGGAACAAATATTCAATCTTAAAAACATTATGGCATACCAAAAAGTAAGAGCTAAAACGTATGTAATTACTTTTATTGATTTTAAAAAGGCCTACGATTCCATTGATAGAGAATCTCTTATATCCGTACTAGAAGAACTAAATTTGGATAAGAAAACAACTAATATCATAAAAGCAACTATAACAAATACAGTTTCGAAAGTTAAATTTATGGGTGAACTATCGAATTCATTTGAAATAAAAACGGGAGTCAGGCAGGGGGATGGGCTCTCCTCTTTATTGTTTAATTGTGCACTTGAGAAGGTGGTCAGGGAATGGAAGAAAAATATAAAAAGTGGAATAGGATTGGGTTACAAAAAGAAGAATCTCAGAATTAGCTGTATTGCATTTGCAGATGATATGGCCTTGTTTGCTGAAACAATGGAGGAAGCAAGGGAGCAGATTCTTGAATTGAAGAAACAAGCAGCTAAAATAGGTCTAAACATATCGTTTGAAAAGACCAAAATCATGACAAACAACAAATACCCAAATAAATACCTTAAAATCCAAGAACAGAAAATAGAAATTGTAAAAGAGTTCAAATATCTTGGTGAATGGATTAGTTGGAGTGCAGATGAGGGCAAGGCAATGGAATCCAGGAAAAACAAACTTGAATTGGCCTTCCAATTGACGAAAGAAACATACAATAAGAAATCCCTTTCATGGGGGTCCAAAATTAAACATAAAACAGTGATCAAGCCGGAAGCACTGTACATTAGCAGAAACATTAACCATGAATCGCATAGGCCAGATAGAAAAGCTTGAAATAACGGAAAGGAAAATCTTAAGAAAAATTATAGGAACAAAATTTCAGGATAATAAGGTAGTGTATATAAGAAATGAAGCTCTCTATAAGAAAATTGAAAAACTGTCAGATACTATGAGAAAAAGGAGAATAAATTTTTACGGCCATCTTCTTAGAATGGACTCCAATAGATTGACGAAACAGGTGTTTGATTTTTTCCATAATCGTAAAACAAAACCGAACTTGTTTAAAGAAATTGAAAAAGACCTAATAGAATTAAAAATTACAGAAAATTCAATGCTTGACCAAACTGCTAAGATAAGTACCAAGGACGAAAGAATAAGATTCCAAGATAAAACCAAAATAAGACCTAAACCTGTCATTTCGGAAGAGGAGAGGAAAAGATCGGAAAGAATGAAGAGCTACTGGGAACAAAGAAAAGTACAGCGCGCAAGAAATGATTGATTCAGCGTACCCCAAAGAGGGTGAAACGAAAAGAAGAAGAAGAAAGAACATATGTCATGGATAGCCTAAAAAGAGGACAGAATCATTTCACTTTTAAAACTTTCTAGAATTAATTGTATACAAAAAATATTATACGTGCATGGCTTAACTGAAAATTCATTATCTGAAACGGCTTCCCACTCTTTTATTTCAGTAACTGGGGTTGGTATTTTAGTTCATCAGAGTGTGATAGAGAATTCACCCAGATGAATTTTATACCTCCTATAATACCAAGGTTAACAACAGGTCATGTTTCATTACTTATGTTTGTAAAATTCCATGAATCTGACCTGAGAAATTAAAATAATGAACCGTATGACAAGACCTAGTTAAGAAAACATCATGCCGCACACAACACACAACGATATTAAGCATAACATAACGAAGTAAAAAAAACAATAATTTTTCAAAGTTATAACAATTATTAAAATTTTTTATAGAGTTATATTTATATAAATTTAACAATATTTGAATATAGTGTTTAATTTTTATTCTGAAAACCAATGATTATTGTTTGTCTTAAATGTCTGTCATAATTAACTATTATTATTATTATTATTCATGGAAATTATTACCATAGTTTCTTACTGTAATTTGAAATAAAAATTTTTATGTACATTTCTCATGGATCTTTTCTTTTTTAAAACTCTTTTTACATTAAAACCATTGATACAACTTATAATTATTATATCTGATTATAATTATTGCATAATTGTAGTGAATTAGTTTGACTATAATCTCTTACCAAATGCCAATCCTAGCATTGTCTTATTACATACACACAAAAGTAATGCTCGAAGACGGAAAACCTACAAAACATGTTGATTAATGTATATAACAAGACACTCTAGGATTCCAGAAGATTGTACCCAACTTAGAACTTAACTTTTATTTTATTAAAAGGACAAGTAGTGTAAATAGATAATTAATCATTAGTGTTTTCTCTTGTATCTAACCATATTAAAATAAACAACAAATTTCATATACAACACCATTCTAAAATTTAATTATGATTAATTTAAAAAAATATATTTTTTAAAATTCCAATTATAATAACGGTTGTACTATTTCCTGGTACAACCGCTACCCATAGTTTGGGAACAACTGACTTAATACATCCTTGTAAAAAAGGACCCCCCCACACTTCGTACTTTTTGCTTCACTGTGTATCACAACCCCTCCCCACACTGGTTTACTTATAACTACATCTCTAAACCCCAGATATATTTAAAGCAGATAATACTCTTGTAAATGGTAAGTGCTAGGAGTAAAGAAATAACCAATTAAGCAAGTAAAAATGATTTTTATAATTCACACAAAGAAGAAGTAAAGATAAACAAAATTACAAATAAAACTAAAATATCTAACAAGTTGTTTATTTCTAACAAATGAGTAATTGCATTACATTCTCTAAACTAGTTTTACCCTACGACTACATATATGGCTAAATAAATCTAAAACTGTTGTCTACTCTATTCTAAGATGCATCTGTAGTAACAAAATGTCTTTTAATCTAATATGAGGGATTATTAGTGTGTGATGGAATTATATTGTGAAATTAAAAAAAAAAATTATTATATCCATTACAATGTCTTTTACTACCTTAAAGGTACAAAATAGAATAGGTAAGCTACAATATTTAACTTCTTTTGAAAAAAATTAAGTAAAAATCTATAACATTAAAATTTTTTTAACAATAGAATTTATACACAATACTAATTTATCACAAAAATTGCTTCAAGTTATTTCTGAATAAACATAAACGATAGACGGTGTACGTTTTTTAACACCAGAATTTTTAAAATCCTAAAACGAATATTTAAATTTTATGTTACGTAACCTAGGCTGTTCCGTGTCACAGCCTATGTTCTGTTCGCCAGTCTTTTACAGATCGAGTGTTCAATATCACAAGATTTGTTGTAAAAAAAATTAAGACTACTGTAATAAACATTCAACTATAAGATTAAAATAATTTAAGTTATAATATTGTTGTTATTATTCTAAATATGGAATATAAAATAATCTAATAATTTTGCTACGATAGTTGGCTGTGAAATTAAGTTGTAGATTATTAGATGTACTGTCTACACAGCCTTCTAAAGTGATGGAAGGGGAATGCGGTAATTTAATAATATTTCTATAATAAATATAATAGCACTGACAATTAACAAAACATTCTCAAAGTGTACCTGAAAGTAACGATATCCTTCCACAAGAGGTGCCTTGGTGGATACATCTAAAACTTAATTAATACAAATCTTATAAAATACATTTCTACACCTGGAATAAGATATTCAAAAAAAGTGTTTTAACTACGAACACTGATTTTTAATTAATTAAAGATTCTTAAGTTAAACATGTGGTTATTAATTTTAATATTGCCTTGTAGAAGCATTACTTTTTACATGACTAGAGTAACATTACACTTATAAAACTAAGTAAAGCTTGTACATGGTCATTCTGTGATTAGCATTGAAGAAGGAAGTCATGAGCGTTTAAAAACAAACTTAAAAGAGCTAGAATGTATACAAAAAAATTTATATAATAGAAAGACATTTCTAATAAGTTTTGAAATAACAACATTAGCTTGTGAACGTCAAAAGTACAATAGCAAACCAATTAGATAGATTGGTTAATTGTTTTGAGCATATAATTTTGGCTTTTAAACTAAAGAATATTTCAAATATTAAAGGATATTATTCAAACCATAAAAGATTAATAAATTATTATTATAATTATTTTCAATCAGACACTTACTATTATTTGTATAAATAAAACAATACCTACCAATCTAGAAGTGTGAATAAACTCTCGTTTTCAAGTACCAAATTTAAAACATGAAACTAAAAAAACATAAACCTAAATTCATTTTGAAGTATAAGTTTAATTTTTTTTAAGTTTGGCACTTGAGGATAAGGTTTGATTCTTTCTTTTAAAACATAGTTCAACATACATACATCATGATGGCAACATGTCTGATTAAATAATAATAATAATATGAATATTTCGTCAATAAGTAATCATTTTAAAAACAGAAAAGTTGATCTGTAACATGGTTATATTATGAAGAGGTTTTTACGTTTATGGTTAAATGCACATCACAAAATGGTAATAATTATAAATAAATAGCTTAATTACATTTATAAGTATGTTTTAATTAACAGTAAAACTGCTTCACTAATGAAGCTATTCCTTTAATTATTCTATGTTTAACTATAATGTGCATTATTTTTGTAAAGAGAATTGCATGTTCTAAAAATGTATTATTTTATTCCTTAAATATAAAGTTAAAAAGTAAAATACTGTATATAAATGATTAAAAAACAAATTAAATTTTACTTCAATGTGTAAACTAAATTCATCAAATACTTACCGATTTTATCCAAAATACAAAATCTATTTCACAGAAACAAAGTTAAATTACAAAACATGAAAGTTTAATAATATACAACCAAAGTATAACTTTAACTTTTTAAAGAATTTATTTTAATAAAAGTCATTCAATAATGCGGCTTAATTTTTAAAACATTAAAGAACAATCATGTATTTACAATTACTTAAATAATTTATTCTTTAAAATAAGAACAATGCAATTTAATTCTAAAAAAAACATTACAATTAATTAAGATTGTTATAAAACAATAATTATAAATATTAAGAAACTATGAGTGAGAAAAAAAGTGAAACATGGCACTTGGAGAAGAGAAAAAATACTGTATTAATGTGATAAAAACAATGAAAAAGAAATAGAGTTTCAGATTCATTTTTTTTTATACTTGAAAACCAGTTTACAGACCTAAACTGACACACGGTTATATGATTACTGGATTGTACTATTTCAAAATACAAAGTACAACAGTCACCATTTATTGTGTTCACTGGTTAGTCTGATCACCCACTTATACTGATCAAATCGCAAAGGACATATTCCACTTTTTGTAAGTTAAAATTACTTTAATGGTGGTTATTATGATCAATATCGTGGGTTTTGCAGCTCATTATGTTCAAAGTATTGTTAGGATATTTTATCTAAATATGGCCTTTATAAAGGAGGATAAAAGGATTTGTTGTATGTAATTATGTTTGATCACATTCCAGTGAAGCAGACAAACAAGATAAGACTGTATATATAATTTATCGAAGACGAAGAAAGACGAATTTATCGAAGACTGTAAGAAAGGAATAATAGTACAGTTGTTCTATTCCTGACTAGAAAACTTTGTAAACTTTATCTGAAAATATCTCCGACAGTCGGGTATATAATAAATACAGTATCGTAACAAATATAAATAGGCTTATTGCATTTTTTACTTTACAACATTATACTTCATTTTATATCACCAGTCGATAAGACATCAGTTTGTTGATTAGCCAATTTACAGAAAAGTCAATCTGTTGTGACCATTACAAATACTAACATGGTTTAACCTAATCATGCATTAATATTGGATTTTCAAATAACCATGATTTAACGATCACAGTTTTTAATTTTTATCCTTGATACCCATCCCAACCATTATTACAAATAAGGTACCAAAAAATATTTTTTTTTAATAAATAATATTTTCTGTGAAAATTATGACAGTATGATAAAATTAAATTGCTATATTTATTTCGTGAATATAACAAACATCCATTGTATCTAATTATTTCATACAGACCTATTAGTGTACTTTGCAATACAGTACATACCTAACTATAGGTCTAACATTCAATTGTATACAGTATTTTACACAAGGAAAATAAACAGAAGAAAAAAGTAAAAATGAAGAGGAGAAAAATATAGCAACACAAACACAAATGACTCCTGAAGCTGTACAACATCATGATAATGGAATGCTACAATACTTAGACGAAGACTGACTGAAAAACATACGCTATGCTAAAGTATGTTTTCGTGTGCAACAGTCTGTCAACATAATGCAGTGCAGTTTCATGAGTCATTCGCATCTGGGTTGTAGGTTCCTCATTTTCATCTTTGCTGTCTCCTTCTGTTCATCTTCGTTGTTTAAAATACTGTATAACGTAGATCAGTGTGAAATAATTACAAGCAATAGATGCATTTTTTGTTATATTCACAAAATAATTATAGCAATAATTTAGAATTTTTCACAAAAAATATTATTTATTTATAAACAAATATTTTTTGGGTACCTCATAGATAATTTGAAGTCTGCTGTAATGCTTAAACATTTTAATTATTTAGTTAAGTTTGAAAACATTTACCAATAATTTCAAGTCTTCATCCATATTAGAATTTTACAATCTCACTATACAAAATATAGTTATTGTACACCAAAATTTGATTTTAGGGTTTTTGTGGATATATCAGTTTTTCGGTCCAAAAAAGAGTTTTACCCAAGTGATTTGTGCACATGACAAAAGACTGAATAATTCAACTAATTTCAATGAACTTTGACATATAAACATGAACATTGACATATAAATATAGTTTGGTATATAGTAGAGGAGTATTGGTATACAGTGTTAATCGGAAATAACTGAGATCATACGCTTTTCGGATTAAGTGGAATCTCACCTTTGAGATACACCAACTGTGCAATAAATATTAAGTAATATAGCACATTATTGTACATAGTTTTTTATTGTACAGTATTACCGCTGAGTATGATATTTCCATATCTAGTTGTAATTGTGACATTTTACAATATTATGAAGATGTGAGTAATATAGAATGGAGAGGAATTAGCACAATAAACATTATGGTTGCAAACAATGGCACAATTATTACACAATATCCTACCTAAAACGTGTGCAGTTAAACCTAATCAAGAAAATAAACAATATCCTTGGGTACATACAGTATACTTCCAGCTGAGAGACAGCAAATAACAACGATACTGATGAGTGGTTGTTAGCTGAGAGTAAGGTCATACATTTAATGATAAAGAAATTGTGCAGTTAGTCACTTTAGAAATTGTCAATAGCTCTGGAGAAAGATGCCGACAACAAACAGCATATACCATTTCTGAAGTTTCTTTACTTCTTTAAAAAATATCAGTGTTTTAAAAAATATTTTTTATAGAAAGTAAGTATATATACACATATAATTAATTATAATACAAATAAAAAGAAATTGAATATACACAGCACAGATATTTCACAATTTACATCCGAAGAGAAATGTTTAAAATTAACTAATGTGATTGTATTTTTCAGTTTGTCAGTAATATTTTCAGTTTTAAAAGTTTTTTAAATGTACACATACTTTTGAATTTTACTATGTTGATGTACATTATTATTTTTATTTGCTATGTGTAATTAGTTTTTATTCCAGTATATACTTTTTCTTTAAACATTTTTTCCCTATATTTTGATAATGTTTGGTTTCAAATTAAGTGGAGTTTCAGATTATTGGTTTCAGATCAATGGGACTCTGTCGTACACCTAGATAATTTTTTTAATTTTCTAGCCGTTTTTTTAGGAACACAACAAAAACTAGTACAAATGAGGTTTTCTAAAAGTTGGTTCAAATGATTAAATCAAATTTGGCTCAAATATAGCCTTTTTCAGTTCAGGAAGGGTTGACAAAACTGAATAACCAACGTAATTTTTTGAAACTAGCTCAGCAGGTTTTGTTGACATTATTGTTATATGAAATATAAAGTTTGACAACTAAACTCTTAGTTATAAAAAGAAATTATTATCTGGAAATAAAAAGAAACCCTGACTTTTATCAAAGGTTTTTTACCGACAGCTCTCAAATTTGAATTTTGAATAGATAGAGATGTTTAGATAATTTGTTTAGATATTTAAGGACTTCATTTAAGCTCCATTTAAATAATGTATTAAGAGAAAAATGTGTAATAGTTTTGCAAGAAACTTTTAATTGTTCTTATTAGTAGAGATAACTTAAACTTTCAAATTACTAATAACTAACTTTGTCAACAAAATTACAAAAAAATTATATCTTATTTTTTTGATATATACTAATCACTGAAGAAAAATTAATCACTCAGTTTCTGCACACTCTGGTGCTGATACCTTAAACAACAATCTTGACTTTCCTAACTCCTTTCACACAATGTTGAAATGTCCTATACTACACTTTATCCAGTTCATATTGATAAGTTTTTACAAAATAATTAAATTTAGAATTTGATAGCCTTTTGTAATACAAAATATATAATTTAATATAAAAATGTAAAGTCGCAAAATATTTCTATAATTTCTTGTACGGGCACTGCTTTAAAAGCAATTTCTTAAACAGTAAAAATTAATCACAAAACAATTTCCAAAAATATCCAGATTTAACATATAACAGAAAAACAAAACATATACATTTATGGTAACAAATAAAAAGGCTTTATAAACTGACATCACCATACTCACGATTCCATTTTTCATATGTTATCAAACTTAAAGGCGAGACACTGCGTCGAATTCGTTTCAATGACTCAACAAAGTCTTGGAATGTTATGTTACGAACTCGTAAAGGATCTAAACTACGTACCTGCTCTGTGTTTAATTCTGTAAACATGAAAATATAAAAACAGCTTTGATTTTGTAAATGCTACTAAAAGGTTGACATTGACAAAATAAATCCATACTAGACAATAAATATAAAAACAAAACAGATATCTGCATTAGTCACTGTTAATACAGATGGCGCTTAATTTTAGATTGTGTTAAAATATGTTAAACAATGAAGCGAATCAACACCAGCTAAAGTCCTTCTAATAAAAAGATGGAGGGAAAACTATGCTTGAAAATGTTGTGAGAAACATTAGAAACAAAAGGAAAATTACTGAGTCTTTTTAACCCTTTGCCAGCCATGATGCTCCAAAGCACTCAAAATGTAAATGTCCCTGACTGCTTAAACGCTCGTGTTGCAGCCTCCTTAAATCTATTGCGTAGTAGCAAAGAAAAAGAAGATATCTGTTTTCTGACACGATCGTACTGCTTAGCATGCATGCCTGCACATGTATAAATATGAATCACAAAAAAAAATTACGACAGAAGGTCAAGTTCAAAAGTAGTAACCTATTGAGGGCTCAGTTAATTTTTGCAAGCACATCGTGCATTTCGAGCAAAAAAGTAAGAGACGCAGAAATTTTAGAAGAACGCACTAATAGTGAAATTTCAGTATTCTCATCGGAAGAAGGTGAAGATGACAATGAAACCTCCATTATTATTTTTATTATACAAAGCATATAAGGGGTGTGGATGTAAGAGATAAAATACGTGAATACTATGGTGTTGGTAGATCTCAAAAGAAAATGTTGGACATTTATTTTACATTTCGTTCTAAATGTGTGTATTATGAACTCATTCATCTTATACGACCTCACAAACCAGCTTCCTCCTACAGCACATGGAAAGAGACAGCTGACCTTCAGGCGGAACTTGGTGAATCAGCTGACAGCAACATTTTCTTCTCGTAAGCGTACAGACAGGAAGAGAAGTTTACCCACAGGTACAGCATTCCCTAAAATGCTTCATACCCTAGAAAAAATATTAGGCGGTGCAAAAGTGTGTGCTATGTGTACAGAAAAAAAGATAAAAGCCCCATGTAGAAGGGGTAAACAGACAACATACACATGTAGACAGTGTGATCATCCATTATGCCATGTGAGGTATTTATTGAAATACCACCAGCAACGAAATTTCGAGGTTCAAAATTAGGTGAGTAATTTACCACTTGCATAAATCTATTATGAATCAAATAAAAAAGGATTATAGGACTATCTCTTATAGTTTAATTATTATGATTTTTTTCCCAAAGGGAGAGCATATTTTCTGCTATAGATACATGACCCTTTAAAAAATGAAGCCATCTTGTCCTAGCAGTGGGACTTTAAATAAGAGCGGCAAAGGGTTAACGAGTAATTAATATGCTACAACTTACCTATCTTAAATACAGTACACAGTTCATTGATATAAACCTAAAAATGTAATTTTTAAATCATGCATAGCCTAAAAAAAAAGTTAGAACCACTTGACTTTCAAAATCTTCTAGAATTAATTAGATACAAAAAATATTACATGTGCATTGCTTAAACGAAAATATTATTCAAAACAGTTTCCCTCTCTTTATTTCAGATAACTGGGGTTGTACTGTATTTTGCTACTTCACAAAAATGTGTGAAATAAAATTTGTACATGAAACATTTTGGAACGGTTATTCCAACACTACTAACCTCTGATTGGACCAAGTGCCGCATCCTTAGCGAGACCAGTGAGATCGCTTCCTGAATAGCCATCAGTAAGTGCAGCAAGAGATGCCAGTTCTGTCCTGGTTAGAGGGTTGTCATGGCGGCTCAATAGCCTTTGCAATAAAATTACTCTAGTCTCAAGATCAGGCAAGGTGACGTAAATACGTTTAGTAAACCTCCTAAACAAACAGTAGCAAAAATGTACACCTTATGACGATGTAAAAGTAGAAAGGTAATGGCAACTAAAAATACATATTTTTTAAAACTTTTAACTAAATATATTTATATATATATATATATATATATATATATATATAATTATTTGCGTATAGACCCTGTTGGATGACGCAAAGCACTCCGACTCATGTCTTGTTCCTTCAATCCTCCACACCTCCCTCATCCTATCCCCATGGATCCTCTTCCGCTCCTCCGTCCATTTTACCCCTGCTCTCTTTGGGATTTCATTCTCTGGGACCTTCCAACCGAGCATCTTTCTCCTGTATGCGTGCCTGTCTTCAACGTCTGTTGAGTCTATTTCTGCGTCATGTAGGTCTATTCTGACTTGTGCGATCCACGACGTTGTTGATTTGACTCCTTGTATATACTTAAGGATTCTGCTGGCAAGTCTCGTTGTTGGGAGTCTATTCATGTGTCCATAGAACCGAAGCCTCCTTCTTCTGATATCTGCTTCCAGGTTCGATATCTTCTCTGTGGTCTTCCGGGAGTGCAACCTGTATACATCTTCTATTAACCTCGGGCCAAGGATTTTGCGTTCTTTCTTCAAAATACCCTTCATGGTAGCTTTTGTGTGGAGTGCTAGCGTCCCGCTTGCATATAATACCTCCGGTTTTATGACTGTGTTGTAGTGTCTGATTTTTGTGTGTCGATATACATCTCTTATTGTAGATATCACGCATTATACCAAGAGCCCTCTTCATTCTCAGTAGCCAAACCTTTTGTGCAGCCTTCTCGCCACCTGTGAGTTCAAGAATTTCTCCCAGATATTTGAAGTGCTTGACTCTGTTTATCTTACCATATTTTGTGTTTAGTTCTTGAATATATATTCAAGACCAGAGGGTGGTCTGAAAAATGTCCGACCTAACAAAGACACAAGACATTTTTAAGAATTTTTTTTTTATTTTTCAACATAAGTCTCCTTGTACCTTACACACTTCTCCCAGCGATGGTCCCATGTCTGTAACCCGTCCAAATAGTACTCAGCGTTTTTCTTTGCAAAATAATTTTCATGAAGGTGATTGCCTCTTCATTTGACGAAAATCTCTGTCCTCCGAGCGCAATTTTTAGATGAGGGAACAAAAAGAATTCGCTTGGGTCTAGATTTGGTGAGTAAGGCGGATGGTCAAGCAGTTCAAACCGTTATTCGTGGATTTTCGCCATGGCAACCGCTGAGGTGTGAGACGGTGCGTTGTTTTGGTGAAACAGGATTTTCTTTTTCTGCAAATGTGGCCATTATTCCGCAAGTTATGACTTCAGCTTGTCAAGTAATGATGCGTAGTATGCTCCTGTAATGGTTTTTCCTTTTTGAAGATAGTCGGATTAAAATAACTATTCCAAAAAACAGTCGCCATCACTTTCCCAGCCGAAAAAACAGTTTTTGATTTTTTTGGAGCCGGTTCCCCCTTTGCAGTCCACTGTTTGGACTGTATTTTTGTTTCGTGCGTATAATGGTGTATCCGAGTTTCATCTTCAGTAATTAATCAGCGCCTAAATTGCGCCAACAGAGCATTGGAAATGTTCATTCGAAAACGTTTTTGGTCTAACGTGAGCAAACGCGGCACCCCAACGAGCGGACAGCTTTCTCATGTCTAAATGTTGATTTAATATGTGACAAACACGTTCTTTTGACATGTTCATAACGTCTGCTATCTCTCTCACTTTAATTCGGCGGTCATCAAGCACTATTTGGTGAACTTTGGCAATGTTTTTGTCAGTAGTTGCAGTTTTTGGACGTCCCGAACATTCATCGTCTCCCAAGCTCTTATGGCCACGTTTAAATTCAGCTGCCCAAAATTTCACTGTAGTAAATGATGGTGCAGACTCCCCATACACAGAATCCAACTCATCTTTGATTTGCGTTGGTGTATTGCCTTTCAAAAACAAATATTTAATGACAGCTCGATACCCGATTTTGTCTATTTTCATAAAAATACTCACATCAACTCACTCAAACGACTGTTACATAACAACTGCGTGTCCAAAATGGCTGAAACTTTGGTGAGTAACTGTCAATTTGGTGAGATGAACAACAAAATTCGAGTGCTGCCACCGATGAGTGCTGCTATCTTCATGTTGAGGTCGGAAACTTTTCAGACCACCCTCGTGTATAATAATTTATTTTAATTATTCCTTGCACTATATTTATTTCACGTACAACAGTGTCACCAATAAAGTAATCATGTTTGCAGAAATATTTTTTTCTAAACTCACAAAAAAACAAAATTACTTGAACGAAAAATAAATAATTATATATTTAATTTAATTTAAAATAAAACTTGGAATAAGAATAAAACATTTTTTGTGATAAATTTTTTTTTCAAAATTTAAATATTTATTTAAAGAAAATTTTATTTAGTATATGCACATATGGAAGCTAAATAAATAAATACAAACATACACACGAACATACACAAAAAGTTTTAAACATAAATAAAATATTTGTTTACAAAAACCAAAAATGGAACAAAATGTGCATAATACAAAGTACAATGGTTATTTGTTAATGTTATATCAAATGCAAAGTAAAACACAAATCTGAAAAAAATATTAATTAAACTTCTACAAAATATAATATTATACAGTATATTTATACAACTATTTACTAAGAAAAATATTACAAGAAAAAAATTATTTCTATTGAGGTTATTTTTAGTGTTTTTATTTATATAAATACAATTGTAGACAATTAAAAATAATGTTGTTTTTTTTTGTATTCATATAAACAAAAACAATAAACATAACCTCAAATGTAATGATATTACCGAAGCAACAGCTGCTGTGTGAAATGTGGTAGAAGAACATTAGCCTACCTCCACATGCTGCATTACTATACTATAACAATTTCTCCAATGCATATTAAATATTATCATATATTTCATAGTGTAGGTAAATAGCTTTAAAAATAATATTTCACTTATTTTATTCAGTTTAACATTTTAAACTTCTCTTTTTTAATGTACATACAACTTTATGCCTGTTAGACTAATAAGAATGTTGGATCAGCACTAACAGTATGGAAAAAGCAAGGGGAATAACTGCAGCTAGAACTAAGAAACTTAAGATACGCAGTTCAGAGACGCAGCAGACTGACCATTGCTTTAGCCACATCTACCAAGTCTCCATTTTAAACTTCTAATTCTACCATTATTTCATATTTATTCCATTTTCACTTTTGAACTAAGCAGTCTATCTATGGTCAAGCAGCTTGACTTTGTAATACATGTTACTGTTACTCACTGACAGACATCTCTTTGATAACCGCTACTTCAACCATCAGCTGTTTCATGAATTCTTCACTTCCCTCCATTACTCTAAATTTGAGAGGAGATGCAGTGGCATCACAAAATTCGCTGTATCGGGTGTAAAGAAGTAAATAAAAGTTCAAGTAGAAAAGAAGTTCAATAAAAGTAAATAAAAAGGTTACACAATACCACAGACCAAACAGATGACAACTTATGTTATTTACAAAGGACACATAGCAGCTTACGTTATTCTGAAACCAATATAAACTGTGACTGGCTAATACACTGTTTGAACAAAATAAAAATGACAGAAACCAAAAGACTTGAATCCTAAACCAGTTTAAAACACATGAATATAGATTCTACTAGTTTATTATTATTATCAATTTTGGGAACCCTGATATTAATTCGATTGTCGTGTGTTACTTACCGCAGTACAGCTTCATCTAGATCATGAGGCCTGTTTGTAGCAGCCATTATAAGTAATCTTTCATCGGGGCTTGACGGTAAGCCATCAAACTCGACCAAGAACTCCGTCTTCAATCTACGAGATGCTTCATGTTCTCCTTCCCTGCGTTCGGATAGCACAGAATCTACCTCATCTACGAATATTATTGACGGCTGAAATTGAAAATGGTTGTTTTTTTCTGTCATATATAAATATATATATATCACAAAATAAGATAAAATAAAACAATATACACTGAAAATAGCAGAATAAAACTAGAAAATCAGCCTAATTTCCCAAAACTGTATAACAGATTTTGCTCAAATTTTGTTCACACATTATTATATTCAAAACTGAAGTTGGTGTTGTACATTTAAAATGAAAGAAACTTATGGTTGTGGAGTAAATTGAAATAAACAAAATAAAAATTAACTATACAGTGGTACCTCGCGATACGATCTTAATCCGTTCCTGGACCGGGATCGTATTGTAAAAAAATCGCATCTTGAAGATCGCTGATTTGCATCGCCTCCAATGCCTTCAAGTCGTCAGTGTTGAGCTCCTCCTTGTGCTCGTCGAGTAGGTTGTCAATGTCAGCCTCATCGACAACAAGCCCCAAAGACTTTGACAGAGAAATAATCTCCTCCAATGGAGCAGGATCATCCACAGCTTCTTCTTCAGTAGGGATTTCGAAACCATCAAAGTCGCGTTCTGCAACCACAGCTGCCCAGAATTTCCTCCATGCTGAGTTCAAGGTGTGCCTTGAGACCTCACCCCATGCCTTTTCTATGATTTTTAAGCAATGGACAATGTCGTAGTGACTCTTCAAAAATTCACGGAGTGTGAGTTGCGTGCTCTCTGTCATTTCGAAGCATCGTTTGAAAAGGTGCTTCGTGTAAAGCTTCTTAAAATTAGCAATGACTTGCTGGTCCATAGGCTGGAGGATGGAGGATGGAAGTGGTGTTCGGTGGCAGATAGAGCACTGTGATGAAGTCGAAGTCAGGATGTATCTGTTCTTCAAGGCCAGGAGGATAAGTAGGGGCATTGTTGAGCACAAGGAGGCATTTTAGAGGAAGACCATTCTCCTCAAAATATTTTTTCACTGCAGGTCCGAAGCAGCAATTAACCCACTCAACAATAGTGACGTATTGAGGCTTGCTTAGTGACGCGTGAGGTTTGCCCGTAGCGTGCCAACTTCAAAACAATTTCAAGCGGCAAGAGATATTCCACTTCGTATCGCGAGGTTTTACAGTAGTTGCAATGAGAGTTAGTTTTTTTATCATTGACTCTTGAATTATAAATTAATATTAAGTTATCTAAAATTTAATACACTAGAACTCCATTATACTGTGCCTCAATGTACTTAGGAATTTAATACGTTGCAAGTACACTAATGTCTCTAAATGTATCTTATTTCACATAGAAAAACTAATTCTGAAGGGAAATCTCTGCCAGAATCAGGACTAAATAATAATCTTCAAACATAATCATGATAGCTTTCCTAAGAACAAAGTCAGGTGTACTGTGTATGCAATGCATCTGTCTTGCTATTGCTCACTACCTCATCATATTTCAAAATTTGATTTAACATCTCAATACTTGGTTATCGAGTAACAATATTTGCTACATTATGTATTACATTTATAATTAATGTTACAAAAATAATACATACAACTTATATATTCAACTTTTAATTAATAACACAATTAGGTCACATAAACCAAATTTCACACAAACAGTAGAGAAGAAATAAAAATTAAATTCTTCAAATACTATATCAACTACTCCAATGAGGTATATAAATGTAAACAGATCTTAATAAGTAAATTTATGTTTTAGAATGTTGACAATACATTTTTGGAATGAACCGTATGAGATTAGTGATGTAAACAAGAGCCTAAACAAGATAAGGCTATGTAAAACTAATCAGCTTATGTTTATAAATAATCAGTTGATAGTTTAGTGAACAGTCTTTGAAGCTTATCAATAAGTAAACTGGCTAGCCTACAATGTTTTCCAATCACTTGAACAAATCTTTTGTTGATTAGAATGTACTCTGTAACTAGTGAAACAATGTAATTTGTTATGACCACATTTAAAACTTTTATGATCGAAATAAACAAATAAATTAAATATAATTATGATAAAGAAAAAAAACTTGTAAACAATGAAGTTCCCAAATTTAAACATTTCATTTCAGTTAAGAATGAGAGTAAAAACTTAATCACGCAAAAGGTTTATGAAGTAATAATCAATTACTAGACAATACTAATGTAACACACCTGCAGCTCTCTTGCAACAGCAAACAAGGCCCTGACTAGTTTCTCTCCTTCGCCTACATACTTTGAAGTTAACGAAGCAGCACTGATGCTGAAGAATGTAGCGTTGCAGGCTGTAGCAACAGCTCGGGCTAGAAGAGTCTTACCGTTTCCTGGAGGACCAAACAGTAGCAAACCACGGGCTGGAGTCCTCAAACCTGTGAATAACTCCGGCCTGAGAGATGGCAAGATGGCCATTTCTTGCAACGCTTGTTTTGCCACCTAGTGAAATAATTGTCATTACTTTGAATCAAGAATTGTTACTGTATAGCTAACTGGAAAAGCATGTTTCGGCAATGATTAAATAATTGAATAAATAATAAATTGTTAATTAGAAAAATTTTCAGTGGAAAGGAAAAAATAACAAACACAAACAACAAAGTTTGATAAAACCGAACAGACAAAATTGTAACAAAATCACATAGTGCAGTTTGCAGCTGCTAGTTTTTTATGTATTACTGCTGCTAATTTTTTGCAGACATTTGAACTTCAAACATTATTTTCACCAATTACTAGGTTCAGACTTTTTTGATAATTATGTATAAAGCCTGTAAATAAAAACAAAAATTTAGTTCGAAAATGAAGTTTTTTTCTGTTACAACAAGAAAGGAATATTCACACACACATTAGCTTACCTCTTGACCAGCAATGTCTTCCCACTGCACTGGGGAGCCACCCTCCAACACCTCATCCAACACCAACTGCGCTAGCTTAGGGTCAACACCCTTTAGAGCTGTGGATCTGCTGGGAGTAGTTTTAGTTTTAGTTGTTAAAGGTTTATGTAAAGGCGAACTGCTTGGACCCTAAAATATTTAATTCTTTGGTTAACAGTCTTTGCAAAGTCAAAGTAATTGTAATATTTAAACTCAAAATTAATCTAATAAAAATGCGTGTTGTTAACGGAAAAAAACATTTTATGGAATTAATAACACAACTTCACTTACTGAAAGCTGACGTTTGACTGCCGGAGGAGTATGGGACAACTTGTTTGCTTGAGAAGAACCGCTTCCTCCCGCTTTAGAACCCATGGATCTCGGCAAAGTTTTACTTTTTGCCAGCACAGTGTTTCCAGTTCTTTGGCCGGGAACAGTAAACTTGCGGCCAGATGCTGCAACATTTAACCAAAACTTAAATCTATACATATTTGCAAAATTATAACACTATCATTTTTGGCAGGTTTGATTTTCCACTACAGACCTTTAGGCAAAAGTAAAAAGTAGTCTTATTTTTATGTAATTAAGATTATGGCCTATTTTCTTTCATCTATTAATTTATTATTACTAATATTTTCCGTCACTAGATTAACAATAAATCATTTTTCAAATTTTTAGTTGTTAATAGTACTGCATAACCCTGAACTTGAGACTAAAAAAAATAAGTGGCACATGTTACTGGCAGTTTAGCAGAGCCATATGCCTGACACCCACAAGTACGGCTGATAACCATGGCTGGACTAGAGGGCACTTTCTGTATATAATTTTAGGTATCCTTACAGGATTGAGCCAACCATTATTGGACAAAATTACATAATTTTAAAGCTCAACCTACCATTTGAAATATAAGGTATTTCTATTATTAGGTCAACTTTACAATGCAGGCCACTTCTTAACAAACACCTGCAAAACACCTTCCTAACTGAAGGAAGATACATTTGTATTGTTGAGCTGTATCAAAGCATAGGTATTCATGTAATTCATGAAACTTTTCTTAATGGACATTTAATGAATAGCAGACTCTCTCTTGTAACAGACACTTTTATATTCCCTGACTGAGATGAAAATTCTAGGCTTAAAGAAACTTCTAAATAGCGGAAATTCACAAAAACAGACAATGAAATTAAATCAACAATCCACAGGATCGTTGGAACTTCTTAATACTGGATAGTAAACTTAACAGGTCAGCTTTTTCTTGAGCATTCTTGATGTATGGAAGCCAAGAAAACTTTACTGTTCCAGTGTTTTCCTGTTAGACCACTTCCTGGAAATAATGTTGGGGGAGCGAAAACGATGCTATGTTGCATATATTAGTGACAAGGAAGTGGTATGGGAACAATGTTTGCACATCTCACTTTATCCCAAGCTTAAGTGCTTCAAAGAATATCAGCATAGTTTCATCATAATTCATTTGAGGGCTCCAGCAAGGAAAACAGACTAACATGCTTTATTAACTCATTATAGATGGACAGTCAACATGGGGCCAATGGTGTAAGTTCGATTATTGGCCATGGGACTGATCTAGATTTGTTTTTTATACTACTCTGTACATTGAACTGTTTTTAAATTGTCTTACACTCTAAGCTGATTTGCCCACTTTTCCGGAACTGTCGATATGTACTCATCTGTAGGTACACGGCATTGAACAGATGGACACACAGCGTGCTATGCCAAGGTCAGTTATAAGGGATATTAATAAAGATTCAATATGAGAATATATTTATTCTATTAATATAAATTTCAATAAAATATTCATGTCTAACATTAAAATAAGGCTTATCCGCATAATAATGTTAAAATGATAAACAGATAAAAATGTAGCAGTTTTATAAACACTAGGATTTAAATAACTATTATTTTGAAACATTTAATAGCCTTATATCAGAATCAGAATATTCCTATAATAATTAATTTATTAGTAATTTGATATTTTATGGTTTATTTAATATTTTATCTAATTATTATAAAAGGTGAAATCATAAAGTATTCAATTTTATCATTTGTTTTTCCAAGTATCATACAGGCTAGTAAATAAATTTATAATATTCCATGTAGCCATTGTATAACCAGGAGGTAAGAGATTTAAAGATTTCAAAATTTTTGATGACCAACACCAACTTTTCCCTTCAAATGAGATGTACAAAAAGGTTAACTTATCTTATAATATATAAATTACCTAAGAAATTCAATCTATCCTTAGCCATGGCAAGATTTGTTTTCATTTTCTCATGTAATCGCTGAGCTCTTTCCCAAACTTCGCCTTTTCCAGAGTGGCAATCAATCGATATTCCCTTTTCCAATTCCAAAATTCCTTTCTTGTATAACTCAATTGCAATATCTTTATGACCTGTAAAATTATTTGTAAACGTAACGTATCTAAAATTAAAAATAAGCATAGGGTCTAAACACTTTTTTTAATTGACTATGGAATGCTCTCCATTTATTGTTTTCTGAATAAAAAGATAAATTTATTGTGTAGCCCAACAGTGTTAGCTATTAATTTAAAATCTGAATAAACACTATTTTAATTCTTCGATAACAAATATACTAAATATAAAAATATTGCACATGAACACCACATTCATATATTAACTTTCAAATTTTCTTTCCTAGTATTCAGGTACAAATGAGAAAGTCCAACATTCGGTTTACTTTATTCAACTTTAATAAGGTTAGTAACAAAAAATTAAATTAATAAATAATTAATTGTGTAATCTGTTTTGTTGTTTTCTTCAATCTTCACAAACAGCATTTACAGTATATAAAATATAATGTCAGATGGCTGGCTAGTCAGCACATAAAGAAATAATTACAAACATATAAAGATAAAAACATTTAACAACAGTACACAATAAAAGCTTTCACTTTTTACAGACTGAATATATAAAAATAAATGAGTAAATGCAAACTAAAACAACATTTTAATTTACAAAACAAAATTACAAAGTGTAGATAGTTATTCATTCAAATAATTTACAACTTTAAACATAAATAGTAATTAAATTTTCAAATAAACAGATGCTAATTAAAATTAGTTAAATTAATTCTGATGCAAATGCAAGAACACATCTACGTAAATGGAACATTTTCTCAGTGAAACAGTAAGAATCCTTATTCCACAATACTCATTAAATAAAACAATTCAAAGACTACATGAGTCATAAAGTAAGAAGGGAGACATGCCAGACCCGCATTATATCCGATATCATGGTACTTCCAGGCGCAGTATATCCAGCAACCATTATTCTATAACCGTACTATTATTTCAATCACAAAACAAATCTGTTACTCGAGAACAAAAAAAATTATATGAAATTAAGGTAATTTGATTTTTTGATCTGGCCTGTCAATGAAAACAGATCATCTAGGAATAGAGAATACTAGATAACCTATTTGTGTAATTAATGGACACTGCTTACTTTTGTGTTATTATATAATATTTTTTTGTTACCTATTTTCTTATTAAATTATATAATACTAACACGCAGAGTTGTTTTTATGCAACTTTCAATTGTGATATATTAGTTAGATTTGTTTTGCCTTTCTTTCAATGCGATAATTTCTGTAAAGTGATACTTTAGATTGTAGATACTTTAGTAAGTAGTCAGTTTTTCAAAATAGCAGCTGAATCAGGACCTATATCTAATGTTCGAATGCTAACTAGGTCAGTAACGTAGGTTTACTTTTTCTGTTTTTCAGTGTAATAACCGTAATTTCTGCAAAATGATACTTGTACTCTAATTAACATAAGTTACATTAAGTAATTAACTATTAATATGCAGTGTAGGTTGTTTTCGTTTTCCCAGTAATTATTTTTGCTAAATTAAATGCCCAAAAGTAATAATCCAAAATATAAAAGCACAGAAAATACAACAAAAATCACAAAATAAAAGTGACCAACAAAATCTGAAAATTGTTACTGTGTGACAGTAACCTGTTTTTGATTGCTAAAATGATTTAAAAAACTATTTTTTGAAACAAATACTCAAGAACTGAACTGACACTTTTGTTGGGTGAAAAACCTATTTAAGTTTCCTAATTAATTATACAAATACTGCCGCACTTCGAATGCAAATACAATTATTTAAAAATGCTGTGGTTTAGAATAAAATCAACAAGACCATAATCCCAACTTAAAGAGACAAAAATATACAAATCGCAAAGTTTACAAATAAAAGATAATATTTTAACAATGTTTATGCTACAAGAATGATCAAATAAATATTAAAATTATGTAATGCCTTATTAGAATATGATAACGTGCATGAACAGAGATTTGGTGTAGTAAATAATAATGTGCATAAGCAGCAAGTTAGGGCAGGAAATCTAGTATGTTCCATGAAATTTAAATAGCAATGATATTACAATATAGTTCCATAAAAAAGAATCTACAATTATAAGTAGTTACAGGAAAAAATTACTTTCCACAAGCAAATATGTGTTAATTGTATAATAGGATATGTAATAAAAGAAAAAAATATTGAAAAATCAATATTTGAAAAAACAACCACTGCATAAATATTGACCATTAAAGTGTTATTATTTCGGTACAAAAAAGTGATATCAGGAGTGTCTGTAGATTAGTTTTTCAAAAAAGGTGTGAAGTTCAAAATATGCATGGTCACACTACATAACATCATTATCCTTGTACCCAAGCTATTTATTTGCCCACAATGTCCTGGCTAAGTACAAAAACACAAGTTTTTTTTTTTTATTAGACAAAGTCAAGAACTTATTATTTGATTCATAAAGATATATGTATATTTTACTTACCTTCATTTTCTTCATCGATTTTCAAAGCTTTAGATATAAATTCAAAAGCTTTTCGGTGATGATCCTTCTGCTTTGCTAACAGTGGATCTACCAAACCAGGAGAATTTAAATGTTTAGCTCTATAACATGACATTTCATTCATATACTCATAACATGGCTCCCTAGGTTCTATTACCACTTCAGCATACTCATCTTCTGGACTACAAGTTCGTCTAAAAGTACTAAATATAAATATTTTTGAAGTGGATCTGCAAATATAACGAAAAACTACATAAAGTAAATATAATACTGAACGCAAAATATTAAAAACAAAAATTAAAGGTAAAGAAAAAATATGCAAATTCCTTTCATGTACTGATTCCGGTATTATCACTGATATAGATGTTTCCTCCACAGTCCGAGATTTTTTATGACATTTCGAACTACTTTTTCGAAGCATTAGCACTACAATCACAAAAATATAAATTAACCTAGATTTCGGTAGGCTAACACTATTACAACCAACAGTCAATAGTGAAATAAAACTGTATTAGTTCAGTCATAACAATTATATAAAAGCATAAAACGTAAATAGAATATTTTTAGTTAACAACTAAAACTTAATCACCATTTTTTAACATTGTTTGTAACAAACCTTAACAGTTTTTTCAGTAAAACATAAACATTAACCTTAGACCCGTCAAGTTGTAACAAATAGTCTAATTATTTAGTTACAAACCAGACCACAGAACAGAACTACAGATACTGAAAACTGTCTCAAAGATACAATATTCAGAAAGAGAGAATATTAGTTTATGCAAATCAACTGCCACAGATACATTTCTTCTGGGAATTGACCGAAGATATTATTACACATAAATAAGCTACTAGTGCAGTAGATAGTTATTTCACTATTCCATTTCCAATGTATTGTAACTATGAATAAATTCTAAATCGCAATGTATTAGTATGTAGCACTACAATTTAATCGTTTGATCTAACGTTAACTGAAAAAACTTCGGCACAGACACAGTCGGAGGCAATATAACAAGGACACAGGTTTGTTCTATATAATCTGTGGGCATAGCCACAGTTTAAAAGCCACCTGCAACTATGATTGTTTTTAGTCAGTGTACACAGCTGATTACATCAGGACCGTAAGTTAGGTTTGAAAGTTAATAAAATTTTTAAACGGAAAATTTGAACAGACCTTATGATGATGAATATACCATTTTCTTTCGCATAATATTTTGTGTTTGCGCGTTATGGATCTTAAATCTCTTTTAAAAAAATGTGTCGTTAATAAGGGTCAAGGTAAAAATTTCGAACTATGCCTAAACGTTTCTATCTTTGTAGAAAAAAATTAGCTCTTAATTGTAAGTTTTTTAAGTTCGATATAATAATATATCACTGACAACCTCATAAAATTTTATAAAATGATTTGTTAGTATTATTTATTTATTCATAAACTAATTTTTGTATTTTTAAATAATTTATTTCTTGTTAAACTAACCTGCATTAAAAGTTATGGATGCATGCATAAGTTTTTCTTTTTAAATAACTAAACGAATTTCTGTATTTAAGCGAATTTCCATTGAAAAGTGAGCTATTGGCGTGGACATCATAGTAAAACTCAGGTCTGGTAACATGAAATGAGTACTGATACACACACACACAGTGTGTTGGTTAGTCAAGTTCAGCAGTTTCAAAATGGCAGCCATATCAAATCTTTAATAAACATTTTTTTAAACTTCATAACCTTTTATCTTAACACTTTTTGAATTTTGATTTTACTGTAATATTCAGTGTTAAAATCTATATAAATTACTATTTTGAATTTTTAAATTATATTGTAAAAGGAAAATGAATCTGACAGCAGTATATTTATAGGCTATTAGTATTTGTATTTTCAGTATACTCTAAAAATTTATTGTGCTAGCTTATGCCAAAAACAAGTTTATGTTTCAGCAAAATCCATTCAACCTTTTCAAAGTGTTGGTCTTTTCAAATCATATCATTTTAATTTCAGGCTTCTTTTAAAAATCTGACTTCAGCAACTTAATTAGCACTTAATCTGAACAAATAAGTATTTTTAATTCTTAAAATCCATTATAGTGCTTGAGTCTATCAAATCTTACGTCCTCTAAAAATATCTAATTAAATCTAATACAAATTGAAAGTTTAAAATGCAGATGTTAATGCTTATTATGATTATGAAATCAGATCTTCAAAATAGGGCATGTTTACGTTGTAATCAGCAGCAGAAATAAAAGGAGTTCGGGTGATTACCAGTTCGGCAGCTTGCTAGTGAGGCACTCTTCCGGTTCGGAATGGAGAAGTGAAACTAAGAAGTCCTTTTGTTTGTAGTTGACCGGATCTCTCCTATTTCCTTCGAGGTGTAGTGTCTTATGCTGTTGGTAAGCCTCTGAGTAGTTGTGTAATTAGGGGTCCTCTTCGATGTTCTGCCGATTAACGATTTTTAGCATATATTTATTGTTATTTTGGTGGGTACCATAATTTCTCAGAATTCCATTGTTAAAACTATAGAAAGAATACACCAGCAGAATAAAGCATTTGTGTACAGGAGATGCACTGGCAGTAGTGCCTGGGCAGAAGTATATTAATCTAGCATTGTATAGGTCCAAGATACGTGTGCATTGTGAACCAATCAGAAGTGAGTTTTAGTTGACGTCAGTGAATTAGGTTTCGTAGGCTAAGGCTCTTTTCAAGCCGAGAGGGAAGTATGGGAATTTTTAGCTTGGTTGTTTTGGTGTTCATAAATGGAACTAAGTTTTTTAACTCAGTTCCTATGTTGTTTAGGCGTTGACAATAAAAACATATTATAAGAAATTTTCTTCCATTATGTTAATGTCAATACAACAGCTGTATGTCATGACTATTATTATTTTTTTTAGCAATTAAACTTGAGTTGTAAACTTTTAAAAGCTTCTGGAATGAATAGCAAAATTTGAAATATTTGGTATTAAAGAGGTTGAAAAAAGAATAATTAGTTCCTACTTTTAAGAAATTACTTATCACTTTTATACTTATAATTTTAAGAAATTAGTATATCCGTTTTAAAGTAATTGCTTAATTTATACAGGTTCAGAATAATACTCATAAATATTTTAATATAGCAAAGAGTTTTTAAAGTTTATATAAGTTGAGTTTTTTAACTAACAACGGTAAAATGTGTCTATTGTCTTACTATACATTTTTTAATATTGTAACATAGCTACCGGATCACATATTCAAATAATTAGGATTATGACCTATTCTTCCCGTCAGTGGTCTATCCACTCACCTCATAAAGGCTACCACGGTTTTGAAACTCTATCGCTTCATCTTCAGGCTGTTATATAAAATGTTAAATCCCTCTGCCGAGGTCGTCACAAAGTCAAACAAAACATTAAAACATACATTACAAATACTGAGCACAATTACACGTTTAAAATATTCACCATGAAATTCGGCTTGGCCAAGCTACACACGCGACTCGTACATCGTTACATTCTGAACTGCCTTTTTATTTTATTTTCTTTTTTTTTCGCTGAGCACAATTACACGTTTAAAATATTCACCATGAAATTCGGCTTGGCCAAGCTACACATGCGACTCGTACGTCGTTATATTCCGGACTGCGGAGTCTCCATCATTAGTAGCGTGCCCGTCATTGTTATTAGTTACGATGCGTCTGTTGGTTTTTGTTACTTATTCAAATCACTTATCCTTAGAGCCATGTCATATATGAAATTTGATTTAAACGAAAATTTTTCATTGAGGATGTTGTGGGGGTCTGATTTTTTGTTCTTGTAAATCGTTACATTCCGATGAAACGATAGAGTTTCGAAACCGCGGTAGCCTTTATGAGGTGAGTGGATAGACCACTGATGGGAAGAATAGGTCATAATCCTAATTGTGCTCAGTGTTTGTGATGTATGTTTTAATGTTTTGTTTGACTTTGTGACGACCTCGACAGAGGGATTTAACATTTTGTATAATGGCCTGAAGATGAAACGATAGAGTTTCGAAACCATTGTAGCCTTTATGAGGTGAATGGATAGACCTCTGACGGGAAGAATAGGTCATAATCTTAATTTTATAAATTTTTAGTTACATCACAAATAATTCAAGCCAAACAAATTTTAATTTGCTGAAGCCCATATTTGGCATATTTATCAAAAGAAATATACCATAAAATCTTTCAAGAATGCAATTTGTATTGTTATCCATGTATAATTTATGTAGGTATAAACTATTTTAAAAAATATGGTTAGAAAAACTACTGTATTTACTTTATTAAAATTTTGTTTGCAGTAACAAATTCCAAGAACGAAGAAGAAGAGGCAAAATATTTTGTAAAATTTTACAATGAGATGAAAAATGTTACCAGTACAGAAAATACAGATTCCTATGACAAAATACCGAAGTTTTATCATAAGGTGCATTAACTTCAATTGCCATATTTTTTACGTAGAAAAGGTTTCCTAGAAAATTAAAGATTATAGAAATTATTTACTAAACTAATAAGTGTATATGTAAATAAAACTAAAAGCATTTTATATGTAGATTGAACAGAACTCATGTTTAGAAAATACCTTCATGTAGGAAAATGTGATATTTTATTGATTTTATTTAATTTTTTTTTAAGATTGTATTTTATGGAACTTTGTTTCTAATTAAGATGCAAGGAATAATTAGTTATTTGGAACAATGACAACAAATAGACCTTGAATTGCTATTCACCTTTCCTGGGACTTCTTTGTGTATTCAGTTATTTATTTTTTTTTTTATTTTATTTTTTTTTTTTTTATTATATAACAATTACAACTAAGAATTTACACTTAACAAGTAATTTACATTTGATATTACGATGTCACTTTGTTTGGATCACCATTCAGTAATGGAGTCCCATAAATTTTAAACACAATGTTCATGTGTTACTCTTGTTTTATTTATTATCGTCCACTAATATCCAAGGGCTTTGTTCTATTAAGACGGCGAACATCATCTGTATTATTCAACAAGCACAACACTTCAGGATTGACATGTTTTTGTAGTCTGTTTTTATGCATGATTGCGTATTTCATTATTTCTTCTGAAACCGTATTCATCCTGAGGTCACGATGCAGGTCATCATTACGCACGAACCATGGTGCATTAACAATACTACGCAGAACCTTGTTCTGGAATACTTGAACGGCTTTAGCATTTGTTTTCTTCAGACACCCCCACAGCTGTATTCCATAAGTCCAAACAGGTTTGAGTAATTGCTTATAAATTAAAAGTTTATTGTGTAGGTCTAGTGTAGATCTCCTACCAAGCAGCCAATTCATTTTCTTGAATTTAATATTTAATCCCCTATTTTCTTCTTGACATGCTCTTTCCAATGAAGTTTTGCGTCAAGCGTCATCCCAAGGTATTTTGCTGTATTAACAGGAGCTAATGAGTGACCATTTAGTTCAATATTGGTTGGGTTTATCTTTCTATTGGTAAAGTTTATGTAGTTTGATTTAGATTCATTTAATTTTAATCTCCATTTCCTTATCCAGATACTGACTTTATCAATAGATTTTTGAATTTTCAGTTTTGCTTCCTCTACATTATCCCCAACGGCCAAAATTGCAGTATCATCTGCAAAAGTAGCAATTACTGTATCGAATCTTGAAGTATGTCTCTTGTATATAACAGAAACAAAATAGGTCCTAATACGCTTCCTTGAGGAACTCCTGCAGCTATATCCTTTATTCTAGAATATTCACCATCACATTTGACCCTAAAGCATCTTTCTGACATGTATGACTTCAGTAATTCATAAAATTGGTTTGGAAGATCTCTTTGTAACTTATATAATAAGCCTTCATGCCAGACTTTGTCAAAAGCCTGTGCCATATCCAGAAACAGTGATGAGCAGATTTTACGCTCTTCAAGTACTCTTTCAACAACATTGGTAATCCGATGTATTTGGTCAATCGTCGAATGTTGATTTCTAAACCCAAACTGATGATGTGGGATTAGGTTCCTCTCTTCAATAATAGGTTTGAGGCGTTTTACCAAGAGTTTTTCAAAGACTTTTGAGATAATTGGCAAAAGAGAGATGGGACGGTAAGATGCTTTCTCCCTGTGATCTTTTCCTGGCTTAGGTATCATTATAACCTCTGCTATTTTCCACTGTCTTGGGACATATCTTAGCCTAAAAGAGGCATTTATCAAATGTAATAATTTTCGAACAGCCTTTTCTGGTAATTCCTTAACAATTTTTCCAGTTATTAATTCATAACCAGGAGCTTTATTAGCTTTTAAACCTGTTATTACCTTTACAAGCTCGTTGTATGTTACTTTACCAATATCCACTAGGTCGTTCTTTTCTATTGGTATTAATGTTTCACCTGCTGCTTGCGCCTCAAATGGTTTGAATGTGTTCTCTAGGTGAGCAGCAAACAAATCAGCTTTTTCCTTATTACTTCTTGCCCAAGTATTGTCAACCTTCCTAATTGGTGGAATATGGTTTCTAGGTCTCTTGATGCTTTTAGTGGCTTGCCATATTTTGTAGTCACTATCCTTATCTGACGATAGCCCTTCAAGATATCTAGAAATGGATTCGCTTTTAATTTGTTTCAATAATCTCTTAAGTTTATTGTTCAGTTCATTTAACTCAGATTTATATTGAGGCACTCGAGTTTTCTGCCACTTTTTACGGATTTTCCTTTTCTTCTGAATCAAATCCATTACTTCTATCGGGTATGTGATATTACTCTTAGGTTTGGATAACCAAGGTGTACTATTCCAAGCTGATTTTTGGATATTATGGATGTAAGCCTCTACTTCGTCTTCCAATTGATCAGAGTCTTAAGAGATGTTTGCAGTTCTATTCTACAACTCAACTCCTTTCTAAAATCATCCCAATTAGTTTTAAGATTTGTTAACTTAGGAAGTTCATCTTTTTGTATAATATTCCCACTTATTGTCATAATAACTGGAGAATGGTCAGAAGCCAACTCATAACTTTCACCAACACACACATACCCATCCGACACGCCTTTAGCGATGAAAAAAATCAAGAAGATCAGGGATCTTTCTAGAATCCGATGGCCAGTAAGTTGGTTTGCCGGTGGAGTAGAAATCGCATTTAATTTCTCTCCCGATTCGTATAATGCTTTACCTTTTGCAGTAGTCAATCGTGACCCCCAATAAGTGTTCTTTGCATTGAAGTCACCTCCTATTATAAAATTATGTCCTAGTGTATTAAAAAGCTTTAAATAGTCCTCCCTTCTTAGATTATGTCTAGGTGGACAATATATAGATGATATATTAAAGTATTTGTTTTTGAATTTCACTGCAACTGTTGTAATTTGCATTGTTTCTAACTTTATTTCAAAACTTTCATAGTGTTTAATGTTGTTTTTGATAAGAACAGCAGAGCCTCCTCTGGCTTTGTTTGAAGGATGATCCACATGATAAAGGCAAAAGTCTCTGATTTTAAAATAGGATTGATTAGTGAAGTGTGTTTCTGACACCAAGCAGATATCAATTTTCTCATTAATGAGGAACAATTCCAACTCCATGGCTAGCTGAGAAAGTCCATTAGCATTCCAAGTGGCTATTCGCAAAAGTATGGTTCATGTTTTCATTTTTTCTTATTTTTATTCATATTGCTTTCTACCTTGCTTATTCTTTCAAATATTAACTTATTTGTGTGTCTTTGTTCATCTAGTTTTTCTAATATGATTTCCAGATTCTTTTCTATTGTTGCTGTTCGGAAAGACTTCTACCTAAGGCTTTCGCATATGTTGTCGGTGCCATACTAGTGTCGTTACTCGTACTGTTAGATGTTCTGTTGGATTCCTGTTGTATAGTAGGCCTACTATTTATATTCCTTTGAATATGATTTTTAATTCTTAATACACCATTTCTGCGCTTCTGCAATTCTTTGGCAACCTCACAGCCCCGATAATTTGCTGGATGTTTACCGTGACAGTTAACGCACTTTGGAGGATTATTTTTACTCACTGTGCACACCGCAGTTAGATGTTTCCCAGCACATTTTACGCACCTTGGGTCTCTCTGGCAGTACCCTTGAGTATGATTATACCCTTGACATCGCTTACACTGAGGTATTAGAGTGAGATTCCTTCTAAGGGGCTCAATTTTTACCACAATGTTAAGAATTGATTTAATATTATAAATGTTATCAACAATCTCTTTGTTGTCAAAGTTAACATAAACAAAGGTAGACCTCTCCTTTGTGTTATTATCTCACCATTCTCGTTTTCACTTTTTCTTTTTTTCAAGATATTGACTGCATCGAGAATCTTGAAACCTTGTTGTTTCAAGTTGTCAATAATATCATCTTTAGCACACGATGAATGTAAGCCTCTAGCCATTACTTTAATTGGCCTTTCATTCTTATCTTCGAACGAGTACCACTGTATGTTGTCGCTCTTCAATTTTTGTGTAACAGCTCTGTAGCTGTCAGAGTCTGGCATGTTTACTTTCCAAACATTATTGTTTAGAGCAGTTAATTTATAGTCTTTATCTGAAGCAACTTGCAGTATTGTTTGCAAATTCGAGTAACTGGCTACCCCAACTATATTTATAGGCGGAGGTTTTTGTAATTTCATTTTAGCTCTTACATCCTTTGAATGTTTTATCATGTCTTCCTTACTTTGGCGGGAAGGACTCATCTTCTCTTCACACGTTTGCTCTTGTATTTCTGGAGAGAATACAGCTTTCCTTTTTTGTTAGGTCTTTTTTCTTGATAATCCATTCTGTTTCTTGAGCCAGATCCTCTTCGTCTGTATGGTATACAGAGTGTTCTAGTTTTTCATCACTATTTTCCTTATTTGAACCACTTATCTGAATCTCTTTAAGAAGACTATTCTTAGCTTTTAAATCCTTCATTTCTTGTCTTAGATCTAATACCATGTTCTCTAGTTCTTGAATCCTGTATCGAAGTTCATGATTTTCTCTTAACAAACTAGTATTTTTGTCCCCTGTGTTTGTACTAACTTTATCACTAGGGGATCTTATCATTCTTGAACTTCTCTTAAAAGGGTCATCCATAAGCAATGTTTGGCCCCCCCCAGAATCCGTGGGGCCTGCCTCTGTCGAGGGTGGATATTAACATTTATTTAATACAGTTTTCACAACAGGCCCAATTCAAAGTTACAATATATTCAAATATTAAAATTATTTTTGTTTCTCTTATCTTATTGTCAAGTATTCCATAAAAATTATATCATATAAAAACATTAAATTTATTCATGAAAATTCAATTTTTCCCAGACCAAAAACTAATATTATTTTTAATTAGTATTGAGATAACAAGGTTGCCCAAAACCAGCTACCAGTATAAAATGATAGTTTGGCTTAGTTATGTTTTAATCCAAACAACTGTCAGTGTTTAATGTACTGGAATAAAATGTTTGTGGTTTTCAGTTGCCAAAAGAGGATGAAATATTGGGCCAAAAATTGCGAGAAGAAGCAAGATCTTCATTTCTTCAACGTAGAAGCAAACAGTTGCTTGAAGACAGTGAACTGAAAGTAAGGAATGATTTATATACTGGTTAATGCTTATACCATTTACAAAAGAAATTAAATTTGTTTCTTGAAAGATCCAACTGTCAGATGGGTTTTCTATTGGTTACATTGATTTTTTGATCAAGCTAAAAGTCATTTTGTATGCAAATCATGTTGAATTTTATAAATTCTACAGTTGAATGCAATATAAATATTTTTTTTTTTAGAATTTGTGGGTGCTTTTAGGCAATCACCAAAGTCCGCCTATAAACAATGACGAACAGATGATAAACTATGAAGACTTCTTAAAGATAGGAGAGTTAGGTGGACCAAAATGCAGGTAATTTTTCTAACCTTGACAATTTGGCCAGTTAAGGCGCTAATTTATTGGCTAACTATTTATAATTTTTCAGGAAGTATTTCACACCAGTAGTGTTTGCTAAACTTCAACAAAGAGATTCACATGGACGAGTGAGCACAATGACTTTATTCAACTATGTGATGCACAAAGTATGGCTACACCAAACACGGATTGGTCTTTCTCTATATGATGCTACGGGACAGGGTTATCTCCGTGAATCAGTAAGAAAAATGAAAACATCAAATATCCCGAGTACGATCTGTGAGGCATTTCTACATGGTCAACAGATTCAAATAAAAAAATTGATTTTAATTGTTGCTGCAATTTCTCAAAAAACATAAAAAAATGTGTTTACAAATATGCATTATATATTAGGAACAAACACGCACATAACTTAAAGTGCATTTTCTTTTAAAAAAATAACTTCTGTTATGTTGAAATATAATTTATGAATATAGCTGGTAAATTGTCATAAACAATCAGCATCATTGTGGAGTAATAGAACAAATATGTTGTCTTGTAAATAACTTATTCGTTATGGCTGACAATTTGTTATAAGGCAGTTCCCAGGATAAGATGTTAAAATCCTGTTTTAACGTAACTGAGTTTGTAGTTTTATTTTGTTCATTTAATTTTATTTCTACTTGAACGTCATGCAATTTGTATTTGTTACAATTGTACATTACAATAGTTATTTTAACCCACTAAATTGATTAAATTTTTTTAGTAAATTGGTTGAATCTGTGAAATGTTTGTAAATGCTTTACATTCTTTGATTCTATTTATTTGTTTTGTTCCTGTAAGTTACATCTGTATTATTTGTGATAACAAAGTTTGTTTTCTAATAGGATTTGGAAAACTACATTCAAGAATTAATACCAACACTTCAACAATTGGATGGTTTAGAACAGTCTTTCCACAGTTTTTACGTTTGTACAGCAGCACGAAAATTCTTTTTCTTCTTAGATCCTTTACGTACTGGTCGAGTACGGATACAAGACATCCTCTCTTGCAGCTTCTTGGACGACTTGTTAGATGTAAGATTACTTTACCATAACCTTTTTAAAAGAATGGAATGGAATAACTAAAATTCCTGATTTTTCAAGTTTAGTGAATTCTGAAATATGTGTATTATTTTTTATTCTCCAATAAACCAACTCATTATTCTTTTCACAACACAAAACGGACACTTAATATTGAGTAGGTTGGTAAATCTGTCTTCCCATTACTGTCATAATTCCTTTTTTCCACATAAGTCAAACAGCACATGTGTAAACAAACCAACTACAAGCTCTTCAAAGTATGAATTTCATATTATTATTAAATAATATGGTAGCAGGCCAGTGGGGAGAAATGCTACCAAAATTCATTGAAAAATTAATGACAGTGTGGTATAGGAAATTTAAACAAATTTTTGTTCAGAATTCTGGCATTTCCAAAATTCAAATGAAGCTGGCAAGAAAGAAAGTCTGCCAATTTGTAGATCAGATTGTTTCTGAACAGTGTCACTTCATGACAAACTGACAACACCCATGTACACATAGCTCATTCTTTAATGTGTTTTTGTTCACATTATGCTCTTTGGCAAGGGTAGAAATCGAATTTGCTTTTGGAAGGAGAATCAAAATGTTTACAGATAAGTAAAATGCTTGACTTATATGTAAAAGGATATTCCAAGCAATGGTAGGGAGCCAGGTAATTTTTATTAATCTAAATGTAGTCAGTTCTGTATTACAAATAGGAATTGTAATGTAGGCTTAATAGAGATAAATATAACATATTGTATATATTAATATACAGATTTGTGATTGTATAAAAATGTGTATTGTTCATTTAAAACCATTTAGGAATTTGCGATGTTAACTAGACTCTTTCTGTTTTAAGCTCAGAGATGAAGGTTTACCAAAGGATTTGTTGGAGGCTAATTGGTTCTCTGCTCCATCAGCTCTACGAGTTTATGGACAATATTTGAATTTAGACAAAGATCATAATGGCATGTTAAGCAAAGATGAATTAGCTGGGTAAGTTAATGTTAATAAAAGAACTTAAAATGTTTATCTGTTGCTTTTCTATCAGTTTATTCAAATTATGATTAAATAGTTTAATTGTATAAAGTAAATAAAAAATAATTTTGAAATGTTTCTTTATTTGAAGTAGTAAATAAAGTTATATAATAGAACTCGACATATATCTGTAATATCTAGAAATTAAAAAAACACATGCTTCCAGTTTTTCATTAAATTTGTAAAATTTTGCGTAAATTGAGTGGTAAGAAACATCGTAAATTTTTTCAAAAACAAAAAAAAATCAAAAAAGATCTAATTTTCAGGACATCCACCAGGTTCAAGAAAAAAGTTGGACAATTTCTGGGAAAAGTAGGACATACATACTGCGGAAAAAGGATTTTTTTTTGCTACATTATATACGTCCTATTATACACACACACACATACATACTCTGTCTACAACTGAATTTCTGTGGTGGAGGGGGTAAGGAGTAGTAGTCCAAGTAAGGATACCTGGACTTAATGTTTTCAGTTTAAAAACCTTGCTCCATTAAAAATTCACTCTGATCTGACTTAGTGTCCAGTTTTATATAACACTTTTCTTCAGTATCAAATTCTACTTGATATGCCTTCCCTTCTATTCTTCTTTGAGTCTGTTATTGATATTTTCTGTAAGTCCATAGGGAATCTGCAACATCAGTCTCCTAAAACTTTTGTAACATTTTCTTTCTCTACTAATTTGATCATAGAGGAACTGAAGTTCAAAGTTTTGAAGTACTCTATTTCCAAAATGCAGATTTTGAAATATATTTTAATAACATGTCTTGCAGAAAAGAATGTCGATAACATTCAAAAGAAATAACTGACAACTTGAAAAAATTACAGTTTTATTTGACAGTGATTATTGTTGATGGAATACTTTTCTTTTAATTAATGCCAACTTCAATATTACTAAATGCGAGCTAGTTTTCTTTGGATAAATTGATTTCACTGTCATTGATTGTACACTGTTTTACTTCTTGTTTGACAAACTTCCTCAGACGTTTTTGACAAGTTCATTCATTTCATCATAAAGAATTTGATTCTCCCATAGATTCTTTCTTAGTCATTTATGGGAAAGTTTTATTCTTTAGAACAGTACAGATTCACTAAAATCGATTGATTTTGCATTTAAAAGTTTTTATTTCGGTCAAAAACTTCAAAAAGGGATGTTCAAGTGTCTTGTGTCTTTCAGAGCCTTATATAAAAAAATGATCAATTTCCACTTGCTACTTAAAAATTAACAAAAATAATTTTGAGAACATTCTATTAGTTTTTGACTTTCTATTAGTCTTCTCATTCTAGGTGCTGATAATTTAAAGAACTTGTATACATCTACTGAGTATTCTTCTACCATAGAAAATTATTTATCTTGAATCCCACTACCAAAGGCATTGTGGACTTAATTAAAATATATGAACCAATATTTAGCAATCCAAGTGACTAATATTTTTACTTGTGAATCTATTTTTTTAAAAAAGGGATTTGTTTATTTGTAAATGTAATAACTCCATGACATTTTTTTGAAAAATTACGAACAGTTGTAGGCTACACTGGTCATAGTTAGTTAAATGCTTATTTCAGCAAGGAATCGTAAAACTGACATCTTGGTGAATTAGGAATGAGGGACAAAAAATATCTTTTTTAAAAGCTTACCAACATTTTCTTCATTTGATTTACACTACTTTTATTGCAAAAAGTGTTAGATTATTAAAAAGTAGGACATATTGTGAAAAAGTATGACAGGTGGATGCCTTGAATTTTATTTTATGTTTGCTTACATAGGTATGGCACCGGAGAGCTGACTAAAGTATTTCTAGAAAGAGTGTTCCAGGAGTGCCTAACTTATGATGGAGAGATGGATTATAAGACTTACTTGGATTTTGTACTAGCTCTAGAGAACAGGCAAGAGCCTCAATCATTGCATTATTTTTTTCGTATTTTAGATATAAATAGCAAAGGATACCTTGATACGTTCTGCCTCAATTATTTCTTCAGAGTAAGTATGATTTTCTCTGTTCCTTGCATTTATTTATTTATTTTTAACTTATTCACTATATAAAGAGTATAAAAAGTAGTGAAATTGTGATTTTTTTGGATATATTAGTCTTTAGTACCTCTGAATAAAGAAATCAGTGATTTGTAAGTGGATTCTATCAGTGTGTATGTGTGTGTGTGTGTGTGTGTGCGCGTGTGCTGCTTGCACGCATATGTGTGTGTGTGTGATCATTAAGGACTAAAAGAAATCGGCCAATTACAATAACTTTGGTGTAATTGGCTAAAATCTAAACTATTTTATATTTTTTCAAAAAAATTATTTTTCAAATTCTTTTTAAAAAAAACTATTAATAGTTGAATTTTTTTCAAAGCTGACTTTAATGATTTTAATTTTGTTGCAGTCCTTAATTACTTCAACAAGTAATATTGGGTCGCTATCTTACAAAAAATCTGATTCAAGAGCTTTTCAACAAAAAACATAAGAGCTGAAAACAAAAAATCCATAACTTAGATCAGTATACCAAATTTTAAACATATACATATGGTTCAGGAATAGAAAAAAAATAAACTGATTTATTGATAGCTTCTTTTTCCAATTGCAGCCTCTTACTCCTTTTGTCTTCTGGTATCCCAATACAATTTTGGTGTCGTATTTTTTATGACACAGATGGATGGTACTGATATTTTTATGATTTATGTATATTGAAGTGATAGAGGTGAGCAGCAAGTTATGCCTTGTATGCAGTCTACCGTTTGTCACTTCGTGGTTTTTCCTTTTTTCCCTGGTTGTTCCCACAGTTATTAATCCACTGTTTGTTGCTTATGTTGGTGAATCATTCTTGAGTTTTTTTTCTTGATATGCCTCCTGATCATCTTAGCAATTGTAAGGCAACTGATATAACTTTAATCTATCCATCAAAACTAGTCTGTGAATGGTTATTATCTTTTGTATGGAATTTTTCAGTTATACCCACATGTTTTGTTTGGGTGTTTAATGGGATGTTAAACACAGTCACAGAGTCCTAACAATTAGAACTCTAATGATATTATCATAATTGGTTTTAATAACTACCACTTTATTAGTTGATACTGGTTTAGAATTAAATGTATTTCTTATTGCGTAGCTCATGGTCAAATTATTTTCTAAGATTTCAGCTTTTGTTTATTTGCATAATGTAAAGACGGAATGGTTAGGTTTAATAGACATTTACTGTATGGCCATGTAGTCTGACACAAGCAATTTAATTTTTCAGTGCAATTTATTGTTAGCTTAGGTTTTAATTTAGGAACTTATAGCTTATTTAGAAAACATATTTTTTAAAGTAGAATTCCCTTTTTAACAATACAGAAATATCAGCAACATTTCATCATAACCACAAGTTAACAATCTAGCCTGTCTGTATTTAATCTAAATATTTTTCAAGCAAAAGATCTAATACATCATAATTAAATTTGTAGGATATAATAATTTGTTTCAGAACCAAAGTGGCATAATTTAGAATTTCAATGAGTCTAATTTTCATTTTTATTTAGGCTATTCAAGAGCAACTGATACAACATGAGCAAGAACCAGTGCCATTTCATGACGTCAAAGATGAAATATTTGACATGATTAAACCTGAGGATCCTTTTAAAATTACACTGAAGGATCTTCTTAAAAGGTAAAAGGCTGGATATTAACTGTCTTTTCTTATTTGGACATACCACCATCATTTGCGTATATAGAATAATACAATATATTTGAAGAATGTCAATCAACTCTTGTCATAAGCCTAGGTGCCCAGCTTTTATGTTGAAATACCAAAAATAAACTTGATCAATCAGGGTAACAGACCTGAGTACTTGTTCCCTATTTTTAGTTGTAGTATTTTATTACAGTCCAAGCATCTAGGACATTTGCTCTAATTTTACATTTTAGGTTAGGACTGCGTAGTAATATTTTGCCAGTTTACAGATTTACAAATTTAAACATTTTATAAAAAACCTACTGGTTATTCTTTTTACCTGTTTAGGATTGTAGAATAATGTGGAAATTGCATTTGTTTTAGTGGCCAAGGTGACACTTTGGTGAGTATATTGATTGACCTCCACGGATTTTGGAATTATGAAAACCGAGAAGCAATCGCAAACGAAAATTCAGAAGAAGCAGCAGCAGAAGTATAATTTTTACAAATGTATTTTAATTCTTTATTTTTGTACTTTTATAGAAAAATAAACATAATGTAAAGAAATTATTGTTTCACTATTACAACAATTTGAAGACGAGTCTAAAAATAGTTTGTACTACTACTTAAGTAATTACAAATTATGTTTATTAAGTAAACACAAATTACAAACATAAATGAAATTTTGCAAAGTTTTTTTAGTGTTGTGGAAATGACACGCTTAAATTATCATCAGTGGTTTAATGAAAAAATAAATTACATCATTGTGCCTTCTTGAAATTTTATTTTCATTGTAACCAATAACAACCTATTAAATTAAATTCTTACGATTTAATTCCACCAAAACTTGAACACTATTGTTTCAGACAAAAGTTATTCAAAAGAGATGGTCTTTTGATACACTTACTGCCGAATCATTTCTTAGCATTTCAAGCTTTTTCTAAGCTGGGTTTCTTGATAAATTAAGAATCGGTAGTTAAAATTTAATTCACTTGTAATAATAATAATAGCCCTTAGTCAATAATCTGCAATACTCTGTTATTTTTGTAATTTATTCATTTGATTACAACCAAAGACTATCACTATCATATAACCAAGACTAAAAATTTGCCAAAAATATCCTAATACTGCTTTGCCAAAGGTAATCAAAAACAAAAAAAATCTACACAATAACTGTACACTCACTTCAATGTTTATGTCGCTCTCCAGTATGAGATGAATTCTAACTGCCTGGCTGGCAGTTATTCACTGGAGATCCCATCATTCTGTGCTAACCTCCTAGTTTCCCCTTCCAGATACTACATAAACCCTCAGGCCCCATTAACTACACTGCCCCAAGCTTTTATTTAATTTGCTGTCCTTGTTCGGTAAACTACCAAACTGCAAATACTTAAAAATCACATTTAAATATTCAAGGGCAGTGTGACAGCACCACATTACTATGTCTTACAAAACTAAATTTAACACAAATACCAATGCTCAAGGTTAGTTTGAAAGCACTCCGCTGTGGCATGCCCTGATGCTTTTACCAAATGAAAAACTCTCCTCTTCCATCTTTGTACACATTAACACCTACCCACTTCTAGTTCTCGAGCGTCACATGAACCATGATTGATACTCTGGCAATTAAGCCAAGTATCCTTTCTCAGTTTTATAGTCATACATACAAGATGCGTCTGAATAACTAAAAGTCCTGTATTCTTTCTCTACTATGAAACAATAATAACTGCTTCTAACGCTCAATTTAACAAACCACGCTAAGTGCAAATCAAACTCTTTGCAGATTGTATTTTGAAAACGATCCAAATTACAAAGTTAGACATACCTCGTTTTTAACAGTGAATTAGTATGATATCCTGTGTAACAATCAAAATCTAGTTAGAGAACATTAGTGACAATATAAGTGTCATACTAACTGTACAGTTAAGTACAGCAGATGCAACACAGCAGATGTGGCCAGCCGTCTACAACATTTCTATGGACACTGGACTAAGGATTAAGATATTTTCACTCACATTTAAGATTTTGATTGTACTTGTAATTTTACTATAAACTTTTACTTATGTTTCATCTTTCAAGAGTTTAACTATTAATAGAGAATTTAAACATTACTGCAAACTTTTACTTATGTTCCATCTTTCAAGAGTTTAACTATTAATAGAGAATTTAAACATTACTATAAACTTTTACTTATGTTCCATCTTTCAAGAGTTTAACTATTAATAGAGAATTTAAACATTACTGCAAACTTTTACTTATGTTCTATCTTTCAACATGTTATTATAAGAGAATTTAAAGTAAAATAATTTTGAATTAAAATAAACATCTTTATGTTGATTAGGATTATATACCTATTCTTCCTGTCAGTGGTCTATCAACTCACCTCATAAAGGCTACCGCGGTTTCGAAACTTTACAGTTTCATCTTCAGGCCATATTTTACGGCATTTTTGTCTGTTTGAGTTTTTAACAAATTGTTAATTTTCAATGAGTGTGTATCTTTTTTAAATAAAATTTTCTTATTAACTTCTTAAAAACTCAAACAGACAAAAATGCCGTAAAATATGGCCTGAAGATGAAACTGTAGTTTCGAAATCGCGGTAGCCTTTATGAGGTGAGTTATAGACCACTGACGGGAAGAATAGGTATATAATCCTAATCATTTGAATATGTGGTCCAGTGGCTATGTTACAATAATGAAACATCTTTACTTAACACTGTTCATAACAACAGGCAATATGTCAGCAGTTTCATAACTGGTGTCAGTCTTTGTTAATAGTGTTTATAACCTTAACACCACTTTTGGCTATGCACTTTTGCAATCTTTTAAACTAATAATTAAAATTATAATTTTAATTCCTAACATTATCTTCGCTTGCTGTTTGTAAGGGCAAAAATCTTACAGTCTAATTTAAACCCCATTTCCTGACTATTTATTACACAGGAAAAAACATCATGCAAATACTCAATGATAGTGCAATTTTCAACCATAAAACCTACCTATACAATAAAAAAAGTTATGCAATGAGGATCGGATTAAATCCTGGGCAAGCAGAACATTTATTATTCAAGTCCAACTGCAAAGTATGAGGCAGAGTAAAACTATGAGTAAGTTCAAATATGAGGCAAAGTAAACTTCCTTGTACAAATGCTTAAAGGATGGGCGAACATCTGCCAACGACAATGAGTGTTCAGTACGACCATCAACAAGCACAACACCAGAAAAAATTGCGAAAGTGTGAGAGACTATTGCTGCAGATCATAGTCAAACAATCCATGATGTTTCTACAATCATAGGCATGTTGTATGGGTCTATGCAGTGCATCTTGTCCGACAATTTGGACATAAGACACATTGCTGCAAAATGTGTACCAAGACTGCTTAACAGTGATGAAAAAGACCATCACATAGCTGTCTGCACTACATTGAAGATTGCAGTAAAAGATGACCCTAACTTCATCTCCAATACTGTAATCGGTAATGACCCTAAAACTAAACAGCAGTCGTCGCAGTGGAAGTTACCATCTTTATTGCGACTAAAAAAAGCATATCAAGTTCGTAGCATCACAAATTTTTTTTTTACATCAAGGGCATTTATCCACAAGGAATTTGTCCCCCCCTTCCCATCAAACTGTCAATGGAAAGTTTTACTGTGCAAGTTCTGAAGCACCTACGTGACAGCATTAGGCACAAATGTTCAGAAAAGTGGGAGAACAGAAAGAATCTCCCATACGGAGGGTCCATGAGTTGTCTTAACATTTTATACGCACACAGAAAACTGGAAACACTATACAAATCAACCATAATCAGAAAGATTAGTGTGCATACACAGAGCACAGATAGCAGCAATGTCGTGGATGCAGAATGAAACGTACTTACTTTCTGGACATAACTCCTAATAAGGTAGCAGTAAATGAACTGCAGCCAAATATAGAAATGCTGCATCACCATGAGGAATATGTGCATCCTTAAAGGAATATGTATAGGTACAAGTTACAATACATTTGGTTAGTTTTACTGTATTTTATTATACCTACATTATACCCTCAATAAACTTATAAAATTGTATGTTACATATTTATGTACAAAAGAAAAAGTAACAAAAATAACAATGAAATTTATTCCGCTTGTAATATAATGCTAAATCCTGAAGGCGTTGCTTATTCATCAATACCCATTGATCTAAAAAAACAGAATAAATCATATAAATAAGCAACAGGTATAATAGTAAGTTCTAATAAATATACCTTCAAAGGGGAAAGTTTTACCCATCTTTCTAATTGATTCAACCAAATCTATTTTTTAAAGGACACAACTACTTCATACAACAAGCAAAGGAATAAAATGCTCGCTCTCTCTCTCTCTCTCTCTCTCTCTCTCTCTCTCTCTCTCTCTCTCTCTCTCCCTCCCTCCCTCGAAACATCGTCTGTTGTCTTAACTGACTGTTAAGTTTTTAAGATTTGTTTTGTTACCTTGATGACATTTTTATTTTTAATACAATATAGGCTACTTTAATATTAGTTTAAAGAACACATTTAGAATAAGAACTTTAAAATGGTCAATACTTGTTACATTTAAAATAAAGCTTTTTGCTATTAAAATGTTCTGTTTGAACATAGTAGAGTACAACAGTTTTTTTTTTATTTATTTATGAACTTTTACATTGCAATTCTGCTTGCATCACATTACATTGTGTGTTAAACTGATTGGCTGAATGGTTGAAGCATTTACTGCCTATTCATTGAGAGTGTGCAGTTGAAATAGTGTTTGTAACAACCGCAAGAGCACTGACAACTAATAAAGTTCAAAAACTTCGCAAGTGTGAACACTGACGAACATCAGATTAGCGCGAGTCTACTGTATATAGTTTTCTGTAGTTACGCACTATATATTCGTCCGAGCACTTGCAGCGTTTACGACCTAGTCAATAGGAGCGTTCAGTTGAAAAACAGGGTTCATAACTAACGTAAGTGCAATGCCGATTAAATAACAGTTTGAAAACTTTCGTGAGTGTAAGCATTGGACATCTGCTTGATGAGTCATTCATTAAAGTGATGTCTTATTAATGTTTTCTGAACTCCAAGCTTTATTTAGGGTATTTAAATAAATACCCTTGAATAACCGAACTTTTCGGTAACCAGTCTTCCCCTCCCCAATTAGTTTGGATATCCGAGGGTTTACTGTAATTGTAATGTTATTAAAAACAAGCTCTACAAAATATGAACAGTTACTGAGACACTAAGAAGAAAATCTAGTTATCATCTGTACCCGTACAAAAACGTAGTTACAGATGAAAGCCTCACACTGTGAAAAGTTAGATTCTCTTTCCAACAGTATTTACCAAATAAATGTAAAAGGTTTTGTGCAAAAAGTTTTTTTTGTTACTGTAACACAGAGATAATTATTGATTTTATAAGTGTATACTGGGTTAGAGATTGATACATAAGATGAAAATTCTACGATAAAATGTCAATGGAGTTTTTGCAAGTTGTACAAACTCTAGCTTAACCAAAATAATGTTGTGTACTTGGACAACTGGTACTCTAATATCATGCTAGTTACCTAACTACATGATAGATAGCTTATAGGACAGTAGATTAGTTTAAGAAAAAATATCCCATCTGACTAAAAAACTTTTTTTTTTATTTAAGGCGAAAAGCACATTGAGGCTATTATCGCTTCCCTAAATGTAAGTGTGAGTGTAAAGTATTAAAGTCGTAAGTGTAAGTGTGTTAGACTCAGGTACCGCGAAGGATGTCTAAATCCTCTTAATAGGTGTGGCTAGTCTGCATCCCCTGCGGGTTAAAAAACTGAAAAAAGATGATACAATTGTAAGACAAAATGAAAAAATATTAACTGTAAAATGGTATAACAAGCACCCAGTGACACTTTTGTCTATGGTAGCTAAGCACAAAATGGTTTCAGTTGATACAAGATTATACAATAGTAAATTGGAACTGAAATGGATTCAAACAATGGATGAAACAATAGTAAATTACAATCTAAATATGGAATATGAATAGAAACTGATATGAAAGTATCATACAAGAAAAACAGTTCAATGATAACGTACACAAAATTTTTTTCATTTGTTAGACATGAGCGTTTGAATGCATATTATTTTTTCAGACATAAGACCCAACAGGCTACTACAAATGTAAAAGAACATTTTGCATATTTTAGACTGAATTTGATACTGCAACTAATTGACGAAAATGACAGCAAAAGAAGAATGGTCTATTGTCACATTTCCAATAGAGTGAGGATAGGGACAATAAATGAACTGTATCTGGATGCAATTTTATAAAACCTCTTCCGATAAAAGACAGTCTACAAAAATGTAAGCGAAGAAAATATTTTGTATGTGCACAAACTTCAAAAAGAGAAGCGAAGAGGAAAAACACTACATGCAAATAAGTGTTCAAATGTGTTTATCTCAGTTTTGAGACATATCACTCAAATGAGAAATTTTAATTTATTTCAACTGTTAGGATAGGCAAACTAAAAAATCGTTTTTTTAATTAAAAAAGTAACGTCTTTTACTTTATAAATAAAAATTGTACATAAATATTTCAAAACTGACTGTGTTCACTACTTAAATTTATTTTACATTTCGCTGAAGTAAAAAAAAGGTTATTTAGTTGAAACAATAAAAATCTTGTTAATTTCTATGCATAATTAATTAATTTAATGCATAATTAAAATGAAAAAAAATACTCAGCGTCTGTTAACTGTTTAACTCTTGTACAGAGTGGTAAGTAGAATATCTTAAGACGACTGTACTCCACGAAAAGTTAATACTTCAATAAAAAATTAACTTACCTAACTTGCTTTAACCCTCGCTAGGAAAGGATTAAAAGGCGATCCCAAGTAATAATATCCATTCCATTCAATTAAGTCGCTGATACCAGTGATTCTACTAGGACCAGTTCCGTGCAAGCTTTTGGTAATTTTACCATCTTTACTAAGAAATAAAACAGTAGAACGTTTCGGCGTTCCTAACACTTTCTCTATGGACTCAAAATGGCCAACCTGAACAAAATGTTCTTTATTCGAAAACATTTTAAACCATTGACAAGTGCAATAAATCTTTTAAACAAATGTATATCATTTTATACACTTTAAATCTTTATCATATAACATCATCTAAATCTTTAAAACATCATTAAAACGTCATTAAATTTTTACCACTAATATCTTTTAGTGGTATTTCCCTAATGAAAATCCATGGACCTCTAATGAGTATATTTGTCATATTATGGCATTATATTATCGAATTTTCATTGGAAAATAAACTATTGGAATGGTCACCATGGTAAGGTAAAGACTTTGAACATTGAAATGAGCATAGATCCTGATATCTAGATCACTTTTTGAAAGAGCCGTTGATTTGTTTGTATATTTAATTAAACAAATATTTGTTTGTATGTGTGTGCTAACATTTGCAATTTAGGTTTGATTTCATCTTGGTCATAAAAAAAAATTTTATAATTGCTTGGACAAGTTCATTACCCAGCAAAACTTGTTCAACAAATTCAAAATGGCGGCTATTTCAAATCTTTAAAATCTGGTTTCATCATTCTAATCAGTGTTAAAAACTGTAAATATTAGCATTTTGAATTTTCAAAATCCGTTGTTATTAAGAATTTAATTTGATTGCGATCAGGGTATGTTTTCGTATTTTCAGTGTAATTTGAAAGAACATTTGAATAGCTTGTTTCAACATATATGTATTCATTCATATATAAATTCTTCTCATAGATAAACATGTTTTGCAGATAAATTCTATCCATAGATAAACTTGATTTGTGCCTTCTTTTCTTAGATAAACTTGCTTTGTAGATTAATTCACTTCATAAATAAGTAAAAATTAAATAATGATTGACAATGAAGTATGGCAACTAGTTTTTCTACCAGAGCATCTGAAAATATGCAGACATACAGAAGTTTTTTAAAAAAATGTTTAGAACATTCCAGAAGAAAAAAATGGAAATGATGAAATCTTCAGAAAATTTGCCTCTTTTTTCCCATATCTCTCGGTCCCATTCTCATAATACAGACACACAGTCCAATAAGTTTATTAACAGAACGTAAACATGCCAGATTGCATCTATTGCCTTTTACTGTTCATTCCAAATTACTACTTGAGGAGAGTGGAGATAAACAAATATACTGTAGTAAGCATGCAACTACCACATTTTGGTGTAGCATATGTAACACTCAAAGCTTATCAATAGATTTTTGTCTCATCTCGTACAACTAGATTGGCACTACAGCATGTGTAGTTCAGATATATATTATCGAGAGATGTTTGTACGTTTAGTTTTAGTTTGCCAGTTATGTTTCCAATTTGCTTTTCTATGTTTAGTTGACAAGTGTGTATATTTAGAAAGATGGTTTCTTTGTATAGCGTAAGTTGAAGACAAGAGATATTTTATCTTATAAATATTTGACATACTAAGTGTTACTGTGTATTTTAAACATGTTTTTAAGAACACCATACACTAAAAAAATTTGATACAGAAAAAACAAATTTTAATTTTTTATTATTATTAAGCCTCTGGGTGAAAAGCCCATGAAGACTATCATCGCCATCTAGCTAATTAATATCTGTTACACACTAAAACTAAATACTATTAACGTTGTACTAAAACAAAAACAAAACGCAAAACAATTTATAAAATTGTTAAAATATATAAACTTAAACAAATTTTCATCAGACTCTGGTATTTTTATGTTATTTACAACCGTTAGGCTTATTATAACCTATTATAATCTGCAAATGTAGAAAAACTGAGGTTTATATTAGCTAAACACCAAACTTTTACTGACAGGCTTGTAATGTTTCAACAATATTTACATAACTTTGTATTATTTTTTTTAATTCACTGCTTTTTCAGAAGAATGCTACAACTAATTTCTATTGTTCAAATAAATTATGAACACATAATATTATAGTTTCATAACTATTTATGGTATTTTTGAGTTGTATTTTTCCCATACGATAATAGTTCTTTATTTATCTAAATATGTAAGCATTTTGTGAAAAACAAATGTAATACAGTATCAATAAAAAATCATGATTGGTTGTTCGTTTTTCTAATTGAAATACTGAATAGCGATATATCAGATGTTCATCTCCAAAGAGTTAAAGCTTTTTCATTTTTTACAACAAAAAAGAAAAATCACTCTGCACAGGTACATAAAATGTCAATGACATTAATATTTGCTAGTGGATTAAGAATAGAATTTTAAAGCACTCAAGAACACACTTTAAAAGTACTTTACATATCATAGAAATAAGTCAAAGTAAATACCTTACCATATTACTTATCTACTACCAAAATGTACCACCTCATTAGCCTTGAATTTTAATCTTGTTCACATAAAAATCAGTAAATTGCTCTGCAATTAATACCCAAGGCCAAAAATATATGTAACATCTCCATAAAAAATTCTCTCTAAGTGTACACTTTCATTTTTTAAGATTTGAATTTTTAAAATTTTAAATAAACGGTTACATTTATGATTGACAAATAAAAACAAAAGTTACTAGCATAAATTTCATAAAATTTTATACAAATGTTAAATAATTTATTACAGCTAGGATTCATACACTAATTGTTGCTGCTATGGTACCAATGAGTATGTACAATAGTTACGATAAAAAAAATAAACAACTCATTAATTTTAACTGTTAACTTACATAATGCACAGCAACTTGTGAGTAGTAATTTGGATAATATTTTTGAATCACAGTAGCAGGCAGCTCCAACAGAGTCAAGAGCCGAGCAATCAGTCTTCGCAACAGAGGATACTCTGCTAGCTGCTGGAACAAACATGGCTCACTCTCGTCGACTGGTAAAACCAGACCTACAATGAATCCGTCTTCGCCATTTTTTTGGATATTATCTGGGAGACCAGGTAGTCTGTCAATGAAGATATCACTTGAACCTTTCTGTGTTCCTTTCAAGTAATACCTGTATAACACAACATGTTTTTATCAATGCCTTTTCAATAATATTTGTATAATAATACAACATGTTTATATCAATGCCTTTAAACTAATACCTGAATAACACAAGATTCATGATATCAAATATTGTATAAACAACAGAATAAATGGCTCATAATTGTATCCAAAACTTCTTCTTCTTCTTCTTCTTCCAATGGCTCCTTTTGGTTCACACCATTTTGGATCTTGCCTCCCAATACAATCCAGGAAAGTCCTTTCATCCCTGCTTCCCTCTATCCAGGCCCTCGCAGATCAGTAAGTGATCCTTGTCCATAACATACACATCTTTTGAACAAATCTTGCACTTGTCAGAGGTTATTAGTCTCATCCTATGGAGATGCTTAGCAAGACAATCGTGACCAGTTTCCAAGCAGAAATTTGCTACATTGGGGGACAATGTTGATCGCGTCCGCAGCATACTTTAAAGCTGTACGTGTCCCCTGGGTAGTGCTAAATGACCAACAGCGCTGGGAAACGCCTCCCAAGAAGCAAATAGATTGTATCCAAAACTTTAATTGAACGACTTATGAGCCGCCTCGGTGGCCTTGTTGATAGCGTACTGGGCTTTCACCCTGAGGACCTGAGTTCGATTCCCAGCCAGGGCTTGGCATTTTCACACGCTATAAATCATTCCATCGTCTGCATTAGCCCAAGTGTGCACAATAATCGAACATATACAAAAAAAATTAACAACTTATGTGGAAATGTTACTTTGGAGCATAGTGGATATAAAAAAATGCTTCGACATTATTTTAAAAAATTTTACATTTAAAATATGGTGCAGAGGATAATAACAACTCTCGTGACATGCAAACTATACCAGCAATGTTAAGTGCAATTTCCACCCTTCAGCTGGAATAGTGTACCGTAAAAAAATCACTAGATCGCTCTAGACATCACTGGACCACTCCCCACAAATATCAGATGAACAAACCATATTTTCATCATTATCGATATCTTTACAAAATCGATTTCCTATCCATAGTGCAAATACCAAAACAATCACTCACAAGCTTTTTGACATTCATTTCCCATAATATGGCATCCCAAAATGTTTACACAGCAATAATGGAAAACACAATTCCGCAGTACAGCCAGCATCAGTAAGTTGGAAGGGCACACAATATAGCCAATATTACTATCCTAAGTCAAACGTGGCCAATGCTCGTTAAGAGAAGTAAAATATTGCTTAATAACTTATTACGAACAAAATCACAAATACATGTTACGTTGCATACCAGACAAAAATAACATGCTGAACAAGATATATAATGAAACCATCGGCTTTACACCAAATTGGTTACAGAAAGGCCAACGTGACATATATTTTTCAGAACCCTATACCACATAATAAACACTGACAACCCACTCCAATTTAAATTATTTCTAGTTAAACAATCTGTAATAAACAAAGAAATCAAACTGTAAGAATCAACACAAAATAAAAGCCAACAATATTTAATATACATGATTTAATATTAGTACAAAATTTTAAATTATCTAGTGTAGCATAAGGCAAAACATCATAACATTTTGAAATTTATGAAGGCCCATATTAAATTCACAAGAAAATAGATATATTGGCGTATAACATTTCTGACTTGAATGATGAAAACATATTTTGACTATGTGACCTAGTTAAAACGGTACTAAACCTTTAAATAAATCAAAATACTGTTGATCTACACAACACAGTAAACCAGTTAATAATGCCAATCTAATGCATTAAAGCAGGTAGGATGTCAATGAAGTTACATTATAACATTACAATGATGCACTAGTTAAAAGTATATCCACTTTAAATTTGGAATGCAAGGCGGCAATAAACAATGGGACAGGTCACGCACATTTTGGAATGCAGTACAACAACTCCAACTATAAACAAATTTAGAACTTATAAATGATAAGAGTTTTAGATAAATGTGATATGATCGATCTCTCTAAAGTAGCTGAAAGAATATTGATATGATTCATAATTTCCAATAAACAAATTATATTTAATCACACTGCCAAGAATACAACACGAGATAAATGTAAACAAAAACAATAAACATGGCCAACCATATTAGTTGTGATGTCAGGTCAGACTGACAAGGCTACACTAATTCAGTATTTTTGTAATATAGTTAATTAACCAGTGTCAGTACATAAAAATGAGTAATACAGCTATATTTTGTTTTCAATTCAACATCATTTGTGCGCTAAAGTACATAAGGAATAAGTTTAGACATTTTACAGTTGGAAATAATTATTAGCAATATGCAATGTTTAATTTTAGTTTAATGAAGGATTGTGACGTAATCAGTCCACAGACTTATGGTGTAGTCAAGACGTATTCTGATGGCTGCTAGAATAAACAATAAGAGGCAGTCCAAACATGTGCACTCGCACTCACACGTTTGTGCGCATGTACACACACACACACACACACACTCATAAATGCCCAAGGAAGAGTAGCTAAGAGATAAACATTTTGTAACTGATGGATAACTGCAAATAGAAATACTGGAAAAAAGAAAATAAGTTTTTATGAACTTAAATTTAATAACTAAAAGACTTTGAACTGATTAATCCATTTGCATTTATCTTTAGTTTTAAGATTTTTTTAATGTTTTGATTTTAACTAGATATTTAACTGATTGTGTTTAAATATTTCAACATTTTAACTGTCAACTGTCAATAAATAAATAATAAATCTAACCTTACTATACGAGACATAAAAGTTTCAGCAACCAAGAGAAAAGATTCATCATCAGAAAGTATAAGACCATTGGCAAAGTGGAAGTTGTCCATTAACAGCTCATTGGATTTAGTCACTGGATCGTATTTCATTAATCTGAAAAAAAAATATGAAAAAATTTAGCATTCGATGTAACAATAATGTAGTTTACACAAAAAATCGTTAGTGGCTTTACAAAGTGTGTACACAACAAGTACAGGCTCTCCCAAAAGTCCTGAGCTGGTTCAATAACAATTAAATACAATTATAAATATTAAAAACAATTTTTAATGGGTGTAAGAAGATGCAGGAGGATATATAAATATAAGACATATAAGTAAATGAGATCCAGGTTTTCCATGGACTGTAACATCAATATAAAAAATAACTTCTTATACAAAAAAACATGTGTATTACAAAATTACAATACAATACAAAATTTTATATGTGTAACATTTAAATTTAAAAAAATTTAAATTTGCAAAAATAGGCAAAACTGTTCAATCAATATAAATCCAACTTAGATGGGACCATTGATACACCAAACCGTAACTAAAATATATAAATTTCAATCAATATTAATTTCACAAAAGTAATATAAAATATGTTTAGACTATTTTTATCACGTGATGTGGGTAAAAATACCAGTCATTTGACTGGTTAAGTTCAAACTGATACAGGACCACTACAGGAATACCATCAACCATCAAATAACTTTCTTAACAATTCAATAATTAAAACAGAAGATATGCATATTGATTACTTGATGGTCATTTCTGGTTGTTTAGCAATATTCCACATCAAAAGTATTGACCAATTAGGCTCAATTTATACAGGACTACTAATATCATTAACTGAAAAAATTATATACATTTCATTAACAAATAATTAGTACAGAAGATAAGAGTTGAATTAATTATAGAACTTGAACATGCTTACACACAAAAGAATCTACAACAATGCTTCTAGCTAGGGAAAATTTGTAAAGGGAAACCAGTTTAGGGCTAATGCTAGTGTTGAAGTGAGTTTAAAAAAATGTCAGCTGAATAATCAAAAAGTTGATAATTTAACCACAACTAATTTATTTTTTGTGTTTCTTATAAGCTCAATGATGACACTTGAGCCAAACTCATACCCCAGAAGAGAAAACAGGTGGGAAAAAATGATTTAAAAAATCTTATGCTTAAACTTAAAACTTTTTCACACACCAGTTCAAATTACCATGACTGTATAAACTTTTACCATTTGAGGTTTGTAAAAAAAGATGTTCAATTTTTTTTTTTTTTTTTATTTCAGGAAACGTTGTAGCTAATTTTTTTTATAAACAGTTGTTTAAATGCTCTGTGATTTTCTTTACAACATGTTATCTTTGTAAATTTACTCTTGATTATGGCTCAAAAAAAAATTTTTAATGATAGTTCTTTATAACCTTATAGGTCATTGGAAACAAACAAGACTTATAAAATTAATTTATGAAATTACAAGACTTTATGAAATTAATTTTTTTCATAAATTAAAGTTTGAAAAGGATAACTAAGTAATACATTATAAGTGTATGTCAATATACTTTTACACTGTTTTTTGAAATATCAACTTTAAAACTTCTTTTATTATTAATACAAAAAATGTTATGGTTGTATATTACAGAAAGGAGCCAATATGACGGGTCTCTAGTCCAAACATGTTTATCAATAAACTACACGATAAATATTCTTTTGAGACAAAATATGTTCAGCGCTCTATAATATTTCAATTAGTATCGGAATTATTTTTATTTGAATCAGAAGTGAGTGGTATAGGCAAGATGCTAGAGATCATAATGGCTGTACAAAGTACGCTGTAATAATACCTGCCATTGCCATTCCCTAGACCAGTGAACAGTCCATCCTCTAACTTGAAGGAACAGCTTGACACAGTATAGTACACTGTGCCATCACTGGCTACTGCGATACTATTTAGGAGCTTCACTGGTTTGCCTTCGATAGTGTCATCTCCAGCGACAAGCCTCTCCGACTTGCCTGTAATTATCTTTACTTTAGAATAGTTTCCTTATAATATAACTGTTTACGTAATTAATAGTATGTGCCCGAATCTTTCAAATGAATTTATAAGAAATGAAGAGCACCAAAAGAAAGGGCGCTCGGAAGCATTGGATTCATGATGTAGAGAGCAGTATGAGAGGTAAGGAACTGGAGAGGCTAAAAAGACTGACGAAATGGTCCAAAGGACACAACAGCCTACAGAGCTTCATATTATTAATGGCATAACATTATTATATACATCATAATTATATATTACATCATATATAATTACATCATTATTATATACATGATGTAATTATATAATTACATCATTATTATATACATACATTATTATTTAAATATTTGCAAAACCAAAAATAAATATAAGAAAATATATGGTCAGTATTAATATTATTCCAGTATACAAATTTTAAATTATAGTAGACCCTTGATTATCAGACCTATATGAGGGGAGCCTCTTTTTGGATAAGGAGAATTTCTGATAATCGAGGTTTTTTCAAAGCCATAGCAAACAAAGGGTAAAATGCAGACAAAATTAGAAAGAGGCTTTGTTTAACAAACATGCCCAACAGAATCAGTAAACAAAGAAACAGGTATAATCTTTAAAGTTTAAACTATGACAATCATTGTTTACATTTATAAATCTACTTTATATAAATGTTTATACATATATGTCTATCTCAGAAAAAAAAGGTCGCAAGGTATTGAGGGGTTATTGTAATTTTTATCAAAATATATAAAGTAATATATATATAATAATAAAGTAATATAGTAATAAGTAAGTAATAAAGTATATATATAAATATATATAGTAATATATAAAGTAATCCTTTTCCAACCGCAGGGTTCGCTTCCACAAAAAAGCCGCTATTGGTGAACCGCAATTGGCAAAGAATACATGATTTTCTGTAAATTATATATATATATATATATATATATATATATATATATATATTTACTGTATTATATAGTCGATCCCCTATTTGGCAGAGTAAAAAGTTCACAAGTTCCAATACTGTAAATATTTTTTTTTTGGAAATCTGCTAATGATTACATAAACATATTGAATAACTTCAAGATAGTAAATAACACATTTTATACATACGCCAGACTACTGTGCGTAAAAGCAACTTTGTACTGTATGTATTACTTTTAATATGACGTTTACATCTACTATAAATCTTTTGTGTAACTTATCAAGTAAAACATAAACTTCACATTAAATTAACGTACTCAAATGTCCATTCCATATTAAAGTATAGGCCTGTTTGAGAGCAGAACAAACAAACATATTGAATGTGCAGAATATAGATGGTTTAGACTTGTTGCTTATCTGTAGGATCTGTTTATGAAATAACAGAGTTATCAATTATTTGTCCATCAGCTTTTGATACAAAGACAATTGGTCAATGGTACTATTATAACGATTAATTTATAATAGCACATTGCCACACTTAATAAGAACAATACAGTGGAAGTAATTTATTTACGGAGAAAACTTATTTCATTATTTAGATAATAAAATTATTAAACTTAATTGCAATTTAGTGTACAGCTTCAAAAGAAAACAAGTATTGTTTAAGAATATGTATGCAATCCTGAATTCTGTGAGCTTGCATTTCCCGGAACATTATAACTTGTATGGAATGTTTGTTTACAATGAATATTATGCCTACATCACAAGTCAAGTAATCAAAGAGCACTGTTTACATAATTGTTGATTAAGGCCTGTATAATAAATACTGATTTGTTCATATAAATCAGATTTTATGTTCCTAAACATCATATATAGTCACTAAGCTGGCAGTTCTAATCACATGAACTTTTTTCTCAATTATTGGAAATATGATAGACTTTAACAAATGTTCATTTCTATGTAAACAAAACCTCTCCTTCTATCTTATAAATGAATATATAAAAAACAACCTTAATTCAATGTTTTCCTTACAAATGCATTGTTCGAATTTTGTACGCTGGACATTGTGCTTTTCAAGTTCAACTTTTTGACTTGTAAACAGTCGCTATTAATATAGATTTTACTTCTGATAATCAGGTATCAATTAACCAAGGGTTTACTATAATCAAAAATGAGAAACAAAATTCTTTTAAGATCTTTTGTTTCTCTATTTCAACAGAAAGAGTGAAGTACGAGTACTTAATAGAGAATCTAGTTCAATGGACACTTGATTTAACCTACAAAATCCTCGAACATTAGCCCATTTCCTACACCAAGATTTTACATTCCTGCGGGAACTAACTCTGACAAGAAATTACTGTAATAATTGTTGAAACCAAGGAAGGAAAGATTCAATATGAAAGTACAAAATAATTGTTCTTATCTCACTTATTCCTTGAATTATGAATTTTAGTAAGAACAAGCAAAACTGTATTTATAGCAGTTAATTTTCATTATTTTATCTAACTATTCAGCAGTCTGGACAGTTTATTATTATAATAATTATTATTATTTTTCAAATTCCAAAACCATGGTACAACTGCCATAGCACTTCGTGAGAACCATTCCATGTCTCCTGTTCATAAATAGACTAACAACATATGCTCAGATTCTTTAAGTTTAGAACAAACACTATTTTATAAACAACTTAAATATGTTCACCTGTTGTTAAATTATGTTTATAAATGCCGTAGTAAGCATCTGCCACATACAAAGTTCCTTTGTTGTCTATAATTATTCCCAAAGGCCTTCCACATTTACTTTCTTCATGAAATCCATCTGTAAATATTTCAATAATGTGATTTAGTACAAGATAAAACATACGAATAACTAATCTAACGAACACCTGATATAGCCATGAGTGGTAGAATAAGAAGTCACTAGAGTTTCCTATGACTATAAAGTATGACTGTGGCTTTTCAAACATCATTATTGTTTAGATTTACATCATACAATATTTATATTTACAGACCAAAAACTTATTTGTGGTAAATACTGCCATATTAAAAATCAAACATTTAACATATGTGTTTGTTAATACAACAAACATAAGACTTTTTTTGTACTTTGTTCCCTGAACTTTGTACATGATTAACGAAACAGTTTAAAACATTGATAAAAGAGTCTGTACATTTTGTAGTTAATTATAAGTGTAAAATAAAGTTTGTATTTACTTATATAAACATTAGTAGAGATTTTATTTTTTATTAAACCTTTTTAATATATTATTATGCATGGATTGTGTTACCCGCGATACCCATGCTACCCTATTCCAAATATAATTGAGAGTCTATTGTAGATAGTACAACCATCATGGAAATAACTAGATTTTTTTGAAATTCTTTTTTATTATAATTAGTTTATTATAATATTATTACATGGCTAGTAAATATTATAATCCATAATTTATTTTAGAGATTGAGTCCTGCAATCCAAAAAAGTGGGTTTTATGAGGGAGCCTATTTGATTGCAATATATAAAATATTTTGTATAATTTTAGTAATATTCCACATCAAATAGATCCAACATTCAGAATATTTCGAACTGTGTGCGTGCTGAAGACAATAGTTAACAATAAATTAAAACAAAGCATTTTGCTAAATATTTAGAATAACAAGACTACCCAAAACCTGTTAACAAAAGTTGAACAACACTATAAATGACTGGTTAGAATACAGTTTCATAAATCAAAGCAAAAATCAAAATCCACAGCATGATAGCAGTATCACAGTACAATCATTTACAAATCCCTAGAGGTTGTAAACGCCCTGATAAATCAGGTACAAGCCATGCACTTGAATATTAACTTCTGAGTTAAAGTAATTTGCTATTTCAAACTTCTACAAAAACAAAATTAGTAATTTTACATGTTAAATCATTTATTATTTTTACTCATGCTCTCCACTGTCATAATTTTACCTTTATTTTCCAAAAGCTACTTCAGAAAAGCTCACACCGCGTCAGAAGTCATGTTGAAATCAACATTTAGAATGAGAACTGAAAGAGAAGAGTTGTATTTTGTCCTTTTCATTCCAGAAAAAAAATCAAAATATAAGCTATTATTTATAGTTTGATTTTAGCAGAATTACAGGAGTTGGAAACTGTGTAAGTATAGGACCAACATTACTAGATTATCAAAGATATTTTTAAATTTTAAATAATTTGTTTTCTACCCCAAAAAAATGTATGTATTTTTAATTAAGACTTATGGAAGGCACAGTTGTGGATTAAATCACTTTTAAAGATTACTGATATGTAGGCCTACATCTGTTTAACATACCGCATTTCTTTCCAAACTTCACCACAGGAACTACTTTGTCATTCACTATTTTCACTATATATCCTCCATGCAGACCTGTATACAATTCGTTGTTGTAAACTACCAAAGATTCTGGACCCTTGATTTCATTTTCAAACAATTTTTCAGCATTGTCTAGTTTGTTGTTCAAAGACAAGACTCCTGTCAGAGGTAATGGAGGTTTTACTCTGAAACAAGAGGAAACTGAAATTACCAAATATTATGTATGCATAAAAAAAATAACTTCACAAGAACTGTGTTACCTTTACAACCTATTTACAAAATAAAACTCTAAAGAAACCGTTTTTTCTGTCCATGTATTACATAATAATTTAAATCATGTTGCCTAAAATTTGTGGAGTGTTTACTGAAATATTCAAAAAATGTAATTGCTCAAATTTGTGTTTTTTTAATGTTAATTCATTAATTACGAATACTTTGTACAACTACATACAGACTTATAAAGCTTTTATTGCTGTAATGTTACTGCTTTTGAAAATTACAGCCAATTTCTTTACATTAATCATTAACACAATTCACGCAATTACGAACACCACTACACTCTATCCTCTATTAGAAGGTTTTGTCCTCTTACTTTACATTTCTTTTTCTAGCATCTGTTGTACAGTGGTTTTTAATGTCTGTGCATACTAGTCCATATACATTCATGCTTTGTAGAGATGGGAAAAGTCATTCTTTTCAATGACCCATTCTTTTTAAAACCCTTTATTTGAAAACCCGTTCTTCAAAGCATTACTTTACAGTGCTTTATTTTTAAACATTTGTAACCTATTTTTTTCTTGGTGAATCCCCAAAGGTGTCATATGCCTAAATTGGTTTCAAGAACTGTTGTACAATAGCAACTTCTTCAATACATTTTGCTTACACTGTGACTCCAGAAGCCAACATGTTTCAATATTTAATATTTAAACTCTGTTTCTTTAGCCTTTTAAGGGATTTTTTATCATATCTCTCAAATAAGACCTATGAAATCACTCTTAAACTACAAGGATTCGTAATGGTAGGTAGGGCAGCATTCACATATTATGTGTTATTTTGGTTCTGCATTAAAACCATTTCTAGGTATACAGAAACTGTATGTTTTATAAAATTGTAGCATAATGCAAATGATTGAAAAGCTACATGTTAGCCATTTCAGGTGCTAGCATCATATTATTGCAAAATTAGAAGTGTTAAGTATATGCATGTCTAACATATGATACAATAAGCTAATTAATTTTGGATTAGCAGATATATTTTGTAACTACAAATGTTTCACTTAGGATTGAGTTTAGTTACCAGCACACAAACATTTTAAATCCTATATATTATCATTTATCATAAAAATATTTGTATAATCCATCAATCTCAGATTATATTTTGATGTTTAGAACGGTGGTTCTCAATTTGCAGAATAAAATTCATGTTATCAGTTTTTGGTAAATATATGTTAACATATTATTGCAAGTTTTTTGTTGACAATGCTAATTTTATAAGTAACCACTTATAATTTTTGAGTTAAAATAAATAAAACATAAACAAAAAAGAACTGACAAAAAACAACAAACAACAACAAAAACTAAAATGGCATTAATTACTCAGTTAAAATATTTGGATATTTATACATTAAAATAATTTACAACCTCAATCATTAACATCAAGGACAATTAAATTTTCAAACATATAAAATTTTGATAACATATCCAAATTCAAATTACGGTTAAAATTAATTCTTATACCAATTCAGGAACACATTTATGAAATTAGAACAATATTTTCAATTCAGCAATTCATATTCTAAAACTAATTAAATAACATAATTCAATATCTTTTTTTTAAGATTGATCAATCGGTAGCTGAATTTTGTTGGCAATCAAAACAAAAACATTAAACTATCCCTTCAGCAATATTATCACTAACTATATTACCAAATAAATTTTAATAATCAAACAATATTAATGTATACTTATTCTAATATAACAAATCTAATCATTATTGCATTTTATCACACAGAAAGGTCCATTAGTATTTGTTACATTTTTATTTATACACATAGTTTATAAAATCACAGTTTTAGATAATAGTACTACTATTATTCTCAGTAGGTAGACTATTTTCTAGGGCGAGGTGATAATGCAGACCTCATTCAAGTTAAATTTTAAATAAAACTGAATTCAATTATCTAATAAAAAATAATTAAAATGTTTTGAAATTTACTTAATATAAAATTTGTTATTTTAATTTGCAGAAGGTTTATTTCATTTTAAAAATTTGTAGTTTATTATTATTTTGTTTAAAGTTAATAAAATTGTATTTATGATTTGTTGAAACTTCCAAGATACTCAAAATTTCAAAGTTCATTTTAAATAATAAAAGTATGGTTTGGTCTCGCAAGAATCCTTCAATTATTCACTATAAATATCGTCTGATCACTAATACATTCATCACGTTCATTAAAAACTTCTTTATTTCACTACTTTTTAATTAGTTTCCACTTTCAATTTTTATTTAACTATCAATTTAAAACTCTTGTTGTGCCAGAGCCAGATACACACCTGCTAGTGCATATCTGCACTAATAATGTCTGTGTCTAATACGTGATTCTCCCTAGTATCTCTCAAAAAGACGCCAACTTCCTCCAATTTTAGAATTCTCCCTGCTTTTGAGATTGCACAGTTGGATAGAAGTATACAGCTCTTAACGGATGTTATGTTCTTTTATTTTTGTGAAATTAACTGTTTAACAGATTTATAAATGAATTTGTTATTAAAATTGATTGAGTTATACTTTCACTTTTGATAAAATTACTCCTTTTCCTTTCTTTCTTGCTATGATGGTTCACTAATTCTCTCTTTCTTACACCGCACCAAATCTGTTGCTTTGTTACAACGATGTGTACAGGCTCCGCCCATCTATTAATGCGTTCTAATGCAAATTCAAAACAGCCTAAGTATTTTTTGCTATTCCTCAACGGTTAGGTTATTACTTCTAAAAAATATGCATTTCCATTAGGCTATGCGCTAAAACATTATCGCTCTGGAATGTTGTTGGCGACTGCATTGGATGAGTTGAGTTTATAACCTGCTTTACTTAACCTATTTATAGCTTTTGAATTATGAATTGTTAGTGTGCAAAAATGTTAATAACACTTTACTCAGAAAAAAATTATAGTAATAGAGCGATTATCTGTATTATGTTTATCCAAAGTTCCAACTTATATGAAATTATTATTTAACATTTTAAATATTTTTTTGTCATTTCCTTGATACTAAATGATGGCCTACTGTAGGGAATTTACTGCTTTACTGCTACAGCGACAACTTCTGAATTCCCACAGATAATTGTTTACCGTAATATTTAGAATAACATATATTTTCATAAAAAAATAAAAATTCTTCTATAACAGTGTTCACATTAATCTCTAAAATTACCTACTTAAGTCAATAAGTAAGTCTCCTGAGTATTATTTTGTGCAAGACTGAAAAAAAGGAAAAAACCTAAACTAATCTAATTACTAAAAATATGTGATGTTCATTAATTGCACAAATAAGTCTACTGGTATTCAATGAAATTTCTTTAATTACTACATAAACATATATATATATATATATATATATATATATATATATATATATATATATATAATTTTACTACTTACGTGTAAGACTCAAACTTTATGTTTGTAGGTGGAAGCCCAGGAAGAAATGTTATAAAAAGGACAGCAATAACTATTTTTGATAAGCCACTTGCAGCAGTACTGATCAAACCCATAATCGCGGACCTATTAAGAAAAATTTGATATTTAGAATTTAACAACTAAATTAGTCTAAATGGAAAAAACTTTTTAATAAATTCTAAATCGCCAAGTGGTATCTGATATTTTAAGGTTAATTTATATTAAACTAGGTATACAATTTATTACAATAATAGTGATAATCCCCGAAATAACATCTTTCGTAATAAAAATAAAGTTAACTGACAAAAAAACAAGTGTACCTTTTTTCAATGAAGTCGACAAGTATCTAAACCTGAATTACTACTACACTACTTTCATTTCAAATAACTTTTAATAGCTAATGTTTCTCCTACTCCTACTAAAGTAGTTTAGCAGGTTTTAAATGAGTTTCCAAAAATGTTTATCATAAGGTCATTAGGTCGAAGATGGTAATTACAAGATGGTCAAGGTTTGTTAATATGATTAGATAAATAAAGGGAAGACCTTATTATCACAATGATTTGTAATTTCATACTTTTTTATTTTTTTCCTGGGTTTGTTTTTGTTTTAAATTTTTTACTTAACGTTCTTTTTTAAATCACAGATTATAATACTTGGAGCAACTTTCAGGCACAGGCCTGTGAGTCTTGAATGAACATTACACTTTAATTCGTAGTTCCTACCAATAATTTGTTCTATATAATCTGTCTTTTATACCATATGAAAAGACAACGTTTTTTCTTACGACTATTTAGAATTCTTGATACCTATGCACAAACAAACATAAAATAAATGTTATATTAGAATGAATCTACTGTATTTTTAAAATAAACATATACAATTTTAATTATGTAACATCATTAATGAATAACATTATCTTTGAACACTTTTCACACTGTATGCCCTTTAATGTTATAAATATATTTTAATAATATATCAATATATTATATAAAAAACATATTATTATTCTATATTGTAATGTACCTCTCTACCTCTCTCTCTCTCTCTCTCTCTCTCACACACACACACACACACACACACACACACACTTATATATTTATGTATATGTGTATATATATATATATTCTTAAAAATATAACACATATATATTTTACATATATATATATATATAGTTTACAATTCCTCAAGATGTTAAAAAAATAATAATATTTAGTACAATATTATTATAATTATACAGTTTACAGACAAAAAAATTAATTTCAATCTGTCAAAACTCGACTGTCACTACTGTCAAATAAACTTGGCTATTGGCTTGCGCTTGGCTCAGCTCAGCTGGCTTCTGCTATTGCTGAACTGTATTATTGACTGTAAAGGAACGTCAAGTTTATTTAGGGAAATTGGCATTTATTTTCTACAAAATATTTAAATTTGCATTTATGATTTTTTAAGTTGTAATTGTTATAGATAAGATTAAATAGCATGAAGTACTTTTGAATATTTTTTCGTAAAAATATTTGTTTGGGATGTACAGGCCTAGGCCTCAATCTATGCCGTCCAATCCTGTAGGCTACCTCTTTCAACGTGAATATAAAGACTCAACACACCTATGTAAAAAAATTTTGAGTGAACGTTTAAGAGTAGCAGAACATTTGTACAGTAAAAATCTTCTCGCTCATTATGGTTGTGTAAACGCAATAGAATTCTCTAATGGAGGAGAATTATTAGCTTCAGGTAAGTATTCACATTATTTTATACAGGTAAAGTTAGGTAGGTAACACTTATTAAGTTAGCTAAATAGCATTTTTTTAACTAATTAAAACATTCGATATCTAGTATGGTCCCTGGTCACTACTTTACAAAATTTTTGACCTGTAATTTTTTATTATAAATATTTGTTTTATTCGCCTATTGTATGTAAAATTATTTTTTTAGTAGGATAGTTCCTGAACTTTAAAGACACAAAATAAGAATGAAATTGACATCTAGTTGGTGAAATTATTTATTATGAAACTGCTTTGAGAATATCTTACGTAGTATGAAAGGAAAATGTCATCACAATTAACTAATCTTTTATTTTCTATATAATTTAAAAATTCAAAACCTGTATAATAAAAGTCTCATAAAAGAGTTACCATTTGTTCTAAAATTAACAGTTGTAGGTTTAACCTATTTGCCTGTTGAATTGAATCTATTCATAAGAACTTCTCGGTAGCCAGTACTTGCAGATACTACAAAAAAAAGTCTACATATTCAAAAACATATAACATTAAAACGACCTTTAAAAGTACAACATGGTCAAAACTAAAACAAACTAACATCGCTTATTAATACTGATATACCTATCATTGGTGAGCCGCCTCGGTGGTCTAGTGGATAGCGTACTAGGCTTTCACCCCGAGGACCCGGGTTCGATTCCCGGCTAGGGCTTGGCATTTTCATACGCTATAAAATCATCCCATCGTCTGCATTAGTCCAAGTGTGCACAATAGTCAGACATTAAACACAAAAAAACCTATCATTGGTGAAACAGGTATTTTCTTTAGCCTATACATTTTTTTAAAAAGCCATTTTGAGGATGTATTGCTTATAGATTTTTTCTGTAGGTATTCTTCTGTTTGTACCAAATTCTGCAATGAGTTTTGTACAGCAGTCATTAACATATGTAAAAAGAAGGAATGATAATATATTGTGAGATTTAGGGGCATCTTTTAAGGAGTTTTTAGTATATGGATTTATTTTAAAATATCTATGAGAACAACAAGGGTGTTCGTCACTCGAATTGAGTTTTGGATGTTACTTTTTAATTGGTATTTATGTACAACAACAGAAATCAAAAATATCAGTTGAGCAAACAAGAAACTCATAATTTAACTAATATATATATATATATATATATATATATATATATATATATATATATATTAAGTAATATTACAGAGTGCCTATAGAATGGTCTTAAAATGTCTTAATTTAGTGTAGGCTACATCTTTTAATAATTCGATAGGAATTAATAGGAAAATCTAATATTTAGAATGTTTGCAGCTTTTCCTATAATCACATTAAGCTGGATAAGAAAGGGTTTATCATATTGTCAAATAATTCAATATTTTGTATACAGGTGGTGACGATAGAAGAGTATTATTATGGAATGTGGAAGAAGCACTCAACGACATTGGCCAGCCGCAGGCTATGCGTGCACAACATATTAGCAATATATTCTGTCTTGGTTATGATAGTAAAAATACAAAAATCTTTTCCGCTGGCAATGATGATCAAGTTATAGTTCATGATACACAAACGTAAGGTTAACTTTTATATTTAAGATTATAAGTTTCATTTACTTGGTTACATGTTATAAGCAAATATTATTAATATAGTTAACTTGAAATAGATCGAAGACAAAAACCTATCCAAAATATTACTATACGAAAATTCTAATTCAAAAGAAATAGGCTGTACATTATTACTTTATAGTGTACTTTAAATTACTGTATGATTTTTTGCTTATTTATTGTAACTTTTATTTGATAATATTATAAACTGAAAGATCTCTTAGCAGTAAAACTTTAATTTGATCTTCGGTTAACAGACACTTGATTTTCGAAAATAAAATTTGTATTCACAGCAGCTGTCCAAAAGTAAAAAAGTTTGTAAATTGAAAAACAATGTGTAGTACATAAAATTCAAAAGATGCATTTGTAAAAAAAACATTGAATATTTAAATACAATCATATAAATAAATAAATTAATTAATTATAAAAGAAGTGTTAATTAAGTGTTCATTGTGTTAATTAAATTAAAGAAACTTATTACAGTTTGGATGAGATAACAATGGTAGTGAACTTTTATTTTAAAACAAAAATTTTGAACCTTCCATTTTAATTAATAAATAATAAATTTCCATTAACATTATTTGATCTGAGACTTTCACAAAATTAAATAATATATATATATAGCTGCCTCGGTGGCCTAGTTGATAGCGTACTAGGCTTTCACCCCGAGGACCTGGGTTCGATTCATGGCAAGGGCTTGGCATTTTCATACACTATAAATCATCCCATCATCTGCATTAGCCCAAGTGTGCACAATAATCGTACGTTAAAAAAAAAAAAATATATATATATATTATATGTTTGTATATAACCTATAATTTAAGGTAAGTATTAACTTGCATGATAGGAATATGGCTATGGGTAAAGACTGGCTCAAAATCCCACTCTTAAGATTTATCTTTCAAATTTTTTTAAATGTTAAAGACACACACACACACACACACACACACACACACACATATATATATATATATATATATATATATTATTATATAATAATATTATATATATAATATTATATATATGAAAGATGCTCGGTTGGAAGGTCCCAGAGAATGAATTCCCAAAGAGAGCAGGGGTAAAATGGACGGAGGAGCGGAAGAGGATCCATGGGGACAGGATGAGGGAGGTGTGGAAGATTAGAAGGATTTTTCTAATGAAATGCTATCTATGTGGATTATTTGCAGTGGTCTTACTGGTGTAGGTGTGAGATTCATCTCGAACTTTAAAGGTACTCTATCGTACTTTGTCTTTAAACATATTTCACAAGAATTAAAGTTTTGAATGTGTCCCTTTATATTAGGGCAATAATATTTTCTTTTAATTTGTTCATATGTTTCTTGTATGACACGGTGATTGGTTTTGCTTAAGTGGTAGTTTTTTATAATCTCTCGAATTTCTTCCTCATCGGGTAGTTTTTTATAATCTCTCGAATTTCTTCCTCATCGGTTATATCTAGTAATTTAGAGTTACATTTAACTAATAAAAGTTGAGAGTTTTTGAAATGTTTACCTATACATGTTGCACATTCTTCAAAAAAGTCATCTTCAAAATAAATATTATATCTAACCTTGGGTACTAGCAATTCTTTTACAAAATTAATAATATCGTTTTCTAGGTTATTTCTTGAAATTTCAATGATTAATCTCATTTTAGAGTTTCCAAATAATTTTAATATCTTAACGTTTTTTGGCTGATACCTTGTACAAAAATATCTGGTTTTTTCCAAAATTCACAAGTTCGTCAGAAATTGGAACTTCCGCTCGCATATTCCCTTCGAAATTTGTATGAATGGTTTGGTCGCTTTCTTCATTGATCTCTTGCTGATTGACCGTGTTATCTTCTTCCTCCAAATCAAAGTTTACTATCATCGACTGACTATCGTCTAGATCTGGAAAATACAGTTGGGTTGACTCAGCTGTAGTCTCCTGTAATTCTTGGTCCACATAATTTTGAGGGTCCTTTGATACTTTTTCGGTGACATTCAGTTGAATTCTGGATAATGTGTCCGCATTCTGGTTTAATTTACCTTTTTTATATTTTATTTTGTAGTTGTATTCTTCTAATTTTAATCTCCATCTTAAAAGTTCAGAATTCGGTTCCTTAACAGAGAACAATCATTGCAAAGGTTTGTGATCTGTATAAATTTTGAACTTTCTTCCAAATAAATAAGGCCTAAAGTGTTTTGTCGCCCATACGATTGCGAGTAATTCCTTTTCAATTGGGGAATAGTTAGTCTCACTGTCATTAAGAGTTCAACTAGCATACGCTATGGGTAGGTCTTTTCCATTTTTATCTTTGCTTAAAATTGCTCCTGTTGCAAAATTGCTAGCGTCAGTGGTTAATATAAATTCCTTTTCGAAATTGGGGTATTGTAAAATTGGTTCGTTAGTCAATATGTTTTTGCATGTTTCAAAGCAATTCAAGTAGTCGGGGTTATTAGGGTCAATTTTGGCGTTTTTCTTTAAACAACTGGTAAAAGGTTTAGTTATTTTTAATAAATTTTCGGTAATATCCAAGTAATCCGAGAAATCCCTTTATTTGTTTAGCTGTTTTCGGAATTGGGTAATTTTTTATAACTTTTATTTTTTCTGGGTTGGGCTTTACTACATCTGGTGTTCCTACGTGTCCTAAATAAGCAACTTCCTTTCTTAAAAATTCCGTTTTGTCCAATTGTATTTTGAAATTAGCTCCCATTAATCTATCAAATACCTCTCTCAGTCTTTGCACGTGTTCCTGTAAGCTAGTTGAATATATGATAACGTCATCGAGATAGACTGGGAAAGTTTCGTTCTGGATTCCACGTAACACGTCGTTCATTATACGTTGAAATGTCGGTGGGCTGTTTTTCAGTCCGAACGGCATTCTCAGAAATTCATAGTGTCCCGTTTCGGTTGAAAAAGCTGTCTTATCAATGCTGTCGGGATGCATTTCAACCTGATGAAAGCCTGATGCAAGGTCCAAGGTCGTGAAATATTGTGATCTCCCCAATTTGTCTAATATGTCTGTTATATTAGGAAGTGGGAATTTGTCGTCAATAGTTTTTGAATTTAGTCCTCGGAAATCAATTACTAGCCTAAACTTTTGTCTGTTTTTTTTTTTTTTTTTGAACAATCCATACATTTCCAAATTTAAAGTAAAACAATCTCTTTTGTCCGAATAACTAGTTAGTAGGGTATTTTTAACATCATCCCAAGCATAAGTGTTTGAATTTACAACAATTTCTAAGGCCTGTCTCTTTAGTTTAGAAAGTATGGATGAAAACAAATATTCATTCTGAAAATCTTCCAGATTTTCAGTTACAAAGAATCTATTAACAATTTTATCACAAATAGAAATGAACCTGTTGAGCATAGCGGGTTCACCACTATATTCAGGTATCATATCTAGGTATTCTCCTTTCAGTGTTGGGAGTAGTCATTGTCATTGGCATTGTTAAATTCCTACTTATAACTAAAACTAAAATATGTAATATAAATCTTGACACTAAACAGAGTTTCAATAATACAAGTTTAATCAAATCTTAAAATCAATACTTTCAATAACTTAAAATCAAAATATATTTATAGCACTTAAATTATGAAATTATTTAGTTTGAAAATTATGTACAAAATTAGTGTAGTTTTTCACTTGAAAATATTTTACACTTTAATACGCAATATATATTTTTTGTTGAATATTAAGAACTTGTTTTATTTAAATAATTAGACAGCTGTCTTAATTTATAGATTTCCTACTTACAATAAGATGTAGAACATTATGTTCATGGTGTAAGTAATCTTCAATCTTTAGCGATCCTATTCTTTCTTCTCTCTTCTTTTTTCTTTCTTCTTTTTTCTTTGTTCCTTCTTCTCTCTTCTATCTTCTTTCTTCCTTCTTCTCTCTTTTATCTTCTTTGACACCGACGGACGTTATATGCCTTAACTCTCCGGGTATCTTGCTCTGCCGAATTAATGTTGCCTTAATTCTTCAGAAGCCTTACTCTGGAAGATCAATATACTCTTAACTTTCCAAAGCGTGTTGTCCCGCCTCATTAACGGTTAATACCGAAAAGATCCTATTATTCACTTAAGAACTTTCAAGGGGTCCTACTGACTGCGCCACTTATGATATGGTTTCGAGGATGTCGCTTTTTTAAAAAAAACAACTTTTTATTAATTACAGTAATAATTTAATATGCTTTATAAACATAATTAGTAGCCTTTAATACTCTATATTTGTTTTCAATTTTTATTATAGGAGAGTAAAAAATACCCAAAGGTAAAAATAAAAAAATATGCAAGAGTATTTTTACTTTTATTAATATAATCTAAGCAAGATTAAAATGTTTCAGTGGTGACCCCATCGATTACTTTCTGCATGAGCAACCCGTTTATAGCTTATCTATCGATCCTTGTAATGATAATGTTTTTGCCAGTGCGTGTGATGATGGCAGAATTCTTATATACGATATCAGAGAGCCTTCAAGTACAGGTAAGTAAGAAATACTGTACAATCATTATGATACCATGTCCTAATAAAATTTGTTTGTGTCATAGTAACTGATTTTTAGTAGAATTCAAAATCATTGCCCAACTAGTGAGAAAGTTTAGGATCATTGATAAAATGTATGCACAGTTTCGTAGCTAAATAGTCTAACACAAACACTTATGACTTTAACACTTTACACTCACACTTACATTTAGGGAGGCGATAATAGCCTTAATGTGATTTTCGCCTTAAAATAACAAAAAAAGCTATAAATTTTAATATATTATTCAAGCTATTTAAAGTATAATGTTATACTTCAAGTTACACAATCGTACATCAACTTGAAATAAGAAATTTGGGTGTTTCAAAATAGACCTGTACTTACATCACACTACATTACTTTTGATGTCATTCTTTTACACTTAATCCTTAAGGGCTCACACATTTTGAGTACTGGTTTGGGAATATCAAGGTACCTTAGCTGGATCTAACCTTTCTTCATTTATCTGCTTTTGAGTTGGATCTTTCATGCCAATTCAACAGGTGGAACAATATACTTTAATAGCACAAACATTTTACTTATATATTGTATCTAGGTTATCAAGCTGAAAACTAAACTATGAATAGATATCAGTAAGAACAGCTGATCAACAACAGACCTATACATAAATATTCAAGGAAAGAACCAAAATATTCAAATACTTTTATTATTTCTAAAGTAATAAACATAATAAAACAACTTAACCAAACAAAAAACAAAAATAATATTGTATTCCAAATTATCCTGGAAAGTTCATTAATAAGAGTCATATATACATAATTAAAAAAAAGAAACTTAAATGTGAACCAAATGTGAACCGATCAGTGGCAAAAGGGGCAGTAATGTATCCGGATTTAGCCAATGAAAATGTAGGGCACAAGACAAGAATAAACTAATGGATCCCACTTGTTAATTAACAATAAAAATATTAAGAAGGCAACAATTTTAGTAACGTTTGCAGAAGATGCATTTTCAACAAGCGTTAAGTGAATGAGATAGAATTGCAAAGAATATCGGAAGAACGATCAACTGAAGACTATCAAATATGAAAACAAGAAGCCTATCATTAATACAGTCAATTTAACAAGGAAACTACAGGCAGCTGTATTACATACTGTAAATAATAAAGTAAATCGAAAGACTGCAAAGTAATATTTTATTGAATTGGAACATTTTGAAAGACTTTTACGTTTTTCTTTTTTAATAACAAAAATATGTTTACTAAATTATTCTCAAAACAAAAGTTGTCATTATATATTTGTAAAACTGATTACTCTGCCTGAATGATAACCTTGACCAGAGATCAGAAAATATTGTATATAAAAAGTGAATGTGATTTAAGCATTTTTTAAAATGCTTTTTTCATCAGTAACAACTGAACAATAAAGAAAAAAATATTGTGTAATTTGTTAATCGATTTTCTGACACAAAGCAAACAAAACAGAAATGCTCAACAAGACAGCAATAGCCAAGTCTGCTTATGACATACAATGAACAAGACAGCAATAGTCAAGTCTGCTCCTGACACACTGCTAACAAGACAGCAATAATCAAGTCTTGTTTCTGACACACTGCAAACAAAACAGAAATACTCAGCAAGACAGCAACAGCCAAATCTGCTTATGACAAACAGTGAACAATACAGCAATAGTCAAGTCTGCTCCTGACACACAGCAATAGTCAAGTCTTGTTTCTGGCACACTGCAAACAAAACAGAAATACTCAACAAGACAGCAATAGTAAATTCTGCTTCTGTCACAAAGCGAACAAGACAGCAATAGTCAGGTCTGCTTCTGACAAACAGCAAACAAGACAGCAATACTCAAGTCTGTTTCTGACACACAACAAAAGACAGTAATACTCAAGTCTGTTTCTGACACACAACAAACAAGACAGCAATACTCAAGTCTGTTTCTGACACACAACAAACAAGACAGCAATACTCAAGTCTGTTTCTGACACACAGCAATATTCAAGTCTGTTTCTGATACACAACAAACAAGACATCAATACTCAAGTCTGTGTCTGACACACAGCAAACAAGACAGCAATATTCAAAACTGTTTCTGACACACAACAAACAAGACAGCAATACTCAAGTCTGTTTCTGACACATAGCAATATTCAAGTCTGTTTCTGATACACAACAAACAAGACATCAATACTCAAGTCTGTGTCTGACACACAGCAAACAAGACAGCAATATTCAATACTGTTTCTGACACACAACAAACAAGACAGCAATACTCAAGTCTGTTTCTGACACACAGCAAACAAGACAGCAATTCTCAAGTCTGTTTCTGACACACAGCAAACAAGACAGCAATAGTCGCACTTTCATGTAACTGTTTCCAATCAGAAAAATAAGCAATATGCCACTTTTCACTAGTTGTTCCTATTGTTAGTCTATGTTTAGTCTGCAAACTTGAATTTTATACACTGTGAATTGAATGTACTTGATTTCTTTGTTTTGGTACAGTACAGTTTTTTTATATATTATTTGCTTAGTGCTCTTTGTTCTAATTATTTGTATTGTATAAATTAAAATTTGAATTACTTCACAATAGTCAACATAATATATATGTAATTCAAAAATCCTTTTTTTCATAAATTTTAATTTAGTTTTATTTTTCATTAATTTGTTTAACATTTTTTTTCATTGCTATTTAATTTATGTATAATTATATTTGGGTGATATTTAAATTTCAACCTATAGCTCTTTACCTTGTTCAGTTTATTTTAAAAAATTGCTGTAGTAAATATTTTAGTTTTAAGCTTATAGCTTCTTTGGTGTACTGTGTATTTCTTAGTGAATGGTGTATTGAAGTCAATATTTTCTAAGGTGTACTTTAAATTAAAATAAATGACTAATTGTATTACTGTATTTTATTAGGGAATTAAATTTTTGGAACCACATTCACGATTTTAACATTACCATTGATTTTTATACATTAACATATAATATTTAGGAAAATGTATTCCCGAATTAAGTCATCTGCTACCCACTTAAGACTTATGCTACCCACTGCGGAACCAATTACATCATAACTTTGGGGTACATATCTAGAATGTTTTTATATATCCTCACTTCCCAGCAAACAGGTGATGCTAATTTAACTCTACTTTGATTAACTTTTACTTTGTCAGCTGTATTTTTTTTTTTTTTTTTTTGTAACAAACTGTTATGGTGAAATTATAAAATAATCTCTTTGAACATTAATATGTACATAATCAGTAATCTAATTATGATTTTTGGTTTTAAAATTAATTTACAAAATTTTATACCATGAGATTCATGTACTGTATAGAATTTTTAAAATGAAAAACATCTCGCTCTTTGGATGTAAAAATAAGTATTGAAATATTTAAAAAAAAAAGATATTATTATGGCTTTAAATAAATGATTATGTTATTACATTTTATTTTTACTTAAACTGAGCTACCGTTACTGTATTTGTAAATTGTGCTTTTTAAGGTACGTTATATTTCTTTTTTTTTCAGATGCATTTATTTTAGCAATTAATAACGCAGCATTTCACAGTGTTATGTATAATCCTGCTGAGTCACGTGTATTAGCAACTGCGAATGCTAAAGAAGGCACTGGTTTATGGGACATAAGAAAACCTCGCCAGTAAGTAAAACATAAAACATTGCGGTCAGGCGACTAGCAAAAGCTTTGCTTACACTGTTATAGAAAGTAACATATATTCTCATAACATTTTAAAATTATTGATATATAAATGTAATTCTAATTATGTGTTTACAGACATTAATAGTTCAATAGATAATACTTTTTGGTTCGACTATAGATTTTTCATTTTATAATCTGCGAGAGAAAACCAAAATAAAAAAGACTTCTATTAATTTTAAAATGAATTATTTAGAAAATACTAGCTTGTAAACATTAACTCTTCAATAAACACTGTACATTTGTTTTTTATATTTGACTATCAAATTCTAGTATCAAAATTAAAAATTCGATAATTTGTAAATTAAAATCAATAACTTTAGCCTAGTGTTAAAAGTAACACTCGTAACCTCCAAAAATGATTATTAAAGTAAAGTTAAATTGTCATATACAAGATCATTCTCTTATAGTACGATGGTTCACCGTATAGCTCGAGCGTGATGTGAAGTCAATGCTTTTTACCCATCCAAAAAGTATTATATTATTATTATATCAGAAGAAGGAGGCTTCGGTTCTATGCACATATCAGTAGACTCCCAACAACGAGTCTTGCCAACAGAATCCTTAAGTATATACAAGGTGTCAAATCAACAACGTCATGGATCGCACAAGTCAGAATAGACCTACATGACACAGAAATAGACTCAACAGACATTGAAGACAGGAACGCATACAGGAGAAAGATGCTCGGTTGGAAGATCCCAGAGAATGAAATCCCAAAGAGAGTAGGGGTAAAATGGACGGAGGAGCGGAAGAGGATCCATGGGGACAGGATGAGGGAGGTGTGGAGGATTAGAAGGAGCAAGACATGAGTCGGAGTGCTTTGCGTGATCCAACAGGGTCTATACGCAGATAATATATATATATATATTTACCTAGATCCACCTATTGTAGTCCATCTATCAAAATACCATCAATTGTAGTCCATTTTTAAGCACTATATATTTCTGAAGCCTGATGATAAATGATAATAACGGTTTGGGTCCAAGTACAAAATATACCTTTCAGTCTTGAATTTCTTTTTCACGAAAAAATATTCAAACAGTTTTTTGTAATTGCATCTGTCACCTCCCAATCAAATGTGGTCCACAACCATTGTCTGACACCAGGTATCAAAACACCCTTGAATGTGGTCCCACTCGCGTATCATTTTACATTTGATTGTGGGCCAGAGCGACAAGTAGTTATATACCCTAATTGTGGTCCGCCTGCAATGTTGCCAGATTTATTTTGTATATTGATGAAGGCCTGCTTAGCTTCCAATGCAACATTCGACTCTTTGCGTATGGGTTAGTAAAAATATTATTATTTATTATTCTGAAACATACGATCTCTTGTTGTTTCTTCACCATTTTTAGTAGTTTATTGGCAACACTAACCCTAATAAAATTGTCCGAATGTATTTTTGTACATCAGCAACAGAATTACTTCTCAAAATGAATAATTTCAAGTACGCTGGAAATGGCCATATTGTTAACAATTGTTTTTGGCCAGTGAGCACCGAAATAGAAATGATGAAGATGCTTGGCTCAAGCTAATCGAGGCCGGAAAAAGATGTCAACCCTAGTGGCGTGTGATGTCGCTCCAGGAACAATAACCCGAAACTAATTATATGCCAAAAACAAACATACGTAATGTAATGATATTTACAAGAAGTCTTTTGGAAATTGATTTAAAATAAACTAGGCTGTTGATATTACTCGGTTACAGGCTAGTTGTTGAAGAAAATAGATAAATTAATAACATTTGATAATATTTGTAGGTAAATTTAAATAGATAAAATAACTATTTGGATAAAATAACTATAGACCCTAATATAAATCAAAATTGGAAAGTAATAAATGAAGCCGAACTTGTTACCAAAAATAGGTTAATAACCTGCATGTATTGATTAGTATTTAATTAAAATTATTATTTAAATTATTTAAATAAATTAAATTATTTATTTAATTATTTATTTAGTATTTAATTAGTAAACCTAATTTGCAATATTTGCAGGCATTTGCTAGGTATTGCAGTAACCTATAACTAGAAATATTTATAATAAATGAAAATAAACGATTAATTAAAACACAAAAATATATTCAACATATAACAATATACTTGTATTTTGTGACATGGTATTCAGTTCATTGGTAGTTCTGTGAACTGTAGGCCTCAATCAGTATGCGTCAAAACACAAACATTAGTTGTGTTGTTATGTAAACACCATCGACCTTTATTGTTTTTCAAGACATTAAAAAATTACCTAAAGTTATTAAAATTGTCAGATTTAGAATACTTTCACGAAAACCTTTCACTTGATACCCCATTTAATAGGTTTCAAATAAAAAAATATATCCTGGCCCATATACTGGACCGCCAAGCAGCCATCGTGCATTTTTGAGCCTTCAATTTTTTTTAATGCGCATTGACTCATATTTTACTCAAGTAATAAATTTCAAAGCCTAACAACTTTTTTTTAAAAAAACAAAAATTACGAAAATGCAAAAATGTTGTCACATGTCCCTGACACGTTAAGGAGTCCAAAATATTACTGACCGTCATCATGCGGCTCATGGCACTGAAGTTTTTAAATTTGGAATGTACTAATCAAGATCTTTGGTTTGAGACCTAATTGATTGATTTCAATTTTAAAAATTTCAACCTATATTTTGGGCCGCTAAAATGAAATCTTACATTTATGAACCTTGAATTTTTAAAAATGTGTAGTAATTGATATTTTACTGAAGTAAAAAAATTCAAAAGCTAACAAAGCTTTGTAAAAGATTTAAAAAATATAAAAACAAAAACTGCCCTAATGGGTCTCCTGCACTCTAGAGGCACCAAATCTCTAATTTATTTGAATTTCAATGCTAACTAATTATTGAAAAGATGAAAAAGTTAAAGAAAATACAAAAATATTAGTCATGGGGCATTTAGTGCTTCAAGGAGCTAACATTTGTTAAATTTGGATTGTACTAATCAAGACCTTTCGTTTTATACCCCACTTGATAAGTTTCAAAGAAAAGAAAAATATTTTCAGGCCCATAATTTGGAATATCAAGCAGCCGTTGTGCAATTTTGGGACTTAAAATTTTTTATGTATGTAGTGGCTCATATTTTACTCAAGTACTTAATTTCAAAGCTCAACGACTATTTGTTAAGAAGATAAAAATAATTTACGAAAATTGCAAAAATGACCCCCATGTGACCCCTGGTGTACCAACGGAGTCCAAAAACTAATCGGCAAATGCTCTTCATGTCATATACGTTTTTACCAAATTTCGTAAAATTCGGACAAAGTGTTCAAGAGTAATCACGTAACAAACAAACAAACCAAAATCAAGATCATCGAGTTAAAATATAGACCTCATTTCCTTCCGTCAACAAATATATTCAGAAATTAAACTAAAATGGATCTATCCTATAAAGAAGTATTGAACAGCTGTGTACATTGAAAATCTAGCGTAAGAAGTAGTTTATCTATGAATTGGTATATTTTTAGTAAATTGATTTAAACGGGAAAAGTATCTATGTGATAGTTATAAAAGCTCTTGAAACGTCCTTACAGCATATAACAAACATATAAGAATTAAATCATATAAAAATTATGATGTTAATTATTACATTCAATCTACAAGCCTAAACTATAAAACCAGTGCTGGAAAGTAAAGTTAATAATCACAAGTGTGTTAATAGATTGTATATCTTAATTGAAAAGAGTGTCTTCATTTTTTTAATAGAAATGTGACAGCTGGAAAAAAATAACTTTGGTAAATTAAATATATATCTGAATGCTTGAATTATCCCTGTTGGCTTAATAACAATTTGTCTATGGTCGTATATTTTTTCCTATTATTTATTTATTTACTGGTACAAATTTCCCATAGAAGGTAATAAATTACCTGTATACGGCACGGCACAGTTTAATATAAAACAATCATACATAGTTTATCTTAAAACTGAAACCAAAAAACTAAATCCAAACCAAATTCCAAGACATACATTACCTTAGAAACCACAACCAATAACTTATTTCAATATATCTATATAATTCTTTCCAATTAATGACTATGGTAACGATGCATTTGGAAGCAGCCATTTTTTTCAATTTATTTTTAGTGTGTCCTTACTTACATTGAAATAGCTTTTAGGTCATTTGTTAGTCTATTAAAATACATAATAGCTGTGTTTATATTCTTTTTTTTTACCAGGTTCTTTATGTACAGTAGGTATTTGTATAGACTTATGCCTTGTAATACTGTTACTATTTATAAATTCCTTGTTTAAATTATAATAATTTCTTAACAACGCTGTCAAAATATAACTCTGATTTACGTTTAGTATATGTTTTTGAAATTCAGCATCATTACTTATTATTTTTAACATCCTTTTTTGTAAATTAAGTAATGGCAAGGAGCATTGTAATATGCTGCTCTCAGGCTATTATGCCGTATGTGGCAATACTGTTGAAAAGTCCATAATATATTTTTAATATAGTTTTACTTGACATAATCTTTTTAATTTAACAAACACATATGCCAAATACTTAGTTCTATTACGTAAATTAATTATATGATCCGTCTATTTCTTATATCTATTAAAGAAAACACCTAAATATTTAGTACTATGAACATTTAAAAAAATTATTATTTAAAACTTATTCTTAGTGCTAGTGGTAATGTTGGTACACTATTTGCAAAAGTTACATATACAGTTGTTTGAATTATATATGCTTGAATTATCTCTTTTGACCAATAGCCTTGAATTATCACTGCTAGACAGTATTAATAATAAATTTAATAATAGCTTAACCATATATCCTGATTTAGCTCTTGGTTACCTTCCGACCGTATATGCTGTTTTAGCTGTTGGTAAATAAAATCGAATCTGACACAAATTAATTTCTCCAATCGTACATGCTTATTTAGCTATTGATCACTGATATATTGTCAATCACTGATATAATCAATAGCTATTGATTACTGAATATATTACTTAATATAGTTTTTTTATTAATAAATAATTTTTACTCAAATTAATTTTTCCAATCATACATGCTGATTCAGCTGTTGGTCAGTAATAATAGAAAGTTTATTACTATTATTAACCTCTGGCTTAAAAGTTTTTTTTTAAATCCTATGACCGTACATGCGAGTTTTGCAGTTGGCCATATGAACCCACCTCAATAGTAAACCTAAATTTAAAAACGCCAACGAACCAGTAACCCGAGATTAAGAAGATATATTTCAAATGAAAAATAATTCAATAAATTCAAATTTAATCTTAAACAATTTTATTAGTACAAATAACTTGAAACAAATATTAAATAAAACAAAATATATTATAAATTGACGTACAAAATGAGACAATAAAATAAAATAATAGTTCATTACATCAATACATGAAATGTACCAAGGAGCTTTTCAAAATCAATAATTTTTCCACTTTTTAAGAAAAGGAATTTAAATGGTGTAAGTAACTGCAGAGTAATATCCTTTGCTGACTGCGTTTCTAAATTGTTCACGAGGATGCTGCTTAAGAGACTGGAGGAATGGGTTTTGAATAATGAAGTACTAACCGAATTTCAGGCTGGTTTTAGGAAGGGTTATAGTACTTGTGATAACATTTTCAGTCTTACAAATATTATTAGGTTGAAGGTAAAAGAAAAAGGTGAAAACTTTACTGTTGTTTGTGGACTTCAAGGTGGCGTTTAACTCTTCAGTCAGACAATATGTGTACTATAAACTTTATTCTACGGGTGTTTGTAACAAATTTCTAGAAGTCTTGAAGACTGTAGTCTATATATGGATACCGAGACCAGAGTGTGGACCTGACAAACAGTTTTAGAACAGGGATATGTATTAACTCCTCTAATTTTTTCCCTTATATTTGAATGGCATACATTTTTGAAGCTTTTGGAAGGTGGTGTTCTTGTAGCAGGTGTTAAAATAAGATGTTTATGCAGATGAGATATGATTGTGATAGCGGATCATCCGGGAGTATTGCAGGCTATGATTGATAATTTAGCGAAATACTGCAGGTTTTGGAGTTTGACGTTGAACCTGTTTGAAACAAAAAAAGAATTTCATTAGGAAATTACCGAAATTCTTAAATATACTTTATTAAAAATATTTTTAAAATTAATAAAAAAAATAATATATTTCAAATAATTTTTTTAAAACATTATTATTAAGTAATATTAAGAAACAATTTTATTGTTTTTCTAGGATAGACTAGGATAGAGTATGAGGGTAGGATAATTGAACTTTTGAATTGAATAGTAAAAGATTTCGGCATCAACTTTAAAACAACATTCTTTGCTGTTCAGTAACATTAGTGCTAAACCTTTCAAATTAGTTTTTAAATGAGCAAACAAATAAATTTCACTTACTTCACTTAGTAATTTAGATGGGCCTCCAGAATGGGTTTGTTGCACTACAGAAATAGTTGAAATAGAAAATCCACTTTTATTTCTCCGACGGCAATCTGCAAGAAGTTCTGCACCTTTAAGAAAGAAAATTACAGTTGTCTCATTAGTCTCATAAATCTTACTGTCTACCATCTTAATGAAAAAAAAATCTTCATGCTGATATGTTTTTATAAGATGCCAAAAATATTATCTCTCCTAAAACTTGTTGCTTAACAAGAGTATTTATTGATATCAAGAGTCCGAGCTGTGCTTATTTAGAGCATTTCGAATGTCCTTATCGGCACAAACGCAACCTAAAGCCATTACACTTTAAGAAATGCTGAAGCCAGCTACTATCGCGTTGTGCGGCTTCGCAGAATCGCAGGAAGTAGGAAAGGTGCTGCATCAATCACATACTGGCATTCATATTACACAAACACATACGATACGTGTGCGAAACATGTCAGTGATATCCGTGTAACGGCCTACATTGACTAATCACTCATTAGTAATAGATTCTAATTATAACAAATGGATAATATCATTATTGTTATTATGACCAATCATTTTCTTAAAATTATAATTTTTGTCCTTAGGTATATTTATGTCATAGTAGGCCTAATGTGTAACCACTGCAAAACACACAAGCATCGCGAAATTAAAGCGAGGCCAATAAATGCAATATGTGCGTCTTGGTTTTTTTTTTAATAATAATTTGATATGTTACAACCAATATTATATTTTTAAAACAAGAAATAAAACTCCTATATACACAAAGAATGAAACAATGTGATTCGGTAACAATGGTCTTAACGAGTTAATTGCTGGCATACAAAAAAAAATCAGACTTTTCTTACTTTTTAATAGTCAAACAAAATATTGCTACGAAACGTATAAAAAAACTCTGATTGTTTCTTAATAGTTAACCTTAAAACATATTCATATCTGTAAAATCCTACGTTGCTATCCGTTTAAAGTTACGTTTTAGGCAGTAGTAGCCTAGGCAAAGTTTTCTAAAAAAAACTAGATCAGGGAATGTAATTTCTCTCGTGAATTGATTAAAAAATAAAGGTATAAATTTAACAGAAATGATAAAATTTAAAACTACTTAGAAAAGATTTTTTACAGATATATGAATATCAGGCCATATCAATTTTACTTTTATTATTTTGGGTATTGTTTAGGCTATATTTTCATTTAATCTATTGAATGTTAAGAACATTCAGATTCTATACCAATTTTGAATGAACTGGGCTAGTTAAAAACTTGTTTGAATTAATGAAATAAAAATAAATGTAATAAATAATTGTATTTGTACTGAATGCGGGCTATACAATTGGGTAAAACTGAATTTTCAATTAGCTTCAAACTGCACATTTTTGTGTAACAATTTAAATAATAATTTGTTAATAACTTTTAAATAACTTATGTAGCGACATTTTTAAAACTGTAAAAGTGTATAGAAATGTATGCTACAAATTCTTTACAAGATATTTTATAAGCTGCGTATAATAACGAAAAACGTTGGCGTACATCGTATTTCTTTAGTATGACACGGCGTGATGTGTCTACAAACGTCGACGTCTGACGACGTTTTCAAACCAACTGTCATTTCTAATATTACAAGTCTTCGTAATAAGTTTTATGAAAAAATAAGGAAGTGAGTTTTATTGTTAGCTAAGTTGATCAGTGTATTACTACTAAGAATGAAACTGTAGAAACCATTGACTTGTAAAATACTGAAGGAGTGTTTGGTTTACTATAATACACAAATACCTCTAAACGATTAAATAAAACATTAATTAAAACAAGTTTAATTAATTACCATCCCTGCAATCGTTTTGAGCCAGTTTGATCTTTTAAAAGTATTTTCAAACACTTGTAGTACCATGTTTTACCGAATTGTATGACCTACATTCAGTTCTACCAGGTGTTAGGAAATTTGTAGATTAAGTTAGCAATTTTTTTACTTTTTATCAAGGCTAGCTTAATAATTTTAATTGTCTTGTTACTAACTGAACTTCGTAATTTTACCTTTAGGCCTACGTGACATATACTTGTAACTTATTCGAAATACTTGGAGACTAAGCAAACACCTGTGGTTTCAAAAAGCGCTAAAATGCTAAAACATGATGGTATTCATTTTAAATTCACTACAATAAAATTAAATTAAATTGCATTCAATTTAAATTTGAAATTGAATTAAATTAATTCATTACTATAAAATTTATTTTTATAATTTATTTATAAAAATATATTTTGGCAACCAAGTATACAATTAAATAAACTTGATTGTTTGAAAGAAAAAATATAGGCCTACATTTTTGTGCTTTTTATGAACAATCTTAAAAAATGAGGACCTTGAGGTAAAAAAATAGGATTTTTTATTCAAAAATAGACTATTTGGATTTGGAGGATCCAAAAATATTAAAAAAATATTGTATATATTATTTAGGCTTACTCTAAATATAAACGTGGTTCTAGCGAAATGACCGATTACTGTGCGTGTGTACATTAGTTTTAATTTTGTCCATGTTATTACAAGTACACCACATAATATACCTAAAATATTTTAAAACTGTCAATAATGTGAGTGAAAAACCAGATAACCATTAAAAATGTGAATTACATTAAGGATAAATAATTAGTAACTACGTGCATGACAATAATATCATAGTTAATAGTAAATATTTAAGCGAATCAAAATTATTTCGTATTTGATTAAAACATAAAAATAGTTAAATTTCAAACTTACCTGGTATCAACTGGAAAATTGAATTCACTCTTTTGTACATGGTAACTTCAAAAACACAGTCTGATCAGCACTGCTTGTCTTCATAGGCTACTATACAGAGAAGTAGTGATCTAATGAAAGATAACACAGGCAAACTGGCAACGCCGAAAATAAGGAGCTAAATACCGCGAAAACTCCTGCAACGTCATGGGACCACAAATGACAGTGTTTTGATACCCCTAATGTGGTCCAGATTTGTAGTCCTCGTGGACCACAATGACAGGTAAAATGATACTCGCTAGGACCACAATCATGGAGGTAGAAAACTATATATATATATATATATATATATATATATATATATATATATATATATATATATATATCTATATATATATATATATATATATATATATATATATATATATATATATATATATATATATATATATATATATATATATATATATATATATATATATATATATATATATAGAGAGAGAGAGAGAGAGAGAGAGAGAGAGCGCATAGGCTATATACGATGATTCACTGTATACAGCATGAGGTGATGTGAAACCAAAGTTGTTTACTCATACAAAAAATGCTATAATGCGCCTAAAGAAGCATGCTTCCATAAATAATTATATCTAAAACTATAATTAGGTTTATTTTTTCCACCAAAACGTAAGTTTAATGATTTAATTGTAAGCAAACTAAATAATTAGAATATGTCATATGTAGTGCATTTGTTTAACATATTTTGGGATGTATAGAGGGCCAGATTTAGGAATTGTCTTTATGAACCTAAGCCCCAAATTTTTGGTGGTAGCAGATTTTAGAAAAAATGTGAACTTTTTTTAAAAGAAAAAAGTGCCATATGTGTGTGCATATGTCTGGGCTATTACATGTGTGTGCTTAAGTCTTACACTTTGGATCTTGTTGCTTAAATTCAACTAGCCATAGTAGCTGTAGCCAAGCATCTCAGCCAAATAAATTGCTGCTGTTTCATTGAATTGTTTTTTGTGTGTGAATAATTAACAATATTTTTTTTAACTTATAAATTGTTTCAGTTTAAATTGTATTCCTAGATCATTCTAGCATATTTATTTGTTTATTTTAGTTAATAATATTTCGGTTTAAAGTTAAGTTTGGTTGTGATATATTATTTTTGTTATAAAAAAATGTATGGATACATAAGGTGTAGTAGTACAAAATATCAAAAAATGGCAGACAAGAAGAAAACTAAAATGAATGAATGTATAAATGTAAAATTAGATTATTTTTTAAAAAATAATCTTACTTCAGAGAAGTCTTCTTCCAAGTCTGATTCAACATTTTCGTAAATTTCGGAGGATTGAAACATTTTTTTTTTAAATCAGCTATGCCTATTTCTGAATAAGAGTCCTAAGTTAATAATAAACCTAGTCTTGTATCATTGTCAACCATGCAAAGTGGAGATGCGCATAAAGTTACTTCCAGTTCTGAAGAAAACGGACATGCCCTGTTACTATTAGTGCTACTATTACCACAAGTCAAGTTGGAATCCAGTATTTTAAAAATTAAAGACACTATGAGAGAGTATTTTGTTAAAAAAGTGTTTCAATCCAAAATGCTTTCTAGATTATTCCTGCTTCATACTTTTTTTTCATTCTTCTATTTTTTCAGGAATTTCGGATACCAATTAAGACATTCAGTACTAAGCCTAGATAATATCCAAATGGATATTAAATAACTGATATAAAAGTTATTTATAAGACAACTATTTTAGGTAATTGTAATTCATTCATTCTGATGTTGCAGAGTTTTATTAAAATACGGTGAAGCGGAGAGCTGTATGAGCGTTCGTTGGGACAAGAGAGGACATCATCTTCTAGCACTTCGTCGCCGTCTTCCTCCAGTGTTGTATACGATAGACTCAGGATATCACATCGCACAATTCGACCACCCTAGCTACTACAACTCCTGCACTATGAAGAGCTGTTGCTTTGCTGGCGAAGACGATCAGTACATATTATCGGGATCTGATGACTTCAATCTCTACATGTGGAAGATTCCAGAAAACAAACCTGGTTAGTGGTCATATCTTTTTAATAAATATTTTCTTTAATCATTTGTTTTCGTAAACCGCTTCGATTGAATTCTGCTTTCCATTATGCATTTCCCTTGCTTCATACAAAAACATAAGCAATATAATACTTTATATTCCCTGTAGCTTTTTTCATTTCCAAAGGATTAAGTGTAGTAGTTGTTAAAAACTTCAGTACATTAAAACTTTGTTTACAAGAAGATGGTGGGATCAGAGGTTTTGTATAAACTAAAAATTCTCTTTTTTTATTGTCATTTAATAATGACAATAATATGGATTTATTACAAACAAAATAATAAATATTAAGAAATAAACATCTTTAGAAACAAAATAAAATAATACTTTTTTCTGTAAGTACACAGTTTTTTAATTTTAATATACAAAACTAAATACCCAAAAATAAGTGATAAGTGGATATAAACAACTTAAGTGGATATAAACAATAATTTCTTAATTCTGTATTACTTGAGTATAAGAAAAATAAATAAAATGACCTTGCAACTAACAAGTTTCATCTTAGCCTAGCTTCCATTACATGATTTATTTATTGCCGTTTCCTTCATACAAACATTTTAGTTACATAAGAAGGGGGCATAGAATGCCCCTACATAGGTTGGTCTTGCATATACATATAACCATGAACACACACATACATACCCATGCACGTACACACCATATATATATATATATATATATATATATATATATATATCATGATCATGCATACACACACACACACACACACACACACACACACACACACACACACACACACACACACACACACACACACGTGCGCGCACGCACACACACACACGAACATTATATTTCTAAAGATCAGGAGTGAGACAAACCTCACTACATTATATTAAATACAAAAAAAAGAATATAGAAAAATAATAAATAATATAAATTATTAGATATGCTACTATAATATAAATCATTCAGTCTGTTACATTAAAGTCTTTGATTTTGTCCTTTACTTTATTTCACAACACTTTAAACTTCTAAACTTTTAATTTCCATTGGAAGTTGATTATAATACTTAATTACATAATATGCGAAACTTATTTGACCAATTGTCAGAGTTTTTGTTTAAAAACATTAGGTGATACATCATTGTTTTTGAAAACCAATGGCTTCCCTTTCTCGCCTTTTATTATTCTCTTTTTTAAGTACAGTGAGTTTAATTATTACAGTTTTTACCAAAAATATTATTTATTAATAAACATTATTTTCATACAATCCACTAAATGGATCAATTGTCCATGAATAATCAGGAATCTGCTGTATACTGTAAATATGTTGTTTTGTGTAAATATTAAATAGAATTGGATGTAATAGGTTCATGGGTGTCAACAGCGCATATGATCCTCGGAGGTCACAGGTCCATTGTGAATCAAGTCCGCTTTAATCCAAACAATCATCTAATTGCTTCCTCAGGAGTAGAAAAATTAATCAAGGTATGGTAATTAACTCTAGGCAAATTTGTTTTGTTGCTGATCAAAGCTTATATTTAATTGTAAATATGTTATGATTAACAAGAAACAGCATGCATTCTTGAGATTTATTGACATTTACAATTATCAATACAAATATTCATTTAAATTTGGCAGGTGTGGAGCCCTTTTCCTCTTCCTCATTCTAACGGAGAAATTATGTTGTCAAATAATCAGAGAAAAGTCTTCTCCCATGAAGAATATATAAATCTGGTACTGAGTAGTGGTCAGGTAAGTTCTTCTACGCTGTTAATCTATAAATCTGCTTCTATGACATACAGTTAAGAAATTCAGTTAGAGGGACCGTGCGCACATCAGTCCTCCTGCAGTCATTCGGGCACCTGTTTTTATGACTATTATTTTAAAAACAATTATTTATAGTGATAAAATAGTGCAAAAAAGTACAACAAAAATAAATACTTTACTGAATTTATTACCTGGATCATACATCCATCTTCTTTTTCAGTTCTTACACATTTAGTGTTTGACACTTCCAAGTCTATGTAAACAAAATTTCATAAGTTTTCATTTGTGTCTATTATATTTTTTTATCAGTTTAGACATCGTAAGAAAAAGAATTTTTTGACTCTCTCAGAATTACAGAGTATATTGATTAAAAAAAAAAATCAAGTTTAAGATTTTGTGAGTATATGTGCTTCATTTTTTTAGACATCTGAGTTTTTGGATGTCTGAGCACTTCACTGGAAATTGTTCACAATTTGTGAGTATTTAATAGTACCATGTGTTATCTGGTCCATCTTATACTAAGCTTATGTAAGTGGATCTTGTATACTTTTAATTTCAGAAATACAAGGTGTGGCTAAAAAGTAATCAAAAGTGTTACATTGTCGCATCATGTGACATCTCCTCTCGCCATTTCTGCTGCCGATATGACTGCAGACTCCTCAGTTACGTTCTTTGATTCGTACTAGACTGTGTATCAGCTGCCCGTTGGAAAAATGCCTAGCATTTTAAAAGAGCAATGAATTAATGTGAAGTTTTTAGTGAAATTCAGAAAATCTGCTACAGAAATTCATTCTTTGTTAAAACAGGTGTACGGTGATGAGTATTTTGTTACACACTCAGGTTTTTGAGCGGTTTGAATGGTTCAAAAAAGGGCAAGAAGAGATTGATGATGACTTATATCCTAGATGACCTTCGACATCGTTGACGGATGAGAACATTGAAAAAATCAGCAATTTATTCTGAAAAGACCGTCATTTGAGCATTCGCACTGTCACTGAATCGTCAGGATCAACAGAGAATCAGTTCACCAGATGTTTGATGAACATTTTAACTTGAAGAATGTTTGTTCAGAAATGGTGCCTGAAAATCTTACACCTGAAGAGAAGGACTCCCAAATGAACATTTGTGCAGACACTTCGAAATCTATCAGAAAAGTTCTAAACTCTTGAAAAGAGTAATAATATCAAGTGCCAATTAATGATCTGGAAGAAGAGCCTTTATTTATCAAAACTGAAGAAAGCTCGAATCAAAATTCAAAGCCATGAGGATTGTGTGTGGAAAGTGGGTACCTGAAGGTCAAACTGTGATACTGACGGCTTGGCATTTCTTTTTAAGTTATAAGAAGAGTTATTTCAACATGATGAAAGTTATTTTGTACCTGATGGTGTAACAAGCATCTTTTAAAAAAACATTTCAATGATAATATTTCTTTTATAAAATATAAGAAGTATAATACTTATTTATTATACTTGTAATTAGTATTCTAATACTTTTAAAAGTCGCATTAACTTTTATAAAAGATTTGATCAATGATTTTTTAAGAAGAAATATGATAGTGTAATACTGGCCTTCGACTAATGGATTAACATAACGCATAAAAAACCAACGTAACTTCAACATGCGTATAGGTCAGAGTTGTAGCAAACTGCCTTCTAATCTCCTGGTAGGAAGTACTGTAGTAATTCATTTTGATTGTTCCAAAGTTAATGATTGTTATAATTAATGATGATAGTTGATGATTATAACTGTGGTTGGTGGTACATGCATATGCTTCAAGCAAGTACAGTTGCATAATTTGTACAGTATAACTGTTACTGCTACTACTTATTAGCTGTTTGGTGATTATTCATTAACCTATACATTAGTACACATGTAAAAATATGTTTTTCAGCTATATTTTCATCCGCAATACTTTAAACATTCTGAGAGGGCCTTTTTTAAAATCGGAATAGCTATTCTGAAGATCGATGTCAGTATAGCCAAGTGTAATTTAGTTTTAGGTTATGTATTTAATGTATAGTATTTTATTACCCTACCTAACTCAACTGATAATGTTAATTTTCTAACACAATGTTTAATGAAAATCAGATAAAACTTAATGGTTTGTTAAAGATGAAGGCAACAATGATTCTAAACAGAATACACTTCATTGTCCTCTTTGTGTACAATACTTTCGTGACAACTGTTGAAATATATTACTTAAATCTTTAATATTTAAAATTTTTCTAATATACACTTAACAATAAAGTTTTAATTTAGTTTTTCACTTTGAACTGAATAAAAATTCACAATAGTAGGTTAAATACCTGATTGTCCATCTTCAGTACAAGCTTATTCCTGTGTAACTACCCTTTCAAGGCAAATAGCCTGGTCGTCTGATTCTCTTGTCAAATTCTTAAAATTTTAAATAAATAAAGGTTGTGCTACAATCATCAGTGCTGGTGCACGCGCGCACACACACACACACACACACACACATTTTGTTTTTTTATTTGTGTTATGACATTTTGTTGTTTTATTTATTTCGTACATGTAGTTGTATATATTTTCATATACAGTTTTAAGAATTTTACATTTAAGAAAAATCAAACATGTTTTTGTAGAAAACAGATGATAAAGATATAGTCTTTTGAAACCTTGTTCCACATAAATAATCAGGTATTTTATCAATTATAATGAAAATTTTAGTATTTTATTTCATGTGGAACATCTTCCTTTGAAGTCAAAAAATAGTTCCTGATACAAGAAAAATAAGAATAATTTATAAATCGTATAAGTTAAAAAAGTATTTTATTATCACCAATTTAGGAAGTAAAATATATATATATATATATATATATTTTTAATTACAGTTAATTACGCATGACTACAGTCATCAATCTACAAAGGAAGACCCTCGAATGATGGCGTTCTTTGATTCTTTAGTTCAGAGAGAGATTGAAGGCTGGAGCTCAGAAGAAAGTCGCAGTGAAGTTCCTTCTCCTATCAATTCAGATCATAGTGTTTCAGGTTGGTAATTGAAATAAACAGGAAATTTGCTTGTGGGAGCCATTTATATTTGACTAGAACTTAGTTCAAACAGCCTAACTCATAATCTATAAATAATATTTACAAATTAGCATTTAATTTGAATAACTGTAGAACAGATTATTCCAACAGAAAGAACACAATAGCTTTTTCCAAGCATACAAGTACCATTCAGGTACTGTAAATGTCTTTATAGGATTTGTTTTAAAAATGTTAAATAATTATTTCTTAATTTATTGTGTGCAGCAGTACACATACCTAGTTCTAATATATACAATGATACAGCACTAACAATATAATGTATTGTTATATATATATATATATATATATATATATATATATATATATATATATATATATATTATATATTATATATTATTATTATTATTATTATTATTATTATTATTATTATTATTTGCACATAGACCCTGTTGGATCACACAAAGCACTCCGACTCACCTTCCCTAATCTTCCCTCATCTTCTAATCCTCCACACCTCCCTCATCCTGTCCCCATGGATCCTGTTCCGCTCCTCCGTCCATTTTACCCCTGCTCTCTTTGGGATTTCATTCTCTGGGACCTTCCAACTGAGCATCTTTCTCCTGTATGAGTGCCTGTCTTCAACATCTGTTGAGTCTATTCCTGCGTCATGTAGGTCTATTCTGACTTATACGATCCACGACGTTGTTGATTTGACACCTTGTATATACTTAAGGATTCTGTTGGCAAGTCTCGTTGTTGGGAGTCTACTGATGTGTCCATAGAACTGAAGCCTCCTTCTTCTGATATCTGCTGCCAGGTTCGATATCTTCTCTGTGATCTTCCGGGAGTGCAACCTGTATCCATCTTCTGTTAATCTCGGACCAAGGATCTTCCTCAAGATTTTGTGTTCTTCCTTCAAAATACCCTCCTTGGTAGCTTTTGTGTGGAGTGCTAGTTTATATATATAAAGATGTGCATTTTAGCTTTTTGAATTTTTTACCTTGTTGTTATCTCTGTTAGCTAGAAATAGACTAACTGTTAGTAAATGTCCTTCAATAAAAATATTTTTTACTATCCAAGATTTTTGCTATAATTCAGAGTAATTTATATATCTGATGTCATATTTTGTTCCAGATTCCCCCTTATCAAGTGGTTCTGAAAATAATAATGATAACTGCGGTAAGTGTGTTTATATGTTTTAATGTTAACTAAAGAAGTCCATTCTGTGTAACGCCTTATTTTTGTGCGGCCAATCTAAATAATTTTATTAAAATTATTGTTTCTGTTTTCAGAATCATCGAAATCTAAACATGCTAATCCAATAGTTCAGTTAATAGCTCGAAAACGAGCACAGTTAATTAAATTAGCTCAAAACTCGCGTTTAAATGGTAGGAGTAATATTAAACTGGAAGGGGACAGTGAATCTGAAAGTGAAAGTGATAGTGATGACAGTGGGACACAAGACATCCGCCCTAAAAAATATACCTTGCTACCGAAGAAAAGGGCACACTCTTCAGAAGAGTCATCCAGTTCGAATCAAGATGAAGAACAATGTTCTACGCCGACACACAAAAAGAGAAAAAGAATTATTAATTGGAGTGAAAGATATAGTTCAGAAAATGACGTGACTCGAGCTGAAACCCCACCTATCAAAGAACCTTCGACAAGTTCAGAAACACCTGATAGCGGCATCGCTCTAACAGAGAAACCATCGTCGAGTAAAATTAGATCAAGGGTAAGAAGAAATTACAGAAAAAGAGTAACAGACTCCGATTCAGACTGAAAGATTTTTTTTGCTTCGGTATTTTTATTAAAAGTTTTGCAGTGAATATTTATCAGCTTTAAATCTTAAAGAAAATATTCATCTTTGTTTAAGTACATGAATTTACATTTCTTTATTTTGTAAACATAAATTAGGTTTGAAAACATTTGAGAAAAAATACCAATGTTAGTTAAAGGTGTAATTATGGTTTTTTATAGAATAATTTGCTACAAGAAATTTGATCTGGCTAACTAAATTATAAAAGTCCTTATATAAACTTAAATTATCACAAAATCGTTTTAAAAAATCTTTTATTTATTTTTTAATAGAAGGTGTTCTATAAAATTAAATAACTTTCCAAAGAAATTACGGGGTGTTTGATGAAGATTTTTATAAAATTCAGTATATTTAATCACAAGTGGCAATTGCCTAATAACTAAATTACAGTGTTTAATTATGGTAATATTGTCTGAAATAATTTAAATCATGTAGGTAAACAGTAATGCCTTTAATGTTTATTAGTTAAATTTTATTAAATAAATCAGTTGCAAAAAGAAAAAATATTCATCCAAAGACTGTATTGGTTAATAAAAATCTCTTAGTGTGTTTGATGAACTGAAAATGTCTGTTTAGCATAAAAGTCAGGTCTAATCTTTGTTTTGTTTTGTTTTTTTTTTGTAATAAAACAAATGTTTAGTTTAATGATAGTAATCAAATCCTATTATTAATATTTTCAGAAACACTTTTTATAACAAAAATATTTTATTAACTTATTTTACTTCCTTTGTTTTGTTACAGACTTTATATTGTTAAATCCATTTTAAAATTGTATATGTTTGTTTATAAAAAACTGAAATTCCCAATTTTCTTTTTATACTTAATGTTTGTTTATATGAATATTTTACTATAATATTTCTTAATTTAAGTTTTGTAGTAGTTTTTATTCATTATTTTCATTCATATTTATAATTTAAATCAAAACGTAGATGGTTTACATAAAAATGAAAAATACGTTTATTTCTTGAGCATAATTAAATTTTATTAATGTAAATATTATATTAATCACTTTTTCATCTGTAATTATGTAATATAAAAATATATTTTTATAAGATACTTTATATTTGATTTCAACATTGTTTTTATAAAATAAGCTTCATATTTGATTTCGAGTGTGTAGGAGGAAGTAACATAGAAATAAATTCTGGTTAGAATTTGGAACAAAAAAAAACTTAAAATGACCAATATGTATCACTTGTTGATGGAAAAAAAATTGTAAAATATAATTCATGGAATTAAAAATATTATTTTGAAATATATTTGAAAATATACAAACGAAAATGAATGTGTTATGGTTCTAAACCTTTTCATTAGCAATAATTAGCCTAATTAATAGTTATACCATAATGAACATTTAACGTTTTCACATTGAATTTAAAAAAAAAATTAAATGCCTGTTACAAAACACTGAAAAAAGCTACGCAAGTCCAAAGGAAAGAAATTTTTAAATTGGCATGCATATGACCTCCCGAAAACCACCATTACCACCTAGATTTTCCCTTCAACTCCTTAAGTAAATAGTGAAATATCTTTCATGGCAGATATCTGCTTTTTTCAAAAAAATGACAAAGAATTTTTTTATTTGTATTTTGTCTGAAACCTTTTTCCCCTAAAGTTTCTACTTCATGAATTTGATAAAGGTGAATTAGTCTGTATAAATGTCTATAACAGATTTTGTGAGATGAACATAGGAAAAATGAACGAAAGCTGAATAGAAGTTTTAATTATCATGAAGTATCATCATAAAGTTATGATTAATCATCAGAAGTTATTATCATCAAGTATGAAGGCGCAAGAAAATTGTGAAACATTAAATATGTTTATGGTATGTAAACTTTTTAAAATAAGGTTTTAAATTAAAATCCACTTTTAAATTAAAAATTCTAGTCACCCCACCCTCATGAAAAATTGTCCATAGAATCTTTAAACGTGTGCACTCTTGTGATTAGATTGATCATTGGTTAGAATCTAGTTATCTTTCTTCTTACTTAAGCTTAACAATTCTTTTGGTAGATAAATTCTTTTGACTAAGTTACAAAACACATTTTAGATCTATAATAACCCCGTAGACAACATTTGGGTTGTTTCCTAACATGTGAAAGATGGAATCTAGAAATGTTTTTTTTTTTAAGTTATTGTATCAATATTACCTCCTATACTCTCTAAACCAAAAAGAATTGTTTTATGCTTACAATGATTTAGTTGATTATGTTCTTGTCTTCATTAGATACTTTTAAACATTTATCACTGAACAAAATTACAAAAAAATATTGAAAAAAACGATGATGTTTTAGCCATTTAATGAGTACTTCAACGTACCTACTGTATATCATTTATTTTATATATGAGATTTAAATTGAAGTGTATTGAATTAACTTGTAAACACTGTATTAACGCCGTGAAATATATTTATTTGTAAATAAATGCAACATTGTTGCCAAAAATATTAATTTTAATCCTTATTTTTTTATTAAACCTAATGAGTAATTTGAATACTTTAAAAATCACTAGTTCCTACGCAAGGCTTACAGAGTGCTTGCGAGTAAATAAATTTACTCAATTTTTAAAAAGAAGGTTTTTTTGTACAAATACTTTTTCAAAAGTATTTTTGTACATATAGTAAAATTTTAATTTTTGTCAGGGTCAGAACAGGGACTATGATGGTTTAATCGAATGGACGTAACAGAAAACCCTTTAAAAATAACCCATTCCATTCATTGCAAATGAACAAAAGATAAAAAAGTGCATGTTTATGAACTGCATATACGTTCTGCAAATAAAAAGTGCTGCAGTCACTAATATTGGAAACTTCTTTTATACTGCTATACTTCAGTTTCTTAAATAGCAAAGTCACTACTCGCTAATCAACAAATAATACCAATCGCTACAACTTATCAGTAGGTGACCAAAACAAGAAGGGTTCAACAATATACCCCATTCCAGCACCTGCACTGCTCAGCAATAAATTGAATATTATTTTTCGCTTTAATCTGGCTAGTGCTTCAGTTCCTAAATCTAAAGAATCATAGAACTTGAATAAAAGTAAGTGTGGAATACATACTTGCTGGAGCAGTATGTATTGCACTAATAATTACTGTTTATTATTTTTACTGTTTGCTCCTTTACTTATTTATTGGTTTTATTATTTCTCCACATGCTATACATAAAAAAATTACAGTAAAATAATATTTAATTACTGTAATTAACTTTTAATAATGGACTGACAGTTAAAAGAATTATGGTTAATCAAAGTATCGCTATATTTTACAAGGCACATATACCTCATTTTAAATGCCCATTTCACTGAATCATGTTATGTATAACTTATTTAGTGCTTGACAGTACATTCTGCAATGGTTTTTGTTATTTAAATCTTCCAGAATGACACACAATTGAGACAGAAATAGCATACCCTTTGCCTTGGTTGACTCTGTAGGCTAAAGGTTAGCCCTAGAAATATTTTAAGCAATGGACAAATTGAGAAGGTCTTTAAAAAGATAATGTATGATAGGAAAATATAAAAATAGAGACCAAAGTATTCATTAATACTTTATTTATGATGTCAGTCTTCTGTTGTAAAAATCAACCAACAAATTATTTTAATAATTTAAGTAAATGAACGAAAATATAAAAAAAATAATACTATAAAACCTGTGATTAAAGATAAAAAGATCAACAAGTAACAAATTTGTATAAAGTCACAAGAAGTGATGCTATGTGGCTATATTGTTTTTATGAAAAATTTCCAGAGCTTCCCATTGTTTGGAACGTATTAGAATGTGAGGACGTTTATTTTGCATAAATTCCACTGCCTCTTTCGGACTCCAACCATGTTTCTAAAAAAATATTGAAAACATTAATACTTTGAGATTTATAAAAACAAAGTGAACCAGAGACATAGACCACATATTTTAATGTTACACTTCAATCTATTTTTAACCTAAAAACCAAGCTATCTTCTTCTATTTGGGGAAAATGCTAACAATATTGAAACAAAGGTATTAAAAAGCTTATCAAACATCTTGAAGATTTGCCTGTTTAATTTATAAAGAATAAGTTATTACATATAATTCCTCTTGTTGGTTTATGAGTTTACCTCGTAGAAGGTTGTGAATTTCAATCCGCAAGTAGAAATAACAAAAACTTTGTTTTTTTGACTCTGATTATATTTCAAAGTAGCAAACATGTTGAACATTAGTAGATCAATTAGTTGAACCTAAATTAATCGATTAGTTGTTTTTCAATGTATTAGGAAAACAACACAATTAAAAAAAAACATTTTAAAAGATGTGTCACCATGCAGTTGAAGTTCTAGTCAGTGTGGATGATAACAATATAAAAAATGGAAATATCAAATAAGATCTGTATAGGCCACAGATAGATCATTGGTATGTTAAAAGATTTCAGATTTGGGCTCCTGTTGAGATATTTTTTTCAGATCAATGTTATTAGCTAATTCTATTGTGAAATGAGCACGGAAGTGACCAAAGTAAGATCCATTACACATACTTTGTAATGTGCATTAATTCTGACATCTAGAACACAGCACTATTTCCAATTAGGCTCCAGAGCACAAAATTTTTAAAAGGCACAAAAAAAATTCATTAATAAACTAAAAAAAATAATTATAAAAAATTTGGGAGAAGGAAATTATAGAATAAGGAAAATGCACAGAGTATTGATGAATAATGACCATGTTTTAATATTTTTGAAAATGAAGGGCAAATTATGTAACAGTAGGGGAGGTGCCAACAGCAAAACTGCCTACAAGCTGAATACCTAAATGCAGTCCTGCTCTAGAGCATGTTTTCAATAATCATTAAAAATTTCAGTAAAAATAATTTTATGTAGTGTTAGTACTCTAGTGATCACTTAGGACTCTTAAACCATAGGTATCTCTAAACTTATCATAGGTAAGCCTGCAGTTACCCTCTCTGTTAACACTAAGGTTTCATCTTCTTTGGTCTAATTGGCATTAAGTCTGCATGTTGATAAAAAATCTAGTGTTCACAATTTTGGTCCAAAAGGACCAATTTTTTGTTCAAAAATTGATACTAAGCAAAATCCGTTAAACTTTTTCAAATTAACCATTCAAAATGTTAATAATTTGTATAACTATTATCTAAACACTTTTCTGAAAATATAACTTCACTAACAAATTTTTAGAATTACATTTTTTTTATTTTTAGGCCTACTAATTTGTGTGTGCTTGTGAGAAGTTTGCAATTAGAAAAAAATATTCTACTGTACTAGTTAAATAATAAAACATTATGTCATCATTTAAAAATATATATATATATATATATATATATATATATATATATATATATGAAGTGGTTTATTATCATTAATCTTCTATTATTAATCTTCCGTAATGTAGCAGAATAGGTACTCTTGCAGAAAGAATTTCAAAATACACCAATTCATAAAGGGGTTGGAACAATTCTCTTCTCTTTCAAAAAAATAATATATTCTAAATAATTCTAATTGGGGTTTTATGAGTTTTGGACATTCTAATTTGAATGCAACACTTTAAAGTCAATAAAACATATTATATTCCAGATATGATATTTCTTTCATATTCACTGTTAAACCATGAGTTTGTTTAAATAGATGATCATTATTTTATTAATACATTTTTTAATACAGTTCAAGTTTTGTGGGCAAAGCCACTACGGGTAATACAAAAATTTTATATAAAAAAAATTTTTTGTAAAAATATACACTGTTTATATTACTGGACAGCTGATGTGTATGATTCAATAATTTACTATTTGTTATTAATGGTTTATTAATCATTTTTACTATTTTGCTAGTCACAGAGTTTGCAATAGTCCATTTTACTGTTTTTTATCAATCTATTTTTTTTTTATAATCTGATGGTCATTTGATTCCATATGTGCCATATATTATTAAACTGCTGTAAAATGAAAAATACATCCAAAAATATTGGGGTCTAGATTGCACTTAAGACTTGCTTAGATTGCTTAGTGTAAGACTGATAACTTCTAGTTATTTGTGCAGTTTAATGTAAACAACACATAAATAATAGAAAAATATGAATGTTTCATTTTATGGTAGGCATACAACTTGTTCTTAGTCCCACAAATTTTGCATTATGTTACATAACAGATGTGTTGAGATAAAATCAATTTATTGCTGATAAAATATACCCTGTCATATCAAATAAATAGACCTGTGTGGATGATTGATTGTTAAATTATTAATTTCATTTTAAAATAATAAATGCATTTTTTGCAATATTTTTATTGCAAATATACCATTCCCTAAAATAACTAGACTAACAATAGTTTATCTCAACACAACTTCTGACTTTCCTGAAGAAAAATTCAATTTGATAATTATTTGTAACAATACATAAAAAAAGCTTTTGAAGCATGCATAAATTATGAGTATCTTCAATATTGATTTTATTTGTTTTTAAGATATCGTTGATGTTTACCTTAATTAGTAACACAAGATATTGTTTGTTTGTTATTACGAGGCATATCCGGAAACTAAATATCATTTTGGAAATAAAAATAATTACTCAAAAAATTAAAAAACACGACTGCTAAAACACAAAATACAAAAAAATATAAACAAAAATTACATATTTCATAATTAAAAGAAATAAAAATCTAAAATATAGTTGATTTAAAAAGATGAAAACAAGGTATTATAATAAATGCTGAAGAATATTTTACGAGTATTTGGATAATAAATTATGAATTTACATGTTAAGTTCATATAATAAATGTAATTGGGGGCTGCATCTCAATATATTTGCACTAAATAGCCCCCATTACTTATTTTACCATAAATCTCTGCAAGTTGGTGATGAATTTAAACAGGCTTCGTATTCTTGGCATTCAAAAACTGTATTACAGAATGTATTTCGCAATCAATCGGATCAGAAATTGTCTTAAACATTTTGAACAAATACTAACAAATGTAAACATAACACAATCCAGCAGTAATTGCATCAGCTGTTAGACAATGAACAGAGAGATGAGCATGCATGCGCGAAACACCATCGCTAACGATGCGGCGGCAGTAGAACAGAACAGTACTGACTTTCCAGACATGCCTTGTATATATTCAAATTAATTGAAAAAACTAACTGAAATTATATATTTTATTTATTTTGTGTGAATTATTAGGCTAAAAGAGACGTTTTAAATTAGGAAATATATAATTTCATGAAAAATTTTAGAAGAATGGTTTAATTTAAAATATTTACTACTACAAAAACATGAACTTTGTTATATTAGAGCTATAGCTTAATTTACTGTTTATCAAGCATTCTACATACCATCATTAAATAGCATCCAACTAATGTTGCGCTACGAGTCCTTCCTGCCTTACAATGTACGTACACAGAGTAGTTAGTATTTCTAAACTTATTGATAAACTGAACACCTAATGATAGCTTCTCTTGGCAAGGAGCATCGAAAATATCAATTGTACTTAACTGAATAAACTCTACGCCTTGGGTTTTCCATTCCTAAGAAACATAGATATATTTAATTAAGTAACAAATATTTTTTTAATAATGTTAATTCAAATTCCAAACAACTATCTAAAATGAATACTACACTCAATTTAAGTTAGTTGCTAAACTAATTACAATTAATTTTAATTCTTAAAACGATAATTGCCTTGTATTAATATATTAAACTTTTTTTTTAATTTATAAATTAAGTTTTTAAATTACATAGTCAATACTTTTACATAATTAGAAGAAACATTAAATATTTTCTTTTACATAGCTGAAACATTTTATTATTTAGACTATATTACATACCGATTCACTATTTGAAAATACTGTCAACTCATAAGTTTCATTCATTGAAACTACTCCACGAACATTTTCCTCTTCAACTAACTGAAAAATAAATTTGAGAAAAAGGAATTTAAAAGTGATCCATTAGAGTAGAATAAAAAAAAATTTCATTTGTAATAACCATAAAAAAAGTTAAATTTAATATTAAAATTAGGGTTAATCTAACTTTACCCAACCCAAAAAAATCCACACCCACTTGCCAAATATTGCTTATAAAAAGGATACCTAGTAAGCTGTTGAATGTTATACAAATGTTATAACTTTATTTAAATGTTATATTCATACTAAAACTTGCATAAATAATCATCAGCACTATTAATTTAATTCAACTTGTCAGCATAGTGATACTAGAGAACCATGTAGTACAATATACATACTTGTTCGTTTCTTACTACAGAAGGAATATAAAATTTATTTGCTAACCTTATTTTTTAATATTTGCCTTAAGAAGACAATAAGTAAATAGAAGAAACAGTTTTATTCTGAAATTTATGAACCTTAACTTAGGCTTATCATATCATTAAGAAAAAATGAAACTCTTGTATTTAATAAAAATAAGTTGGATTTTAGATGGAGAATAAAAAATTCAAACCTTTCGATTTAGTAGTTTAAACCAAAACTGTTAGTTCCATTTCTTTTAAGCAGTAGTGGTAAAGAATCAGTAGTTCTTTTAATCTGTGGATAAATAATATTATTGTAACATGAATTTTTAAATTATAAAAAACCGTATGGGTAAATTACAGTATTGTTACCATACAAATAATTTGATCTTTATTATGTATATTTTTATGTAGAGTAGTTATACAAAAAATTGAGTTAAAGTATAATGAAAATGTCACTTCAAATAAATGTATTTACAGTAAGTTTAATAAATGAAACATTTCAGATGAATAAGAAGTGTGTAATGTAACTATAATCAAACTGTTTTATTGCTGTCATTTAAAATTTTAACCCAGTTACCATTTCACGTGAAGCCTCTAAATACTTAGCAACATCACTGCTTTTAATCATATTAATTTTAGGTGTACATATTTAAAATAATTTTCAATCTCTGTGATCCTTTATTTAAAAACAGAACACTACTGGAAAAAAATAAGTACATATATGATATTAAAGGTTTGTGAAACTCTTTTTTTGCAATTCTTTTAAGTAACTAAACTCATAAAATAAACCCAAAAATACAAAATAAACAAATTAACTAATAAAATCCAATTAACTAGAGAAAAAAGCTATGGAATCTAGGAGAAATAAAGTTGAATTAGCCTTCCAACATACCAAAGACACATACAACAAGAAGTCCCTTTCCTGGAATACAAAGATAAGGCATTATCATATGATAATTAAACCAGAAGCCTTATATGCAGCTGAAACATTATCTCTCACAACCCACGGCCCACTTGTAAGGCTGGAGATCAAAGAAAGAAAGATATTACGAAAAATCTTAGGCCCCAAATTCCGTAACAACCAAGTACTCCACATCAGGAATGAAACTCTTTACCAAAAAACTGAAACACTATCAGACACAATAAGAAAAAGGAGAATTGATTTTTATGGGCACATCCTCCGAATGGACGAAAATAGACTAACCAAAACAATATTTGACTACTTTCACAATAAAAGAACCAAACCACTTTGGTTTAGAGAAACAGAGAAAGGCATAATAGAACTAAAAATCCGTGACACTATGCTCATGGACAGAACAGCCAAAACAATAACCAAGGACAAAAAACAACGGTTCCAAGGCAAAGTCAAATCCAAGCGAACGATCCAAATCTCTGACGAAGAAAGAAAAGCAAGATCACAACGAATGAAGCAATACTGGGCTACGAGGAAGGCACAGAACATTAAAAAGTGATTGATTTGGTGTACCACCTAAGTTGGGTGAAACAAATAGATGTGAAAATCCAATTAAACCCACCTGTGCTGGTTTTACTCAACCAGTTAAATTCATTGATTGATTCAATGTTTAGGTTTCAACCTGTTAGGATCTACAAGTACAGATCAAAATGATTTAAAGAAATTGAATTTATCGCATTATGATTGGAAAAGTTGATAATAATAATAAGCAGTTATGAAAGGTAAGCACACATGAAAAGTTGATTAATTATTAATTATTAACAAAGTCACCAAGTAGCCTAAGTTAGTATGTAGTAAATAGGTTGTCCTAGAGCTACATAGATTTGCTTTTCTAATCTAGATAAAACCAGTTGTACCTATTTTAGTTCTTTATAATACACTAGTTAAATGTAATATCAACATATACAGTATTTCCTCAAAATCTTTCAATTATCCATGATAATTTTTAAAACTCCAATTTAAACAAACAAAAAATTATGTGGAAACCTGACATTATTATTACAAAACTGTGACATTAATTAAATTTCTAAAACTAAATACTGTATAATATAAAATCATTATAACACACACTCACACTACATAGTTGAATGTAATTTAACACTAAACATATAAATGTTTGTTATGGAAGCAAGAACTGATGGCAGAACTATGACCATGAGCAATATGATAGACAGTGTTGTAAACATAGCACAAAATATAGAAATAAGAGTTTTTGGTAGAGGAAATTGCCTTATCAAACAATTTTCTGTAGTAACAGAGTGGCCACAGAATTAAACTTTAAAAATTCCCTGACCAAATTTTCATTTCTCCTGACCAACCTGTGAAAAAAATGACAAAACTTAATTTATAATATTAAGTTGGTAAATTATGGATTTATTTATTACAAAAAACAATATACTTATTAAATACATAAATAGTATATCATGATCAAGAAACTTTTCAATATTAAATAAAAAAATTCAATTAGGCAAATAAATAAATTTACAAAAAAACATAATGGAAAAATTAAAACTAAGGATTTAGCAAATAACAAAAATATTTTTCAAGAAATAAAGACACTATTTGAAATACAAATTAAATCAGAGCAAATTATGATTGCTCTAGTACAACCAAGCAAAAGGATCTAGAACTTACACAAGGGAGATGCTAACCAGAGGGTATGAATAGGAAAGCAACGTGGGAGCTGTAAGAAAATTAAGTAATTTAAATACTCTGAAATATAAATGCAGACTATGCTTCTTTGCATTTCAAATATATTATATGACAAATAAAAATTATTTTATTACACAGTTTAAAAGTTTGAAAATTCCACGTTAAAAATCCACGTTGATTAGACTTGCCTGAACTCCCCACAAGTTCAAGTTTCATGTTAGTCCTCCAATTTCAACAAATTAGGTCAGACAAATCTATTACAGTATAACTGTAGTAGATAAATATACCATATGATATATACAGAGAGAAAGAGGGGGTATGGCCGCTATATTCGATTTTATGTAGACCAAACAATTTTGGCCACACATCTTTCAAAAGTAGAGTTCAAGACCTTTCATTTGAGCCTTTGTAGACCTCTATCGGATTTATACAAGTGGTTAAATAGTCATTTAAGTAATTAAAGTAGTGAAGGTCATGTGTTCCTAGTGGCCATATTGGATCTGATATAGTGATTTAGTGCTACGACCAATCAGATTTAGGAAGCATAGTTCAAAACCTTTCATTATAATGAAAACCTTATAGACCTCAAATAAACCTAACCATTTTTGGATATTTGGGGGTCGCTCATTCAGAACGAATACCCCATATATATGTCATATAGTCATCCTAAATTTCAATATGGTGTTCACCAGAATGAAATTTACTTGGATTGTAATGATAAACACAATATTTTAAAAGTTTTATAATACTTTTTTATAATACAACTAACATTTTTATATCCATTTATTATCAATAATAATACTTATAAACATTCACATTATTGAAAGTAAGCAATCATCTTATTGTCCCATGATCAGATTGTGCTTTGTCTATTTTGCAAAAATTATGGAAATATTATCTAAACTTTTAACTGCACTTAGTGTGTTGATCTTCGAAATTAATTTAATTTTATTACCAATTTGTTTATTTTATTACTACACCTCAAATTGCTTATCTTTTCTTAAAATTTAAATATATCTGAGCTTCTTGCTGCATTCGAGTTCCACATTGCAATATCTAAGCTTCAAGTTGCATTCAAGTTCCACATTGCAATATCTGAGCTTCATGTTACATTCAAGTTCCATTTTGCAGCATCTGAGTTTCACAATGCATTTGAATTCCATGTTGCAGTATCTGAGCTTTACACTGTATCTCAGTTCCACATTGCAATATCTGAGCTTCAAGTTGCAATCGAGTTCCACATTGTAGTATCTGAACTTCATATTGCAATATGCAAGTTCCACATTGCAATACCTGAGCTTCATGTTGCAGTATCTGAGCTTCATGTTGCATTCAACATTCCACATTGCAGTATCTGAGCTTCACGTTTAAGGCACCAATTTTTTTTTTAAACAAAATTTATTTAACTATATTCACTTTTTAAGTAACAAAATTCTTTAACAACCTTTAAGACTATTTATATATTATTTTATTTAAAATTTAATTTGATTTCAGAATAATTCTAATACAATTCAAGTAAATAATTTTAATTGAGCTTTTTTATTTCAGCACTCTTAATCTTGGGTTACTGGTTCGTTCTCAGATATATTTATATTTAAAAATTTACAACCATAATTATTTATTCACACACTCAAAGTTACAATGCATACTGTTATGTAATCTAATACAATACAAAAATAGAAATTTATTAGTGTTTATCAGTTTATATCTCAGGTTTAATCTATCACAAAAATTATAGTTCCCTTGTACAAAATTAATTGTTCCTAATAAACTTTGAAAATTGTATTATTTATAATCCATAAAAGTATTCTCAAAATGTTTTCTTTTTGTAACATTCACAACTAAATAGATTAAGACTGATATTATCTTATATCAGTAGATCACGCCATTCAAAATTTCGTTTCTTAGTTAAAAAATATTATTTTCAATTTGTATTTTACATTTACAAATTCATATATTTCTTTTCGATATTTAACTTTCTTTGTTACAAAATACTGATCTTGTGAGTTTCACTACAATTGCAAATTTATTCTGGATACTACTAATTCTTCATGTTACACCTTGAGTTGACAATTTGAAACTGACACTCAATTTTAAAAGCTTAGCTTGGCTTCTGGTGTGAAATCATCATCGGTCTTCATTTTTCATGTCACAGTAAATTCAACAACAGCTTGATATTGCCAGTGTTTCTTATCTATCCATATCTACCCACCCACTTGTGCAAAAAGGGTAGGTGGTGAATCACTACTGTATTTTTTAAAAGTAAAAAAAATTCTAAACAACTAGAGATGTGCATGTAAGTGCACTTTTTCCCCCACTTTTTTAACTTGTGTGCCTAATGCTTTGAGAGTTAGCATTAGCATAACATAGCCACTGCAAAACTTCTCAATACAACTTTTATTAACAGTTTGACCACAGGCGACAAAATCCTTGTGGGAAATGCTTTTGATGTTAAAAAAAAAAATCAACATAGACTTCGTGTTTTTTGTTTGCAGTACAGATAGAAACACTGCAATAATTGCTGCTTAGTTTCAAGGTCATATTATAACCACAAATCCATGTCTCATCATTATTTACAACATTGGAGATGAAGTTGGGGGTCATCTCTTGCTGCAATTTTTATTTCAGCGCAAAAAGTTGTACGATGATCTTTTTGGTCACTACTCAGCAGTCTTGGTACATATTTTGCAGCAATGTGTCTTATTCCCAAATTGCCTGACAATGCATGGATCTGTACAACATTCCTATGATTACACAAACATCATGGATTAATCATCTACGAACTGAAATAATAGCCTCTTGCACATCCACAATGTCTTCCAATGTTGTGCTTGTCCGAACAACAATGTTGTTATGGTCGTCCTGAATGCCCATCATCTTTGACAGATGTTTGTTCGTACTTGAACCGTGTGTACCAAAAAAGTTTTACTTTGATTCATAGCACTGTCACCAAATATTTCCAAAAGCATGCATTGGGTTATTGCAGCACTTTTTTTTAAGCTTGAAGCAAAACTTGATGCATGTTCTTTGCTCCTTAAGATGTGCCATTTACACAAGTTTAAAAAATCGCCACAACTCTAAAACACTTTACACAAAATATATGAAACTCAAGAACATGGCCTCTCATCATCACAGATTTTAACATACTAATACTAACATACTAATTTTAACATTTTAATTCTAACATACTAATTAAATTCTAACATACTAACATTAAATTCTAACATACTAATTTTAACATATTAATTCACAGAGTACTGTTTGCCCATTCTTACTGATAGCAGATCATACCACAAACGGTTTGTGCATGGAATTCAAATTCCCTGATTTTTTGGGTAGCACATTGTGTGTGCATGTGTGTGTTTGTGTATCTTATAAATCTGGGTCATACCTTAATGGTTCTAAGCTCTAATGGGTCTTACCTTAATGCTATAGTAGCTCTTTTTTAAATGGAAATTCGCTGAAAATGCTCAGTGTACGACAGCACATTCATCGACAACAGCTTGATATGCCAGTGTATCCTATCTATCTATTTGTCAAAAAAAGGTTGACTTTCCACTTGGCTTCAAATCATGTTTATATGTTTATTCTCATGGTGAATAGTATAATATAAATTAAGTGAAGGAATAAATTAAATTAGTGAAGGATATATACTCATTCAGCCAATGAGGCCAACAATTTTTTTTTTATTTATACCTAAAAATATTTATGAACAATAAGCTGTATTTATAAAAGTTTGATATGTATGATGGAACTGAGATACCGATATTAATATTAATATTGTCTCTTTATCATAAGCTTTGTATTTAAGTGGAGTAAGGACTGCACTAAATTAAAAATGTTCATTTTCTTACTGAAAATTGTTTGTTATATCAAAAGCATGTTATACCGAATTCTCTTATAGCAAGGACCGAATGCTTTAATAAAAGCATCTTTGATACTTAAAGTTAATTGTCTGTCCTTTCACATATTTTATCATTTTTCTCTGATGAACATCCTAATTTTGAGACTTTCCCCTGATTTTTCCTGGTATTCCCAGTTTTTCTGCCCTGTGGCCACCCTGAGTGAACACTGGAATAGCTAGAAAAAATCACAATCGTCCTAATAAAGAACCAATGTCAGAAGATATGAAGTAGAAGTAGAGACTGTAAGGACAGATTCGTCAGTAAAAACATTAAACTTTGTTCTTAAGCCAAACAATTGAGTAATTGTGTCATCAAATTGAATTCTTCAATGGAAAGGGGATTGTAGTTCAAAAGATGAATTTAAAGCTTACTGGAACCTGATACAAAAATCTGTAGAACCATTAATTCACCAGAAGCAAAAACAAAGTTCAACAACAGTTTTTGACCTACTTCCTATAGTTTACTGTACAAGATTAATGTATATGTACAAAGACTTTATAACATAATTAAAATATAAAAGTCTAGGCAATTTTAAAATTTTATAACCTATAGGCCTAACCTAATTTTATTTTATTCAAGAAACAAAAAGGAATTAGGACAACCCAATACTTTAAGGAAGATTAATAAGTACATGCAATTTAAACTATACTGACCTGTTTCGTCATTCCTCTAAAAGGCAATGCACCCAGTAAAACTGTATCATCAATTCTATCATACCACTGACGACTAGTTACTTTTTCCATCACAACATTATATAATAAAGTTGGGTAAAAAGAAATACGAGCCAACATCGTGACTTAAATACCTTACTTCATATACAAAAAATGTGTAATCAAATTACTAAATATACGTGTGCACCAATTATTCAATTAAATAATTAAATAACCTACAATTAAATGTTTACAAATTTTGAATACGTAGAACTTTCAGTGTTGAGCGCCCTGTGGCTGACCTGTCATACATCACCCACAAACAACTGTTACTACTTACTACCCTCACTGCCACTCAAATCCAAATCCAAATAACAGATATATAAAGTTTACTTTTTGTTTTAGGAATGTAGAAGAAAACCGAAGTTTCTCTGTTGACGAGAAAGTTGACATTAACGAAATGGCGGTTTCCACCATGTTTAATTTTGAAACAACATTCAAAGTTTGCTGAGCTGGAAATGTTTAAGGCATGGCAGCATTATGAGTAAATTCACAAAATCCCACGAAATTTTAGAGATATCCCTCAATTAATTTGAGTTTCTAATTCTAATCTTGTGAATTGTATAAAGGAATTGTACCTTTTAAGAAATACGAGTTATATACTTAACAACTGAGTTAAACACCTAATAGTTAAGTTATCGAGTTTTTTTAAAACTAAAATTATATTCTTTTCAAAATTAATAACATGCATTTCATTAAATACACCACAGACGAGTTGAATTAAAACATACATCATCTGAGACGATTTAGGTTAAGTTCTTTTTTTTTAAACAAGCAAAAAATTCTTTTCGTTATTATTAACACACAGTTTCATAAAACACAAAACAGTCAAGACAATTTACCTTATCAAGTTCTTTTTATAAAACAAATATATTCTTTTCATAATTAATAACACACACGTTATTTAATCATCCAACCCCCGAGTCAAATTAGTTATCAAGTAATTTTTTTAATATTATTATTTCATTATTAATAACACGCGTTTCATTAAATATTCAACAGCCGAAAACAAACAATATATTGCCAAAACATTCGTCATAGTTAAGGTGGATTAAAGTAATGTATGATGAAAAATCAGTATTTCCCTTCCGACGCAACCAATTGGTAACACCTATTTATTCTACCTCTTTGTTATTCGACAATTTTGTATCTCGGCAAATGAAACACAACCCTTAGTTCACCTCTGCCTAATACTTCATAGATGTACTAAAAAGAGATTCAAAGACGATCTGTAAAGTTGTATCGTTTAAATTTAATTTTGGTAAGTCTGATCTGTGATTGTAAATGCAAAATACATTATACTGTGAGTGATATTTCCCGCCTGTTTACGTGTTTTAAAGTAATTGAGAATGGCAATGCTTATTTTATTGTAGTTTTCTCAAGTTGTTGAAGAGGTAAAGGTTAAAATATTGTGAGAAGAAGTTGAGAAGAAATTATTAGTGAATAGCATTTTAACGTGTCAAGATAGTTAGTATTCTTTATTATAGGTTACCTTTATTATAATAGACAAATTCACTAATGATTAATAAATTATGTGTGAAAGAACCAAATGGAGCAATAACCATGAATTTCAGTTGATCATTTCATTAAAGTGCTTTCTGAAATCTTTTAAAAAAGAAAAATGTAGTGTCAGATGTTCTGTTGTCTCTAAAGCAAAGAGGTTACTACATTTTTTTGCAAAATTTCCTCTTCGCTTTTAGCCTTATTTTTGAAGGGTAAATTGCACTTTTGGTCCTCATGTTAATCTCTGTAGTTTTTGCACAAAATGCTTTATTGTATACCCAATATTAATAATCTGCTATTTATGCAGTGTAGGTTCTTTTTTCAAATAGTGATTTTTGAATATTTTTTTTTCTTTTATTACATACCACATTATTTAACACATATTCTTATGCAGAAAATATTTTTAAGATTGCTTTAGACTCCAGGCTGGTTTTTACAAAACTATATTGTGACATCATTGCTGTTTATATTGCATGGAACATACTACATTTCCTACACAGAGTTATTCCTCACACACATCATTTACTACACCAACTTATTACTCATGGATGTTATCACATTCTAATACGCATTTCTTCACATATATAACTTTGTTCATTCTTGTAGCAAGAATGTTGTTAAAATGGCATCCATTTAATTAAATAGGTTTTTTACCCAACACCCCTATCAGTTAGGTCCTCCAGCAAACAACCATGTCAGTTAATGTCCTTTTATATTTTGTTTTTTAAATTAAAGTTTTTTCATTGTTTTAGTGAGAAAAACATGTTACCTACTTTCATGCAGTAGTAATTTTGACGTTATGCAGTCACGTTTATTTTCTATTTTTATCATACTTTCCATACTTTCAATGCTGTGGAAAGTATTTTGGTTTATTGGTTTTGGGCATGTAATAAAGCGTTTTAGCGAAATTACAAAAAAAGTCAAATACAAGCTATATTGCTTATTTACTAGTACTTCAAAATGTAAAATATAAATAAGAAACAAAGGGAAGTTAGACAAAAACGGAAAAAAAGTGTCAAACATAACCTCAAAATGACTAGCGCACAAAAATAGTTCACATGCTTTTCATCATTAAATATTATGATTTAATTAAATATTTTTGTAATATTTAAAAAAAAGATTTAATAACCTAAGTAACACAGTTGTTGGTTGAAATGCCTAAGGGATACAGCTGTTGAATGGAAAGCCTAACCTAAGTAACACAGGTTTTTTAATATAACTAGTATCACATAAAAGTTATTTGTCTTGTAATGATAGTTAAATTATTATTATCATATGTTGCATAGCTTAGTAATTGGTTAATGGCTTAAAATGGTATTTATCTTAATAAATTTAATTTTCCACAGGTGAATATCTCTAAATTCAGTGATAAAATACATTAAAAAACAAAGAAATTTGTTAAAATCACTATGATTAAGGTCGTCACAAAGTCAAAAAAAAACATTAAAAACATACGTCACAAACACTAAGCACAATTACACATTTAACATTTTGTATGGCCTGAAGATGAAACTATAAAGTTTCGAAACTGCAGTAGCCTTTATGAGGTGAGTTAAAAGACCACTGACGGGAAGAATAGGTATATAATCCTAATCATTTGAATATGTGGTCCGGTGGCCATGTTACAATAATAAAATCACTACTTCAGCATGAGGCTCAAATATGCAGAAATAACATTTGAAGAATAATTAGGAGTTTGTTACTAGTAGAGAATAGCGTGACCACCATATTCTTTTTATTTTTTATAAAAATATACAGTAATTGTGGTCACACTATTCTCCACAATTACCCACTATTATATATATACGCTTATTAACATAGTTGATCTTTTTTATCCATTATTGTTAATACAATCCATGACTGGATAAATTAAATCCTTTTTTTACATACACTAATTCTTTTAATTCAAATAGCATAGGCTATAAAAAAAAAATTTGAAAGCCTAACTCAATTCAGTTTTTAGAAGTAATATAAACTGAAAAAAAAAACAAAAATTAGAGCCAACTTAACATGGTTGTTGGAAGTTATCTAACTTGATTCAGTTATGATGTGATAATGTGCATGAGCAGTATCTTGCTAGGTGACATAGGTGTAACAATATTGTGAAGTAAATATAACATATTCCATATAAATAAACAGCAATGACATCAAATACAATTTAGTTAAAATGTTTTAAAATCGTAAGTTATTACAATAAATTGAATGTTCCTTGGGTGAATATGTGTTTTTGTAATAATAAAGTTCATAATAAAATGAAAACATTTTTTGAACTCGCTACTTTAGCTTGGGACCCAAAAGTGCAGAAGTACCAACATAACTTAATTTAATCTAATACATATATTTTATTGTTTATTGGGTACAAACTCTTCACCTTGTTTGCCTCATCACAGATACCTGATGATTATAAATATACCTTATACCAAGACTTGTTTATACCTTCCTGGTCATATATTTGAGCTAAGTTATTTATATTTCCAGATAAAAATCATGATAGGTTAGGTTTGGAAATTGTTTTTAAAGTGTAAACTTCTTAAGGTGGGTTTAACACTTTTGTGTATGAAGGAAAAAATATGAACTCGTGACAACATGAATAACATGTAAAAGAGCGTCATGCTCTTTATTTCAAATTTTTAAGCTTTTTTTCTGCCTACCAGTCCCCCAAAAACTTTTTTTGCTGTAGGCTTACGTGTAAACTAATCTAACAAGGTTTTTTGTAGAGATATAGGTTTTAATAAATTAATAGCTATGTTTTGTATCATGCTGTCTATTTTGTATTATGATATGCTGCCACATAAAAATTATTATTATTTTTTAAATGAATTAAAGTTTATCAGTGAGCTGATTTACTGTTTTTGTATTTATTCCTGATTTAGTAATATGATGATTTCTGCTTATGGAACTAAGAGACATAAATCAAAACCTACTTACTATGGACTAATTTTTTTTTACATTTTATATTTATTTGTTTAAAATCCTATATATAAATAAGTTAATTTATAAATTATTTATAATTTAGGCTGCATTACAATTAACACCATTATACTACATCCGATTCATTTAGCACAAAATTGTTTAGAGTGTTTAAGTATATTTTATACAGTGCCTATAAATAAGTTCAATAATAAATATTTAAATTATTAACAATCACCGTTACACTACATGCTCGAATAAGATATCACAATTAATTATTATAGCAGTAACAGTTGGATAGTTGATGTTTTATATTGGTATAGTTATGATTTAGGTAAGTGTCCATTTCCTTTAACAATGTTTGTTAATATTTCAGTTTAACATTAAGATCAGTAATATAATTTGACCAAAAAAAAAATCAATAATTAATACTGATTACTTCAATTTTTTAAGCTTTCATTTTGCATGCCATTTCCCCAAAAGTTTTTTTTTTTGCTGTAGACTTACTTGTAAACTAATTTGTAAACAAGGTTTTTTTTAGAGATATAGATTTTGATAAATAAATTTGTTTTGTATCATGATATGCTGCTTGAATATAAAATATGTTGAATAGAGGTTATAAAGTATATTAATTTGATTTTTTTTAAATTCATTTAAATTCTTTTCAATAAAAAAGTGATATTCTGAATCATAGGTGTTTTAAATAAAGTATTGACCAATTATAAAAAATAATAAATTAATACCAAGACTTACTATGTGGTGTAAGCCCTAATTAAAAAAGGGCATAGTGCTTCCAAAAATTGACACTGACAATTTTTTGAAATAGAAATTTGCATCTTAATAAATTACATAATTAAATAAAAGTTGTTTTATTTTAATAACAGACTTACTTTTAATAACCAAATTTCATTAATGTTTTACAAGCTTCAAAAATTTGAGACATTTTGTAGAAGTGATGCAGCCACAAATTTTGGATCATTTATAATACTGTAGTCAAGGACAAATTCTTTTATAATTTAAAAGTAAAGTGTTTTATAAAACTTAAGAAAATAGTCATTACAGAAATACATTAAGCTAAATTACATTAAAATATTAAAGTAATTTTTTAACCAATAGAAATCATTACTTACCAGCTTGTCTGTTTATTTTGTAGCCATTAGTTATGGACATCGCCCGCTCTAAGTATGACGATTATATTGTTGATAGTAACACGGCCATTGAATTTAAATTAGGTGAGTAAGTAATGTGTATTAAAATGTTTTAAATTAAAAATTATTAGTGAATTTTTCCTGCAAATTAGATATTAGAACAGTTGTCATTGTAAGATACATGATAGCATACTGGGCTTTCACCTCAAGGACCCGGGTTCGATTCCCGGCCAGGGCTTGGCATTTTCATACCCTATAAATCATCCCATCATCTGCATTAACCCAAGTGTGCACAATAGTCAGATGTTAAAAAAAAATCTTGGTAATTATTTAAAGAAGTTTGTTATGTAGCAGAATCAGTTCTTCTGTTACAAAATCTTGAAATCAATTTTTTCTCATACATTTTTTAAGTACCTGTATACATTTATCTGCTTTACTTAGTTTTGTCAATTTTTCACTTGTTAACAAGTTTTGGAATACCTCTATAATCAAAACTTACTGTTATACTGTTTATTGGATAATGAAGGTAATCCAAAATGCAGTAACAAATGAAATCTGGATGTATGTACTCAATGATGTAATGATATTTTTAGCAGAAATAAAGATCACTGTGTACTAATAATTTAATTTTTTTTAATGATTGTTTTATTTCACTTTTTTTATCAGTGTTAAAATCTGTATTAGTACTTAAATCTTTTAAGTTCCATTGAAAGTATGAAAATGACTTTGATGGTTGTTTTCTATTTTTATTTATTTGTTTTACTTTTTTTTTTTTCAGTTCGCAACCCTGAAGATCTAGAAAGTGATGGGGTTTCTTTTAAACCAGAAATGTCGCATCAAGTATTTGGAGATAAGTGAGTATAAGCTATGGTCTGCTTTTAGTATAATGTTACAAAGTCTCCATCATGTTCTTTTAAATCAAGAAACAGTACACATAGGGACATGATTATCCAAAATGCCTTTATCTGGATTTTTTTTAGTTTTAGATTTTAAAAAGTATATTTTTTGTTATTTAATAGTGATAAGTAGACCTATTGATTGTAATGTATTATAATTATAAACTAAAAATATTTGAAAATATTAAAGGAAATATTTTTACTAGACGTCACTAGATTATACTGATACTGCTAGATCGAGTCTCTAACCACATGTGTGTACCAAGCCAGACAAAGTAGCAGCATAGTTACAGTAAATTTGCAGTGTGGTTTTGATGGTCAGGTACCATTGCAGCTAGACTTTTGTTTATACGAAAGTAAGTCAATAATTATCCGCTATAAGTTTTATTGCAATACAAATACAGTAGGATACTTACATTAACATCATTTTTCAACATAACCCCCTTGCTTTTCAACGAACTTGGTCCATGTTGCACGAGCTTCTGGTGCCCTCAAATAGAACTTTTTCAGCTGAGCAGCGAGCCATGCATGCACTGTTTCTTTCACTTCTGGGTCTAAGGTAAATCTACCTTAATGCCTCTTTGAGTGGACCAAACAAGTGGTAGTAAGAAGGGGCAAGATCCGGATTATATGGAGGATGAGGCATTATTTCAAAATTGAATTTCTAGAGTGATTAAGCAGTGTGGACAGCAGTATATGGTCGGGTATTGTCGTGCCACAACACAACACCTTTCAACAGTATTCCTCGGCATTTACTTCGAATTGCAGGCTTCAGCCTGTCAGTAAGCATCTCACTGTAACACACACCGTTTATTGTTGTGCCCCTCTCTTGATAATGTTCCATTATTGTGCCTTGTGAGTTCCAAAAAACTGTAAGCATCAGTTTTCCTGCAGATGGTTGGCTTTTGAACTTTTTCTTGCAGGGCGATTGTGGATGTTTCCATTCCATAGACGGTCATCTGGTTCCTTCATCATGTGTAACATTAGTGTGACCATTTTTGAATTTTTCAATCCATTCATACACCCTTGTTTTGGTAAGACACTGTTCCCTTATTTTGTCGAAAGTCTTTGATGAACTGTGCCCCTGATACACCTTCCTACCATAAAAACCGGATCACTGAATGTTAGTCTTTTTTGGTGCAAACAGAAAGCGTAGCAGCCATCATTAATGGCAAGGCAGTCATGATGGAACTAATCTAGCTGCATCAGACCTACACAGAAATACAGAAGTAAAACCACACATATGCCACCAGCTCAACAGTGCTGCTAACACGACAGTACATTAAATACAGTTGCATTGCGGATAACTATTGACATACCCTTGTATAACCACACTTGTTTAAAAATCAAGGCTTGTGTTTATTAGCAATTTTTCATTGGAAAATGAGATATGCCATCAAGGCAAGACTCAACCTGGGACCTTGAAATAAATTCTAAATCACTTTGTCAAGAGTTGTTAATGTATAAATGCACATATACTATAGGACGTCTATAATCCAAACTAATTAGGATCAAAGGTGGCTCAGTTTACCAAATTGTTCACATTATCAAACAGATAATGTGGCAAATAACAGGTTAATCATAGAGTACCATACTTAATTTGGTTTAGAAATAATAATAGGCATACAAAATAAAGTGACACAAAATGATAAAAAATCTTTTATTTAATACGTTAGCATATTATTTTGATATCAATCTCTTCTTCAAGTTGTGTTTTTTTTAAATACCCTGTAGTTTAGCTTTAAAAATATTTTTGTAAGCTGGTAATGTCTTCTACAAATGTTTGTATATTTCCAGTGAGGCTATCTTTGGCTATAAAGATTTGAAAATAAAGCTATACTTCACTGCAAGCAAACTAACAACGTACCTCGGCATGGAATATGTGGATAAAATTGATCCTAAGATTGATAAAATTGAGGTTAGTTCTTGTGTACTTAACATTATATCTGTGCCCTTAGACATGTCATTTACATATGATGCGCCGCCTCGGTGGCCTTTCACCCCGAGGACCCGGGTTCGATTCCTGGCCAGGACTTGGCATTTTCATTCACTATAAATCATCCCATCGCCTGCATTAGCCCAAGTGTGCACAATAGTCGGACGTTAAACAAAAACAAACAAACAAAAAATTACATATGATAGAACCTTTTTATTTGGTCACAAATTGAGTGATCTCATCATCATTGAAAAATAAGAAATATCGGATTATAAAAGAGGAAAAAATGTTGCAACAATTGACACCAACGTTCCTCCAATTCCTGTACAATATGGGGTATGTATTATTATTATTATTATTATTATTATTGTTTGTTATTTTGTGGTTTGTGTATACAGTAATGGTATACAGTTGCACTTGGTTCAGTTTATACGAGAGCGAATCTTGCTAATATTAAATCTTTTTGCATGAATGACATTGCCTCATTTCGAGAAGCAATGGAAACATTGATTATTTGTAGGTGAATTAATTAGGCAGGATAAGTAGTATACAAATATCTGCCCATTCAACAAAATTTAAATTAAATTTGTTATAACTTAATTTCATAAAAACATTTTTTTTCTAACTGTATACATTTGAATAGAATATGGAAACATAAAAACCATAATAATTTTTTTTTTTAATTATAAAAAACTAATTTTAATATCAAATTAAAATTTTATTATATCAATTCTATTACAACAAAATTTCTTTCAATTCGTCGTATTTACAAAATCTAGCTTTTGCTCATGTTAATGTAGATTTTGTCAATCGATTGAGGTTTTCAATCAATACTGGATGCATTAATGTAAAAAAGATTTACTTATTTCTGGCTTTTTGAAATGCACCTCTGCTACCTGCAATTTTTAAAATAATTTAAATATTTATTATTCACACCTACAAATATATAATAAACGTCTTCATTTTTGGTGAAAAAAAAATAAAAAAACCTAAAACATCGCTGTTGAACAGTTACTAAATGTCGTAAAAATAAAATAATTAAGTTGTACTGGGTAAGTAGTATAATGGCAGTTAACATAATTTAAATATTTATTATTTAACCTATCAATATATATTTTTTTTTAACGTCCGACTATTGTGCACACTTGGGCTAATGGGTGGGATGATTTATAGCTTATGAAAATGCCAAGCCCTCACCGGGAATCGAACCCGGATCCTCGGGGTGAAAGCCTAGTACGCTATCCACTAGACCACCGAGGCGATTATATAATAAACATATGGAACATCACTGTTGTTTTTAAGTTATACATAGAGAAAGTTCATAAAACATTTATTGATTATTGATGACTGTTATCAATATATATTTTTTTACAGAATGTTAAAAATTAACCCAATAATAACAGATTTCACAAGGTGAAAAAAATGAATGGTATTGTTTAGTAAACAATACAGTTTCCGCAATATATGGTGAAGGCCTTGAAAAGGCAGATACACACAAAGTTTGTCAAAGAAATTATTACCACTTAATAATCGTGACAAAAACTCATAAATTGATGGCACTTAATTATAATATATTATTATTAGCAATAGCACAGCAATAATTACAAATGTCCTTATTTTCCAATGGACTTATAACGCTATGAAGTTTTTACTTTTATCATAAATGGAGTCTGACATCAGTACAGGATATATGTTGCATACTTTGATGTTCAAAATGTTCCATGGAATTCTAGCTTCTCGAAATGAAGCACTGTATTCATGCAAAAAGATTTAATATTAGCAAGATCCGCTCTCGTTGCTTGATTAACTTCTAGGACAATTTTTCTACTTATACAAAACCAACTAAATTTAGTTTACTTCATTTTATATTTTAATTGGTAATTATATGCATATATTCATATGTATTAAGATTATTATTGTTAACAAGTATTCTCTGTATTATTTAAAAACTCTTATTTTTTTAATATTTAATTATTTTTAAAATTTAACATTTGTTACACAGGAGGAATAAAATTGTATGTTTGCCAATATCGTAAGGTATTACGGAACATCTAGTCAATGAATAATTTTTTTTGTCATTTGAATAGATAAGTTGTGAAAACAATATTGATTTGTTGTTGTAAAGTTACATTTTGTTCCTGTGTTACATTATTATGTGTAAGTCTAAAGAATGGGAGGTGAAGAAGTTATTTTTCAGAATTGGGAAAACTCTTGTGTAACAGATTTTTCAAATAATTTTTTGGTTTTTTTGATGATTGTTAATCTGAACATTTTATTTTATTTCAAGTGAATAAATTCTTGTTGAATTCTTCAACCTTCTATAAAGTATTTATATATTTATTTTATAGTATTTATATATTATTTCTTAGTCAGTATACATTATTTTATTTGTAATAAGTAATGTGTTTCTATATTGACAGTTTCATTGACAAAAATTAACGTAAATAAAAATTTTAAAACAAAATTTATTGTAAATATTTTGGATATATTTAGAATTTTAATTTGTCACTTTAATTGTTCTAAATTCAGAAGGGTAGGTATTTCACTAGTAGGAGCAAGTTATTTTAAATTAAAAATTTTTTGTTTTAGCCTGATAATGTTCTCCAACTGCTCGGATCTAAGATGCCATTGGGAGTGTTGTACAATATAGATGAATTTGTTAAGCTTTTGGATTCAGATGTAGACTTTGTGCCTTATGGTGAACTTCTCAGGAGTTTCTCTGTTACAGGTGGTTAGTAACATACTACCAACACACAAACTTAATAGTACTCGATTTATAAAAAAAAAATATACTTATGGAATTTTTTTTTCATTTGTAATGCAGTAGAACTTATGTGAATTTGCATTATTCAAATCACATAATGTAAAAAAAAGAAAAATTTTGAAAAGGACATTAAAAGGCAATAATAGCCAATTAGCATTTTAGACCAAAATGTTTCATTTCATAACATATCTTAGCCTATTCTATTTTCCTTATACACTTCAAAAGATTTCGTCTTCAGTAGGCTAAAAACTACCATTCTACATTCTTACTCACAGGCTATCTGATATAAAGTTGTATACATTAGTACATTTTAAGATGCCATAAAGAGGCTGATGCAGAAAAAAGCTACAGTTGTGAAAATCATTTCATTGGGTTGTGTACAGTACAGTACTGTACAAAAAAAAGTCGACCTGCAGAAAAAAAAGAGGCAGCTTATCTCTGAAAGCTGCTAAAAACTTGTCAACAAATATCTAATTGCCGCTGGATTAAGATACACGTGCATAAAAGCAACTAACAGTAGACTCGGATTTGCTGAAGTGCAGCTGTATGAACAAATGTGGAAAGAGTGTAGAGGTCAAGCATTAACTTTATTCACAAATTCTGTTTTACTGTAGCTTTGTTTGTAGAAATTTATTGTCTTATATTTCTTGAAAGTTGGGTTATGTTTCATTACTGAGAATGTTTAATCCACGCGAATAAAGTCCCACTTCTCATCTAAAAATACAGATTAAAAATAAACACAAGTTTTGTATTCCATTCCTTGTTGGTGTTGTTCATTGGTTGTCTTAATTCCACTTATTTGTGTAAATTTACTCAGTAGTTTGCCTGTTACTGTATTTTTAAGCTGTGTTAAACTTTGTGAATGAGATGAATGGAAAGTGGAAGCATTTTGTTTTATCTTTAAACGAAAAATAAGCAATTAAATCATTTGACAGATTTATAAAAAAGTGGTAAGTAATTTATGTGAAATCAGATTGGATTGGCTACAAAATGTCAGATTAAAAAATGGGTCATCCAACCATCATAAAATAAAGAGAAGGATCAAAAGTCTTTGATGAAAAGATTGAGAGTGAAAAAAGTGAATATGAAAACCGCAGAGATATTAATTTTTTGTGATTTAGGTAACTTGGAGAAAAAGGAAGTCTAGTGTCATGTTGGATGCATCAGGCTAAAAGATTTACAATTTTATGCTAGATTAGTGCACTGAAGCGAACATCTTATCTTGAATTTACAAAGTCAAGGAAGACATAAAGAACAAGCCTTATGAGAATGTATTCGACTTGTATGGGAAGGTCAAGGATCTCCAGAGGAGGACATCTGTCGCGGTCTTTCGGCTGACAACTGGACACAACTGAATGAACACCTGAAGAAAATTAAGATATTAAACTATGACAACTACACATTGTGTGAATGCCCAGACACCATCATGAACAAGGACCACCTCCTGGTCTGCAGAAAATTAGATGAAGAGAAGCAGAGAAGAGGAGACCTCCCTGGCCTCTACTGGGAAGCAAGCTCAAAGATGGTGTGAGCCAGCGGAAGCAATTGGAAAACAACAACAATTTTATGCTAAATTGAAAGAAGATGGAGAAGGGGTGTGTAAAGCTATCTCAGGTTGGCTTGAGCATTGGAAAAACGGTGGTGTGCACCAATTAAATATAGCTGGTGAAATTTTGTTATCCACTTCAGGAGAAGTAGCAGATTTTATTAAACTGTTTGATAAAATTATTAAAGAAGAGGGCTTAACTTTGCAGAAAGTGATGAAACTGGTTAGTGCTTCAAGATGTTACCAACAAAAACACTGACTTCAAGAGAAGAAAGTTGTGATCCAGGCTATAAACAAAGAAAAGGGCGACTAACAGTTTTAGCCTGCTCAAGGTGATCAAAAGTTAAGGGTGTTAGTTACTGGAAAGTCTAAAAAGCCTAAGATTATTTTAAAGTAATGTAAATGTGCACAAATTTAAATTGTATGTTACACAAATCAGTAGAGAGATTGGATGGACAGTACAATTTTTTCTTCATGGTTTCACAATGATTTTGAGCCTAATGTTAAAACTTTTTTAAAAAAAAAACAATTTCTCATAAAGCATTGCTAATACTAGATATTGTTCTAAGCCATCCAGATGAGATTAAATTGGTTATTGGTATTTTTTTTTAGCCAACATGACACCAATCGTTCACTTGACCTTGATGTACTGGAAAACTGGTTATTATAACAACCACCATCTTCTTGAAGAATGAGATAATTAAGAAACTGTTGTTCTAATATTGAAAGTAATGGTAAAATTGATTTATGTAGTGTATTGGCCATCAGAGTCTTGGGAAATTAAGCAGAAAACTCTTGAAGAAGCTGGAAAACACCTAAGACACTTTAGTTTTTCATGAAATCAGTGAACTGGACAATTTTGACGATCCTTTTATTGAAATGTAACACCATCACCTGATAAGTCACTGATAATGTTTCACAGCTAGACATGATCAAATGGATGAAACATGATGATTTTCGGGAGCTAAATGATGACGATATCGTTGATTTAGTGATGTAGCAACTGGACAACAGTGAGGATGTTGAGAACTGTTTTGACCCTTGCAGTGAGCAAACATTTTTGCTCTGATTGATTCACGGCATTACCAACAGCTGTACTGTACGTGAAAGCTGTTGATGTTGCAACAACTTAGTAGTAGTAGTAACGCAGCAAAAATGCACGGCACAACTTGTAAACAAAAGAATATAAGACATTTTAAATGTATGTAAGTTTATAACAGCAATGCATACTATGTGATTAAAGAAGAGGGGTTAACTTTGCAGCACGTGATGAAATTGGTTAGTGCTTCAAGATGTTACCAACAAAAACACTGACTTCAAGAGAAGAAAGTTGTGATCCAGGCTTTAAACAAAGAAAAGGGCGAAGAACAGAACAAAGAAAAGAACAGTGTGTTCTGTTTTTTAACTGTATTTTCTATTTTTTTTTCTTTTTAGAATTTGTTCATTGAATTACACTGTCAGTAACATTAGAATTTTGTTTATATTACAATAGATATTCAATTCCTTTTTTTTTCAGTACATTATCAAACCTTTAGTATTAATTTCATGCCAAATAAAACAGATTTTCATGTAAGCATGACTCCCAAAAAATTAGCTTATTTAGGCATAAATTCTGTGGGAAATTTCTTTTCGGTCGTTTTCTCATGGTCTACTGTATTCAAGTTTCAGGTTATTCAAGGTGTGCCTCTCGAATAATCGAGGTTCTACTATAATGATTTATTTGTTATTATTTATATTCATCATAAACAGTAGCGATAAACATAACCTGAAATAATACTAAATAATAACCTGAACATAATACTGAAATAGTATTATTTAAATAGGTTTGGCTAACTGTGTTCACAGATTATAACTCGCATCACACATATGAAATCTACTATTGTGACACTACGAACAAGAACTTTCTTAATTACCACGAAAGACTGCAGACTTTTATTCTGTTCTATATTGATGCAGCAAATTTCATTGATGTGGATGATGAAAAATGGCGTTTCTTTGTCGTGTAAGTTAACAGTTTATATAATTATAACTTTTAAGTAAGAGATTTTGAAAACAAATGTTTTACATCTAGTGTTTCATGGACGCACTTCATAAGAAAGAGGTTCTGCATTTGATTGCCATCTGGAATTTCACTCAACAAAGTAAAATCAAATTTTAATAAGAAGTGATCTGTGATGCGAAGGTTAAATTACTGGTTGGAAATATTTATGTATTTAAGCTCTGAAAATGTATTCCCTTTAAGCTGATGATAATCATGTCTTTCTTACATTAAAATAATATGGTTCCATCATAGATATTAGAAGTTTATAAATATTACTAGCATTTTTGCCTTTGTTAGCTGAAGGCCTTTATGTGTACATTGTATTTCACATATGAACTGATAAACATATTTTTAATGGTCAAATCCTTAACCAATGTGGATTTTTAGTAAGATTGTACACTTTACTAAAAAGTGTAGTCAATCTTTTTAGATAAGGTAGTACATCGTCGGTCAGACAACTCTAGATGTATTGGTGACATCAAGCAGTATGTAATCAGTCATGCATTACTTATTTCGTGGAATTTAATCATGTGTTAGGGTTTAGTTTAGATATACACAAATAAAAGAGTATACTTTTGTCTATGGAAAGTGATTATAAGCCTGCACAGACCTTCTGATTACGTAATTGTTTTTTGTGAATTCTGGTGTGTAAAACGATTCTGCTCAGATAATCTAATGTCAAATTAATAACCCAAATATTCATGTCATTGATTCCGATTATCTTTCATCAAAATATCAACATCACTACTGTCTGTGGACTGATAAAAGTGGGACCAAGGATGTTTACTAACAGCTAAGTTCAGTGGTCATATCACCATTTTATATCTTACTTCTCAGAATGCACTTAATAATATTTTAGTAATATCAATGTCCACTATTTAATGCTTGTTTGAAAATAAAATATAACAAAACGAACTCTATCACCATATTCAGCCATGTACATTACATTTTTTCAATGATTTTTGTTTTATGGAAATATTTAAAGTTCGTTAAATGGTTGATTTTGTGATTTGCAAATGTGAAAAAAGTGACATATTTGTTACATTCTGTCCCGGGATAACCAGGTAACTCTTCACTGGGTTCAGGGGCATAAGGGAGTTGAGGGTAATGAGGAGGCAGACCAACTGGCTGGGCCAGGTCCGCTATTAATGGGTGAATTACATGTCAACACCAGGTAAGATGGGACAACCTTCATGGGCATTCCCATAGTAAACACCTCTTAAGCAAAGTTCCTTTTGGAGGAATCAAAGGGGCAGCAGATGTCCTGGGCAGAGCACAACTCAGAGGATCATGGGGCTCATAACAGGGCACTGTGTTTTGAGGGTGCATATGAACAGGATAGGTGTGTACCATGGAGAAACCGTGTGTAGATTGTGCAGGAAGGAGGAGGAAACTGCAGGTCACATAATTTATCATTGTGAGGCTCTTGCTAGTAGGAGGCTAGGGTTTTTTGGTTTCCAAGACCCTAGGGATCTTCAGCAGAGTGAGCTAGTCAGTGGGTTGTTGGAACTTATTAGGGGCACCAATCTGCTGAACTAGGTATTTTAAGAGGTAAGTTGCACAATATGTCAGTTGATCGCAGTGCCTGGGGTTGAACAAATCCCTTCCTCTAGAATATATAATCTAATCTACACTTGAATGATTTTCGATATAATTCATATTGTTTTCTTTCTAAATGAGTCTTACAATGAGGATCAGCTAATTTTTACATATTGTACAGTACGGCCAATCATCGCACTTGATAACTCACAGTTTGTGGATGCTTCCAAGTTACGATTGTTTTTTGTAGCAGTCTCTACTTTTAATGTTAAGAAATTTATGTACATATTACTTACATGATAAGTAGTAAATATTTTTTATTGAAATAAAGGAAGAAAACACTTTTTACAGGTATGAAAAATTTAAGAACAAAAATCAGAACACTAGCTACGCAGTTGCTGGTTACGCTACAACATATACTTACTACGCTTACCCCGCCAACACCAGACCACGTATTAGCCAGATGTTAGTATTACCTCCATTCCAGAAGCAGGGTGTGGGAGCGCAGCTGCTTTCTGCCATAAATAATTATTATATTCTACAATCAGATGTACTTGATATTACAGGTAAAATAAAGAAAAAAACAATGTACCACAACAAAAATCTTTAATTTAAAGATTACTGAACTTATCTTCCTAAGTAAAATCATTGCAAAACTGTGTAGGCCTACTGTCTTGTTATTATGAACTTCTCCCCTCAGTAGGATGCAGACTAGCTGCACCTATTGAGGATTTAGACGTCCCTCGCAGTACCCGAGTCTAACACACACTTACACTTACAATACTACATTTTAACACTTACTTTAATACAATACTTTAACACTTTGCACTCACATTTACAATTAGGGAGGTGATAATAACCTCAATGTGCTTTTCGCCTTAAAATAACAACAACAGAAAAATACAGGTAAAATAAACTAATAAGCCTTCTTACCTATGTAAATATGGAGGGATAAAACTAATCAAATGAATATCTAATACCACAATATACAGAACTTTTATTTGATTTAAACCATGTTTATGTCTTCAAAAGGAATTATAATACACTTAAAAATTTTAATGTGTATTTACGAGGTTTGTCCAATAAGTACGCGAACTGGTCGAATATGGTGGCCATTACGGAGAGTTAAGCCATGCCCACTGGCCTCACGTGTTGTCTGGGACCCAATGAGCCGTCAGTGCTTGGCAGAACGTTACGCTGTGTGGATCTTGCGAGTAGAGTTATTTTTAGTTTTGCATTATTTTTTTGTTCGTCGATATGGAAATTGACCAATTCACTGAACAACGAATTAACATCAAGTTTTTGGTAAAGCTTGGTAAAAATTACCAAGAAATTGCTGAAATGTTGAGAGTTGTTTATGGTGATAATGCTATGAAGAAAACAGCCATTTTCAAGTGGATTAAGCGCTTTAATCCGTGGTCGAGAAGACGCCACGGATGATGCAAGAATTGGACGACCTTCAACCTCTTGTGTGCATGAAAACATTGATCGTGTGCGGCGTCTTGTCCTTACTGATCGCCAAAAAACTGTCCGAATGATAGCTGAAGAACTAAATTTAGGAAAATCAACAGTGCACACAATCTTAACCGAGCATTTGGGCTTAAGAAAGGTTTGTGCGAAAATCGTGCCAAAACTGCTGACTCCGCATCAAAAGTTGAGAAGAGTCTAATGTGTTACTGACTAGAAAAATTCCATGGAAAATGATGTTGGATTCTTAAATAGGGTTATCACTGGTGATGAATCGTGGTTTTTCGAGTATGACCCCGAATCGAAATCGCAAAGCATGGAGTGGAAAGCAACAGGTGAAGCTCGAACAAAAAAATCAAGGAAAAGCCGATCAAAAATCAAAGTCATGCTCCTGGTTTTCTTTGATATCAAAGGTGTTGTTCATCATGAATTCCTTCCTGAGGAAAAAACGGTAAATTCTGAGTTCTACCTTAACATTCTCAAGCGTTTGAGAGATCGAGTGCGTCGTGTGCGACCACATTTGACTCAAAACGATGGATGGATTCTTCATCAAGACAATGCACCCGCACATTCGGCTTTGATTGTTCGTCAGTTTCTGGCTAAAAATTCAATCACTATCCTTGATCATCCCCTTATTCACGGACCTCGCCCCTGCGACTTTTTCTATTCCCTAAATGCAAAAATGTGATGAGGGGACAGCATTGGGAAGATGTTGACACAATAAAACAAGAAACGACGAGGAGACTGAAAAGCCTGACTTCCGAGGACTTCCAAGGGTGCTTTGAAGAGTGGAAAAGAAGATGGGATAAGTGCATAGCAGTAAATGGAGAGTATTTTGAAGGGGACAAAATCAATGTAGATGAAATTTTGTAAAAGTTTGTATGACCTTAGTTCGCGTATTTATTGGACAAACCTTGTATATGCAAAACTATGTCAGTAAAGTTTTCATTTTGTGGTGTTGAATAAAATTTGTTTTGTTATATTAAAATTATAAGGGCGAGTTTACAAAGCTTCTTTTATTTCCCACAAACTAAAATCAAGAAATTTTTTGGCTAGAATACAACAAATGACATGATTTTATGGGGAGGAGTTATTAGTGTTAAAAGTGTAAGCCACAAAATACATTTTTACAATTTTTTGTTGCCCTTGTTTTATTTGAATAACAAATTGATGAAATTAATTAACCAACCTAATTAAAGATGTGTTTGGTTTTATAACTTATTCATTTAAAAAATATCATTTATTATATTTTATTTATTTCATAAAATACATAGTTTTTTTATAATGTACATTAAAATAAAATTTGTTACAAGTTTTGTGTCCATACAGAACTGTTATTTATGTTCACAGTTAGTTACATTCTTTATATGTATAGCAATTTTCTTAATTTGTTACATACATCTCTACCTAAAAAATCTTATGCAATTTTCTTGATATATTTACTGCAAATCTTATTTGTATACTAAAAAAAAATATACTTCAGATAATTTTCACAAACACTTATTTCTCTCTTTCTATCCCTCTTTATCTTATCCTAGTATTCGTGTCAACAAATTTGGATAAATTTTATTACATACACAATTAGTGTTTTAATTTAAAATACTCTCGCTTCCATTTTAACCAAATTCTAGGCCGCCTCGGTGGCCTAGTTGATAGTGTACTAGGCTTTCACCCCGAGAACCCGGGTTCGATTCCCGGCCAGGGCTTGGCATTTTTATACGCTATAAATCATCCCATCGTCTGCATTAGCCCAAGTGTGCACAATAGTCGGACGTTAACAAAAAAAAAAAAAAAAAAAAAAAACCAAATTCTAAAGAACCTGAGTCATGCCCTTGGGTACGCATCGGTTTTTCTTTCACCTTATCCAACAAAAATTAACATTATTTATTCTTATTACATTTCCAAAAGCAAAGTTTTATTTTTACATGATAAGTATTCAACTGTAGCAGTCGTTGGGGAATGTTCAAGTTTATTCATATCCTGTATATGTACTTTTTTATCACATAAGCTTTGCAACAGTTCTAAAGTTTTAAAAAAATGTAATTTAATTAAATATGCCTTTTACCAGTTGAGGGCCCAAATGAAGATTTTCAAAATTTACGAGATTACGTTGATACTTGCCGATGTTTGAAGTTGGAATGTTTTACTCCTGATAAATTGAAACAAGGGTTTTCACCAAGCATGGCTAAACAGGCGCAAGAAGTGTACAAGATTAACAAGGTAAAGTAGAAATATTTATAATTATTTATTAATGAATCTTTGTTATAACGTCACGTAAAGAAAAAATTATTATGGGATAAAATCATGCATTGTTGGTTTTTATAATACGTATTTGTGTTTTGTTCAGATACTAAAACAAAATACCATATCAATCATGTTATAAAACAAATTTTGCATTGCAGTATTTGTGCATAAAAATACAGTACACAATTTAAAATACAGTATCAAAGTGAAAAATTTGTAATTATTTATTATCAGTAGAACTTGAGGTTATAACACCACTGAAAGGTAAGATTAATAAAGAATAAGACGTAAAAAATTATTGCATTGAAACGTTGTTGTTTTTACTGTATTTCAGATTTGCCTGTTCTATGTATTTTAACACAATTTGACTTTTAAAAATATATACTAGTAAAAAAAGTAAAACATTTCTAGTTCAATGAGACATTTTTCCCAGGCAATTATTTTTTTCCCTTTGTTACATAAACATTTCATGACCTAAACTTTGATAATAATTTAAAAAGAAGCAAATTCTGCATCAATAATAAATATAATTTTTTATTTTATAAATAGACTCATAAAAAACAGTGTGCTTTTAATATAATATATATATATATTTGTTATCAAAAACGTTTGTAAAAATTTAGTAATATAAGCAATTTGGCATGGATTATATGGCAAGTGGCATTTAAAAAAAATATATATTTGTATAGGCCTAGTTGTATAAGTTAAAACTGCAGTTTTTTTCATATGTTCAATTAACTGCAGCCCACTTTGTTGAAAAAAGATTCCAAATAAATGTACTGTACAAAAGCTCCGTATTTGTAAAAACTGAAAGCTGATAAGTTTGGTGTGTTAAATATTTAGTGATACAGTGTTTATGCATAAAAAACATAGAGAAGTACATATTTATAAATACAGATAAAAAAATAAGAAAAATACAGAGAAAATAAGAACAAGAATACAGAGCGAAAATCGTGTCTGAGCCTAAGTTTTGTGTAATAAGGCTAAATATACAGTATTAAATTAGATGTAGAGGAAGGGATAATATATTACTAGGTACTGTATGAAAACATACTGCTCAATGTGATTCTCAGTTTGTATAAATTCTCTTCTTAATTACCAGTTCTCCGTTATAATTACAGAAACAGACAAGGCGAATTTATGAAATATTGAGGTTGAAGTATACAAACACAGAAGACGAGAAAGATTTTCAAGAATTCCGCTTGGATATAAAGAGGAGATTAAACATTCCATTCCAGGTTTGTAATTATTTAGTCAGATTTTAAATCTCTTTTTTCACAGTTTTAAACTTTTTAAAATAATATATTTTTAAATATGTTGATTGTTTTTTATCATACTATCTTGACGGAGTAAGTAAAAACAGTTTATTTTACATTTTGAGACATAATAAAAATCTATTTTAAAATAAATTATATACTTTTTTTCTGCATATCATAGTAATGATATGTTATACCTAACATATTAGAGAAATTAATTCTTTGAAATTGTTTCTTATTATCTGTTTATTTTGTTTAAATATGTTCAAAGGATAAATTTGTAAGTCATAATTATGATTCATAATAGTTCAAAGGGGGTAAGAGTATTTTGTAATATAGTGAATTTAAAGCAAATATTGTAATAATCTAGCTCAGTAATTTCCAAAGTGTGTGCCGGGTCACCACGGTGCCACAAAATATTGAATTAAACAATTCTGCAATTTTCTTGGAATTTCCAATTCTCGAATTTTTACGCCAACAATCGTGTATGATGACAAAATTCCAAGAATTTAGTGACTTTAACGCTTTTAAAAAGAAAAGTTTTCCAATTTTTCAAGAAAGTCAAAAATTTAGAAAAAAATCTGATGTAGTAAGTGCACCATGGAAAAAATTCAATTATTTAGGGAGACTCAAATCGAAAAAGACTGGGAACCTCGGGACTAGCTTAAATACTGTCCACCACTGGTAAGTGTGCCTCTGAAGAAAGTGGCGGGGTAATATTATTGCTGTGTTTATTGAGTCATCATAACAAAGTTCAGCTGAAAAAGTTATACTGTAAAATAGAAATCAGAGACTAGTTAATCCAGTAGTTTTCGGAGATTTAACCTGAAGTTATTCGTAAGTGATTGTGAAGTGTTTCTTTTTCTTTTTTAAGCAGGGCGCTATTTTAAACTTTTATTTTATTTTATTAGTGAGATTTAGGTGTGTTTAATTTTTCTTATACATATTTCGTAATTAAATTATTCATATGTTTAAATAATGGCGCAAAATATGCGTAAGAAAAATAAAGTCATACACAGTGAAGCCAGAGAATTAATCAGTAATATTATTAAAAAATGTGATAGTGAAGCAGTATCAAACACATCATCGTTTCCATTAAAACAAGCAACAAAATGAACTGCAAATTAATGCAGAAAGATTGAGATTTATTGCTAAAATTCGTCACGAAATAAAAAATACTACAGAAAATTTAGATAAAAAATTTTCTACTCTGGGGGAAAAACGTAGAGCACGAAGTGAAGAAAAAAGTGTCAATTGGTGACTTCGACAAAATTGTAATACTACATATAATGCAAGACTTTTATATCAACAAGAAAACTGTGATCTATCCCAAAATTGTTACCCATTGTAAAACAAAGTATACATTTCCCGTGGGGTGAAGATTCCTTGTTAAGAATAGTCACTAAAATAGGTTTCATATGGCGTAAATGTAAAAGTAAAAGAAAGGCCAGCCATTATTCATTTGCATTATAAATATTTAGTTAAATTGAAAGCCTTGAGAAATTTAGCAGAAAACGTACCAACAACAAGCTCTGTCAAAGCAGATATAGTAAACTGGTTGGTAAAAAAAGGGGTTCAGTGTGATATGACAATGAGAAAGGAACAACATATTCCTTTCTTAAATATTCATAAACCTAGGGAAAAGAAATGTAAATTGATTTGTACTTTGTACCTTGTAGCTACAAAGTTGTTAGGATCCCTCTGTACTTATACGATCTAAATCTTATCAAGTTAGCTTGAGCCAAAGTCAAAAGATTTATGAAAGTCAATAATTGTGATCATCTAAGCCTTAACAGTCTATTTCAACATACTGCACTTAATCGCTACAGTAACACGAAAAATAACTTACTGTCAAGTTACACAATCTTACAAATTAATTACATAAATTAGATATTAAATAGTTCCCTATAAAAAATTTCTTGTTCCTATATTGATTGTTATACCCGCAATCGGATAAAAACTAATGTTTTTACATATGTTAGTAGCGGTAGTTCTTAGAAATTTAAAGGTCTGCACATCAACATCAAATTCCTTACAGAGGCACAGTTCTCAGCGGTGGACAATAGGATTAAACTAATATTTAGGCTAATTGGAAAATAAGTAATTGTTAATAATTAATCATGGGCAACATTAGCAAATTAAAGTTCTAACATTTGTAAAACAACCAAACCTAGAATAAGGTTATAAACTCGTTTAATAATCTTTGATAAAATGTTATTTGTTTAAGATAGTGTTTAAACGTTCGGTAAAATGAAATTACATACTTTGAGTAAATTTTTCAGTATTTTTAAAACTTGTAAAAATCATATCTTAGAATGTGTTTATTTCTAAGGAATAAGACAATATGGTTGAAACAGCTGGTTAACACAGAGATGACAGACAGATAGGTTAATATTAATAGTTTGAATTTTTTTTAAAGACAATGGAATAAATATTAAATAAAATAATGGTAGGATTAAAAGTTTAAAATATAAATGTTAATAATCATAAAAACTGTAATTAAAAATAAGTGTAGCATTTGGCTCTACGAATATAAAAACATATTAAGCTGAAGGTGACATCCCAATCAAAGCAACATATTTTTGAATAAGAGTCAGTTTAAAATCGTCAACCCAACCATTAACCTTTGTGTAACATAGTAGTATTCAAAACAAAATTTTATAATTGTACGGAAACTCGTAAAATATAAGTCTAAAATTTTAAATCTAAAATGCAACTTGAAAACAATAAATAATTAGTTAATGAAAACCTTAGGTGACAGAACTACTGGACACAAATATGAATGTTGAAAGTTTAGAAAATTAATATGTGAAAAGGAATTATATATGTTTTAGTGATAGCCTACAAGCTTAGGATATAAACGGTTAATATTTTAATTAATTTCTATTGTATTGGCTTAGATAATTGAGTAAGTGGTAATTTTAAGTGCATGAGTAAAGTGATTATAATTGTAAATTTTAAATCTAAATATATCTAAGATCAAACTAAAAACCTCAAGATTAAGAGTGCTCAAACAAAAGCTCAATTACTAGATCAAAATTAAAATATTTAAGCTTGTAACTTAGAAAATAAATTAAATGATTGTTATTTTGATCAGTATTTATAAAATACAGATTTGTATTAGAAAACATATCTATCAACAGAAAATTCAAATTTGTACCAAATACCTGCACACTTCACCAGATTCCAGTCAGCGACTATCTCCTTCCTCTTGCATCGTCTGTGTTCATCTCTTTTTTCCTTGATGTCAGTAGAAATATTTGTTTCTCCCGCATTATCTTCCACTGATTCAGTTTTAGACTAATTATTTTTACTTTTCAAAATAATATCTCAATTATAATTTCAGAAAGAAAGGATGTGCTCAAATAAACTGAAAACGTTGATGGACGATCCACAATACCAAAAAACTTTCAGCTTCAATTCTACAGAACAGCGTTTAGAAGTTCTTGAAAAAATGTTTAACGAGGTTTTAGAAGAGTATCGGAAGGTTTTAGAAAGAATATCAGAAAGGCCTTTAAGTGATTGAAAATGAAGTGTCATCCAAAACAAATTAATAAAAGTTTGCTGAATGTTGTATTTTCATAATGAACTTAAAGTAACTTGTATAATAATAAGTAATGTATAAATATAAAATTAAACCTAAAAAATCTATAGTTGATTTTAACAAAAAGGTGAATCACTATTTCTCTTAATGTTACTTTTGTATTATTTGAAGTTATCATGTATATTTGTGTTAGTTATTTATTTTTATAGCAAATGTATTATTCCATACTAAAAACTTTCCGTTAAATTAAGATAATCTACCTTGTTGCCTTTTTTAAACGAGAATTTATTACTTGTTTATTATCTCTGCTTTTACCAAATCATTGTAAAACAAATGAACAGTTATTCTCATCTAGTTAAAGTTATATTTTCAGTGACATCGTAACTAAGTACCTCTAATAACTTTTATTTTTATAAATGCTACTTGTATGAAAAAACCATTATTTGCTGTAGATATTTAATTTGACAAACAATTCCCAATATATGTCAAACAGTGATAAATTTGTGTCAGTATTGTTGTTGTGAAAGGATTTTTAAAATAAGTGAACTATTAAATTCCAACTACTATAGAAAATTTTATTTCTCCTGTCCTACATTTTCTCTTAGCATTATACAGTATGTATAATCAATACTGTAAAGTTTTAACAAATTTCATGATTATTTCACTACAAGGGGGGAAAAAAGGAATGCAAATTACAGACAAAATCAATGTCATTTTCCGTGAAGAAAAAATAAATTCGGAAGATAACCGAATGGATAAACACTGGAGTTCAAGCAAAGCAAACATGAGAGTTCTAAATTGTATAACAGATGGTTGGTTTTTCATGTTGGTAGTTTGATTTTATAAAAATAACATTATTTATTTAATTTAACCTACAACTGATACAAAAATAACTGAGATAATAACAAAAAGAAATATAAATAAATTCAAGATGTCTGCTTGAATTAAAGAAAATTTTACACTATCAACCAGGAAAAAACCAGCACTACTTAAATGTTTTCAACAAGAGCACACCAGTAGCAATAGTCTTGCTGTTGTAGTTGCCAATGAAAAATAGTAAACAAGATCAAAGTTTACAATGTGATTATGTTGTAAATCTACAGTAGCAGCTGCTATACAGGAGAAGATGCACAACAAATATACTGTTCTTGTTGGCAAATTGCCATTGGAAAATGAATTACTGGAGCAGCCATCATGGTAAGACTCAGACCCTGGGCCTTGAGATGAGCACCAATTCTGACATCTAATGTACTTTGAGTAATTGTTAATATATATGTGTGTGTGTGCGTGCGCGCACACGCTTTAGCATAATATGTTCATAATTTTAATCTAATTTGTTTCAAACTTGACACAAAAATTTATTTTGTTAATAGTTTGGACAAGTTTGTTAACCAATAAAATCCGTTCAACAGTTAACTATTTTGTCTGAGAAATTTTTGTTAATTTGACACAATAATAATAATTGTATTCATCCTTAAAAATTGCATAAATTAGCATTTTGAATTTTCAAAATCCGTTGAAATTTCATTTAATTTAACAGCAATCAAGAGTTCATTTTCACCACAACTTCAAAGTTTAAAATGCTAATATTTGGATATTTTAATGTTATTTATGATGATAAAATCAAAGTTTCAAAAAGAGGTTAAGATTAAAATATACTTTTGGAAATTCGCTTTCAAAGCACAACATATGTGGGTAGCAGTTGCGTATGTTAAATGGACAGTTTATGGACATGTTGGCAAACATCTGATCACTGTATTTGTTAAGACAGTTTAATCAATTATTTGACTTTGTAATATTTTTTAATCACTATAAAATTTTGTGATAATGATGTTTATAACAGCCTGGGCAGGCGCAGGAAAATATAAGGATTGACGACAAAATTATTTAGGGGTAAAAACTTAAGGGCAGAAATACACACACACACACACACATATATATATATATATATATATATATATATATATATATATATATATATATATAATAAAACGTGAGGTATCATATGAAACTAGTACAGATATTGATTCCAAGTATACACAGTTCTTAAACATAAAGGGATTATATAACTATTTCAGTGCTACCAGACCTCCAAAAGTTCACTATTTCATGTTTCCTCTCTAATTTTAACATGTTCAATCTGAAAAATTTATAAACCTAGACTGGGTTAAAACAAATACGGGTTTTTTAATATTTTTATATTTATGGACCTCAACAAAAGTGTAACAAATTTATAAGGTTTCTTTTTTACGCTGTTCAACAATTTTTTTGCTGTTTGTGTAAAAGTAAGAAGAATACAATTTAAGTCATTTTTATATTTGGGCATCTAATATGTTTCAGAAGGAGCACTTAAATCGTAAACTAGATGTGGTACACTCCACGCTATGCGTTCTGAGTGAGTGACGTGAACTAGTCACTGAGTTATTCTTGTTAATAGTTTATATTTGAAAGAAGGTACCTTCAATAAGTGCTTGACCATTTTTCCTTTTACTTTGCTGTGTATGGTGAAATCCCCCTGAATGTGCAAGCCATTAATTTCCAGAAACTCAGCACATGAGACACAAGTCAACTAAAATGTCACACATGCACTAGCCATATAAGCTATTGGGAGGATTTTGGTGTGCCAGCGCCAGAATTTAATGAAAAGCACTCTGGTGAAAAAAATCATGCTTTTTGCAAGCTTCATCTCCAAACCTTAGACCTGTAAACGAATTACCCTATACCTTCGTGATCAGAGAAACATGAGTCTACTTTATTGGTATAATGTGCATAAATACATATAAAACACTATCTACTTTATTGGTATAATGTGCATAAATAATTATAAACACTATCATATATCAAAATTAATAGTTTATTGACTCAAACAGTCGTCTACTTCATCTTACATAAAACATTATGAATGACAACTATTTTAACATATACTTAAGTGCAGAAGTTCTAGTGTGATAATTAGGCTATATACAATAGGATTGTTAGCTCTCTTTTTCTGATCACAAGAGTATAGGTTAGTTTGATTACGAGCTTCAGGTTTTGAAAGTATACAGCTTTCTTCAATCACAAAGGTATAGAATAGTTCGGTTACAAGCTTTAAGTTAATAGGAGAGAGACCTCTCTTTTCCCTGTTCAAAAAGTTATAGGATAGGTTGGCTACAGGCTTGAGGCTCAGAGGGTACATAGGTGTACAGGTGTGAAAAAACAGCTCTTTTTTCAGTTACATAGGTGTAAAGTAGTTTGGTTACAAGCTTGAGGTTCGAAGGATATACAGCTCGCTTTCCCCGAACAAACCCTGACACAATACTTTTCAAAAAATTGTATCAGGGAAGGGTTTGGCACCGCTTTTGGTCCTACGTTCCCGGTTAAAAATTTGACCCCAATCTAACTGTAAGATGTATATTAAGGATGAGGGATATGGTTTATAATGAAATACTTACAAAATGAAAAATACTTTATAGTTATGTTAAATACAAGCACAAAATTAAACTGTCCTCTGCTGAACTTGAATGTGAAACTTACATGTAGGCATTGGTTGTATTTCTGCTGTTACCAAGCAATTTATTCCTAAATTGGCAAGAGCCCCACGAAGCAATCCACAAGTAAATGAAACATACTGAAACAAAAATTGCAAAATATAGTACAGGAAGTGAAATTTGTCAACCAAAAACAGTAAAAGGAATTTTCTGTTTCTTCAATATGTTTTATAAAAGATATACATCAGAATCTATATAGCTCCTTTATATGTTTTTTTACAGGTGTGGCTTCCATCCCTTTTCAATACCTACTAAACAAAAAAAAAGGCAGAAAAACCACATAATCTGATAGAGAATAACAATATAAGAAAAAAGATTATTTACATTTTTTCCAAAAATGCATATTTGTCTAGATAAACTGAACTAAAAATTTCAATTACTAAAAAAAGTATGAACTTAAACAACAAATTTTTAAATCTAGATAATTATAATATATGAATATTATTTCTCATTTTTTAATATATGAATATGCTCATTTTTTAAAATAATTAGTTTTTGTTCTGTGTGCATTTTCATTAATGTAAATTTTTGAGAATTTCTTTAGAAAAATTGTTTGGAAAATATTAATTTTTATTAAAAAAATAGATCACAAAAATGATTATAACAAAACAAAGGGTATGCATCTTTTAGATTTTTCTGTCTCAATAAAGTTCGAAATATATAAATGCTGAAACTTAATACTTGAGCATAAAAAAAAATTGTGTTTCATAAAAATATATGAATAGATAATTCAGCTTGGAAAAACACAAATTACGTTATGATTAGTATGTTGAACAAACTGATATGAGATATAACAGTTTAAAACAATTTACAAACTTTCTAGTTTGTATTTTCACATTTCTATTATATAGAATAGGTAGAGAAACCAGCAATAGCTGTCAATTTTTGAAGAATAATGTTACGGAATTATCTGAAACAGCATGTTTTAATATAACTAAAGGAGGCCACTATTCTTTTTATGCATAATATGTAAAACTTAAAATTCTCATAGAAGGAAATATAAGCAGAAACAATTTAAGGCCAGCAGAAGACCTTAAGAGCATTAATTTGGTTTTAGTGAACATGTGGGCTCAATGTTAATTCATTTTATTTAAATTCAAAGTTAGTTAATATGAATAACACTAGATTTGTTATTGAAAAAGTATACCATAGTCAGTACTATTGCAGTGAAGTTTAATTATATGGATTTTCAGCAATTTGTAATATTAGAAGAAAAATAGTACATTTCTAATAAAAAAATAGTAACTTTTTATATATAATGGTGGTTTATACTCTTAATAATCACGTTTTCATACATATGAACTTCATTATCAGAATCAGCGACCTCAAAAACATGACTACAGTATTTGTTGCAATTTATTTGTAATATATGAGTTATTAACTTTTATTATTTAAGGGTGGGTTTTTCCCTAATTCTTTTCTTTTATAACTTTGGATATTATAATTAGAATCAGTGATATAAAAAAGATAAGTATATGAAATTTGAACAATTTATTTGAAATACTAAAAGTCACAAGTATTTAAATTAGTGAAGGTAGCCACAAATTAAATAGCCTATTTAATTTCTTATTTGTAAATGTTTCTCTTAGAGACAAAATATGACACATTCAATCAACTTATGTTAATGTTTTTGCAAACATTCTTTGGATATAGTTTTTCAACCATTATCGAAATTAAAACAAAACATTTACCTTAGGCGCTGACTCTAAGTATTGTGATCCTGAAGAAATTTTGCTCAGAAACCTAAATGCATTGTCTTGCAGAACGTACACACCTTGATGGTTCGTTCTTAAGTTATCTATTTGTTTTTTATAAACAGATGTCCAGAAGTCGGTGCATATAAATTTTAAAGTCTCCAATTCATCCTTAAATCTTGGCCAATCTTTTGTCAATCTAAAATTGTATTAAATTCAAGGATAAATAGCCTGAATAAGCAGAGTGGTAGTCATTAGTACTAAGCACTTACAATACATATACACCCCAGGTATTAATACTGTACTGAGCATTAATAAAAATTCAAGTGAAAGTGAAACAGAAATGGTTTCTATTTTATTAATGACAAGTAGCCCTCCACACTACACAGCGTTCACTTGTCCAGTATAAACAGCTCAGCTAAGTGCTCAGTGACATAAACCACAATAATATTTATTCAAGAATATAAATACTATAAGTCTAACTCTAAGGGCTCTAGCAGCTATATGACTCAACCCCCTGCCTGTTTTTACCTTCCATTTAATTACTATTGGAATCACTCATCATGATATATATTTAATGACTCGAATACTAATTTTAATTTTAAATATTAGTACCATACAAGAAATATTTAATAAAAATAAAAAAAATAGTTGACATTTTTATAATAATCTTGTGGAAAATAGTAAAACAAATATTAACCAAACATAAGATACAATGCTTATGAGTCATTATAATATAATGATTATTACATACATGATACAAAAACAAGCTTACATCAAGTTAAAAATATGTTGGGTGACATTATATTGGTAATAAAGGGTTTGTCAGTAGTAGCGTAAACACAACTGGTATTAGTTATAACCAGTTGTAGTACAAACAAAACTTTTACATTACAACCTGTTTATAATTTTTAGAATAAGAGTTTAATTGAAGTGGCGGGTTATACACAGTGTTTAAGCCTTCATGATATATGTATATTCTTGAGATATCAAATTTGTAAGCAACCATAACAACTTTTAGACATGTATATTTGGGTTTCCTCTCTAAATTGTTAGGTTACAGTTTTGATAAAATATTTCAAATGAGATATCATTCAATGAGGCATATTATAGGGATCTCGTACATCGTTTGTCTTTTAGTTCTCAAAATATATAGAAATATTAAAACAGCAATTTATTTTATAATAAATGGAAGATTTGAATAATGTTTAAAAACACATTTCAATTTTAGATGGTGGTTCATCATGAATTGGTATCTACATATTTAGCACTACCAATAGTGTGGAACTTCACTCACCTTACAAATTTTCAGTGCTTATTACTAATTAAAAGCACTAAGCTCATGTAAACAAGGCTTATAACTATTATATAAATGTAACTAATTCTTTGAAAAGTTTGAACTTGTTAATACTTCAATACAGAAAGTTATAAAACTATAAAGAAATTTGTTATACCACAAAAATAAATTATACTTTCCAGTACAAAATTCAGTATCAAAACATTAATCAGATATTTAACTGAGCTTAATAAGACATGTATAATTTTACCTTTCTATAATCCTGTACCCTGATATAAATCCTGCGTATTCCAGAGAAGATAAATCACCTTTCTGTAACATTAAGGTTCAGTACTGATCTAGTGAATACAAATGTGTAAATCTACACTTTCAATTCTATAACATTTTTAAGAAATAAATTAATAACAAAAGTAAGTACTGTAGAAAACTAATTTTCATTTCAAGAAGTTTTTTTTCAAATTACATTACTATTTGATTTTGTACCCTTATGTACACCAGCCGTACTCAACCTGCAACCCACAAAGCTTTTTTGTGTCGCCTGCATTAGCATAAACTAAGCATAATTTAAATAAATAAATAAATCATAAAACTCAAATTGTACTCTATTGCCCAATCAGAGCCAAAGTCACGATGCCTGGACAACAAAGCAGTGGTTGGACTTAGTTGATACGTCAATTGTTAAGTCATGGTCAGCTTATCTCACAACAATTCTGGAAGCTTCTCTAATCTTCCTCCTAGTCCAGTATGTACTGAAGCCCAACGTTAGACAAGTCAGTTTTAGTGTTTGTGACATTTATGTGCATATATGTTATTTTGTTTTGAGAATTTTTCTATTGTTTGGTGCAAATTATAATAATAATTACATTGGGCAGAATATATTGAAAAACAGAAACTATCTGACAAAAATAGGGTGTTTCAAGATAACTGGGATGAACACTTTGTTGTGCCTAACAAAGACAGTTTGGTAACTTGTCTGATTTGTTAAAAAAGTGTTATGTTAAAAAACGTAATATTATATGTTACTATATCCACAAAACATATATTTTTTATTGACAGTTTTCCTGTCAACCCTTCACTGAAATGGAAAAAAGTTAACCTTCCTCAAAAGTCATTGCAACAACAAAATGTTAAATCAGTAGCAATGATACAAGATGCTTCAGTAAAAAGAGCATTGTATGAAGTTTCTTACCTACTTGGTAACTACATGAAACCATTTACTGAAGCTGCGATTATGAAAGAATGTTTTGTTAGTGCTTCAAATATTTTATTTCATACCAATAAAGCTGTTTACCAATAAAGCCCAGATAATATTGTAAATAAAGCAAATGCAGCTCTCATATTCTACCTGCATATTGAAGATAATACAAAAACATATTTCTGGTCATTGATTGATGATTTGAAAAACTACAAGGACTTTAGCTTGGCTTTCGATTCAATCATTTCACCAACATCACAGTGTTCAGGTTTGCTAGACTGTACAGTACAAAATTCATGAAGATTTCTGAAATTTCTTCCTATGAAAAATCAAACCAGAGGTACAGATTTTGTTCATACAATTATAGAATTTTTTAGAGGAATAATACTGATAACAAAAAAAGGTTGTGTGTGTGTGTGTGTGTGTGTATGTGTGTGTGTGTGTGTGTGTGTGTGTGTGTGTGTGTGTGTGTGTGTGTGTGTGTGTGTGTGTGTGTGTGTGTGTGTGTGTGTGTGTGTGTGTGTATGTGTATGTGTATGTGTATGTGTGTGCAGTCAGAAAAATGAATTTGTTTCCCTACTGAAAAAAATTAAACAAATCTCTTTATTTCAGTGTATTATTAAACAAGAAAAGTTGGCAACACATATCTTCATAACTGAAGTAGATGACACGATGAAAACTATCATAAATATAGTAAACCAAATTCAAATTGTCTTTCTCAGGAATTTGGAACAATTGGACTTTTCATCTTGTACATGAGAAAACTCTTGTAGCAATTACAAACCTGATCTATCTCATATAGTTAAAAATTTATCATAATAAAAAAATCATCAATTTTTATTAATATGATTTTTGTAATATTGTTTTTTTTAAATATACCGTACACATTCTTTGATGATTCATAAGTTTCATTTTTTTGCCTTATTCCATTTGCACTACAAACACCTATTTTGATCTCTGCAGCCTGCATGAATTATGGAAGACAACAATGTAGCCTGAGAAGAAAAAGATTGAGTATGGCTGGTCTAGACTTATTTTTAAAAAATGTTAAGATAAGGAGATTAGAGTTTAGCTTACAAATATTTTTTTAATGCCACAAATGTTACAATACAAAATACTAATTATTACAAATATAAGAGCCGCCTCGGTCGTCTAGTTGATAGCGTACTGGGCTTTCACCCTGAGGACCCGGGTTCAATTCCCGGCCAGGGTTTGACATTTTCATACGCTATAAATCATCCCATCGTCTGCATTAACCCAAGTGTGCACAATAGTCAGACGTTAAACACAAAAAAAAAAAAAAAAATATATAAATATTAAGAAATATCTAAAATCTATTCATTTAAAATGTAACACACTGCAAAAAGCTAGTAAACTATGGGTTTAACCACAATGGCAAAAACAATTTGAGTCCAATCTTAAGAAAAAAGACATGTTAGGGAGTAAAGTTTGCACTGCAGGATGGTTGCAGCCCAGTATATTTACTGTTTAAGCCCAATGTATACAAAAAGGAGGCACCCTGAATAGACTTGCATTCTCTGAACTTACTAAAAGTAGAACACTAATATAAAATACATTAGAAAAGCAGGTAGAGTGTACACTGAATTTATAAATGAATTGTACTTCTAAACAGGGGATGCATCACAGCATTATCAAATTTCTCTTTAATAAATCACAATGAAGTACAGTACAGGCACATTCTTTTATTTAAATCTGTCCCAAAACAAAGCTGAACAGACTAATGATTACACTATTGTTATAATGGTGCTTTTAGAGTTTATACTGATTAACCAGGCTTTTTTATCCATTACTGGGGTACCATTATCCTAGTTAAGGGGGCGTGCATTGTCTAATGAATATTTGAAAAGCATAAATGGTTTCAATATTCAATAATTATATAAAATTATTCATATAATGTTTAATTTCATATAAAATATAATACAGACATAATATAACCTATCACTTTACATCACTAAATAATTAGCTTGGACCCTATAAATTATTCCTACCTTTGACGTTTCAGTAACATAATTAACTAGTTCTGAATGCATGAACTCTAACAATACTTCAACTGCACCCATTTGTCTTTTAATTTTTTAGTACAAAATTTTAACTGTTTTGACTAAAAATTCTTCCAAACAGAAAACGAGAAACAAAAATGACAAGAATATCGTCAGGACTATAAAATAAATAACATTTTACAGCTGATTGTTGTTAATCAGCTGTTAAAATGTCAAAAGTTGTCAAATTTTCTGTGCTAACAATATTAGTTGGAATAATTGTTTCAGCCATCTGTGTTACAGTCTTAGGGATGTCAGGTATTTTTTTAAAAAATAAAATACTTATCTACTTTATTTTATTAATTTATTTATGCTAGAAATTATCTTCTCAATATTGTTTAGAGACTTCAGACAAGTTGTTTGTATAAATTTAAGTAACGCGATGTAATATTAAAAAAACAATACATAAATATCATGCACAATGTTTTATTGTATAATCAATACAATTAACGTAACGAATTTAAAATCCGTTTTTAAGTATTTAAAATACTTTACTGCGAGGTATCGTATAGATTATCTACGTATTTAAATTTAGTAAAGATTTGTTCTGATTATTGTTTTAATAAATATCCATATTTGAATAAAGTAATGATAATAATAATAATAATTGTTAGCCAACTGTAAAGGATAATGGTAGTTGGTAACATAGTATAATCTATGGTTGGTAATACGTCTTTTATTTCTATTCACCAGTTCAGTTCCTGTTTCCTTCTTTTTCCAAAGTGCTTCACGTGTGAGAAATTTAGCACCATGCCTGTAAGTATTGTATGTTTTATCTTAGAATGACGGATAAACATATTAAACCGAAATTTTTCTAATTATTTTCATGCAAACAAAGTATGTAATAATACTGTATAAAAGTTAAAATTGCCCTAATCATAATTAATGTTTATATTTTATAGTCGCACAACAGATATTGCGGCATACTACGAAAGATCAGAAACATGGAATTAAAACACATTGACGAAGTATTATTGTCGTACCATTTGAGTATTTAAACAACTAATTTTACCTAGCAATTGCAGTTTCACCGAATAAAAATGATAATGTTATTACTATGATGCAATAACATGTAAAAATTAACAAAACAAAAAATAACCTTGTTTACTTACAAACCAACAAGTTTTGCTATGAATGGTTCACAGCTCACCTGTGTATTGACCAATTGACAATCCTTTTATTTTTGTAATATGATCATAGCCTTTGATCGAAAACATAACAAATTTGAAACCTATCAAATTTTAAAATAGGCTAATTTACTAAATTTTCGCTACTCCAACCTAGAGACTAGGTTTTTTTTTAATACAATATCCTTATAAATTTTGGTGTTTATGCAGTGTAGGTTGTTCTTTACATATAGTGATTTTTGAATATTTTTTTGATTTATTTTATACCTTATTATCTAATTAACACATTCACCTGCAGAAAATAATTTTGTTTAAAGATTATTTACAATTGTAGGCCGTTTTTTACGGAAATGTATTGTGGTGTCATTGCTGTTTGCATTGTGATGTGGTCATTTACGTTATTATTAAGTACATGTACTTACTGCTCATGCACTTACATATTGTGACAGCCATTACTAAATATTAAGGTTAATTCCTTTCTTCATTGGTTCATTCTTGTAATGAAAACACTGTTAAAATGGTGTCCGTTATTTGTGATTTTGGCAATTTGCCTCATTTTTTTTTAGGTTCACCACCTAACAACCGTGTCAACAATGTTAAAAATTTTGGTTTATTAAAGGTTTTTTTATTGTTTTAGCGATTAAAAACATGCTACCTACAGGATATCCATTAGTTCAGTTAAATAGCTTTTTCACTCAATTCCGTGTCAGTTAGGTTATTGAAAATTACTTCTTTCAAATAAAATATTTATCACGGAACAACCATGTTAGGTTCACCACTCAACAACTATGTTAAGCTAAGTTTACTAACAACAACCATGACAGTTACGTTACTAAAAAAAAAGTAAGGAGGTTTTTTATCGTTTTAATCATAAAAAAACATGTTACCTACTTTCCTTGTGTGGTTTGGCAATTTGAGGTTATGCGGTTCACTTTTTTATTTTCGATTTTTATCGTATTTCTCGTGTTTATTTTGGATTATTACTTTTTATCATGTAATAGTGTTTTAGTAAAAAAAAATACTGAAAAATCAAGGACAACCTACGCTGCATATTTACCTAAAAAAATTTTAATTACTTGGTAAGTAGAAAGACATGACCATGTTAATCATTAAGTTTAAGTTTGCGTATTAGGCCCAAGTTTTCCTTCATTTTGAGGCCCTATAGGCTAGGTAGGCCCTACTGCAAAAAAATATGAAAACATTAAAAGTTTTTAATTTAATTTCTAATATTTAAAACTTAATTTCAGTGTATTAGGCCTTGAAATTTGATTTATTAGCACACAGTATTATGCAACAATTGCAACCTCAAAAGTAGGTTGGTTTTAGAGATTTCTTTCATTCTGTGGCCTATAATAAAATTTTCAAATAAATACCCTTTCAGTAATAGTAGGCTTTAATTGTTTTTTACTTTTAATGTTTAAAACTTAATGTAACTATATTGTTTCAGTATAGGCTAAACATTATAAAACAATTGCCAAGTTAAATTCACCATTTTTCCTCATTCTATGGTCCTGTACAGCAAAAATATCAAAATTAAACCCTTACAAAAATTACAGTTTTTACTTTCGAATTTCAAATTTTTATTAGGCTAAAATTTGTTGTTCCATCGCATATAAAAAAGTTTTTCTGAATTCTGTAATATTTTGATGGGATATGTTTTAAAAAGTGTTATAATGAAGGCACATTTTTGATGATTTGGTAAAAAATAAAAGAATTTATTCATCTGTCGATGTTAATGTTTGATCAAAAATTCTATCCTAATATAAAAAAAAGTTGTCTACAATATTTTTTTTTAAGGCAAAAAGTATATTGAGGCTGTAAATGTAAGTGTGAGAGTGAAGTGTTAAAGTCATAAGTGTAGTGTTGTAAGTGTAAGTGAGTGTTAGACTTGGATACCACGAGGGACATCTAAATCCTCTCCATAGGTGCAGATAGTTTGCACCTCCCCTGTGGGGTTACAATAAATAAGAAGAAAAAAATTCAGAGGTAACCGGTTAATCTACTACGTATCTCAACTTGCGCGCCTCAAGGTCATAGGTACGTGACTGCTGTCTATTTGGACTGCTACTTATTAACTTGGACAAGCTTGTTACTCAGCAAAATCCATTTAAAGAAGCTATTATTATTTTTTAATTTATGACTTCTATCTTTTTCATGAAATTATTTTATGATTTCACTAAAAAAATCCTATTTTTTTAAAATCTGAGGTATACAAAATTAAAATATATCTATACTACGGGTAGACTCCTTCTAGTTTGGCCTAGGTTGGTTTTGTCCCGATGGATCGGCTGTTTAACTGAGCATAAGTCAGACAACATAGTATTTGGTTATTTAATGCCGACTTGTAATGCCAAATCTGCAACAGTTCCTCATTTGCTGCTTTTCATTCTTAACATGTGTTTTCTATGATCTGTAATTGAAAATAATACAATCAAATCAGTTGTCTATGCTACAGTATTGTTCATAATTGCTATGAATTTTTTTTTTAACGTCCGACTATTGTGCACACTTAGGCTAATAGCTGTGTGCGTATTTTTTTCAGTTTTGTTTGTGATCTTTTTTCCTGTGCACTATATTTTGTTGTATTTTTGAAAATTAATGTCAACACAAATACAGTATGTACATTTATAACTAAAGAATAAACATTACAAGCTCTAGGGTGTGTAGATAATGATAAATCAAGTAAATTATTTGAAATGATCTTAAAAATTAGTAAATGACACTACCAGGAAAATTGCTTTTTCTGTACTGTAGTAAATAGATTTAACCTAGTTTGTTTTCTTTACAGTGAGAAGCTTAAAACATTTTTTATACAGCCTTATAGCTAATTTTTATTTAAAGCCCTTCCATGTTTACTTGATTTATTGGCATTTATTTACTTTATTTGGCTTAGGGTCCAGTCCAACCTAGTGAGTCTACTAATTTTTACAATTTTCATTATATTTACAATTGATGCATAGTAATAAATCCCATATATTAAACTTCAGAGTAACAAGTTCAATGTTGTATCATTCAGCAAAAAAGTAGTAGGCCTATCACCCCAGTCATAAGTAATTGTAACTTGATTTTGAAACGTGATAATGTTTCAGATAAATAACTAATTAAGAGTCTTTTTTTATTATAATGGGTAATTGTTATTTAAATAATTTTATTATTAATTATTTAATATATTTTTTTTTTTTAGCTTGCAAAAGATTTATTGCATCCATCGCCAATTGAAGAAAAACGTAAACATAAACTGAAACGCCTAGTACAACATCCTAATTCATATTTTATGGATGTTAAGTGCCCAGGTTAGTGCAAGTTTTAGTTTTCCATTTGCTTAATTAATTATTACTACCTTAAAGTAATAGAGTGCCATTTGACCCTCAATAAGTTGTTTAAGAAACTTACAAAACATGAATGAATATGATTTGATTATAATATGCTATCACGGAAATTGAAACCTAGCACTAACTTTTATAGAATTTCATGAAGATTATAGAAATTCATATTTCTTATGAATAAATAGAATTAAGAACCAATTATATGGTGTATCAATTTCATAATCCGAAAAACTCATATTGGTGGGTACAATTAAAAGGTTATCAGCAATGTATAAGCAAAGACAATGACCGATGTTGTTATGACATATAGCCTAACAATTTTATATTTTTATGTATTTATTGAAATAATCTAAACAGCGGGGAATAGTAAAAATACTTATGAAATAAATATTTCAATAACATAATCAGTATAGATACATGCGTGGAGTATCAAAAAAAAGAACATTGAAGGAATATGTTAAACTAAACGAGCCATTTTGGATTGCAGTATAAAACGTAACAGATTGGTGAATCCTGTGCACATCAACACTGTTAAACAACAGATATGGTGCAGTGTGAGAGAGAAGGAGGATGTAGTTAACTAGCCTAGTAACAAATCAAGAAGGAAAAGATAAAAAGAATTATTTCAACAAAACCCAAAATTTAGCTAATTAAATCAAATTTACCAATACATTTATTTATAAATTCAATTTAATCAAGTAAAAGACCATATCTGTTGAGCGCAATGCAGTGATATTCTGTTTGAGCGATTTTGTAAGCAGTTAAAACTCTAAATTAGTGGGAAAGAATGCGTCATTTGAGAATATGTTAATAGAGTTGCTTTTAGGCCATGGGCAAGTACACATGTATGTTTGATTTCTGCATAAAAAAATTGTAAGATTTTTTTTGTTGTAAATATCAAGTAAAAGTGAATATTGGTAAAATCTACAGTAGTACCCTGATTTGCGAGTCAGAGTTTACAGGAGAGACTTATGGAAAACATTTTAATTTGTTCTATAAGAAAAAAATTGAGAGTATTTACCAATAATATGTCAAAGATGAAAAATGAAGGAAATTCATACAAATGTAATTATGCCACATATGTACACACAAGACAAATAGTGTTTATTTTTTTTAGTTCAGTAGTCAAATTTTGTCTTTCACTTCATTACCACAAGCACTTATTTTAGGACCTATTTAATTCACAAAAAATTGAAAACAGTTTTAAACAACCATTTCAAACTCGCACACAAAGACACTTAACGCTTCGTTAAATTTAAAAATCAAAAGTGTGTAATATTATAACTGTCTAACAAATTAAACATACAGTAAAAGAGTTGATGACACTAAGTAAAATTAGGTAGAATGACAGAAAAGGGAATAGGAGTGGGCATTCTGAGAACAGGTAACTAAGAAATATGTATAACTTATTGCCCTACAAAAACCAAACACCCGTCATTTAAAGCCTTATTTGTGTTAACTCAGCACAGTGTTTATTTCTGTAGCACAGCACAATGTTATCGCTATACTTACACATCTGCTTAGAAAGAATTGAACAAAATGAAAACACTTATAATATGTTTATCCCCAACCTAAACTGTTATGTTGGGTCATTTTTCATTCTCTGAATTAGACGGTTGTCCTAAAAAATTTTAGCAATATATTAAGATCTAATAGCTGAAGGGATAAATTCATCATTTCAATTGCAAATACAGTTCAGCTGTAGGTTAATCAACCATGAATCAATAATCAAATCATTTTCTTAATTTAGGGAATTGTGAAAGATCATGAAATATCGAAAATAGATGTCAGTTTCAATGAAAATTGATTTAATGCTAATCATTTCAACTGCATATCTTTGTTTCTTGATAAATTTAATTGTTGTTTATATTTATGTTTTAAGATTATAATTGATCATTGTATACGAAAGATATCTTAATTAATAGCAATAATAAACACAGTTTTTTTCAAATTTTGCCATATTGTTGATTGTCTTGTTGTTACAGTTAGTTATTATTTTTTAAACATTTCAGTGGATTATATGAATCTATGTTACACATATATTCTGTATGTATATTCCAAAACACATTTAACAGTAATTTGTTACAAAAATAAATGGGGATGTGTAATAGATTAGAGATTTATTAACTTAGAGAATCGTTTTTCCTTCGATGGTACTGTGTATTAACTTACAGACTACGGTTCCGTCAATGTGTTGTACCGTGTGTTTATGTTGCCGACGCAGCTGCTTGCAGGCATTTCAGTATCTTTACAGTTTACAGTTGAATATATTGTCAATACTATGGTCAACAACATATCTAAATGTTTATTTTTGACAATTATCTGTATAGAAATATTTGTGTTTTATCGAGAAAAAAAACCAAGTTTATATGAATTCATTAATTCTTAATTAATTCATTAATTTAGGGCTGTTTTCTTAATTCAGTTCAGATATGGTTTGAATAAAGCAGCCTTTAAACAATATTTTTATATTATAATTACTATTACTACTACATATGTAAATTAGTATACATTTACAGCATTGCATATAAGCCTTTAAGAACAAAACCTATCCAAATGAACTTTATATTTTAATAATATATCTTTCTTTAACTAAGCGAATTCTACTTGTTTGATAAAATATACTGAAGCACCTGCAAGCAGCGGCGTCGGCAACATATACACACGGTGCAACACACTTGACGGAACTATAGTCTCTATGTTAATACACAGTACGAAACCTCTATCTTATTACACAGGTCGATCTCTAACTTATAACATGATACTGTCGAAAGAAAAACAAATCTTTAAGTTAATATATCTCTAAGCTATTATATCTTCCCAGATAAATAACTTAACTATACAGTAATTATAAATTTTAAAACAAGAACTTAAAACTTACTAATGCAGAACAAAGATTATATTTCTAAACTTCTGGTATAAAACTTTATCATGGATAAACAATAGTGCCTATTCTACTTAAGAAAGAACTGTGCAAGGCAGTCATAATAGGTAAAAATTGACTAAACTCACAGTAGCTGAATTTTATTTGAAAACCCATATTCATAATACGAGGTACGTCCAGAAAGTAAGTTGCGTTTGGTAATAAAATTAAATTGTATACAGATACAGAAAAATTATTTATTGCACAAAATTCTACAACTCTTAAACTACTTTTCCATATAACTACCGAAATTTTGCAGGCACTTGTCATAGCGTGGCACAAGTTTTTGTATACCTTCCTCATAGAAGTTTGCCGCCTGTATCTTCAACCAGTTTCAGCTCTTTTTCTTTCAGCTCTTCGTCATTTTTGATGTGTTGACCGCCAAGGAAAGACTTGAGATGTAAGAACAGATGAAAATCGCTAGGAGCAAGGTCAGGGCTGTACGGGGGATGGTCAAACACGTCCCGGCCAAATCCCTGTAGGAGGTTTTTCGTCACATTTGTAGTGTGTGGTCGTGCGTTGTCTTGAAGAAAAACAACACCTTTTGACAGCAATCCTTGTCGCTTATTCTGTATTGCGCTGCGCAATTTCCTAAGTGTCTCGCAATAAACATCTGCTTTGATTGTTTGACCACGCGGTAAGAAATCAATGAGTAAGATGCCTTTCCAGTCCCAGAACACTGTGCACATCATTTTTCGAGGTGTCAAGATTTGTTTCGGCTTAACCTTTGCTGGGGATGAAGTGTGCCTCCATTCCATTGATTGCCGCTTACTTTCAGGGGTGTTGTAAGAAACCCAAGTTTCATCTCCTGTGACTATCTGTGTCAGAAATTCTTCGCCGCCTTCATCATAACAGGTCAAAAACTGAAGTACACTACCCATCTGGTTTGTTTTGTGTTGCTCAGTAAGAATCTTTGGTACCCAACGTGAGCAAAGTTTACGAAATTTCAGTTTTTCGGTAACATTTTCATGAATTAGTGATCGTGAGATTTGGGGAAATTCCATAGCAAGAGCACTAATTGTAAACTTGCAGTTTTCCTGGATCTTGTCATCAATCGCGTGAACAACCAGTTCTTCTGTAACCAAAGATGGACACAAACTTAGTTCTTCATCGTGCACTTCACTACGTCCTTCATTGAACTGTCAGACCCATCTTCTCACCATTGAATCAGTCATCGCATATTGTCCGTAAACTTCGCAAATTTGCTGATAAATTTCAATTGGTTTCACTTTTCTGGCATTCAGAAAACGAATCACAGATCTGATTTCACAAGCGGGATTTTCAATCAACACCGACATTGTAAAGAAGCACAACAAAGCGTACGTGACTGACAGCGATCTCAAAATGGCGCATGTTTCTTCTCCTTGATACAGAGCATCTATCGCGCATGTTCGGAACTACGATCGCAGCGCTGCAGCGTAGAGAAATTGAAACGTAACTTACTGTCTGGGCGTACCGCGTATCACAACATTAATTTTTCTAGTAGTCTAATTTCCAACAGCATCACACAAATGATTCAGTACTTCTGAAAATATGATCTTTGCTTTGTATATAGAATAATTATTGTAGATATAGGCTCAGGAAGTTTTATGAAATAAAACAAAATATTCTAGAAGTAAGGCTGGATTCTTGTGCATAAATAAAAATGCTGAAATTTAATAAAAAAGCGCTGTAATTACAAGAATTCATATTAATCAGGTAACCAACCAAACTTCATTTCTTTAATACCAATACACGGTATAAAACAATATGTAAACAAATATGGTGTCTATACAATCCAATATGACATCATATAGCCTAAGCTGAAATGAAAGTTACAAATACAAAAAGATATCTAAAAAAAGCTGTGGGTAACATAGGAAACTAATAATAAATTCAGTATTCATGCATTGTCTGCTTTAAATACATTTAAAAAGGAAATTTGAACACAAGATTGGATTTTGACTTAATTAACCTGTTGAAATACAAGGAACCGGCGTATTTTGGCATTTCAGCAAATATGTACTACAGTTTGTACACTTAAGATTTTCGGCAACAATTTTAAAAATTTAAATTATTTTAATAAACAGGTATGAAGTTGAATCATTTGTACAGAATAAAGTCAAATGTTGTCAGATGTAGACTAGCCGCTATGTTTGCCTAGCTGATTTTATCAAACGGGTAGCCAGTCGCAAGATAGGTGCCAATCCAGATGTAGAAACTTTGTATGCTGTAGTTTAAAGTAATTAGATTTACGTATTAAATATGGAAACTATTTTATAATTTTCTTTATTAAAAATTTAAAAAATTCAAGTTGACTAAATTAGAAGGACCAAAAATAATGCATAACTATTATAAAAAATAAACTGATCAAAATCATATGATCAGGTAGATTTAAGATGCGATTTTTTTCGAAATTTGACAAAATTTTAATTTGGTATTTTTTCTAATGATACCATAAGTTAAAAAAAGGGATTATAATGGGTTCACATAGAAAACTATCTTCGTAATCAACTTAAATGAGGTTTTGTTGGTAAAACCTGGATTATAAGAACAAATTATAATAGCGTAATGTATGACATTTAATTAATATTATAAGTATTATGTAATCTGATATTAAACTTAGACAATTGTTTTAAAGAAAAGTTACAACTATAGATATTTAAAATAGCCTTCACTTCACTAATTTTATTTATTTTGAGGAGTATATATGTAGGTTGTAGGCTCTTCCTGTTAAAGTCATTGGATTAATTTGACACAAGGCTTAGCTTACAGGAAGCTATAGAACGTCTTGTCTTCTAGGTTAGGAGAAAGAAGGATGTTGATGGATCTGATGGATGTAAAAAGCTTTAATTTTGTCCTTGCTTTCTTCAACCAGAAATTGTGCTAGTCGTTAGCCATCAGTTATTTTCATAGATCATGATCATGCAGTCATTAATTTCTGTTGGTTGCCGTGCTGTTACTGATTCAGTAATTGATTTTTGTTTTTATTCTGAGAGGTCTTCACTCTAATTTTTGAAATATCAGTAAGATGGAAATAGTCTTGAAGTTCCTGAGTTCATTGTATTTTTTGACTCCTTTAGTCGATTTTTTTAATTATCTCACATATTTTTCTTGTCGTACAAATATAATATGATAAAAATATGTTGTCGTTTAGTTGTACAACTGTGAAATGATGTTTGAATTTGGCATTGCAAGTTCGTTCAAGCAGCTAATGTTTCACAGTTCCCCAAATAACATCGCACAGTTTTACATATGGTCTATTGTTATAGAATGCCGTTCAGAATCATTGAAGAAATAATTTTTATATGAGTTAACAGTTAACTATTTAAGGAAATGCCCATCCTGTCCTAGGTTTAAGGGGGAGGTATCTTTTCAGTTGTTTGATTGGGCAACTCAAAATATTTTTGTGGCAAGTGTACTGTATAAAATAATAATTTGACATTAATATTTGTTTTCAGGTTGCTACAAAATAACAACAGTTTTCAGTCATGCACAGAGTGTAGTAGTATGTACCGGTTGCTCGACAATACTATGCCAGCCAACTGGTGGTAGGGCGAGATTAACCGAAGGTAATTTATAATCCCTAACTTTTTATCTAGAGTTACATATCCCCATTTACAAAAGTTACTGTCCAAAGTAAGTATGTTCGCTTCCTAATAGGATGACTGGTAAGTCAGGAAAATAAAGACAGAATGTAGTAAAAGACAGACAAGCTTAGTTTTTTTATAACGTGTGTGTGTGTGTGTGTGTGTGTGTGTGTGTGTGTATATATATATATATATTTATTTATTTATTTATTTATTTTCAACAAGTTATATTTCACTTATGACACTAACCTACTATTTATATTTGGAGTTCTACTTTCTTCCTATAAGTGGTATAAAAAAAAAATAATAGTGATTGTGTAAGAAAATTGATTTTGATTTCAGTTAATAATATATTCATTTTACTGACGAGTAAAAACATTTGTGTGTGTGTGTGTGTGTGTGTGTGATATATATAATATATAAATTGTGATCAACTATTGTGCAACTAAACCTTTTAAGTATTAATTCAGCAGATTGATGCCCTTAGTTCCAACAATCCAGTAACTAACCCTACTTATTGGAGGACCCTGGAATCCTAGAAACTGACATCTCTTTGCCTTGCCTCCTGTTAGCAAGAGTATCACTATAATAAATTGTGTTCTGCAATTTTCTCCTCTTTACTGCATAACATATACATGGCTTCTCCATGGTACATACCTATCCTGTTCATGTGCACCCTCAGACGTCAGTACCTAGTAATGAGCCTCATGACTTTCCTGAGTTATATTCCAGCCAAGATATCTGCCTCCCCCCCTGTAAATCTTCCATGAGGAACCTTAATAAAGAGGGGCTTGCTATGGGAATGCCCATGAAGGTTATCCCATCTTGCCTGGTGTTGCTTGTTAATCCACCTATTGATAGAAGACCCGGCCAACGATAGAGAGATCCCTAAAGTCGGCTAAAGGCCAATATATTCGGATATATCAGTCCACTTTCTGGACTGTGCTTTCTCACTACACTCAAACACATACACAATACTGTAAACGTTTCTTTAAGTAATTACCATTTTTAAATTTGGCTGCTGCAGTTGCTTTTCTGTATTGAATACCTGTATGTTAGCTAATCACAGAAACAGTTATGGAAGCATTCGACCGTTTTTATGTCTGAGTATTTAAAATGTCTCAGTCAGTTGAACACTTTGCTGACTGAAATGTGTGCTGTGATTCGTTCTCTTACAGAAGATGTGAATGTGGCTGAAATTCATCAGCAGATCAATGAAATGTATGGAGAAACCACTGTGTGCGATGGAATAGTAATGAAATCGTTAGAACTTCTTAAAGATAATAAGACGAATGTTCATGATGAACAAAGCTGATGATTTTCTGTCATTACTGAAGAAAATTGACAAGTCTTTACTGATGACTTGATAAAAGAGTTAATAGCTTTATGATGTCATCTTTATCTAATAAGATTCTTAAGTCTCAGAAGTGTTATGAAATTGTGGCAGAATGTTTATTGTGAGTTATGCTCATGCTGGACATTGAAAAGCTTTTATTGAGGTGCAGAAAACCAAATGTTTAGCCAGTGAGTTGATTTACCTTGAGTGATACGTTATTGATGATTTTTTAAGCAAAATCATCACAAGCGACAAAACATAGGTGGCTTATGTTATACCGGAATCGAAGCAACAATCCGTGGAATGGCTGCATTTAACATAATCCAAGAAATTATAGTTCATGTAAACAATTCCATTCTGAAAAATCGTGTTTTGCGATAGGAAGGGATGTTGCTGCTTGTAGATTTTTGCTTCCAGGTGTTAATAAATTTTGTGAACTGTTGTGTGACCTTAACTAAATAGTGCCTTGCAATGCAAAACAAAAAGCGTAGCATGCTGCTTCAGGGAATTATTTTGCGTCATGATAATGCCAAGGTATACTTGTATATTTTTAATTTTAAAACTGTACAATAGATATCAAAAAATTTTTTTTTTAATTTCTAAAATTTTAAAATGCAAGTAAGTTTTAGTTTAACCCAAATTCGGAACCATTTTTGATTTGTTAAAAACATTATTTTAAATACATTAAATTATTTTAAATACGTTAATTTAAAATGCATAATTTTAAAACTTAAATTTATTTTTTAAATTTATTTTAAAGCCCTTTTTGATTAAATCAAAATGATTTCATGAAACATATTATTTTAATTGGTTGTAACATTTTATATGAGTTTATGCAAGACTTTTCTAAATTATGGTTTATTGCAATAAAAAGAGGTTTCGTTTTGAAAAGTAGAAATATTGACTGTAGTTTGAGTTTAACCTGTAAAATTGGGTTAATTTTAACCTACACACACACACACACAGTGGAACCTCGTTCATCTAACTTAATTGGGACCAGAGGTCCTTGTAAAAATACAAGTAAACTTACAAAATTGGCACATTCACATGTATGTATAGTACTACACTATTGATGACTTAATAGTGTTGTAATAACTGTTCTGTATTAGAGAGGAAAGGAATATACATTAGTAACAAATTGTCGCTGATGTAGTGACAAGGCTCACCGTCAGGTAAACAAGTAGCGTATCACTGGAATAGAGGTGATGAGATATATATATATATATATATTGATACCAAATATTGTATCGAAAGCGATATCGGAATATCCCTAGGCTCAGCTGAGCGTGTAACCAAAGTGGTAGGTAGCTAGCCAATACTGTCAGACAGACCTAAAAATGAAATAAAGATGTGGATAGTGATAGGTTGAGATTCCAGTATTATTTTGATACATGTGTTTTTTTAGTTGTAATTCGATTGAACTTATTCTGTTATAGGTTGTTCCTTTAGGAGAAAACAACACTAACACCAATCTTGGAGGAGAAGTAATTTTCATCCAGTTATTTCTTAAGGTTTCTTTGTTTTATAAATACGATGAAAATAAAGGTCTAATCCAAGAGGCTCATCATTTTTTTATGTATATTGTTTTGACTCCTTTCATAAGCATGTAGCAAAGTGCCTATCTACCTAAACAAGTGTAGTAACTTTAATAAGAAAATAAAATGTATCAGAAGAAAGCACGTTTTATATAACATAAAAATAACGTCAAATTAAAAAAAAAAATCAGTTGTGTAATTTGTACTAAATAATAATTGAAAACAGGTTTTTACTGAATTTTCTTTCTTCTGTATATTTTCCTTAACTATAAGTGGCTTCTAGTTACAAACTTTTGATAAGTATTAAGTGTTTTTAATATATTATGACAAAATTTGGGTTTTTCTGGGATAGTTTTCATATTTTATTTAATTTTTATGAAATTTGCCACAATTGTAGAAAATAATATGTATAAAAAGATACAAATGTTTACTATCAATAAAATGTTATTTTTTTATTTAAAAGAAGCATTTTTATCTTAGGCAATTTATGAAAATTTTGGTACCAAAACTAATATATGTAGAACTTACGTAATTATTTATAATATTTTTTTAAAGAATACACAAACATCGACTTCAGTCCTGTCATTTGGCACATACTAGCAAAAACTCGTGACAGTATTTGTACGTGTAGTACTTTTTTATCCCAATCCTAAAAGATTTAAAATAATTGCTGGGTGGTGGTATGTAACTGTGCCCAGTTGTGACAATTTCTTGTTTAGAAATAAATTTCTTAAACAATAGATGGAAGTTTGTGCACGAACCGCTCTAATGTGACACATCACACATCACAATGAGTGAACCAACAATTATTGACTTTCCAGATTTTATTTTCATTATTATTTATTTGTTGTTTAGCAATAACATGATGGAGCATCTCCATATTCAAACCAAGTGAAACTATATTTCATGTATTTGTTAATAGTGTGATACTTTGCCAATATCTTCTATCATTGTTGTTGATGTCTAAACATCTTCGTATTCAGTCAAGTGAAATTTATTTCATGTTGTGTGTTAATTGTAATACGTGGCCAGCATTCAGGATCATTGCTGCTAAGATCTCTAGCCTTAACCCATGAACCAATAAATCGGCTTAGGAAAATAACTGAAAACAGCCAAGAGCCGATATATGGGCCTCGCAATTACTATGCTAAAACGGCCAAGAACTTGTATATATCAGCTTGTTATTTTTTTGGTAAATACCAAGCTTATTATTTATTTTGTTTAATCAAAATTTACTTGCAATGAAAGATAAATCATCACATTATGTTTTTAATAATTAAAACACACAAAAAGTTTTTTATATTGAAGTAAAATTGTTTTAACTGACGAAGTCAGGTATTGCTTGGTTTGACAGCTGTGAGTTGTATAGAATAATTTTACAGTCAGTCGTGTATGAATAAACGAGTGTGTTAATGTTATTTTTTTTATAGTGTGTTAGTTTTTATTAATTTCAGTATTTGTTTTTAGCTCGGTTTGACAGCTGTGAGTTGTAGAATAATTTGTAAACTTGTACAACTTTGGGGACAAATTACGCCTAAATGTAACTTTTGTTTAAGTGCTCTAGACAATATACTTATCAGCCAATATTCTTGAAATTTTCAGTTTGTGCAAAATACATTATTATATTAGAAAATAACTACATTAACTTTAAAATATTTTTTTCAAATATATTTATAGTTCAAAATCAAAAAATTCAAATTAAATTTAGTACAGTACATATTCTTAAGAAAAAAATAATGTCAGCAGTATTTTTCTACTAGCATTTTTACTTAAGTTACTTGTTTTTAATCAACATCAAGGCAAAACTGGCCTTTTTGGCATACAAGTGCTACAAGGCCACTGGCTTTTTTAGAATAAAATATTATTTTCTTGCCTGGCCTTAAAAGGGTTAATTAAACCCAATCAATTTTGGTTTTCTAAATAATTAAATATATCATACAAAACCAGCAACTGTTAACTGAAAGAAGTCAGTTATTCAGAACATAGTTCAAATTCTATGTGGTCACATTAGGAGATGCTATGCATAACATAGAGGATATGCTACTTACTGCTTTCCACAAAGGGCATTGTTATGTAAATGTACAGAGGTTATTATCCCAAGTAATAAAATCAGTTCTGGAAATAAGGTATTAAGCAGATTTTGCCACTTGGCTACACCCTCTATATGGAGGACCAGTCTGGCTTGTACAGATAATATTTTTAGCCAGTCAAAAATCTGCATTTTAGTCAGCGATCTCTGCAGTTAGGAAGGTCACTGCCCAGTAAAAACTACAGACTGATTGCTTTAAATGGACAGGCAAAGGTAGAGGAAAAACAAATAAACGCATCGGAACAGTGCAGACTTTATACACAGATACTTGTGGTCGCTAGCGGTATTAGTTGAAAAGTGACCCAGGCAGCCTACATAGGTAGGGCCTTACAATTGACCTGGCTGCATTTACTTGTTTAAACAAGTGATGCTGATAATTGGATTTTAATGTTGATGGCTCATGATAGGATAACTTTACGTAACAGGTACAGCAGAAAAAAAGTATTTTTGAAGTTGATATGAAATAATATTCCTCCCACAATTGAGTAAAAGTTTTTAATGCAGTCAAAAGTATGTACAGGAAGACTGTCTAAACTCAGAAATAGAATTTTTGTGGGTACATTACATAAATAACCTGATTAATAATAAAGCACTATTTTATTTATGAAATGTGTACCGTTATACATTCATGGTATTAATTAACAGTGTTCAAGCATTGATAAGTCAGTTTCTAGAAGTCATACCCTCCTGTCTTCAATGACTTCCATACATTTTTCTTCCAAGTTACATTTGTTCTGAAAACAAAAACAAATCCCCACTTGTATATATGGCCGACTGAGCTTGGTTATTCAGTTACTACAATAAATAACTAATCTTAGTTTTGTACTTACTGCAGCATAGGCAAGTGAGTGTTTTCTGAATATGTGAACCACAAGTACAGTAATTGAAAATTATATTTTTTGTATCGTGGAACTTTAAAGGGACAACAAAAAATTTCGAATGAGACTAGTTTTATTTGCTTTTCAAGTAAGTGTTGCTGCCGATTTTTATCAGCTGTACTGTTTTTTTAACAGAATGTTTTTCTGATTTTAATCATCGAGTTTGCTGATGTCCCAATAATGGTAAAAAAAGTTCTTTTTAAACATCCAGGTCAATTCACAGTCCACAAAACTAGTATTTATTGAAACTTTTTTAGGTACCCATGCAGTATTTAAGTAAAACGTTTTAAGCACAGTAAGTGAAGCAACATTTCAGAGTTCTGGGAAAAAGGTTAATATTTTTGGTTGTTTTTGAAATTAATTTTTTACACATGCAAAACTTCAAGTTTGATAAAAGATTAAAAAAAGTCACATTCACCCTTTAACAAAGGAACTTAATTACTTGTGGTATTGTTTCTGTGGTTGTATAAGAATTGGTTTCTCATCATTTTGGGGACTTTCGTCTTCTTTATCTGAAGAAAAGGAGGCGCAGCCTGATTGTTGTTAACATCGGCTAAAATTCCTACATTTGTCAACTCCCCTAATTCTGCCAGGTCATCCTTCTGTACAAAATCCTTTCACGAAACACCAGTTTTATCAACCACATACTGGAGTTTTCAGCCAATAGACACAATCTTCCTAATTGTTGAAATTCTTGAAATGCAACGTGATGAAATCCAACCTTTTTGAAACAGAAATTATGTTTAGTTTCATTGGATTATTCAAGCACTGCTACCACATTTGGGCAGGTTGAAGCATGGTTATTTTAACTTTTATCCTGTTTGTTATGAATAGCTCTTGATGGGTGGTCCTGAACAAGTCATAGATAGAAATGTTTGAAATTCTTTATCTTCTTGATCCAATTGATTCATTTTGGAAGTCATGTTAGTAGGAGAAAAAATATAATATTTCCAAAAAACAAATATATTGAGGGCCGTTACATTGTCAGTAAGCAATCAAATCAGATGATTTTATTTGCAAAACATTTTCTGTAAATCCAACAGCTATTTTTCAAACAAATCATTTGTCATCCCATGGTATGGGCCACGTGCATGTCCCCCCCACCACTTGCCAGCTGAAGTGTGTCATCGGGTCAAGCTCAGACGTAGTGTTTAGTAGAAAACAGTTTGTAATGTTAGTGTTAGTAACTGTATCATAGTAATTACATCATTCCTGTATCATAGTAATAATTCCTTATATCTAACATTAATAGCGCTGTTAATTACTTTACTTACTGAATTCGCTCATTGTCAAAACGGAAACTTTTTATTTTATACTATATTACGTAAGTTATAGTTTGAAAAATTCCAGGGTTATTTTTTGTTTGAAGGTTAAAAGCAAATCACACTATGAATTACGTATCTACGGATTTTCCATGACAATTATGTGGTTGACTGTGAAAACGCACATCTCAAATAAAAAATTAACAACAAATGAAATAGCACATAGACATATGCCTATTATGTAAACAGTAAATTAAAACATACGTATTTCTTAGAACTTATGTTTCAACACACACACTATATATATATATATATATATATATATATATATATATATATATATATATATATATATATATATATAAATTATTAATATATAGATAACAAACTATTTTTGGTAATTAGTACAAGTTATTGTTGTTTACTGAATTTGTTACTTGCCTTCCTTCCGGCATCAGTGGATTTATTTCCGTAACTTCTTTTTACAGACTTCTTTTTATTTAAAGATTTAATCCTCATAAATGTACGAGTATAGACATAATAGGATATGGCAAATTCATCTACTGAAGAATACTTATTATTTAGTTTGTCTGCCAGATTTTTCATCACACCTTTTTCTTTATTTAGCCCATTCTCGCCATGATAGTTCAAAAAGTCCCTTTCTATTTTTACCACGACGTTCAACTATTCTTAAGTAGGATACATAAGGTAGCCTTTTGACAGAGTTGACAGCCAATCCATTTGATTATTATGATTTGTTGGAAACCGTATACAAATTTGTTGGATGACCATATACAAATTTGTTGGAAACCGTATACAAAAGTTGAGACGAGTTTTTTTTTTCTTTACGCTATATAGCTACCCAACATCTTCAGTAGATCAGAGTTCTCCTGTATATCACACTTCACATCATCTTCACTAGCTTGCAAGGCATTTAAGGTCAACTGTTCAAGCTCCTCTTCATCGGAAACCACATCTATTTTGTTCACTACACTGGTGTTACTTACATTTAATGATTCCTCGTTTTCTTTCACAGCATTTTGAATAAGACACACTGAGAGTTACTGATTCATCATCATCATTGGAGCAGTTTGCTGTTTTTATTTGGCTTATAGCTATGGGCAGAGGATGGTCATATACAGTAATTCGGATTTAAAATCCCTTTCGAAATCATCATCATTAAAATGAAGTGAACAGACTTTAACATTATCAAAATTAAAATGATCTGCTCGTTTACACGCATGAATCCACGCTTTTCTCAGGCCTTCGTCTTTTGGAATTCTGTGAAATGTAATTGATTTCCCTCTACAATTCTTATCAATATTATAGTAATTGGCAATAGCACAACCAGTCATTGTTATGAATACACAATTATACAATAGCAAACAAAACAAATTATGTATTTTTTAGGATTCAAAACATAGGTTACTTAAATCTTTTCTTACACTTATTAAACCTCGACCACAAAACACAATTATCACCTTTTATTTAAAACACCTTTTATTTACACAAAAAAGACCTTTTACTTAAAACACAACACTCACAAACACACCGAATCTCCAACTACATTTACAGAACATCGCATTGTTAAACGGGAAATTACATAAAGTAGCAATCACCATAAATAGAATTGTATTTAAGGTGGTAGCAGTGGAGAGTTTGATCCAGTGACGTCACGCGCGGGGTAGTCTACTGCGCACACCCACTGTAGCCCATACCATGTGTCATCCAAGCTTTTTTTTGTTTGCCTCACAATCAATAGGCTTAGATTTTTGTAATGCATCTTGGATTTGCTGACTTGCCAATCATTAGGTAAGCTCCTTTTAATTTGCCCCAAACAAAAGTGACATGGTCTTAACAAAGTTTGCCTTCATTGTACCATTATTCGTTAAGCACAAGTGTTTTATTCGGTATACATTTGAAAAAAAAGTTTTGTCTTGTCTACATTAAAAATACTTTTTACACTTGACTAAATTATTTTTGCAGTCATTAACTGTTTGCTGGTATACACCTGCACTTTCTTCATACACTGTTTTAAATCAAATATTTCACCTTTTTAAACTCACCAAGCCAGCCAGTGTTAGCTTTGAAATTGTCTTCCAAAATTTAATGAGAATTCCTCCACTTTACCAGTGATAACAACTGACAGTTTATCACACTACACTATCATATACACATGGTGAAACTTATATGTGTTGTACCTACCTATATTGACTTCAACAGTCACAATGATAAGCTACTCTGTCAAAAACAATAGTCTGAAATGACAAAGACAAGACAAGTGTCTCTTGTTTTCACCTTCGGGTGAAAACGTAATGAAGCAGTGTTGAACATTAAGAGCATATTGGTAAAACATGATTGAAACAATGGTAGAGCAGTCAAATAAAGCAAGGATTTATTACATGAAAATTCATCTTCAAAAATGTTGTCTTTATTGAAAAATTTTAAAAATACAATGTTTCAGAAGTCTTGTCTTTCTCTTCAAATGGATGTGATAACTGTATCGAGTACTGTTCAAAAGACAGTCCATGTTATATTGTTTTCCAACCACTTTGCATGGAAGTCAAAACAAGAAAAATGTAAGAAGATTTTTATACAAGTTACTAAAAAAGCCTTATGTATTAAAGCTTTATACTACAAGACATTTGGACTCTGAAAGGGAATATTTTAATTTCTTACTTTCATGAGATATGTAATTGAATGTGCATTTGGCATAATTATACTAAGTTTTATATTCTTTGGAAACCAATCAGAACATCTCCAGATTTGGCAGATGAGATCATTAAACGTTCAGTATATGTTTATTACATAATATAATAATTGATGTGAAAGGTAGCCAATTCCCTCCAACATTGAAAGTTTTAATTTCATTGGGCACTTCCATCATATAGCTCGTCTAAAATGAAATGGTTATGATGTTCAATGTCCTTTTGATCCCATTGAGACCTTTTTGAAAAAAGAACAATCATATTATCAATCCATTTCTTTATCTATGAACAACGATAACAAAGTTGTGAAAACAAACTTCCTTGAATGTTCTGCTTTGCTATAAAAACAATGTTGCATTTATGCACTGCGCTTCAGTATGTATAAATTATAAGTTTGTTTACAACTGTGCTCTTCGCATTCATCGCCCTTGTACTCGCTACTTTGTTTTCAATCTTAGAAGAAGAGAAATAGGCGAGCTATAAACTAAAAGTCAGCGGCCAGCCACCTCCAAGGCACTAAACATTTAGAGAAGGGATGCGCATATGAGCAGGTCAAAATGTTCATTGACCTACATTGTTTTTCAATCAATGTAGTACTCTTATAAAAGCACTGTTTATGTTGGCACATTTATAAATCTTTTGTACATTTTGTTAAATATACTCTTCATGATATATGACATGTAGTACAGTACATTTAATTCATTAAATCTAAGATTATATTACAGGTGATTTTATTAGATTGAGTTTTATAGCAGTGTCAGGGACTGACAGAAATATTGGAATCATCCATAATATAAAAATAAAAATGTTCAAATTATTCATGTTTGACTGTAATTAATTTTTTACATACTTCTGTGAAACAAGGTGGTAATTTGAAATGTTTTCTATACTTAAAACAAATTTACTGAAAATGCTGGCTTAAATTGTTCTATGTTCAAGTAATAGCCCAAAGAAGTAAATTTTAATTTGTTGTCTTTTATCAGCATGTTTAATTCCAAAGGAATTTGGTAAATTCATTAGGAGTTTATGTACCATACTGTTTATGTAAAGTAGTATCTTATATTTGAAAAGTTGTCTTATGCAACAAATTAGTTTTTAATGTAACCATCAGATAGTGCTGAATTGCTGTTTGACATGTTAACATTATTTTGTTTTAACTTATAGTTTCTCAATAGAGAGCAGCATTTACTTTTGAAATTTCAAGACATAATTAAACAAGCTTGTAACAAAATAGTTTTTATTGTAACCATTAGATAGTGCTGATTTGCTGTTAGGCACTTTTAATTATTTTATAACTATCAATAGTTTCTCAACAGAGAACAGTAATTATTTTTCAAACTTCCAGACATTGCAAGCTTACAACAAATTAGTTTCCAATGTAACCATTAGATAGTGCTGAATTGCTATTTGGCACTGTTAATATTTTTTTAAATGTTTAATAGTTTCTCAATAGAGAGCAGCAATCAACATTTTACTTACAAACTGTTAACAGCCATAGAGTTGTAACACAGGCCCCTATCTACGTTTATAGTTTAACCAGCAAAATATATTTGAGGACAAAATTATTATAAATACATTAAAATTTTTGGAGAACTATATTATATTTTCATGTAGTGTTATAAAGATTAACCTGAGTATTTTAATTTATTCATATTTATAAAACTCGCATACTGTATGTGTGCATAGTTAAAATATTATTTTTGTCATTCTTAATAATTTACCTTAATAGTTTTGACCAGCAACTAGACAGAAATTTCTGAATTAATTCCAATCTTAAAAAACATTAAAATTCGGGTAAGTTAATTTAGATTCTTTGTATTGCTAAATAAAATATTATTGTGATAACTATTTATATATTTTATTACTTTAGTTGTTGGTTAGATCACTAGATCCAAAAGCCAATAGAAACTGAACAAACCGATCTACCAACAACCACGCCATCTGCATTATTTTTTCTTGTGACGTCACAGTAGTTCATTATTTCCTGTGTGTGCAATTGACAGTAATTCTAGTTTGTTTAAACGAGTTTATGAAGTTTTCAGTGAGATAATGATTAATATGGAAACAGAAAAAGTTTTAGACGATAGTTTAAGTAATTCTCAGGTGAGTTAGTAAATAATGTTTAATACAGCAAGTCATAATATGGTTTATAAAATAAGCCTCACGGTCGTTTCGGTGCCTATACTCCTTCTCCCCCATCTTTTCAGTGAATTAGTAATGGCTGGTTTTGTGTAATGTTACAGAGTTTACTGTGCTATAAATGACAAATTTTCTTTATTTAACTAAAGACAAATTATAATTACAAAGTTAATTACAGTTCTACAAGTTTTTCTTGACGTTGTATAATAAGGTAGGTTATGATTAGGCTAATCCTTTGAGTTGAAAACAAAATATAAACTAAAATTGTACTAGTCACTGGTTGCAATAGTCACCTAGCCTAACATTTAGGCCTACAGTAAATGAATTGTTATCATGTTTAAACATTACATTTAAATTTTTGTGAGATATTTTTGTCTATAATTATATTTTAATGTACTGTTTATATTATTTCTCAACTTATAAAATTTCAAGGATATCTTACTCTATCCCTAGTGCTCTTGAGCAGTGTCATCAAGAATAACGTTTTTTGTTATTTTTTACTGTACTCTTCTTAATACAATTTAAAAAATTCTTGATACTCTCAAAAAGTGACAACTTTAGTGTTTTTTTTTAATTTGTAGGCCTTATCCATAAAATTTATATCTTAATATTATAGACAGTCTACTTGTTAAGGTTAGATTTGCAGCAGTAAAAAAAATAATAAGTTAACCATATTAGAATACTATTATAAATAGTTTATTTCATTCTAAAAAATGGTATTATTATACAAAATGGTATTATAAATAGTTTATAAAGTACCATAATAAATAATTAAGCTATAAATAGTTTAAATATTGCCTGTAAACTATATTTTCTCATTTTTAATGATTGTACAGAATAGGCTAGTGACTTTAAAAATTAGAAGTTTTTTCTTAAAAGTTTGTTTAATTACCTGTTTTATTAGAACATTTGGTATTTATGCTGTTTTAACAGTAAACTTGATTTTTAAATATTTGTTTCTTTTATTATATACTTTATTCAAACGAGATAATACATCTGCGGAAGATTAAATTTCTAATAAGTTAAGATTTTATACAATTTTTAATGAATTATATTTTGGCATCATTTCTGTTTACATTGCACAGAGCATGCTAAATGTATGTACGCCTAGTATGTGATGTCTTTGCTCTTTGTTACTCAGTAGTGTTTATTAATCGTATTGTATTCATGTTAAAGCAAAACCATGTTAATTTTTTCATGACAACTGTGCTGCGTTCTTACTTCCTTTTTTTAAAGTATTGTTTTTTATTATTAATAACGTGCGTAAGTGATCTTGAGGTTATGCTGGTAACGTTTATTATTCGTTTTTTTTTCAAACTTCCCCTAGTTTCGCATTTTGATAGTTTATATTATTATTTTTAGGCTTTTAATAAAGCGTTTTACCAAAAGAATTTCAAGAAAGGTTAAAGTGCATATTTATCAAATATTTTAAAATTTGGTATGGATTATGACGAACAATATCCAGGAATTTTTTTATTGAAAATATGTTTTTCTGAATTGGTAGTATATAGGTCTGCTTGTGAAACAACAGACTCATGAAGCAACATTGTAGCAATTTTTTGAAAAATCATTCAGTGTTGCATAGACATTAATATCCTACTAACAATACCCAAAAAATTGTTTATTGGAAATAATGGTTTTCCTGTAATAGGCTTACTTTAAGAAAAATTCCTGGCCAACTAAAAAAAAAAAAAAAATACACTAATAGTTTTTTTAAAAATCGATAATTGTAACCTACACGGTTGCTTTGTTTACACGAGTTTTTCAGATAGTTTTATTTCAAGATTAATAGATTGGTATTTAAAAAAAATCAGTAAGGCATTATTCTTTTTAGTTTGTTGAGAATTTTTTACATCATTAAAACAAAATGGTTATAATCAAAATGGTCTCACTATAATCTGTTTTAACCAAAAATGCTTTTTGAAAAGTCTTTAAAATGATAAAAACCGCATAAGCTTAGCTGGACCTATTGTGTTAAACCTAACAAAATAAATAAATTAAACAAATAAATGGAGCATATGCATATAAATTATAATATTACAGCTTATATAATTAATTAACCCCAATTAATTAGGTGTAATTAGTGTAGGCGTAATAAGACATCAGTTTTATATAAATTTTAAGTAGGCTTGTGGGTAAATATGCATTAGCCAAACTTTTGAATATTTTTGTATTTTTCCCATCAAAATGCTTTATTTCATGCTCACTTGTAATATGTAACACCAGTAACATTCAAAAAGTTCAGTTTGACTTTAGAATGTAATATTTTTAGTGAAATCGTTTAGGCTAGTTTAAAAATTGAAGTGTGTTTAAAAAGAAATGACTGGAGTATTTTAAAGAAGCATTTGAATAGGCTTCATTCTTGCCGAAATTATTATTAATTTGTTTAATAATTATCAATGTTTTGCTGCCCAGTGAGGTCCCGTTCATTCTATTTTATATTCTTACTCCTGTTGCTTTTCCGCTCATACAGAGGCCTGGCATTCATTGGGTACACTGGGAGGTCATCAGGTACCGGTGTTCACTCCATCAAGGCGAGTTTTTAAATTACTGTTTCTCTCCAAACAAGCAAACAAGCTCTGTTAATATTATTGTGAAAATAATTTTTTCCTAAAAAAAACCACACTACAAGGTTTTAGTCTATTTTGAGTGAAAAAAAAATTGTCAGAAATAAAGATGTTCTAGAACAGACGTTCTCAACCTTTTACTGTGTGTGTATTTTTAATGAATGTGCCTTCCCTTCTAATACATTTTTTTTGGGGGGGGGGTTGTAATTTAAGTTAGGGATTGTAATTTTTCAGTTAAATGGTGCTTTACCTTTTTATATGTGTAACTTTTCAGAATTTTTCTTCCATTCACCGATAGTTTACAGTAAATTATATATAGTAATTTTGTATTAAATGTAATTTTCAGTTATTGTTTTAAGTAATATACTTCCATTTTATTTTTGAGCCGCCTCGGTGGCCTAGTGGATAGCGTACTAGGCTTTCACACCGAGGACCCGAGTTCAATTCCCGGCGAGGGTTTGGCATTTTCATACACTATAGATCATCCCATTGTCTGCATTAGCCCAAGTGTACACAATAGTCGGACGTTAAACACCAAATAAAAATATTATTGAAACTTAGAATTATTATATTTTTTACAAGAGTTTAACAATAAAGTTTAAAAAAAAAAATTATTAAAAACTAAAAAAAACTATTGTTGGGTGATTCACTTCCATCTTGTCAACGTGACAGCTGCATGCTCTAATTGCTTCTTTTGAATCGTGTGTTATATCTCGGTGGTCAGAGTAGCTGAGACACTGATCATCTGGTACATTTCTGATGCGCACCTCAAGGTCATGGTTTCAAGGCGCAGTAACTGCCATGGTGTTTCCCTTTCCATTGACACCTACCCTTCGTCCTCATTAGTCTAACTGGCATAAAGTTATAGATGTTAAGAAGAAAAAAGCCATGGCATGTAAGCTTCCTATTTCAAGGTTTCTACTAGTCCCTGATATCCTCGATGTCCCGTAAAAGACACGGATTTTATCAAGTGGTCCCAGATGTCACGGATAATACCGGAATTTAGAATTAAAATCCCCTTTTTCTCTAGAAAATAATAATTTCCTTCCTTTCTCAGTGATTTTGTAAATTGCAATACGAAATGCCGATAAATAAGCCTTGATAAGGAAAAAATAGTAGAATGTGCTTTATTAGCCAAAAATTCAAGTAGGCTTCCAAAAAATTTCATTTTAAGGTTATTTTATACCATCTAGTGTATTTAATCGTGGAACTAATATGTACGATGCCGCTAATGTCGAAGAAATTCATGGTCCCATGTTTTTGTAGTATATGTCCCCAAAAAGTCTCTTGATTTTTGCTTAAGGGAGCTGGTAGACACCCTGTATTAACAAAATATTGAGTAATTACAAAATTTTGGTCATTAAAAGATGCATAACTAAAAAAGGCCTGTAAGTTACCAAATTTTAAATTAAAACAAAATTATGATTAAGAAAGAAACCGGAAACACAAATATGAACCTAGATTACAGTTCAGTATTTTTTTCTCTTGATAGTGTGATAGCATTTGTAAATTTTATATTAAACATTTCATTTAAACCTCTTAAAATATTTAATTGAATTTGAAAAAGTAGTCAAATGTAATTAAAAAAAAATTTTTTTAGTGGTCTATACTTTGTAAATGTTTATAAATAGCTTCCTTTGTAAGTATGTGTAACTTTTATGAATCAACTTTCAACAAAAATAAGGCTGGAAGAACAACAGTTAAATGGATTTAAAAACAGCATATGACAATTTGTGTAGTCTACAAGTATAGTCAGTGGTTGAATTCAAAAACCGCATATAGGAGGTTTAAGAAAAACTAATTCAGTTTAGTAGTCTATTATGCATTTTAATATTTTAAGAAATTGCATCTGAAGTACCAGTTACCTGGACTCATTTAAAAATATTTCTCTTCTACTTTGTTTTGGGTTTTTTTAACTTAGCTTTGTTTAATGTATTGATATCACTTTACTGTTATGTCAATTTAAATTGTTTACAGTATTATCTGTCAACGTCTGAAAAGAATATTTAAATATTAATAAAATATCTGAAAGGATGAAGAAATACTGGGCGGACAGGAAAGCACGACACACTGAGCATTGATTGATCAATCGTCCCCCAAAGTGGGTGAAACGTAGAAGAAGAAAATATTAAATATTTAATCACACAGTTTTTTTTTATTTTATTAATTTTAAACAAATACTGCATACGCTTAAAACCTACAATCGGAAAGCCGTAAAACAGATTGTATTTAGTTCTAATATCCAGTTAAGGAAAAGAATATATACAGATTCTTGTATTTTGTTTTTGTTCTGATGTAATAAAGTTGAGGAAAATTTCATCGACATCGTTATAAGTGATTTTAGATAAGGTTTTTAGACATGAAAATGCTAAAAGCCTTTTTGAAGAATTAAAACTAACCTGAGTTTCTAAATTTCATCAAAATCGGTTAACGCGTTTAAATCACCAGATAAACGTCCAAGTACAACTAATTTGGACTTGGGAGACATGAAAAAATCTAGACATGATTTTTTAAAATTATCATACTTTATATTTCAAGGAAATACGATAAAGTATACATTTTATTATTTGAAAATGTATGAACGGAATTTTTAGAAACAATTTGTCCAAGCCATTATCACAACTAGTTTTTGTGTCATGTTGTTTTAGCTTATCGAAATGTACGCGATGTTCATTGTTGTTAGAAATTAGTGACCATTATATCAGCGAAACGAACAACGTGTTTCTGCAATTGTATGAATATGAAGGAATATTCTTGCTGCTATTGTATTCAGTGGATACTGTGAGACAATGAAACTCATATGCCTCTTTAATCAGCGTGTAACATAACCAGTTTATAACGCTGAACGCTGCAAACACCACTGCCTTTTCGCAGCGCCAAACCGGTTTGTCGCCGTCAGAGCGCATCCTGTATCCTGTAGTAACGGAACCACCGCGCCTGTCGGCGGCCCCGGATCAGATGATTCAACTTTGCCCATTACTGTGCGGTTACTGTAGGCCTGTACTTGAATACAAAAGCCTAACGACTTATGTTTTTGTATGTGTTGTGCGAAAACATTGCATAACGTGTTTACATTTAGTTATTTAAGAATATTTCAAGTTAGCATCGGAACACAACGTGTAGGTGTATCCGAAAGCTTTCAGCAAATAACGAACAGCTTTATTTTCGGTTCATTCCAGAACCGTGGCTTTTTGTTTAGCATTGACACCGACTTCAGTCATGAATCTTTACTGTCGACCAAAATCTGATTAGCAAAATTTTCGTTTCCCTCCTGGATTGCTCCGAGTAAAATCTGTCAACAGAAATCTTACGTTTTCGTTACGATTGCTGACCTTCTGCTTCTTGACAGTTTTCACAGTAGGCCTGGCCTGTGTCTGACTAGGATACATTTTAATTCGAATATTCATTTTATATAACTTCAACATCTGGTAGAATGTAATTGTTCGACTATTTTATGCAACTATTCGACAATTCGTTTTATGTAACTGTTCGGCAATTCGTCAAATGTAATTGTTCCACAATTCGTTTTATGTAGTTGTTCCACAATTCGTCGAATGTTCTTGTTCGACAATTCGTCGAATGTAACTGTTCTACAATTCATTTTATGTAAGTGTTCGACAATTCGTTTTATGTAACTGTTTGGCAGTCGTCATATGTAACTGTTCCACAATTCGTCGAATATTCTTGTTCGACAATTCGTTTTACGTAACTTTTCGATAATTCGTTTGGTGTAACTGTTCCACAATTCGTTTTATGTAACTGTTCGGCAATTCGTTTTATGTAATTTTGTTCGACAGTTCGTCGAATGTAATTGTTCGACAATTCGTTTTATGTAACTGTTCGGCATTTCGTCGAATGTACGTTCAACAATTCGTCGAAAATAATTGTTTGACAGTTAGTTCATTTTATGTAACGATTTATTTTTTTCGTGTATTTTTCTAAGCTAAAATGTGCTAAGTCGTTTGTACGTTTGGTAATATGTGTATAGGTGAAATGTTGCAGTCGTTCAAGGTTTTGTGATTAGCCTCGGGTTTTGTATTACCGCGTTCAGGGCTGTCGGCTGTCGAGGTTTGCTTTCACGTTTCCTGTCAAAAAAATCGCCACTCGTAACCCTAGTTTCGGTCAGGGTTTATTGTGAAATTTTATTATCGAATTTCTGTTGGGGAAAATAGCTGCTGTAACGGCCATAATGTTGAGACGCAGACTAATGACCCTGAAATGACCTTTATCTTTGCAACGCGTTTTCAAGGGTCGTTATGCCGAGGTCGTAGTTCATTTTCAATAATTTTTGAAAATTTAAGTAGGGCCTACTAATTTCTGCACACTACTTCCTAGAAGGCGTTGAATATAAATGGATTAAAAGTACAGCCACCATTATAAAAAGCGTGCTCGATATCAGATGTTAAAGTCTAAGTAATTGTACTGTTTGCCGCTACGAAAACTGCAGGCTACAAGGGCAGCGGGTGAAGACGTTTGAAAAAATATACAGTACTATTATCAATTTAACTGAGTTGCACACTTTGCCACAAGGTGCCTCCAGCAGCGAACGTTCACAAAGCTCTCATAAGGATTATCGTTCCGGTACGTTTATATTGAGTGCTAGAAGTGAGCATCTGTAGAGCACTTTTTGAGGTAGTCACTGTTTTTTATGTAATTGAGACTAGGTACCAAAATCGAGTTTAGTACCTGCTTTCATAATGACCGTTTCAAAATGGCGGTATACCAGATCTTATAAAAAAATCATAACTTTTTAAATTACACTTTTTGTAATGTAATCAGCGTTAAAATCTGCATAAACAACATTTTAAATTTTAGATTTAAATTAAAAATGAACCTGGTAACGGTTTTGCAGTATATTGTCGGTAATTTCTGAACAAAAGGGTTTCGGATATGTGCCCACTGTGCGCCAACGAGTTTTACACTACGTGACTACAGGTGTATACAGGGACGAGACGGATATTCTGATACCAGTGAAGTGTCGATACTTTTCGATACCTAGTATCGTCTGCATTAGCCCAAGTGTGCATAATAGTCCGGCGTTAAAAAAAAAAAATCGATACCTTGTATTTTTTTCTTGTTACTTTTAGTAGATCTGTACTGGTAATAAGGTGTCGGTAAATTATTTCGTTAAGCTTAAATACTAAGCCATACTTGAGATGGCTTACAAAGTACCATTAAACCATCCCGAGACTACCAAAGTGTAGTGTAGGCTGTAATCGCGTTCCTGACTTCGTCCAGTCATCCCACGAAACCTATATTTATATCCCACAAAGTCTGACGGGTAACAAATTAGGTTGTGTCCATATCATATTACAATTACTTGGGTTTACCTTTAATTACTGTTTATAATAGGTACATTTTATAATTATAACGTGTATTTTCTTCACGTTATTTTTGGTATTCCAGTATTTAATAAAATATTATGTACAGTACAGAAAGTACACTTTCTAGCCTTATGTGTGTAAGAATTGGTTTTACGTATTTTCGTTTATTGGTTTTGTCACGTACATACTACAGTATGTACAGTACAGAAAATACACTTTCTTGCCTTATGTTGGTTTTACGTATTTTCGTTTATTGGTTTTGTCACGTACGTACTACAGTATGTACAGTACAGAAAGTACACTTTCTTGCCTTACGTGTGTAAGAATTGGATTTACGTATTTTCGTTTATTGGTTTTGTCACGTACGTACTACAGTATGTACAGTACAGAAAGTACACTTTCTTGCCTTATGTGTGTAAGAATTGGTTTTACGTATTTTCGTTTATTGGTTTTGTCACGTACGTACTACAGTATGTACAGTACAGAAAGTACCCTTTCATGCCTTACGTGTGTAAGAATTGGTTTTACGTATTTTCGTTTTTTGTTTTCGGTGTACGTAATATTGTTATATTTTTGATATTCAGTGTTTTGCTTTTAATTTACAGATAAAATAATTTTTTTAAAGCGAATAGCACATTAAGGCTATTATTGCCTCCCTAAATGTGTGTGAGTGTATAAAGTTAAAGTCGTAAGTGTAGTGTTGTAAATGTAAGTGTGTGTTAGACTCGGGTACCGCGAAGGACGTCTAAATCCTCTCAGTAGGTGCAGCTAGTCTGCAACCCCCCTACGGGGATAAATTTAAGTATGGGTATATAAAATGAGCACATTATTCTTAATAATATTAGTCCAAATGTAGTCCGCAATCACTTTCTCTTACAAAATTCTGTTTCAACGGCTATCGGCAAGAAACTGAAATAGAAGTGACAGTAAAATCTTTATCTAAATGACCCGATTTCTAAAAGTTGATTCAGCAGTCAGAAAAAATCACATTTCTAATGCATATTTTAGTGATTATTTAGCACAGCCGATGCATTGAGAATCTGCAGTTATTCTCCCTCGCACTGGTATCTGTAAGTGTGTGTTAGACTCGGGTACCGCGAGGGACGTCTATATCCTCTCAATAGTTATGCTGTTGAGAGCTAGTCTACACCTCCCTGCGGGGCAGATAAAGTATAGCGTACTATATAAATTATTTATTAAATTTCTTTGATGTTTGCATCGTGTCTTTCGATACTTTTGTTCGATATCTACTAATATCGTTAATTCTTTTCGATTTCCCTGAAGTATAGGTACATTTTTCCGATACTAGTATCCAGTAAAATATTGATGCTTTCTTTTGATATTTCATCACCAGCTAGACAGGAACAACATTAAACATTACGCATTTGTCCTCCCCCCCCCACGTAGGCAGAGGGTTAAAGTATTTAGGTACAAAAAGGATAAACGAGTGTGTTCTCACTTCCCGCTTCCAAGTGCAATAAGGTTCGCGTTGGCCTGTCCTTGTACTGTCGTTTTGTATAGCAATGTAAGGGCGAGATAAAACAGCCAACAGACGAGACGAGAGCGGAACCATTGATCAAACATTCATCGGACATGCGCAGACCCGTAGACCTCCAGGGGAGTTGCAAATCAACAAGAAGGTCGTTGCTTCGTTGGTTTGGGTTTGTCTGTGCAGACTGCTTAAATTTATTATTAACGAATTTCCGTTGGAAAAATATGCTCCATCATGGTACAACTCAGTTTCTTGAAATGAGCACCGATCCTGACTTCTAGATCAGTTTTTGAAGGACCTTTAAGTGACGCGCTCGAGCACACTCATGTTCGCAATTTTGGTCCGATTTGATTCAAACTGGGCGCAAAAACGATTTGGGTAATAGCTTGGAGAACTTCGTTAACCTGCAAAATGCGTTTAGCTGTTTCGAAGTGACAGCTGTTTCAGATCTGTAAAGAATGATAACATTTTTTTAAATCCAATTTTGTCGTCGTAATTAGCGTTACAATTGCATAAATTAGTATTTTGCATTTTCAAAACCCGTTGAAATTAAGATATTTAATTTGACGGCGGTCAGGGTTCATTTTTGTTTTTTGTAGTATCGTTTGAAAATTTAAATGCTGATATATGCAGATTTTAATGCTAATTATGTTGGTGAAATAAGAATTTCAAAAATGATAAAGTAAATTATTTTTGGAATTTCGCTTCTATCACGTCATCCCGCGGGGGGGGGGTCATCCCTCGCGGTACCCGAGTCTAACACACACTTACACTTACGACTTTAACACTTTACACTCACACTTACATTTAGGGAAGCGATAATAGCCTCAATGTGCTTTTCGCCTTGAAAAAAAAATCTATCACGTCCGCGATACAGCTGCTTGCTGCTGTTATTATTGTAGAAAGAACAATAATTAGAGCGTTAGGCCTAATCATAACGGAACTCACATCGGTGTACTCCTAGTATCGGGGGATCGGAATGAGCAACTATCCTGATAATTAGAACTCGTTTACAGGCGTCATTAAGATTTTATATTTTCATTGTTGATTAAAAATGTTAATTTATGCAAGTTTTTACGCTGATTAGAATGGCGAGATCAGATCTGCAAATAAAATATTAGATTTTTGTTGTTGTTATTTTAAGACGAAAAGCACATTGAGGCTATTATCGCCTCCCTAGATGTAAGTGTGAGTGTAAAGTGTTAAAGTCGTAATTGTAAGTGTTTGTTAGACTCGGGTACCGCGAGGGATGTCTACATCCTCTCAATAGGTACAGTAGTCTGCACCCCTCCGGTATATAATATATTAGATATAAAATATTAGATAAAAAATATTATGATTGTTTCATATTTTGGAATCGCCACCGTTATGAAACAGCTGAACAGATTCTGCTGGGTGACAGATTGTCCACGTTATTACCGAAATCTGTTTTTGTGCTTCAAATCAAATCGGACCAAAATTTATCGAGTTTGACATCGGTCTTGCAGCCAGAACAACCTCGGAGAGATACGGTTCTGGCGAAATGTGGGACTAATGTTTCTTTATGTACAGGATGTCTTATAACTCTTGATACGCTTTTTAGAATTATTAGTCGAAATAAACACATTTTACAAAATACACACGAGGCTCTGCCTGGTGTTTTTTGTCTGCACGTCCATGTTTTTTACTACTAAATATGTAAAAACTACCTAACCAAACTTTGGTCAACTATTTATACTGATAGAGTCTAACAATAAAAAAATATTTATTTTTTTAAATTAACGTGCAGGTTTCAAAATGGCAGCCATTTTAATTATTTTAACGTAAATAACTGGAAGTCGAAACGTTTTACAAACGAATGCAAGCATAACTTTGTTTAGGCAATGTTATGACGAATCTAATGACACTTTAGTTTTTGAAATAGGTTTAAAAATAAACGAGTTGCAATTTTCGCCTGACCGGATACAACTCAATCTTGGGTTTCTCCTCACTGAGCTATTAATGAAACTAATAACTATTGCCAAATATATGAAATATGTTGATTTTCTATTTGCAGTACAGCTGTGACAGTATTTAAACACCTTGATTAAATTTTTTTAATTTTAAGGCGAAAAGCACATTGAGGCTATTATCGCCTCCCTAAATGTAAGTGTGAGTGTGAAGTGTTAAAGTCGTAAGTGTAAGTGTGTGTTAAGACTCGGGTACCGCGAGGGACGTCTAAATCCTCTTAATAGGTGCAGCTAGTCCGCACCCCCCCCCCCTACTGGGACACCTTGATTAAGCAAATGGTGAGGATGATGTCATTTCGAACAGTTATTGTAAATACCGCAGAATTAAATGGTTGTCCTCTTTTAACTGTTAAGTATAGTACAAAATATATTAATGTATTAACGCTTTGATTTGTTTAAATAAAATAAACGTTTTACCTAATTCTTACATTACAGGCGTGAACATGGTGTTCAAAATCATAGCTGTGCTGTACATAGAAAATCAACTGTTCCAGATATTTAGATTTGGATTTCATTGTTAGGTCGCTGTGGAGAAACCCAAGATTGGGCAGTGCCCGGTCAGACAATCATTTTTAGTAGGATTTTAAAAAAAATAACGTGTTATTAGATTTGCCATGACGTTCCGCAAAGTTATTTTTGCATATTTTTGTAAAACGGCCAGTTCTCGAGTTATTGAATTTAGAATTTGAAATTTGTATAGTAATTTGCAGCCAAACCCTGTGGCCAGAGTTTAATTAAAGTTGGTTCAGTAGTTTTTAAAATATGAATTTTTTTAGTAAAAATATATACGTAAAGACGAAAAACTAGGCACGAGGGATCATGTTTATTTTGTAAAACATGTTTGCCTGGCGCAGGGAACAAGTATACAACAACGCGTCACACACACACACACACACACACACACACACACACACACACACACACACACACACACACCTTACGGCCTCCAGCTAGGGGCATTGCTTCCTGCGTGAGAAGTATTACACAAGGCAGAACATGAAAAGGTTGTCGTAACTTTATCTTTTCTCACAAATTGTGCAACATCATTCATTGTGTGCCTGGGCCTGGCCTAATGCGATGCACGTTGCGGGTGTGAACGTCCCCGTATCCGTGCGCGGACATTAACACCTTATACAGTATGGCCAGAAACTAATCCATCACGCTTGAACCGTAAACCTCGCGGCGTATTCGTAATTAATATACAGAGCTCTCCACCACACCTTTGGTAACGTTTTCCTGCCATTTTAATCGGTAACTGTAATATTTACGACTAATTTTATTGTATGCTGTTTCTCCGTAAAGCGGTCAAAGTTATGATAGGTTTTGCCGTTCGGCCAGTATTGTAATACTGGAAATAAATAGCAATTACACTTTCAACTTAGACCCTGCCTGTATATATCTAGACTGGAAGTGAGTACTTCTAAACAGCTGATTTCGCACAATAGTTTCAATATCATTTCAATTGAGGTTGTGTTTATTGTGCTTGTTAATTTTAAAAACGTGTATTTTCTAAATTTGTGTAGTTTAAGTATTTAATGCATATGACCTATACCAAATTTTGAATGCCATAATCACAAATATTATATTTATTATTATACTTAGTATAACTGTCATAAGCACATTTTTTGTTGTTATTTTAAGACGAAAAGCACATTGAGGCTATTATCTCCTCCCTAAATGTAAGTGTGAGTGTAACGTGTTAAAAGTCGTAAGAGTAGTGTTGTATGTGTAAGTATGTGTTAGACTCGGGTACCGCGAGGGACGTCTAAATCCTCTCAATAGGTGCAGCTAGTCTGCACCCCCTACGGGATGCACGGTTATAAACTCATTAATTATTGAAGTCTATTATACTCAAATTCATAGTGTGTGTCAGTTACAGTTAATCTTTAAGTTGTGTACCTACATACGCGCGAAATTTAATACGAAAGTAATTTGCAAGAGTTGCCCTTTCCTGCATACATCTATTTTTTTTATAAAAATAATTAAATCATAATAGTGAAAAGAATACAGTCAGGCATGCCAAAAGTAGTCGCTTCTGTCGGCCAGTCCTGCACTGCTTAAGTTTTTTTTTAAGGAAATATTTAAATGCAAGACGCTTGTACAGTGTTTTCGCTAAAAATCTATACGGTTACCACTAAACTTTCAGCACACAGTACATCGTATAGTAAGACAGTAACATTAAAAGGCGGAGTGGTTAAGTTGCTGTTTTAATGTTATCAGTAAAACCAGCACAGTACGGTCAGGTAACGTGTAGGGGATGTTTACAGTAGCTCGCGCTAATCGAGTAAAGCCTACTGACAGTCCGGGTGGGGGAGGTTTGTCTTGGGCCAATCGATAGCAGGGATGTCATCCCCCCACAATCCCCGTCCCGACCCGTGTCCTCATTTTCCCTTTCTGCAAGCCGCGTCATATCGCGTATATTTTGTGTACAAATATGGCGCTACATCCACGGCAGAGCAAGGTCGTTAGGTTGTGAAGTACGTGGCGCAGAAGCAATGCGTACAATTTGTTTGGATTCGGTAAAATTTTCAGAGGTACAAAAAAAGCACTGAACATTGGAAAACGTTGTTTCCCATTTCAAATATCCGGTTTGGAAAATGCCGAAGGACTCGGGAAAATCGGTCTAATTTCTAGTGTGTGTGTGTGTGTGTGTGTGTGTGTGTGTGTGTGTGTGTGTGTGTGTGTGTGTGTGCGCGCGCGCGCTCAGTTTGGCAGTTTTGGTTCGATTTAACTCAGAGTTGGCACAAAAATCGATTTTAGTTGCAACTTTCCATAGTACCAAATTTTTAAAAAATCATTTTTTATTTTACACGTTTGAAAGGTTGATTTTTCCATGTAATCAGCTTTTAAAATCTGTATAAAAACAGGCGTTTTAAATTTAAATTAATAATTCGTGCAGTTTTAATGTTGATTTTATGATAGAATGGAATGTTAACATAACATAAGATAAACATTAATGTTGGAAGTCTGCTGAATGGAATGTTAACATAACATAAGATAAACATTAATGTTGGAAGTCTGCTGACACACGTTACTAGCCGAATTAGGTAATGAAAAGCATTAACTGCAAACAGTTTTTAAATTGAAGTTTATATATCAAGAAGAAGAAGAAGAAGAATTTGTCGTACTAAATTTTAGATGTGTCGTTAATGCAAGCTGGTGTTTGAGTCATTGACAGACAATCCGCACGCAAGTCCGGCCCCTACGGAATAAGAAGAGGCCACCCCTCGTGTTTCATTGTATTGAGGTCACTCCATCGGCAGGCGAGGCGAGTGACCCAATTCGTGTTATTTTCAGGCCGATTGCAAATAAATGCCCAGAAATAGTGCCGCTAATGGAACGAGATTACAGTCTATGGTCGGTGTCACGCACAAAGTTTCTGGCTTTATGGCCGCTCTTTTATACGGAGTCACCATTAAGTCTCTCTACCTCCGATACTTGCAGTTTTCGCCATCGTAAATCGACGACGATCGGATCGATATAGATTCTGTCGTTTCTACGGTAACGTAACTTAAACATTTCTGACTCATTCGAGCGGGAAAATATGCTCGAAATGTTTTGACAGATTATTGATTGTTACGTATTTCCGCTAGGTCAAGCGTACAGATTCAGAATATTAGTGAAACTCAGGCATGATGGGTAGCGAATTTCCAAAAGTCGCAATATTTCTTTATCTTATTTCGCCATCATAATCAGCTTTGAAATCTAAATATCATATATATATATATATATATATATATATATATATATATATATATATATATATATATATATATATATGATTTCTCGGAAGCCGCCTCGGTGGCCTAGTTGATAGCGTACTGGGCTTTCCCCCCCAGGACTCGGGTTCGATTCCCAGCCAGGGTTGGCATTTTCATACGCTATAAATCATACCATCGTCTGCATTAGCCCAAGTGTGCACAATGGTTAGACGTTAAACACACAACAAAAAATATTATTTCTCGAGTCAAAATCCCTATCAGGTGTCTTTAGGGCGGCTTCTGACATTACAAAACTATTTTGTGCTACAACTGTTTGTGAAAAATTTTAACATAAAAGATACTTTTAACTGTCAGGCAAAACGGCTTCATGGATGCGCAGCTTACATGCGCATGCGCGGCATCACAAATCGGACAATATTTTGAATATTTGACGAAGCTAACTTAATAATCCCGAATTGGCAATCACGTTATAAATGCCACTTTTTGCATAACATGCTTAGAATAATTTCAGTATTTACTTAAAAGTCATTAAACTTATAGGTTATGTGGTCCTACTGACAGACCACTGTCTCTGCCCGTCGTACAAGCATTTCGAATGCCAAACACATGTTTCGGACACTGTTTTTTACACATATATATTTTTGATTTCTCCTTCCATCGTGCATTTTATTATCGTGCATCGTTAATCGATCGCTTTTCGATTTATTTTTTAAACATGTTTCCCTTTCTTCCAACTACCATCCTTACCCAAACGACTACTTTTATTCAAAAGGCTGTGTTTACTGAAAACTTTCATAGTGCGAAATTTCGCACGGGCCCTCTGGTGGATCTTAAATACTCGACATTAAACCGTGACCGCTATCACGTTGATTTTCGTATTTTCAATGGAATGTGAACATTTAAAACGCTCATTTATGCAGGTTTTAACGCTGATTGTCAAAATATCAGATTTTTTGATATTCCACCTGACCGTCAAGGTGGAATCATATTTTTTAATAAAAAGTAAGAATGATAAGTTATGATTTTTTTAAGATTTGGAATAGTGGGCAATTTTAAACCTTTGATAAATATATCGGGTTAACGAACTTGTTCAAGCCCTTGACAAGATTTTTGTACCAAGTCTGAAACACGTCTGATCAAAATTTGTAAACCCTAGAGTTGTTCACACACACACACACACACACACACACACACACACACACACACATTCATTAATTCATTCTTATTTAAAAAGAAATTTGGATTAATTAAAAAAAGTATTGTAAGCTTGAGGTCAATCGGTGCTCATATCAATGTCCTGGGTTTGGGTATTAACCATGGGTGTTCCCAATGGAAATTAAATTGAGAAAAATTAAAAAATACCTACATAAATTACGCCACTTCTATCTAAACTTCACTTAAGTGAAAACGGCCTAGGAATAAATTTTCGGTATTGTCTGCGTACACGGAAGTGCGCCTATGCTCAGGTCGTGCGCACACGAAGGTTCCCTCACCTCGTGGCTACCGAGGGACACTTCCTTGCCTCGAGACCTTCGCAGTGTACTTGCATCCTGTTTGAGGAACAAACAAAATGTTTCGCCTTACCTTTTCTGCATGGTTTCGGAAGTGTGTGTGTGTGTGTGTGTGTGTGTGTGTGTGTGTGTGTGTGTGTGTGTGTGTGTGTGTGTGTGTGTGTGTGTGTGTGTGTGTGTGTGTGTGTGTGTGAGAGAGAGAGAGAGAGAGAGGGGTATCATTCTCACGTTAGCAATTTTGGTCCGATTTGACCCAAATTTGGTACAAAAATTCATTTTGATAGTAGTTTGGGCAGCTTTGTTAAGCAGCAAAAATCTGTTCTACCATTAAAAAATGGCGGCTATTTTCAAATCTTTAAAAAAAATACAACTTTTTTACTATAATGTTTTTTTTCATAATCTGATTTCACCATCGTAATCAGCGTTACAGTCTACATCAGCGTCTTCAATTTTCAAGTTCCGTCGAAAATAAAAAATAATGAATCTGACACGGTATGGGTTCATTTTTGTATTTCCAGTAAATATGGAAGTTTGATATGTTAATTAATGCCGATGTTTATTCAAATGTGGCATGGAAAGAGATTGTAGGAATAACTTAACTTTGGCGGGTGTGTTGCCGAGCAATCAGTTTCAAAATGGCGGATATTATAAATCTTAGAAGTTCATAATTTGTCAATTTTTTTTTTTAAATTGTTACTTAATAAAGGAATACGTATGTTATTATTACAGGTTATTCGAGGGTTCGAAAGTCTGTTTTTACCATCGCAATCGGTGTTCAAAACCGGATATGCTTATAAGCATTTTAAATACAATACTAAGAAAATTAATTTGACGGAGGTCAGGGTTCATTTTCGTAATTCCAGTGCGATTTAAAAAGTTTAAAATGCTGATTGTGTTCCAAAAACAATACTTTTAAATGATTTCAACTTACAAAGGTAATAACGTTAGAAATTCGCTTCCATCACGTCACCGTAACAGCTGTTTGCATCTTCGAACGTAGTTGACGGTGTGCATTTTGTTTGTTGCGTTGCATTGAAGGTATCAATTTCTCGCGTAACGTGATCGTTCAAAATTGGCATTGGTTCGGATCTACCGATGACGTAGCAGCTGACGCATCCGTGGCTTGCCAAGAATCGGCGAGAATTTTGTTGACATAGCTTCGTAGTCATCATTCTTTATAGCCTTCGTTGTGATAACTTAATCCAGAACCATTTTTCAGAAATACTTGTACCGTATCTAGTTACTTGTAGTGCAAAGAACAGCAGACCTCGCAGTGTATTCGTAATTAATGTACAGAGCGCTCCACGACAGCGCTCGTAACTTTTCCCGCCAATTTAAGTGGTAACCGTAATACTTACGAAAATGTTACTGGACCAACTTTATTTGGAAACTTATGCGCTTGTTCTTAAAATTATGGTAGCTTTTGCCGTTCAGCCAGTATTGCAGGAAATAACCAGTAATAGGCCTACACTCTCAACGTTGAATCAGAGCCCGTCATCTTCAAGCTGAAGTGAATGGGAGAAAATTTTACGCATAAGTATTTCGTGTTTTATACAAGGTTGCCTTCGTACCAAATTTCAAAACAAACGGCCAGTGCGTGTTGATTAAAACTACGTACACACGTCGTTAAATCAGAGGCCGCCATCTTGTAACGAAAATAACGTACCTCATTAGGGGTTTTTACTAAATATCCTCGTACCAAATTTCAAAACATTCGGTGAATGCTTTTGGCTGAAACTGCTTATACTCGTTTTTGTAAATCAAGAGTTATCTTGAAACGGAATTGAATGGGAATTAATTTTACACATACTTTGTTCGGGCTTTATACAAGGTAATCCTGTATCGAATTTCAAAACAATCGGTCAGTGCTTTTGGCTAAAACTGAGTAACAGACGCATAAACCAAATGCTGACCGGTCTAGTTGAAACAGTGACATAGGTTTGCTCGGTCAATTAGTAATATTGTTGTTGTTACTTGTTCGGGAACTGATAACTTAGCCGTATCCATCAGTCTGTGCAAACAATTTATAAAATATTGATTGACAAAATTTTGGTTTTATAAATTGGGCAAGTACAAACACAAAATTTCTCACATTCAGTTATTTTCACGAAGGAAAACCGGTTTGAAAGCTGCTGACACAAACACTAGTTTCGCCACGTCAGAGCGAAATTTTATCAAAATCTTTTGAACATATTTTAAGCAAACGCGTCAGAATTGACCGTAATTAATTCGGCTTTAAAATACCCAAACAAATCGAATTGGTTTCAGTCTCCGTGTAGAAAAATCAACTTGTGAAGCTTTGACAGTTTAAAAATCGAATTTAAAATCTCACTTCCTCAAAGTCGGTTTTGTAATTTTCGTGGTATTTAAGGACGATCCTGCCCGTCTTTGTCAGTCTAATGGACCTTAGAAAAGTTTTAACCGCAAAAATGTTGGTTGTTTATCAGAAATAGGCGTTTTTAATTTGTCTGGTTCGCAAAATCTGTTTGTGTGTTTTCTGTTTGATTTACAGTGGTGTGCGCAGCGTGGCTACTGCGGCACCCCCAAATGCCCCGAAAGAGGCGCCAAAGTGCCAGAAAAAAAGGAGGAAAAAGAGAAAGAAAAAAGAAAAAACTAGCTAGCCGTGAAGAAAGAAAAAGCTTTTGTTTTTGGGTGATAGAACTAAATTTTCAAAAAAAATGTAGGATTTGGATGGGGGTTATCTAGGGAAACAAAAAAAAGCGCCATTTTTTGTGTTGGCACCCACAAATTCAAAATCTTGCGCACGCCACTGCTGTGATTTATTGACGAGCCTCCGTCTGCATCCGTCCAACAGACATTAGGAAATGAAAATAGTCTTTGATTTGAAAGTAGTCGTGTATGGGTTCGCAAAATTGTCTTGTAAACATGGTTCTGGCGACATTGCATTTAGTTTAGTTAAGCACGTAGCGCAGTCTGCCAGGACTCTGGACATGGGCACAAGTAACGGGACCCGTAATCTCACGCTCTGCAGCAGCCATTGTGCTTGCTTCCTGAGTGACGGTGTACGTAATTTCCTAAAGCTGGAACTGTGATGGAAGCGAAGCAATCTAAAAAAATTCTTACCGATGGCGTTATCAGGGTAGTTCATTATTCTAAGGGGGTCCGGACAACCCTAATGTTAATTTGGTAAGATTCATGTTACTTTTTGTCAGAGTCCATATGAGGTATGCTTATGATTTTTTTGTAGGCGCCTTTAATAGCCTATGCTTATGCTATGGAGTAAGAGAGATGATGGTACAACTCTGCATTATGTATACACATTTTTTTAAAATAATTTAAAACTTTTACACTCTGTTTTTAAAACATTTTAACATCATTAATTTAAGTTGTGAGCGTACGATCTTAACTAAGTACGAGGTTTGTCCAATAAATACGCGAACTAAGGTCATAAAAACTTTATTTTACAAAATTTCATCTACATTGATTTTGTCCCCTTCAAAATACTCTCCATTCACTGCTATGCACTTATCCCATCTTCTTTTCCACTCTTCAAAGCACCCTTGGAAGTCCTCGGAAGTCAGGCTTTTCAGTCTCCTCGTCGTTTCTTGTTTTATTGTGTCCACATCTTCCCAATGCTGTCCCCTCATCACATTTTTGCATTTAGGGAATAGAAAAAAGTCGCAGGGGGCGAGGTCCGGTGAATAAGGGGGATGATCAAGGATAGTGATTGAATTTTTAGCCAGAAACTGGCGAACAATCAAAGCCGAATGTGCGGGTGCATTGTCTTGATGAAGAATCCATCCATCGTTTTGAGTCAAATGTGGTCGCACACGACGCACTCGATCTCTCAAACGCTTGAGAACGTTAAGGTAGAACTCAGAATTTACCGTTTTTTCCTCAGGAAGGAATTCATGATGAACAACACCTTTGATATCAAAGAAAACCAGGAGCATGACTTTGATTTTTGATCGGCTTTTCCTTGATTTTTTTGTTCGAGCTTCACCTGTTGATTTCCACTCCATGCTTTGCGATTTCGATTCGGGGTCATACTCGAAAAACGATTCATCACCAGTGATAACCCTATTTAAGAATCCAACATCATTTTCCATGGAATTTTTCCAGTCAGTAACACATTCGACTCTTCTCAACTTTTGATGCGGAGTCAGCAGTTTTGGCACGATTTTCGCACAAACCTTTCTTAAGCCCAAATGCTCGGTTAAGATTGTGTGCACTGTTGATTTTCCTAAATTTAGTTCTTCAGCTATCATTCGGACAGTTTTTCGGCGATCAGTAAGGACAAGACGCCGCACACGATCAATGTTTTCATGCACACAAGAGGTTGAAGGTCGTCCAATTCTTGCATCATCCGTGGCGTCTTCTCGACCTTCTTTAAAGCGCTTAATCCACTTGAAAATGGCTGTTTTCTTCATAGCATTATCACCATAAACAACTCTCAACATTTCAGCAATTTCTTGGTAATTTTTACCAAGCTTTACCAAAAACTTGATGTTAATTCGTTGTTCAGTGAATTGGTCAATTTCCATATCGACGAACAAAAAAATAATGCAAAACTAAAAATAACTCTACTCGCAAGATCCGCACAGCGTAACGTTCTGCCAAGCACTGACGGCTCATTGGGTCCCAGACAACACGTGAGGCCAGTGAGCGTGGCTTAACTCTCCGTAATGGCCACCATATTCGACCAGTTCGCGTATTTATTGGACAAACCTCGTATACTCACTACTTAAAAAACAATGAGGAAAAACTACAGCAAAAATTTCGGGGATGTGTAATAATTAGAGATTTATTAACAATAAATTGCCAAGCAGCGGCGTCGGCAACATATACACACGGTGCAACACACTTGACGGAACTGTAGTCTCTAAGTTAATACACAGTACGGAATCTCTAAGGTAGTATATCTCTAAGCTGTTACACCTTCTCAAAATTTCAGCTACCTTAATTAGATCCTGAAAAAAGGTACAAAACTTGTAAAATTTACTATTTCCGGAAAAGACCATTTAAAATTAAACTACCTTATGTTCAGTAAGATCCACTTGAATGTGTTGGTCTTGCCACAGTTTTTTCTACAACAGTTTTCATTGTATCTAAATCAAACTATTTTAGTGGCATTTGCTAAAACATCTAAATATCTGCTGATTTTTGGAGCACTGGGCAAGTTAGCTGCTTGCTGACCCTTGCCCTGCTGACAAAAAGGGGCAACTTTTATGTCGCAAGACTCATCTGTAAGGCAGAAGAAAGTTGAATATCTTCCACGTTCAAGTATATTACATTTGAAGAAATTTTAGCTATTCTACCTTACACTGCTTTAGCGGATAGTGGCAAATCTTTAATTTTTTTCAAGATTTCCGGTTTGTTTTTGAAATCACGAAACAGTTCTTCAGCTGCACATATGAAGCAATCTTTAGCCTAGTGCACATCTTTGCAATCTTTAGCACATCGGTGGCCTAGTGGATAGCGTACTAGGCTTTCACCCCGAGGACCCGGGTTCGATTCCCGGCGAGGGCTTGGCATTTTCATATGCTATAAATCATCCCATCGTCTGCATTAGCCCAAGTGTGCACAATAGTCGGACGTTAAAAAAAAAAAAAAAAAAAATAATAATAATAAAGCAATCTTTGACATACTTGCCATCTGTGAATGGTGTGCCTTTTTTGCAATTTCTAGTAATGCCGCGAAGCTTGCCAGATTAACATTTTTTTTTATCGTCCGACTATTGTGCACACTTGGGCTAATGCAGACGATGGTTTGATTTATAGCGTATGAAAATGCCTAGCCCTGGCCGGGAATCGAACCCGAGTCCTCGGGGTGAAAGCCCAGTACGCTATCAACTAGGCCACTGAGGCGGCTGATTAACATTACTTGTATATTGCGTCCAGTTACTTCCACGTTAACGTGGAACTTGATTGCTGTTTTTGTTTTTGGAGCTCGTCGACAGCTTTTTTCGTTCTTCGCCGGCTGGATATTCACTAGCAAACTGAGTATGTTTTGTAGTGAAGTGTCTCTAAATTTTATTTCTTATTGTGTGCGAGTTTTTCGTGGCAAATGGGACAAGTCGAAAGGCCATCTTGAGTTGCCATATGAAAGCGAACGACTCCGTCCAATACCGATTGAATTATCCATGCTCTTCTTCAGCTCTCTTTTTTTGTAGATGCCACGCTTGTGGTGAAGCTGTAATAAAGAATTTTTAAAATTATTATTTAGGTATCCAAAACAGCAGATGACAAGTTTTGCAATTATTTACTATGTCAACGTACTCGTATACCTACGTAAATACATACGAGAAGCTGGGCATAATGAAATATAATTTATCAAAAGACATTTACAACGATATTTCTCAATTAAAAATACTTACCTAAATAAAATAAATAATTCTCTAATAATTTAATTATTAAATAATTTAGACACGAAACACTGTTTGTCTCACTCTCTCACGTACTGATTGACTATAAGTACATAGTTTCGTCGCATCTGTGGTCGCCTCCCGTGTGCGGTGATCGCCGACTGGCACGGACTTGTCAGAACGTGTTTATCACGGCGCAGTCTGCACATTTTAGTTTTTTTTAAATGTTGGCAAATATTAGATACTTAGTTTACGAGTAAAGGCGTTACGTCCAACTATGCCGAAATCAATGAAAATTGCCAAACATATAAACAATCTAAAACTGCAAATACCTACCTACTTTGATCCTCAGAGTTCGAAAATAGGTTTGTTAAATAACAATTTATAGGTACTTACGCTTATAATTATTATTTTAACGCTAATTTTAAATAATAAAAGCTATAAAATAGATAAATAATAAAATAGATAATTTATTAAATATATATTTTAATAAAAAACACTTTCGCGGTAATATCCAACAGTAGTACTTTGTTTCTTTTTTGACAATTCTTATTAGGTATCTTGTTTGGAAAAAAATATGTATAATATGTATTTAAAAATATAATACTTATTATGTTACCTACCTTTACTTCGGTTTTTTTATTATTATTGTATATGTACATACATACCTTTGAGAAGATAATTCGCTTCTAACTCTTCTACTTGAAATAACAAACTATACGTCACAGCCAAAACACTGGTGAAGACGCCAAATTGTCTTGCTTCGAGAGTTTCCGATGGACTGACGACTAGTGATGGGTTGCTATTTAACAAACAGTCTGTTATTTTTTAACTGCTAAATGGTTTTAGCATTAGCAGACTGCTAATCACACTTAAAAATAACAGATAATAAACAAACTGTTAAATAACAGGGTTAGAGCACACTGCTAACGTATACTGCTAACTGTTGAACGTTGAAGCTGCTAATCTAACTGTTGAATAGCAGGGACATAACACACTGTTTCGGACCTGCTAACTGCTAACGTCTACTGCCAACTGTTGAACCTGTTAAACGTTGAAGCTGCTAATCTAACTGCTATTAAGCAGAGTCATGGCACACTGTTTCGACTGTTACAGACCTGCCAACTGCTAACTGCTGAACCTGTTTAACGTTGAAGCTGCTAATGTAACTGCTAAACAGGAAACATTGTCAGTGTTTCTTTCTATTAATTGTTGTTGGCTAATGTCCTGAGATTCAGATTGCATAGTAGTACCATATTTTTCTTTGTTAACTGTAAATTTAAATGAGGGTGTTTTTTTATAAATAATAAATGTAACACAAGTCGAACTTGTACTTTTAACATTATAAAAATATTTAGCTTAAAATTATATTTTAAAACATAAGAATTATAGATTAACAAGTAATTATTTGTCCTTCAAACACTTATTTTTCGATTTTTCACACAATTATAATTACAATAATATAGTATATAATAAATGACAATATTATTTTAAATAATGTGATTATAACAAAAATAAACATTGTCAGAACCATTATGATAGTCTATAATAAAATACTTGAAATAAAACATAACAAGAACATTTTAATTTATTAGGAACATGAATAAATAAGAGAAATCTAAAAAAAAGATAGGCCTCCATATATAGCCTACATGTATTAAAATACAATAATATTTTTAAATAGCATTTTAATTAATTACAAACATCGAACATGACCCTAATCAAATTAAAATTAATGTAAATTTAAATTATTGTTCTATCATAGGTTTAGAAAAGGGTGCTACAAAATATATTTCATATTACTTGACAGTGCGTGAAAGACAAACCGAACACAATTAATTGCATCTTTGAACTTAGCATGTTCATTGTATTTCTCATTATCGTCAGAGATTTATTCACAAATCCTATAGACAAATTAATAGTGCAGGAAGGGTAGGACAAAACGTGCCAACTGCATCTTCACTGTATTTGCTTATCTCAGCTGCCAAGATAAGGAATAAAGTAATGTGACAATACTATTTAAGCTGCGTTTTCCTGCTAAGTCGTTGTTAGCAATCTAGAAAATTAGCAGTTGTACCTGTTATTTTTAACTTCTAATTCTAATTAGCATTAACGGAATTAGCTGCTAAACAAAAATAGCGCTTTTGCCCATCACTACTGACGACTGACGACAGTGACGACGCGTGTCACGTGGGAGGGGTGTACAAGTGGCTGAGAGATAGAAACGGTGCCTAATCCTCGTTTATCGATTCGGAACGATTTGACTTTTTTTATATAAAAGAAATAATATTTGCGTATGGAACTAAAGAACCGCGGGTTTGACGACCCCTGGACTAGTCGAATAGTGTTAGCCTATTCAGTTGATCCAGCACGCTCGGTGTTCACTTTTCCTGAATGTGTGCACAATTCGTGGAATTGACATTAAATAAGTTCAGTAGATGTATTATTCAATTATTCAGTATACTGCAGTTTTTGATTGAGTGATGATTTTATTAAGAGATTAAGATTTTTTTAAGTTTTCTTGTAATTTAATAGTATCAGTCAGTTGTACGAACGGATCTGTATTGCTGCATCAAATCGAAGTCTTAATCAAATAGTGGTATTATAGCCAATATTTTTTTAAATTATTCATTTTTTCTAAATAGTCATTGTTTACCCGTGTCGACGTGTGTTTATTCATTAATTATTAGTTCAGGTGAAAAATCTGAGAGCGTTCTGGCTGTATGTATTACAGTGTTCCAATAACTGCGTTTGATTTTTTTCAAAATAGTCATTGTTAAAGCATGTGTATGCATTAGTTATTTGCTGAAGTGAATACTGTAGTATAAAGGGGTTTTGTTATCTGTGCTCTACAGCGTATCAATAACTGCGTTTATTTGCATTTTTTTTAAACACCACACTCATATATATTTAACCTTTTTTATTTTGTTCACTCACAAAATTTTATTTTTTCACACGAAAAGTAATAATTAAAAAAAAACATTTTAAACGAAATCCTTGTACTTTTAGGCTTTTTTAGTTATAAACTGTAACTTTTTTCTTTCGCATGAATATTGAAACGTACGTTACATACATTACAAAATTTTATCAGTACATTTCTCACAAAATGTAATAATTCGCATTTTAAAAAAAAGCCTTATACTTTTCGGCTTTTTTAGTTGTATACAACTTTTTTGTTTCTGTTTCGCATGAATATTGAATCGTACGTTATATACATCATAAAAGTTTATTCACAAATATTATCACACAAAATTTAAAAATTCACTTTTTTTTAAAAAAAAGTAATATTTTTGGACTTTTTTTAGATGTAAATTATATTTTTTTTTGTTTTTTCACGTAAAACGTGTTACCGTAAAATATTTCAAGCAGGTGTTTAATATAAATTACTTTTGAACTTTTTCGTACTAAAATTACCAGTTTTTTTTAGGTCTACAATTTCAACGAATATTTCACATATAGAAAATTTAGAATTTGCTTTCAAGTTTTGATTACATATGAACCACATTTTCATACGAAAACTATCACATTGACATTTTGTGAGTGACTTTTATTAACTTTTATCTACGAGTATTAAACAAAGTGCAAAAATATGTACGAAATAATAAACATAAACATTGTGGCTCAAGAGGTACCACACAAATGCTGATACCTATCATCGGAGACGGTGCTTGCCTTTTCAACTCGCCTTCTTTCATCTTAGCTACTGCTAAGACTCAAGAAAGGAGTCTAGAGGTTCGAAAATTAGTTGTTTCTTATGTTGCTGAAAATTGGGACGATTTTTATTGGATGACGCATAATTTAAATGGGCACAATTATTGAAATTCTGCAGAATACGTGCGTGTAATGTCACAACATTCAATTTATGGAGGTATATGCGAATTGGTTGCTGCTGGTAAGATTTTTCCGTATTTGTTTGAAGTATATTACAAAAACAAATTATACACTGAATTTGGTGTAGACAATTTTCCAATTAAAAGATTGCGCTTCACGGGGTCATTAAGGTTAATCACGGTCATTTTGAAGTATGTTTACCTATTTCCGAAAGCGATGTTTTTACAAAATTCTACTGCATTTACTTTGGACTTACCTAATTTACATTTGAACAATATCAGTGGTTAACAAGGTTTTATGTCGAGTAGTCATGTTGATCTGCCCATTTCTGAAATTAATGTTTCAAATGAAGTCAGACTAGGCAGAGGCCGAAATTCCAAAAAAGACCTTTAACTTTACATAAAAAACAAAACAAAACTGAAGAACAGGGACAAAGCAATAGGAAAAAGCCAAATAAACAAGTTGAAGATCTAGAGCCCAGCACATCAAGAGATATTGTTCTAGTACAAGGAGAAAATCGTTCGACATCAGCTAGACCCGAAAATAAGATGTGCTAAGAGGGTAGTTGGAATTATGAATGACCTGAATGATTTTAACTCTCAAGATAGTAATAGTCGTATCAAGAAAAAAACGTAAATAAAGAAATAAGCGTCTCCAAGACATGAGTCATGGAGTAGCTCAAAGACGTATTTAAGAATAAGAAGATGAAAGGAATCAGCGTCTCAAAGACATGAGTCATGGAGTAGCTCAAAGACGTATTTAAGAATAAGAAGATGAAAGGAATCAGCGTCTCAAAGACATGAGTCATGGAGTAGCTCAAAGACGTATTTAAGAACAAGAAGATGAAAGGAATCAGCGTCTCCAAGACATGAGTCATGGAGTAGCTCAAAGACGTATTTAAGAATAAGAAGATGAAAGGAATCAGCGTCTCCAAGACATGAGTCATGGAGTAGCTCAAAGACGTATTTAAGAATAAGAAGATGAAAGGAATCAGCGTCTCCAAGACATGAGTCATGGAGTAGCTTAAAGACGTATTTAAGAATAAGAAGATGAAAGGAATCAGCGGCTGCAAGACATGAGTCACCGAGTAGCTCAAAGACGTATTTAAGAATAAGAAGATGAAAGGAATCAGCGTCTCCAAGACATGAGTCATGGAGTAGCTCAAAGACGTATTTAAGAATAAGAAGATGAAAGGAATCAGCGTCTCCAAGACATGAGTCATGGAGTAGCTCAAAGACGTATTTAAGAATAAGAAGATGAAAGGAATCAGCGGCTGCAAGACATGAGTCACCGAGTAGCTCAAAGACGTATTTAAGAATAAGAAGATGAAAGGAATCAGCGTCTCCAAGACATGAGTCATGGAGTAGCTCAAAGACGTATTTAAGAATAAGAAGATGAAAGGAATCAGCGGCTGCAAGACATGAGTCACCGAGTAGCTCAAAGACGTAATACGGAATCAGAAAATGAAAAAAATAGCGGCTCGAAGACATGCGCCAACAAGCAGCACAGAGACGGGCGGAAGAGACACTTGATTGTCGAGAACAACGACTTGAAGAAGATCGTCGTAGACATACTAGGCGTCTATTAGCACTCAGATGTAGCCGAGTAACTACAAAATAGCTACAACTACCAATACTCCTTATCATAGTTTAGGACCATTCAATGTAAAGTGCATTCATTGCAAAGTTTTGCACTTTCCGGAGGAAAGAGTATCTAATAAAATTCATCGTGATTCCTTTGGTGACTGCTGCTTGCCTAATAGGATTGATCTTGAACATCCAGAATTCCCAAATTCTTCTTCGACGTCATCCACTTTCTGTACAGTTTCAAAGAAGAATTCGTAATATAAACTCACGCTATGCTATGGCTTCTTTCACGGTAGACGATGACAGAACAATTAATAATCGAGGAACATATAGCTATATTGCAGCTCACCCGACTCAAGATTCTCAAGGTGTATTTGAAAGGCCTCAATATGGTCAGATATACTTTTTAGACAAAGAAGATGCATTCAGTGAACGAATAAATAATCCTATCAACCACGGTATCAGCAGAGATCTTCTTAATTTGCTTGAACATCTTTTAAGGTCTGTGAATCCTTTTGTACTTGGTTGTATGATGATGCGCGAAGTAGAAGAAGTAATACAATAATAACGCTGTTACGAAACTTGAAGGCTTATGCAATGGGACAATATTAATTGTCACTGAATTGTGTAACAATATTATCAAAGCAAAAGTAAACGTGGATGCACAATGCAAATACATCGATTTCCCGTTAGGCCAGCTTTTGTTATGACAATACGTAAGGCCCAAAGGCAGACATTTGTATCAGACGTGGTATTCCTACTAACAGCAGTTTTTATGCATGGAACGTTATACGTAGCTCGAGAGTTAAAAGGCGAAATGGACTGAAAATTCTCTTGCCCCCAGAAAACACTCGCCACACAAGAAATGTTATTGGGAAAGAAGTATTACAAGAACATTCGAATAATTATGTTCCGACAACAAATATGCAAATCGATGAAAATGTGGAGACTTGGAATTTCCCTGACAACTTTGAAGATTTTAATATTTGATCATTCGCATGGTTATTGAAGATACATTTTTTTGTTGTTTCATTTGCAGAGTTTTATAATGCTTTAAATATCACTATTTTTATATTTATTGATTTTTATCAGAGACTGCATTATACAATTTTTTAATACATGTTCATTTTTTACTGAACGCATCCACATGTATATACGATTGTTTTGTAAATATTTTGTACATGTTGTTTAATTTTATTATATTGAACGTCATTTAACAAAATTCTGAACAAAAGACATCAAAGTATTTCAAACAATTTTCAATTTTATTTTTTTTTTTAACCGACTATTGTGCACACTTGGGCTAATGCAGACGATGGGATGATTTATAGCGTATGAAAATGCCAAGCCCTGGCCGGGAATCGAACCCGGGTCCTCGTGGTGAAAGCCTAGTACGCTATCAACTAGGCCACAACACGTGCTGAGCTCGGTCACCTGGTACTATTTATTCGAGACTTGTTGATACTTTGGGCTAGATGATACCAAATATCGAATGTACGTTTTTAGCTGTAAAGAAGTACTAGTATCCTATAATTAAATCTGCATGAAAGGAAGTGTGAAGTAGGAACAGGTGTTGTATAGCTACAGTCAGCAGTGGGCAGTGGCCTGGGTTGTACTCGCCTACCCGCGTTCATTCTACTTGCATTGCATAGTTTGTAGGATCTATGCAGCTGTGCTTGTTAACGCCTTTCCTGTTTAACGTTTCTACATCTTCCTTTGTTTGTTTTATGATCAACGTCCGTAATTTATGCCAGTTAGACAGTCAGCTTTAACGGTAAAGGGTAAACGAACGGCAGTAACTGCGGCTGGAACTGACAACCTTGAATTGCGCAGTTTAGAGGTGAAACATACTGACCGATGCTTTAGCACTTCGCCAAGCTAGCCCTCATCTTCCTTTGTTCGTAGAACTGTTTGCAATATTGTTTTCAGCAGTTGTAATATATAGTTATATAACTACAGTAATTAATTCGTGTAGTAATTAAATTTTCTCTTTTCCTCTCCTATAATTTTCTAAAATTTAAAATAAATATTGTTTTATAAAAAATGTAACAGTTTTGGTTTGAAAACGCCGACATTTTGAAATCGGATAACGAACGTGTCCAAGCAATTTCCAGGGTCGGAAATAGCCTATTTTGACTAAATCTGCGAACGCACGCGCACACACACACACACACACACACACACACACACACACACACACACACACACACACATTGTGCAATATTGTTGTCAACAGTAACTACATAACTACAGTAATTAATTCGTCTAATAATTAAATTTTCTTGTCCTCCCCTATAATCTTCCAAAATTGAAAATGTTAATTTATGCAGGGTTTAACGCTGATTACTAAAATGAAAATTGTGGTTTTCTAAAAAGTTAAATATCAAGTTTTGATTTGATAACGCCGCCATTTTGAAATCTGGTAACGAACGTGTCCAAGCAATTTCCAGGGTCGGAAATAACCTATTTTGACTAAATCTGCGAACGTGAGAGTGTTCTAAAACGTGCGCGCGCGCGCACACACACACACACACACACACACATTGTGCAATATTGTTGTCAACAGTAACTACATAACTACAGTAATTAATTCGTCTAATAATTAAATTTTCTTGTCCTCCCCTATAATCTTCCAAAATTGAAAATGTTAATTTATGCAGGGTTTAACGTCGATTGCGGAAATGAAATTAGTTTCTTCAAAAAGTGTAACATAAAATAAATTTTGATTTGAAAACGCCGCCATTTTGATATCGGGTAACGAACTTGTCCAAGCTATTTCCAGGGTCGAAAATGCCTACTTTGAATTAAATAGGACTAAAACTGCGAACATGAGAGTGTTGTAACACACACACACACACACACACACACACACACACACACACACACACACACACACACACACAGCAATTTTGTTTTCAAAAGTAACTATAATCTCTTCTAAAATTGAAAATGATAATTTATGCAGGATTTAACGCTGATTACGAAAATGAAAATAGTGTTTTTCTAAAAAGTGTAACATAACGTTTTGATTTGAAAACACCGCCATTTTGAAATCGGGTAACGAACGTGTCCAAGCAATTTCCTGGGTCGGAAATAGCTTATTTTGAATTAAATTGAACTAAAACTGCGAACGTGAGAGTGTTATAAAACACACACACACACACACACACCATGACTAATATATTCCACTTTATTAGATTCGGTATTATCAGTAGTCTGCGATCCGGTTTACTAAGATAACGGCAACTGTTGTGGAATAAACCACACAGGCGTTATTTACGTTGGAAAACCACAGATAATGCAATCAGGTCAACAGCTGTTTCTGGTTTTCTCTTTGGACACCCAAAGAGAAATGGTTAACAAATCATGTATGCGTATCTGCGTTACATACTGTAATATTTGCGCTGTTTGCAGGGTAATTAAAAATGTCGTAAAAATATCATACGACTTTTCCTTATATATTCATAATTTCCCTGAAATATCGAGCAAATTTCTCAAAATTGTTTAATCAGATTTGGCTAAAATTTTGTTTACGTTCTTAAAGAGTCATGTAACTCAAGTATAAAATAAATTTATGGTTCGAGAATAAATCTAATAAAAGCGAAATAACTTGTGTTATTTTTTCTACTTATTTATTTGGTTAAATGAATTTAAGCAAAATTTAATCAAAGTCGCTGGTGCCGAGTTGAGAAAATCCGATTTTTATATTTTTTGTGTGTGTAAAATAAGGCGTCAAAAAAATAGTCCCGAAATATTAACGGATCTTTGCCCCAAATTTTATCGAAAACAATCAAATTTAGTTTCCAACGATGCACACACAAACCACTTTTTTGGATTCACGAGTTTTTAATACTGATAGTTTCTTCAATAAATTTCTTCACGATTTCCGTATATTTTTTTACTTTGATAGTGAAGTACTAATAATATATTATGATAACTTAGTTATAATGGTAACAAATGATACATAAATATTACCTCACTGAATTATTTAAATAAGGTTTAAATGTAACATCAGTACACCCGGATAAGTTGTAGCCAAAAATCCGTTTGTGAAATTTTCGAAAAAAATATCTCGTTTCTCAAAATCGGTTCCGAAGATTTCGCCCAAACTTTAGACACTTACGAACCATAAATTTCTTTCATCAGCGAAAAATTTATATATGTTAGCACACTCACTTTCGTAATTTGACGCAAAAATCGGTTATGGTAAATAACTTGGATAAGTTGGTTAACCAGCAAAGTTTCTGATATTTATAGTCATACATTTTTTTGCCGTAAATGTTTTTTTGAAAATGTGATTTGCATCACGGTAATCGTCGTTAAAAACTGCATTAATTAGCTTTTTGACTTTTCAAATTCCGTTGTAATTAAGAAATTAAATTTTTGTCGGCGGTCAGGGTTCATTTTCATATTTTCAATGTAATTACAAAAAGTTCAAAATTGTAATATGAATGTTTTTATATGTGAGTTTGATAAATTTTGGTTTTGGGGGAAATAGCACACCATATGTATTATACAGAAGTTTTGGGGTATAGTTATTCCCAAGGCAGGGAAATGAAAATATTGGCTGTGTCCATTGTGAAGTTAAGAGTGGTCACCTTGACGTCAGGGTTAGGTGAGGTTAGGTTGGTGGCCCTGGTCAACAAGGAAGCCGCCTTTCTGAGCCATTATGTCTGCGTTAAGATTATATTTCTTTGTGCTGCAGTGTCAGTATAATCTAACATTAGTAGATTATATTCAGCAGAGAGTGGTTCGGCCAAATAAGCTATCTCAACCGATAAACACCCGGAAATCGGCTTAATATTTGGCGAGTTTCCATTGTAAAATGAGCTGTTTAAGAGACGCACCATGGACCTTCAATTGAGCACCGATCCTGACTCCTAGATTATGTTTTGAGAGGTTATTAAATTTGTGTGCGTGCGCGCGATCAGAATTTCATGTCTTTTTGCCTTAAACTATTTTGAAAATCTGATTTCACCATCGTAATCAGCGTTAAAAACTGCATAAATTAGCATTTTGAAATTAAGAAATTCAGTTCGATTGCTTTCAGGGTTCATTCTTGTTTGTGTTTTCAGTGTTATTAAAAGTCTAAAATTCTATATCTATGTATAATTCGGTCTACAACGTTCTACGCCGTCTTCCGATCTCCAACCTCCACCGATCGCGGTCCCACCACAGATCTTTGGTAGATCCCTTTTTTTTATTTCCTTTTCGACTCCCTCTCTTCAGCTCAGTCTCGGCCTTCCTCGTTTTCTTCTTCCAGGTGTTCGCCATTGCATGATTTTTTTGGGAATTCGCTCATCCGGCATTCTTTGTACATGCCCGTATCAAACCAGTTGTTTTGTTCTTATATCCTCTACAATTGTATGCCTTACGTCCATTATCCTCCGTATACTTTCATTTCTCACTCTCTTTTCTTGATCTTCCTGCCGCTCTTCTCCAAAAGTCCATCTCAGTAGCCAACAGCATTCTTTCTGTTCTGCTCTTAATTGTCCATACCTCACTACATATGTTATAATGCTTTTTACAATTGTGTCAAATTCTTTTTTTATTCTCTTTTGAAATGTTTTGATCCCACAACACCCCGTTCAGCATAGATACAGCTCTCCTTCCAAATACTATTCGTTCTTTAATTCCTTCACCTAATGTACCATCTTGTGACAATTTAAGTCCTAAGTACGTATAATTTTGAGAATGCTGTATCCTCCGTCCATCTTCTAAAATTATGTCGTATTGCCATGCCAATGCACATGCCTCCGATTTCCCCAGATTCACTTCAAGTCCCCACTTACTGTATTCCTCATATTAAAATTCTATATGAAGATTTTTAATCTTGATTTTATAGTGAAATCAGAATTTAAAAAAAGTAAAAATTAACGGATTTTGTAAAAACTAAGGCGTACTGTAACGGATTCTAGGACACTACTATGGTCCTAGAAAACCGTAACCCAAGCAACGAGAAATAATAAGTTCTGGTAGTGACGCAGCAGTCAGCTTCAAAACCGAACTAGACAAGAGTCAAAGCTCAAGGACGCCACTTGACTCCGTTTCAGCACGCTTTCAGTGGCCATACTTACATTAAAAACAATAGGTTAGGTTTTGAATGCGCAGTTCGCTCCGCCCGCATTTGGTGGCCTGACCTTAAAATTTGCCTAAGTTAGCATTATATATAAATTCTAGTTCCATTAAAAATACGGAAATGAATCTGAAATCGGTCATGGTTCCCTGTCGTATAATCATTGTAATTTGAAAGTTTAAAATGTTAATGTACGCTGGTTTTAATTGTGATTGTGGGATCAGTTATTGGTGAACAGTAAGCGTCTATCACCTGCCGCAGTTATTGTAGATTGTATGAATCCAATCGCGTCAGTTTGGCAGTTCCTTTCACTTTGTTCCGATTCGGTGCTTTTTGTCTGAATGCAACATTATAGAACCGTGGAAAATTTATGAAACCATTCAATAAAGGTCATTCACAAGATGTACTCCTAAAGGTACTTTTTGTATCTTACCCTAACGCCTATTATTAAATAAACGCACACTATTTCCATTTATATGACCATGTAACGCTGCAATTTGTAGTGGCAGCCATTTTGAAACGGTCTGGATTTTGTTGGAAAACAAGCTTTTTATTAAAATCGATTTTTATGCCAAGTTTGAGTCAGTCGATATAAATCAGCGTATTAAACACTCAAATTGAAAATAAGATTTTTTTAAATTTTGTGAACGAAAAACGTGAAAGATTATCATCGCCAAAAACAGGATCGGGAAGAGATTACCAATTATAAAATTATCCAATTCAAAGTAAGAATTTTCCAAAGTTCAAAATAATTTTCAATCATCCGCCTCGGTGGCCTAGTTGATAGCGTATTGGGCTTTCACCCCGAGGACCCGGGTTCGAGTCCTGACCAGGGCTTGGCATTTTCGTACGTTATAAATCATCCCATCGTCTGCATTAGCCCAAGTGTGCACAATAGTGGGACGTTAAACACCACACAAAAAAAAATTTCAAATAGCTCAAGTTTAAGGAATTAATAATAGCTAGTAAGTAAAACATCATAAAAAAGTAAAAAGATTAAGATATTTTCAATAAAATATTTTTTTTGTGTTTAACGTCCCGACTATTGTGCACACTTGGGCTAATGCAGACGATGGGATGATTTATATCGTATGAAAATGCCAAGCCCTGGCCGAGAATCGAACCCGGGTCCTCGGGGTGAAAGCCTAGCAAGCTATCAACTAGGCCACCGAGGCGGCTTAAAATATAATCATAATATATATTATGATATAATATATATTATGATATAATATATATTATTATATATAATATTATAAAATATAATAAATTATTATAATGTTTAAACAATAAAATACGATAGGGATGTAAATAGTCCCTGGAATAATAATAATAAACTTAATAATACGAAGTATTAATTATATTTTATAAAATATATTTAAGCGACGCAAGAAATTTATTACTCGGCAATAAACTAAGCATTATAATTTAAAGTTCCATTAAAGTACTGCCTAATCCACACAACCGTCGCAAGTTGCTTAAGCCATTACAATTTTGCAAAATACGTTCGATTGTGATGCGTGATTCACAAAGCTTACAAACAGGTTGGTCCCCGCGTCCCATCACAAATCCATGTGTCAAAAGGGCATTTTTTTTTTTCATTCAATAGCTTCTTAACATGCTCTAGGGGGTATCCCCGGGCGTGTGCCATTATACCCCCTATATGCTGCGCTTCGCATTGTACATTATTAACTTACTCCTAAACAACTTATTCCTAAACTTAAACCTAACTTAGATCTAATACAATGTTTGCAAAATAAACCAACAACCTCCTTTAATGCAACTGCCATTTTTTATTTAAACTCAAAGTGCCATTTTGTGTGCTTTGTTATACCAAGTGCCAACCAAATTAATTCTAAATCTTAACCTAACATCTTATATTTACTACTTAACAGAACATAATCATTTTATTGAAACCAAAAAGAAAAATAGCAAGTCCATTATAACCCACCGCGTTATTCTTGCGAAATTTTATTATTTTATTCTATTTTACCTGGACCATAGTGACAGCTATGCTCCAAAAGGGCAGTAGTGACCAATACGAAGACGTCTTTTTTTCTTCAGGGGGAAAAGCACATTATCGCCTAGAAAATAGGAAAATGAACCCTGATCGCTGTTAAATTAATTTTCAATGAAGTTACTAATTTTACGCGAAATGCGCTTTCATCACGGCTGCCTAGATTGCGTGATTATAAATGGTTTCGGCAGAATGTGGACTGTTGACGTAATAGGTGGACGATCCGCTCTGTCGGATATTTATAATTTGGGAAAGCAACGAGCTGCGCGCCAAGACTTTGACACTACGGTTAATTTTAAATATACAATCAAACCGAGATGAGCCGAGCCGAGCGAGCAGTGAAAGTAGGTTACTGTGTGTATAGTGCATAGTGCACGGGATTTTGTTCAGTTTTTGGCCAGCTTTCACTCGTTAGTGATTTTACAAGTGAAGAATAGAAAACCGACTGACTTTCCAAATCTACTGTACAGTTCAGTACGCGGTAAGTTTATATTTAACTTTCTCTTGCAACACGCACGTCTCGTAAATATTGTGTTATCTAGTTGCGTTGTGGTCACTGAAGTGGGCGACCACCACCATGGCATACGGAAGGTTAAAGGTACCCGCGGTTACACTGTCCACGAAAAGAGATTTTGAAAATTGTATTCATTTTTTAAAGCTGATTTCGATGGTGAAATCAGATATTCAAAAAAAGTGTAAGGAGTTTTGATTTTTTAAAAAGATTTGGAATGGCCGCCATTTTGAAACGGTTTAACAGATTTTTCTGGGTAACGAACTTTGGTTATGTTCAAAATCGGATTAAAACTGCGACCATTAGAGAGCACACACTGAGTGCAGTATAATACGCGCAAAATGTACATAATATTAAAGTAATCCTTAAAAAGTGATTTTTTTTTTTGTGTTTAACGTCTGACTGTTGTGCACACTTGGGCTAATTCAGACGATATAAAAGTGATTTTAGATTACGATCGGCATTATTTCGAGGTCCCGAGTGCAGGTCTTACCGTGCTGGCCGCTGCATAGCTCATTTTCCAAAGGAATAAGGTCATAAAAGAAGTGCAGGATCGGGAGTAAATTTGTAAAACAAAAATGAAACCTGGTTGAGTTTTTTCGGTTTACTCTCAAATCGTAAATTTCTTTTATTTCAAATTGGCACACCGACTAACGAATTTCCATATACGAGGTGTGTTCAGAAAGTAACGAGAATTTTAATTTTTTTGAACAAAATATTTATTTATTCTTCTTCATTGATGTTGTCGCCTTCAAAACTTGTGCCAGCGCTTCTTCCAATCCTCGAAACACTTCTCAAACTTGATCTGTGAGACAGCATTTAGTTCTTTCAGCGATGCGCTTTTAATGTCATATACGGCTGTAAAACGACGCCCTTTAAGGTTCTCTTTATTTTTGGAAATAGGAAAAAGTCATACGGAGCCATGTCTGGCTAATATGGAGGCTGGGGCATCGTTACAGTACTGTTTTTGGCCAAAAATTAACGAACAAGCGATGAAGTGTGAGCTGGTGCATTATCGTGTTGCAAAAGCTATGAATTGTTTTTCCACAGATCCGGGCGTTTTTTTTCGGATTGCTTCATGCAAACGGCGTTGAACTTGTAGGTAGTACTCCTTATTGACCGTTTCACCTGGTGGCAGGAATTCATGATGCACTATGCCATTAATATCGAAAAACACAGTGAGCATAACCTTCACGTTCGACCGCACTTGTCGGGCCTTTTTCGGTCTTGGCGAGCCAGAATGCCTCCAGTGTGATGATTGAGCCTTAGTTTCGACGTCATATCCGTAAACCCATGTTTCGTCACCTGTTATAATACGTTTCAGTAATTCTGCATCGTTGTTGACTTCATTTAGTGACTCCTGAGCAACTTCCATTCGCCGCTGTTTTTGTTCAAAATTCGACAATTTTGGAACGAATTTCGCTGCCACGCGTTTCATACACAAAACATTGGAAGCAATGTCATGACATGATCCACTCGATATGCCAACATTATCAGCGACCTCTCTAATTGTGATTCGGCGATTGTTCATAACCATTTCTTTCATTTGTTCCACGTTTTCATCGGTTGTTGATGTGCTGTGGCGTCCAGGGCGTTCGTCATCTTCCAACGTCTTCACGGCCTTCTTGGAAACGCTTATACCACTCGTAAACTATTGCTTTATTCATAGCAGACTCACCATATGCCTTTGTTAACATTTCACACACTTTGTTACACTTTATTCCATTTTTTACGCAAAATTTGATACAAATTCTTTGATTCATTTCTTTTAACAAACGAAAATCGCCGAGCTCATAAAAACACGTCTAACCTTAGTGGCTGTCACAGACAAAGTCAACAATGAAAACAGCTGTAAGTTTTATCATACTTCAAGGGCATGTATACCAAAATAATTAAAAAAATGTTTGACAATCGGACTCTCCAAGCCGCGAAATGTAAAAATTCTCGTTACTTTCTGAACACACCTCTTATATGATCGAAATTTGTAGAACGTAGCATTTTTTGAGAAGTTTATTTCTCTGCTTTTACAGATCGACCGTTTGGTATTTGGTTTATTGACTTATTGTTTTGAAATTTCCTACGGGAGGTACCGTGTTTAAAGCCCGAACGAATTGTTTGTAAGATTTTAACATGTACATGTTTCAGGGCTGGTTGTGGTGTTGGGATTTTGCGGGACACGTGATGCGAGAAACATGTTTGTATAGATATATAACTGTATATTTTGTGCGTCGCAAGTCTCATATTAAATTAATTATCTGTTTCCGTCCGGGATCGAACCGAAGACCTTGCGCGTGTAAGGCGAGCGTGATAACCACTACACTATGGAAACTTCGAAGAAGTTTAACCGATTTAAGTATATGAAATGAATCGTTAATTTAATTTTGATAGTTATAGTATATTAAAAGATCAGTTGTTTCATCAGATGATCTGATTAATTCCTTACGATCAGCTGATTTCATTGAACAGCTGGTAGGTTGTAAGTTTTAGATTATGTTGTTAAAAGCTAGCTATGTTAATTTGTCGTGTTTTCGAACAAATTATCGTAATTAAAATAAAAAAGAAAGAGAAAACATGATTTTTATTTTTGGTTCAGTATCAGAAATTTGTTTTTCCAATTCACTTCTGTTTCAAGATGGCGGCCTCTGATTTACAATAACGAGTGTACGTAGTTTTAGCCAAACAGATTGACCGATTGTTTTGAAATGTAATACGAAAGTATTTTGTATAAAGTCCAAATGACGTATGTGTAAGATTTTTCCTATTCACTTCTGTTTCAAGCCGCCTCGCTGGTTTAGTGGATAGCGTACTAGGCTTTCACCCCGAGGACCCGGGTTCGATTCCCGGCGAGGGCTTGGCATTTTCATACGCTATATAAATCATCCCATCGTCTGCATTAGCCCAAGTGTGCACAATAGTCGGACGTTAAACACAAATAAAACCTATTTCCAGTAAAGTGGTCCAGTAAAATTTGTTTTCGTAAATATTAACGGTTACCGGTTAAATTGACGGATGTCGTAGAGCGTTCTGTATATTAATTAAGAATTACTTCGAGTTCTACTGATTTTGAACTAGTAGTTTGTTCCCGAACGTTTTATTTGCAGAATGGCTTTAATATGAGAAAGTTTGTGCAACGTTTATTAAGATTGCAATATAGAGCCAATGTAACTGGTGTAAGTAAGGACGTAACCGAACATATTGAATATTTCTTATTACTGTGCCCAAGAATAAACCCTTCATAATGTGTTGGTCACTTGTTTACTCTTTGTTCCCTTGTAGACAGCAGAACCGGTTTGTCTGTACCAATACAATACAGTAATATGGCTGGGTGTGAATCATCTCGCTCATTCTGAAAGGCTGAACTCAAACTGTTTAATAACTTATACATCAGAGAAAATCTGGTAGTGGCAAGTCAAAAATCTGCCAGTAACGCAACGCCAACTGCTAGAGCTGAAGATTTTACAGTGACAGTTTTGCTGTGATCCTAAATGCAGAATTATTATTCCAGGCAAAAATAAAACTCCACAAAATGAAAAAAAAAATACGTGTGCCCCTGCATCTAATTTGAAGTGAATAAAAATAAAATAAGCCTACTTTTGAATTTTTGGAAAATAATTTATTGAAAAAAAGCCTATTTGTTAACCTTGCATACGGTTCTTTCTGAAAAGATTTTCTGGATAAATAGCTTAGATTCTATTTCCAAAATCAAATTTTCTTCCATGTTTACATTAATTGAACCAAAAATATGTAAGTACTGAACTGCTAATAATACATACATACGTACATATAATGTTAACTAATGTTCATGTAGGTACAGTACTAATAATATGTTTAATGGTCAGTGCAGTTAATAAGTGGTCCCGGTTCTGGGTCTTACTTTGATGGCTGCACGATAAGTAATCTGTTCAGAGTTATAACTTTGCAGAAGGTACTCATTGATTAAAAGTATCTTATAGCTATAGACAGTCAAATTTATTGTTTTTGTATCAAATGTATAGCAACATTTCAATTCAGTATCTTGTAATGTATGTTTACACTTCCGTGGAAAGTAAAATTAGGTTTCAACAAGTTTAGAAGTTGAGTCAATCCACTGCTTTCATGTGTATTTATAAACCTCTTGCCTTCCATTCACTTACCCATTTAGAAATACTGTAATTACAGGCGCGATCACATTTCTAAATAAATCCAATTACATATTCTAAACGTACATTATCAGTTCAACGTAATTATATTGAAGAAGAGACTATATTATGGTAGACTTGATTGAATTAATGTTGTTCAAACTTGCATTTATGTATCTTAGTAACGTATTAAGAAAAAATATCTGTTGTTACTGTTATAGTTTCTAATTTATTTTTAGCGTGTTTTCATTGGAAAATGAACTGTGTCCACCATTGTAAGATCTAAACACAAGACCTCGAAATGAGCATGAACCTGATACTTTAGGTCACTTTTTGAGTGATTCAAATATGAGTCTTGTACATACAAATATATATAGGTGTGTTTTTTATCACAGTAATGTACCATTTACAATTTTGGTCCGATTTGACTAAAAAATTGGCACAAAAATTAATTTTAGTGTTACCTTGGACTATTGAAGTTTGTTCTTCAGCAAAATTCTTTCAGCATTTTCAAAATTCCGACCATTTTAAGTCTTGAAAAATAATTTTTAACACTTTTTTTTGAAAATAAGATTTTGTTGTGATCAGAGTTCATTTTTGTGTTTTCAGTTTAATTTGAAAAAATTGAATGCTTCTGTAATGTTGATTGTAATTTTGAAATCAGATTTTAAAAAAACAATGAAAAAATATTTTTGGAAATTTGTTTCCATTGTGTCAGCGAGACAGCTGCCGTTATTTTTGTTCTTAGTAGGCCTGCGTTCATCTTTTATACCATTAAGTTTTGATTTTTTTTTAAATTTATAAATCCAAAAATATTGTTCTTAAAAAAAGTTCAAATGTTGATTATAAATTACTCAATATCCTTATTAGAAAAAAAGAACATTATTGTTAATTTTCTCATATTTATCACCTTAAAATTTACAGCCATATTAAGTTGTATCATTTTAATACCAAACATAGCATATTTTTGAATATTTATTTTTGGCCTTCTTTTAATTTTAAGAAAATAAATATTGCATTATTATTGCAAAAATGCCTTACATTGAATTAAATTATTTAAAAAAAGTTTAATAGAACACTTGAACATCCAAAGTAAAAGTGTTACTCAGTCGTACCTCAAACAAAAAAAAAGTTTAATAGAACACTTGAACATCCAAAGTAAAAGTGTTACTCAGTCGTACCTCAAACAAAAAAAAATGTTTTTTAGAACACTTGAACATCCAAAGTAAAAGTGTTACTCAGTCGTACCTCAAACAAAAAAAAAGTTTAATAGAACACTTGAACATCCAAAGTAAAAGTGTTACTCAGTCGTACCTCAAACAAAAAAAAAAGTTTAATAGAACACTTGAACATCCAAAGTAAAAGTGTTACTCAGTCGTACCTCAAACAAAAAAAAAAACGTTTAATAGAACACTTGAACATCCAAAGTAAAAGTGTTACTCAGTCGTACCTCAAACAAAAAAAAAAAGTTCAATAGAACACTTGAACATCCAAAGCAAAAGTGTTACTCAGCGTACCTCAAAAAAAAAAGTTTAATAGAACACTTGAACATCTAAAGTAAAAGTGTTACTCAGTCGTACCTCAAACAAAAAAAAAAGTTTAATAGAACACTTGAACATCCAAAGTAAAAGTGTTACTCAGTCGTACCTCAAACAAAAAAAAAGTTTAATAGAACACTTGAACATCCAAAGTAAAAGTGTTACTCAGTCGTACCTCAAACAAAAAAAAAAGTTTAATAGAACACTTGAACATCCAAAGTAAAAGTACTCAAGTCGTACCTCAAACAAAAAAAAAGTTCAATAGAACACTTGAACATCCAAAGTAAAAGTGTTACTCAGTCGTACCTCAAACAAAAAAAAAAAGTTTAATAGAACACTTGAACATCCAAAGTAAAAATGTTACTCAGTCGTACCTCAAACAAAAAAAAAAAGTTTAATAGAACACTTGTACATCCAAAGTAAAAGTGTTACTCAGTCGTACCTCAAACAAACAAAAAAAGTTTAATAGAACACTTGAACATCCAAAGTAAAAGTGTTACTCAGTCGTACCTCAAACAAAAAAAAAAATTTAGAGAATATTGACAAAAATTGGAAAATAGGTCCAACTCGATTTCTACTCTAACCTGCTGCCAGGATCAATCAATCGTACTCGTTTTCCTCAGTCAGGATTGCTTTGTAATGTCCTTGCTTGGTTTCCATATTTAGTCTATTTAATTTCACTTTCATCACCTAATGATTGTATATATGTGTTTGTGATACTATGCAATTGTGCTTTCCCATAAATCCTTGTTCTTTGCAGACATTTGTGAACTAAAAATTACAAACTTGCTTGCGATAATTGTTTGTGAATGTATTTTTTTAATTCTGACGTCATGAATCTACACACATGCTTTGAAAAATAACACTTCCTGACGTTACGTCACAGTCATTTTTAGTTTTTACTATCAGAATAAGAAATTATAAACTTCATGTATATAATTTACTAATTCTGATGTATGTTTTCAGTTTATTCCAATGACGATACTTTATGATCGCACAAGGAAGAAAGAACCGGCAGGGACACCACAGTTCGCATCGGAGAGGGAGACCTGTTTAAAATATTTCGAAAGATGGAGCGAACAAGATCAAATAGAATTTGTAGAGCACTTATTATCTCGGATGTGTCACTATCAGCATGGTCATATAAACACCTACCTCAAGCCAATGCTTCAGAGGGATTTCATCTCCTTACTCCCAAGTAAGTTCTAGCTGCAGACTTGTCGAGATAGGGACTGTGTATATGAAAAGTATGTCCAGTTTTTCATATTTTTTATCGATAGATTTTGCAGTTGATTTTTAACAATAAATATTAGCAAAGCAAATCTAATGAGTTCAAACTCGTGGTAGTAATTAAATGAAATATAATAAATATATCATACAATATGTATGATTCACAAAGTATATTGATTTATATATTTTATTTTATGATAAGACCAAGTTCAATGTTCAGTTTGTAGTGCCTCCGCTAGCTTTCACATACAGATTCACTTACCGCTAAAACAAACTCTTAATGTAAATTCTAAACACTACGCTAACATTTTTCAGTTTTTTTAATAACTAAATGAGTGATGTGTGGTTGGAGAACTGTTGTGACATATGGATGTTTAACAAAATAAAATAATGCATTTAAATTTTGGCTATTGTTCATTGCGTTGGTCTTAAAGCAGTCTGTAAATTTTTACTGTTTTTAAAAAAGTATATGTTTTTGATTAATTATGTTCTCAAGTCTGATGATTAATTATGATTAAAGCCATGGGTGGAATTTTGAGTTTGGTTTTAAAAAAAAAATTACTCAAAATGTTTTTGAAGCTTATACCAGATATTTTGTGTTAATATTTTTTATAAAGTGAATTAAATTTAATCATTAATAAAACAGAGGTTATATAGTGCGATCTCAAGTTACTTAATCTGTTTCACCAAATTAATCGCTTAATTATTGCTTTATTGAAATTTTTAAACTACACTCTTCAAAATTTTAGATCAAAATCATACAAATTCCCTTATTTTTTTCTCATTTCTCTACAAACTTCTTTAATTTTCTAGTAGATTGATCATTTAACGAGGTAACTCTTTTTATGTGTGTTTTATATAGAAATATTTTAAGTCTAAATGATGGTTACAATATTACGAATATGGTATTAATTTAATGTGGACTGTGAATGAAAATGGGCAGTGGGTGTCTTCTCATATAAGATAAGTTCAGGATTTGGTGATTTTAAGATATCCTAACCTGAAGTGATTAGATGTATTTATGTTTAATTGAAATTTTAGTATCATTACAACATTTAGATACTGAGGTATTCTTTGATAACATAATTTGACAGAAATCATTTAACACAATGTTTTAGCGTAATTCAGGTAGGTATAAATATATTATGAATTAGAGTTGGTACTGCTTATCCAAAATAAAAAGAGGGAGGATATGATTTGGTTACACATTTTTCGGTTGGCCTATGCACGTGTAAAGTAGCTTGTTGTAATAGGTTTTAACAAGGTCAATTGAAGATCACTTTGTATTTATCCTGTATTAAGATTTCTGTATGCACTGTTTAGTGTTCAAATTTACAATTTATTTTTAAGCCTATTGATGTACTAAATGCAAAATTCAAGTGTGTTTCATATTACTGGAGTTGCATGTAATATGAAATCAGAAAACCAATTTCTGCCGTATATAATTCTCTAAAACAACATTTTATTGTGACTTTGTAGTACAAAAAACATGCATACAACTTATTCAGAACACAATTGTTGTTTAATAAAAAGTAACTTCCTTAAAAAAAAAAAAAATACTTCATTGCAAAACTATAGACCTACCTGAATTATTGATACGTATGATTTTTGTCGAGCTGCTCTCATTTTTGAGTCTTGACAGTTTTCCAACAATTTCCAGTAGGAATAAAATATGACAGGTCTGCTAGTCACTGAAAACGTTTAACATACACATACAGTATAATTTTATCTCGAATTATTTTCTACAGAAATTCATTATTTCCATCTTAATAATTATTCTGATTGGTTTTTAAGGTCTAATATAAATCAGTAGGTTTTAAATCGAGATTGTTTAATCAAATAAAATTAGTTTGTTAAAGATTAAGCTGAACTATCGCTGGCATGAAGGGATAGTGAAATCCAGCGTGTACTGTCGTATATGAAGTAACAAATTTATGAACTGTCTTGTATTAATAAAAGGAAATATTTGTGTGCGCACTCATGTTGTACAGCCAAAAGTATGGCAAACAGACATCTGAAATTTTTACCATAGGTGGAAGGTCAAAAAACATCTCAAAACAGGATTTTAAAATTTTAATTTTTTTTTATGAAATATTTAGCTGAAAATTACACCTGTTTACGTAGGACATTCATGATGAAAACTTTCGAATTTCACTAACAACACCATGGGGGTTCTACTAGTATTTGAATAATTAAAAGAAATTATTGAATTTTGTTATAAAATCTTGAAGATTATTTTAGAATGCTTGTTTATTAACTACTTATTACTGCCTAAAGTGACATTATAATTAACTGTAATAGAATTTATTTCAAATGAATAAATTTCTGTATATTTAAATTTGAACAGCTCTTTTTGAACCCATTTACCCTCAAAAAGAGTTGCTAATCATAAGTAACAAAAACAGGGTAATATGAAATAAATGTCTACAGGCTGCCAGGTAAGCCTGTTACTGAGTCTTAATATTTTAAGTACCACTGTTCACCAGCTGAGGTGCTTCTCAATCTACTAATAAACAAAGGTTTCGAAATACAGATTGAAACAAAGGCAAGAATGGAAACAAACAGTAACAACAGAATCAATGTCAAAATTTGTTTACCACTGTGTATTTCAATTTATAGTTTTTAAGCTAGCTTACGACAGGAAATTGTTAGTTCAAAACAAACAAAATTATCATATGCAAACACTGTTTTCACTAATCTATTAGCTGGCTACAAAAATTCCATCATTTCTCCTTTGATGTAAACATTCCTTTACAGTTATTCATCTTTTAAAGAAAGAAAACCTCACGTTTTGTAAAAAAAATGTATTTATTTTCAGAAAAAGGTTTAGACCATGTGGCTGAGAGCATACTTTCGTATTTAGATGCGGATTCCTTGTGTTCAGCTGAATTAGTATGTAAAGAATGGTACAGAGTTATATCGGAAGGTATGTTATGGAAGAAACTCATAGAAAGAAAAGTAAGGACGGATACGTTATGGAGAGGGTTAGCTGAGAGGAGAGGCTGGTGAGTACAACACACTGAGAAGTACTACTTTCACCTATCTTAAGTACAGTGAGGCATCAACTTACGAATTTAATTCGTTTCGTAAGTTAAAAATTTGGTAAGTTAAGGCATGTGTCCGTGTAAATTGCTTAATTCGTTTCACCACCCCCAAACCCCTCATACAATAAAAAAAAAAAAACATTTATGTCAAATATGGAAGAAATATGCATTAATAAAACACAGATGAAACTTTAAATAAAAAAATGTATTAATTACACATAATATGTATTAGATTACATATACATAATACTAATATGAAATAATGTGCGTAATAAAGTTTCTTACATCTAAAGATTCAGGCACAGCGAAATTCGTGGGAAGTGGTTGTGGATATGAACGTGGAGAGCGTACGTGCATGTATACACATTGTATTACAAAATAAAATTTAACACCTTTTTAATTTTTTTAACTTCATTTTTGTACCTTTTTAGAGTTTAATTTTTGGTGTGGTGATCGAGGAGCCTACACGGCTGAAGAGTCCTCTGGACTACGACAGGTACAACATAAGCACTCAACTTGTGGAAACTACAAAATAAAGCCAAGGACAACCCAGTCACAGTTGCACAAATTACTTTGGAGACTATACCCATCAGACAACTGGTTGCGAATATACACTGACGGATCTAAAATTGGAGGTGAAACAGAAGCGGGAATATTCTGTGAGCATTTTTCTCACTACTTTGCATTAAGCTCGGACGCCACCATTTTTGAGGCGGAGTTATTTGCAGTCGATGAGATATTGAGGCAAATAATAACGAGGCCATGGTTGAATAATAACATAGTTATATTAGTTGACTCTAAATCGGTATTACAAGCAATTGCGGACAACACATCTGCAGGCTCTATGATAGAATCGATCCAGAAGAAATACAAAGTAGTTAAACACATTACCAAGGAATTGGTTCTGCAGTGGATCCCGTCACATGTAGGCATACAAGGGAATGAGCGGGCAGACAGGCTGGCCAAACAAGGAACCCTTATAGTGCAGAAACCAAAAAGAATGCTCACACTGGAAGCTCGGATTAGTGCACTGAAGCGAACATCTTATCTTGAATTTACAAACAAAGCCAAGTAAGACATAAAGAACAAGCATTATGAGAATGTATTAGACTTGTATGGGAAGGTTAAGGGCCTCCAGAGGAGGACATCTGTTGCGGTCTTTCGACTGACAACTGGACACGACTGAATGAATGAACACCTGAAGAAAATTAAGATAATAATCTATGAGAACTGCACATTGTGTGAATGCCCAGACACCATTGTGAACAAGGACCATCTCCTGGTCTGCAGAAAATTAGAAGCAGAGAAGAGGAGACCTCCCTGGCCTCTACTGGGAAGCAAGATCAAAGATGGCGTGAGCCAGCGGAAGCCATTGGAAAACAACAACAACAAGACTTTGATTATCATTTTTTTGCCTTTTTGGGTTCACTTTCACCTTCCCCCAGTTTCTTCTGACGTATGTTTGGTGAAACAACGGTCCAGCAACAATTGTTGTTACTGACTTTTAAAATGCTTCTGCAATGCGTTAGGCAAATTTCATCAAAATTGCTCTATTCGTAAACCCTTTGGAGTATTTTTTTGCATTATTTCATTAATTGAAGCATGTTTCGTAACTTTAGTTCGGAAAATGTCCAAAATCCCGTTTTCATAAATTGAAATTTTCGTTAGTAAAGTCATTAGTAAGTTGAGGTCGCACTGTATTTTAATATGTGATGATAAAAATTATTTTTCATAAAAAATTTTGACAACATTATTATTTATGCAACAGTACAAAGAGACTTTACCTGTAACTTTCTGTATTATTTGTCAGTACCTTCCAAGTAACGGAAGCTTTGTGAATAGTTTTAGTAAATAACGTCGAACATTAAAATGTTACACCACAGTTTGTTTTACAACTGTGGGAACGTTTTCTCTGTGTCTTGTTAGTCACCAATATCTTCTGTCATAAGGATTGGAGTAGGGGTGAGGAAAACCAGTAAATAGTTTTATTTTTACAAAGTGCAGAGATAGACTGTGATAGATAACAGTTAACTGTTAACTGTAGTTTTAGATGTATTTTTGGTTTCCTGTACGATAGATCCAGTAAAGTCAAAATTTTAAAATTATGGAATAACTTTTACAGTCATGTTTTTGCCCCTTTATATTTTAAATCTTGTATATTGGATCATATTTGCAAAAATTTTGTACTTAGATATTATTGATACTGTATAGGCATCTGATAAATGAGGTATTCACTTAATGATGGTATATTTTTCAATACTGTTCAGTATCCTTGATGCATTATTATTTTACTGTATTATATTTGCTTTTACTATGTATCTGTTAAAAACAAACTGTTAGTAGTAGGTATTTATACAGATTAGTAAATACTTTTAAGTGAACGGTTTTACTTAAAAACCACTCCCATGACTGCAGTTTTCACATTGTCATCTTCATAGAATACTTGGCAGTCTCCTGTAGGTAACAAAACAAGTGGTAGTCACTGGGTATATAGTATGTGCTCATAGTCACATGACTGAGATCAGATACTCTTTTAATTATAACCCTTTCCTTAGAGAGAGATACAATATTTTACAGGCTATAAGATGCACCATATAATTTTAAGCAGTTTTTTTTAAATAATATTTTTATTATTAGATGCAAAGCCAGACTAAAAAAAATGTACTGTTAGCGATACCATAAATCACTTTTAATTCAAGTTCACTGGCACCATAGACTGCAGTGATGCATCTTAGGCTAGACAGTGTTCTGGGTTTGTGATGGGGTGGGAGGGAGACAGTTTGTGAATCCCAGCAACTCATGTTTGTCGCATCGGTGCGCTGCTGCTACCAGTTGAGTCCAATGTTGCCCGATCAAGATAGGTTTTTCCGCGGCATCTATTACGTAGCCATTTTTAAGACTGGCAGGAATTTGAAATCAAACGCTGGACATTTTTATATTAAATCTGAATTTTGGAGACAATTTTTCAAGAAAAGTTCGTCTTATAGTCCATAAATACGGTATTAAATCATTCTTGGTATCTGTTATACTAATACTGTATGCACCGTCTCCAAACACGCAGAAATCACCATTGAATTTGGAAATAGTCCCTTTCACAGAACTCTGTTTTCAAATCCTTGAATCATGGGCATTTCTTGCTGTTAATCATCTGCACTTACTGGTAACTTGTGTCTCACTTTATATGCACATTTATGTTAGAAAACCCTTTCCTTTTAATATAATCATAAGAGAGTGTTGACAGTTTTTTTAATACAGACAGGTGCAATCTATTTGACCATTTTATTTAGCGCCATTCGTTTCCTATAAATTTGTTGAACACTTTATCCATGATATGATTTTGGCAGTCAGCAGCATCAGCCTGTTTGCAACTCAGGCTCACTAAAAAAAAAAATGTAAAAATGAATTATCCTTTTTTTTATATAGTTCCTCAACTTGTGTCGACTGTATCTGTCAACAAATAATGTGAAAGATAACTGTAAATTTCATTCTCAAATCGTAACCGAAGGTGTCTGTTAATTGCTTTTAGGCAGTACTTATCTTATTGAACTGGAAACAAGTACTTACTGGAAAAATTGTATAAAATAAGGAAATAGTAAATAATAAAAGAGATTTCTAATCGTTTTAAGTTACCACTTTTCCTGAAAGTAATTATATAATAATTACTTTTCTTGAAAGTAATTACGTAACTGAGCGTAAGTTAAAAAAACCATATGTAAAAGTGAATACTTCATTTTATTCATCAGAATTTATAATTTATACATGTCGGTTAGATTTATAATTGTTTTTATGTTTCAGGATACAATATTTATTTAAACCAAAACCAGGAAAACAACATCCGAACCATAAGTTTTACAGAACTTTATTCCCTAAAATAATTCAAGATATAGAAGTAAGTACTGCAGTTTTTTTTTTTTACTTGATTTAATTTCATTTAGCATGCAAAATCAGTTTCAATGTGTTTTAGCGTTTCTGAAAAGAATGAACCAGTTGATTGATAGTTTTCCTGACAGCTTTGCCACCTAAAGCAGTAATATGTTTTCCCAAAAAGCCCAATCCTTTTTTTTTGCAATCTGGGAAAGTAGTATAGAATTTGTTTTTAAACATTGGAAAATTTTATGAATTTCTGTTATGGGATTTTATCTAAGTTTATATTTAATTTATTAATTTTGATCAGACTTTTTGAATTGAAATCTGGTTGGTAATAATGCTGCCTAACAGACTTACAATGAATATTTTCTAGAAGAAACATATCAAAAAGATAACTTCTAATCTATTTTTCATTGGATTTAAACAAACTGCATTATCTATGTGTTTAACTTCAGTTGTTTTTTTTTTTTAACGTCTGACTGTTGTGCACACTTGGGCTAATGCAGACAATGGGATGATTTATAGCGTATGAAAATGCCAAGCCCTGGCTGGGAATCGAACCCGTGTCCTAGGGGTGAAAACCCAGTACACTATCAAGTAGGCTACCGAGGCGGCATTTAACTTGAGAAATTTGCTTCCCACTTACTGTCTTCAGTTTTATATTTTATTTATGACTTCTGTTGAACATTGATTTTCGAGAGTATAACTTTGTGAATCAAGCTAATGTTTGCAGAACAGCCTTTATAATCCCTTATTGCTCAGTTTCTTGAATGTCATAAAACCAATTAACATTGAAGTGGCTGAACACGTTCTCTGCAACTCCTATTTTAGCAGCATTTTTAATCAGTAAAAAACTGGGTAAAGTATTTGAATAATTATTAATATAATTGTGTCTGAAAGTTTATATATATAATGCCTATGTTTGTTTAAAAATTTGTCATATTGTTCAACAAGATTTTGCATTCCAATTTGAAAGAAATATGCTTTCAGTGGGGAAGACCTCTCCATACTGCAGTTTTCACTTTATCATCATCGAACCACAGGTAATCTCCTATAGGTTCCAAAACATGTGGTGGTCACTGGGTGTAAGATAAGTGCTATAAGGCAGATTATCAAATTGTGTCCACTTTTGACCTGATTAGACCTTGAGTTTGTGAAAAGACATATAGCCTTGCATTACCTTAAAACAAAATCTCTTTGGGCACTCGCGCATGTCCTTGAACATTCTCACGACGTCCTAACTTTAGTATCACTCATTGCTAGGCTTCGCTCATTAACGCTGTCACACATGATTTAAAAAAATGGACCTAACTTGAAAAATACCTCTTCTTTAATTGATATTTGTAATCTATGTTAGCAACATAAGTACAAAGTGTTAGTGGAGTGCAAAATTTTAATTTTGTTCAATGTTATTGTTTTCAAATTTACTTCCACCTAATCAGCTGTTCTTTTAAATTGTTAATTTTTATAAATTCTTATAACTGATCAATCCATTTGATAATTCAAATTATTTTCTTTATCAAATTTTTTTATTGTACTTGTTCTCCAGATATACATTCATTGCTGTTTTTTAATACATCTGCCTTTCCTAGCTTCAAACATTGTATATTTGTTGACGCGTTTTGTAACTTTTCCGTTATCAATTTTTGCTATACAAAAAAAACACAATGTACATGAATAAATGTATTTAATTGAAACAAGCAAGAGTACAGCAAAAAAAATTTTAAAACCTAGTGGAAAAAAATATGATTACTTAAAGAATATATTCATTGTTTTATAGTTCGTACACTGGTATCAATTTATTTCTAAAATTTTATCAGTTACCAGCTGCTTTTAATTCCTCATTTTCTCTTAACCTGTCACATTATTAAATTATGTATTACATAATTAAAAAGAGTTTAGACGTTAACTTCACATGAAAAAGTCTGTAATTTTTATACTGTGTAACCACATCAAGACCTCAGGGATCTTTCAGTGTTGATTGCGTAATTGCACTGAATAGGCTTTATACTGCAGAATATAGTTGAAGTTGGTTAAGTGATTATAGTGTGTACTGTATTGAACATATTTACTGTATATTTTATAGCCTGTTAGTAAATATTACTATATTTATTTTAGTTTGTATACTAAAAGTTCAGTAGACGTTCAGTATCAGTCTTCAATAACGTACGCACCACACGGCTGTTTACATTTGCCTCTCAACTAAATAAGTGAAGTTTTTTATACTGTTGTAAAGTACTATACTGTATTGAAAACAAAATGGTAAGAGGGATGAACCACTCTGCCTGTGATGTTATTAGCCAATTGTATGCCATTAGAAAGTCTGCATTAGCCCAAGTGTGCACAATAGTCAGACGTTAAACACCAAAAAAAAAAAAAAAAAATGTATGCCATTAGGTTATTAACACTCACTAGGTTTATATGTAAACCAATTTTTTTTCTGTTGTATTCTGATATTCTTTCGGAGGTTTTTTTTAAAGTGGGTTTTACGGTAACCTGAAATTCGTGTACAGGTTTATTATTGACAAAACTAAGAAAGATGGGAAAATTTACTCATCTTAATGGTAACAGTTTTAACAGAAATTAATTAAATAAGCCTTACTTTAATGGATGAAATTTGTGTTTTTTAATATAATGTTATTTGTTGTTGCCTTTCTCCAGGGTATCGAAAATAACTGGCGGACAGGACAACACATTTTACAGAGGATAAACTGTAGGTCTGAGAACTCAAAAGGTGTTTACTGTTTGCAATATGATGACCATAAGATTGTATCTGGACTTAGGGACAACACTATCAAAGTTTGGGATAGAAATTCTCTTCAATGTGTAAAGGTAGGAATTAGGTTTTTTTAAGTAAAATTGTACCAGATATGCGGAATTTAAAATAATAATATTTAAAAAAATAGTTATAATACAATTTAAAAAATAAATTGAGTTACGTTTAGTTTTTCTTTCTAACAACAGATGTTTAAAGAGTCGGAAAAGTAAGAAAAGGTGAAAAAATTATGCTAGTCTTGACAACCTAACTAAACTGAAATGGTGTGCGTGGAAATAAAATGAATTTGTGACTTTTTTTCCAACGTTTTAAACATGTTATTCTGTTCTTAGTAATCAAAATAAATGATAAATTTAGCCAGGTGACCAATGAAATATTCCTTCCAGTGCTACGAGATCGCTGTAACCACACTAAATATAAACAATTACTGTGTGTGCGCGCGCGTGTGTGTGTGTGTGTGTGTGTGTGTGTGTATTTTAATACAGTTTATTATTACATTTTATTTTACAAAATTACTATTTCTGGGCAAATTGTCTTTTTGCTCTGAAGAAGAACTATAGCAACTATTGTACTCATTATAGGAGGCTTGGTTTGTACAGGCTGGTTTTTACACCTGTGGCATACAGATGCCAGATATTCAATTATTGATCAACATTGTACAAAATATTTCTTTTTTTACAATCAGGGTCGGATAAATGAGACCATTTATGTGAGGACAAAATATGTTCTACAGGTCATTATGTGCCTATTATGTGATTCCAACTTGCGGGTCTTACCACGATGGCTGCTTTAATAGCTCATCTTCCTGTGGAGTTTCACTAATTGGAGTAAACAGAAAGAATTGGTTTTCTCTTTCAATTAATTTGTTTAAAGAAATGAACTAGTTACAATAAGTTTGTTTTATTGAATTGTTTTACAAATGTCTACTTTTGGCTTGTTGAACTGTGTTGGGCATATGGCTAAAGAAAAAGGTCTTATATATTTCTTTTATGAAATTGTAAAATAATTCTTTCGATTCTAATTTTATGCCTTTAATGCTATAATTTTTAAAATTATGATTGTGCAGGTACTAACTGGTCACACAGGCTCTGTTCTGTGTCTTCAATATGATGATAAGGTTATTATTAGTGGCTCTAGTGACAGCACAGTCAGGGTCTGGGATGTGATAACAGGAGAGATGGTCAACACGTTAATACATCACTGTGAAGCCGTTCTTCATCTACGTTTTAGCAATGGCATGATGGTTACCTGCTCTAAGGTACGAAGAAATTTATGTAGTAAAATTACAATGAAAAAATAACATTAGCAGTGCTTTTTATTGAGTGCTTAACTATATAAAGTTATAAATAATATTTTAGTTTTATATGAAGTTATGTAATATTTGAGGTTATAAAATGTAAATGTCGGCTAGTATTGAATGTACATTATAAATATAAAAACATAAAAGTATAATATTTAATGGAAAAATTGTTACACTCTAGTAATTCACAACTGTAATGTTCACATAAACAGTTGATTACACGTAGAGCTTTGATGATTATGAATAATTACTAAATCATTATTAGTATTTCAATTATTATTTAAGTATTTGTGTTTGACTTAGAGGAATACAAACAATTAAGATATATTTTTAATTAATTTTGCTTCCTTGGACGTTATATTGTATGAGTTTGACTGAATTTAGATGGCTTTGGTTTATAGTAACTAATAGAATATTATTATTATGCAGGACCGCTCGATAGCTGTGTGGGACATGACATCACAGACTGAAATCACGCTCCGTAGGGTTTTGGTTGGTCATCGTGCTGCAGTGAACGTAGTGGACTTTGATGAAAAATATATAGTATCAGCTAGTGGTGATAGGACGATCAAAGTGTGGAATACTTCGTCGTGTGAGTTTGTTCGCACTCTAAATGGACATAAGCGCGGTATCGCTTGTCTACAATATCGGGATAGACTTGTTGTTAGCGGCAGTTCTGATAATACAATACGGTAAGAGTTTATATCTCGTGTCAGTGAGGCAGATAAGTATATAGTGTGGGGGGGGGTATTAATTTTCTTCGATATTGGTTGTATGAAGGTAATTTACATAGCTATAAGTGTACAATGGACATCAAAATAATACTTCAACTGTTTTAGTTTTGTGGTATAAAAGTATTGTAAAGTTCCTTGGATCCAATGAAAATGTATATAAATACGGTATGTTTAGTGCCTGATTAGTGTAATTGTTCATGATGTGTGGGGAAACCTTACATTGTACATAAGAAGAGTTAAACCAATTTGGAGGTTTGAGAAATAAGAAATTTTTCCCTTGTTTTTAAAATTATTGCGTAATGATGGAATATTTATTATTATTACTGTTTATCTTGATATTTGTCATCATTTGCACGTGTCGAAACAATATAACAATGATTGGAAAGTACGGATTAACTCTAGTCAAATAATTGAAGTCTCTTACATAAATATAACTATCAGCCAAACCATTGTAGAAATAAAGTGACTACTGCTAAATAAAAATGAATTTAAAATTCAAAATAAATATAATGTTAAATTTTAAAAGACAATTTTAATGTTAAAAATTAAAGGGTCATTACAATCTCCAAGGCTAAGAATTTGAAAGACAAGGAATGGTGAAGTCATTACTCATAACAGCTATGATCAACTCTCATCCGGTGTTGGCATGAGTGGACATCTGTAAGGTGTTTACTGTTGACTTGTTCTGATAGTATTTGTTAGCTATTATGTAACTTTTTTTCTGTCTTAGTTTTATTTCCGACCGCTCTTATATCAATCTTGAATATTTGTTCTTAGTTTTTTAATATCTAGCAAACCTAGGCTTATTTTCTAGTTGATCTAACTTGTATTAATTTTATATATACGAATAATGACATATGCCTGAATAAACAGTAATTATAACAGAAATATTTCCTGTTCTTAAATAAATTTGGTAAGTGAAGTTTACCTACAAAGAGGAGATAACTGCAATCTCTACACTGCAGGGTGTTTATAAAAGAACTTCCGGAGTGCTTAAAAATAATTATTTTATTGGTAAACAAATTATTTTAAAGTGAACATATATTTTTCTTTTACTTTTTCTGAGGCCTTCTCCCGTGACACCTGATCAGAAGGTTGTCGGTCTAGTAAATTATAACACAAGAAACTGCAGTTAATATTTCGACATATGTACGTCTATACAAATGTCTCTGGTCTTTAATCAAGTCTTGGTTACACATCCACCCGAGTACTTTTTCATTTATCTTTTTGTCAGTTATAAATACTTGTTCAGTATTCATGTTGTTAGAAAATTAAATCTATTTTTCCCCATCCGTGATTTATGTCTTATGATGCATTTCGGGATTACAATCGCATCTTTATATGTCTAGAACATCACTTGCGTCTCTGTGGAATCGTAAATTCAGGGATCTTGCCCTATACACCCGGTATTACTTAATGTATTTATTATGTGATGTTTTGTGTGTTGTGTTTCGTTCCAATTTTAATATAATAATGACATCATAGGAGCAAGATATCTGAAGATGGGATTGTAATCCCGAAATGCTTCATAAGGCGTAAGTAATTTAGTCATGGACGGAGAAAAATATATTTAATTTGCTACAATATGAGTGACTTGAATACATTGCTGAACACAAATTGATGTTTTTAATTTTTAGGGTGGTTTGTTTTGGAAATAATAATTTATTTCCTCCTAGTTTTACTAAGACCCTGTTAGCCTCCAACATGTCGACTATAAACTTTTTTTGTTGTTTCCCTTCTATTTCATTTTAAACCGACTCCAATGCTGTTAAAAAGCTTCAGAATCTTGTAGAAAGTGTTCTTGTGAAACTCCTTCCTGAAGGCTGTGAGATTCAGAGTCTCCTTTGTTTGGGCTCCAGGACCTCGCATTTGAGGAGTATGTGTGCTACAGTTTCAGCTCCCTGTCTGCACAGACGACTAAGGTGAGATTTGTAGCAGTCTCACCTTTGGTACCAGATGTGGCCATTTCTGATGATTATGATGACGATGTGTCTCAGCGACCTCCTGTTGGAACTGAAAAAGTGACATATCAGTACAGGGTCTGGTTTCAAGACATTTCCTTAATCATCCAGAGAATTGCTTCCATATTGTGATGTGTTCTTCACTAGCCTATTTTCTTCTTTACCTCTCGCAGTTACGTGACTAATCGCGCACAAAGTCTTTGGTCCCATAAGTCGAGCAGCAGCTCCTCTTTTGGCCATCAGGTCTGCTTTCTCATTTCCATTTCCCTCAGTCCAACAGTGACCAGGTAACCATTCCAGTTGTACCATATTAACACTTGACAGGGCACAGAGGGAGTGAAGGGATCTTTCCAATTTGGATAAGATTTCTCCAGAACTGGGAACCTGTATTGTTGCTTGGCTCTTTTCGTCTGCATTAGCCCAAGTGTGCACAATAGTCGGACGTTAAACACCAAAAAAAAAAAAAAAAATATATATATATGCTTTGACTGTTTGAAAGTATTAGAATGTCCTTACCTGTAGTACGTCCTTCTAATGCTTGATGTACACATGCCAAGATCACACAGATCTCAGCTTGGATATTCAATAGTTTCACAGGTTTCGCAGTCTCCTCCATATCCAGACTGTCAATCATGAATTGATTTGTCTGTGTAGTAGACAAGCTGACCTGGATGTGTACCGGTCACTTGCTGTCTTCCCAGTCCTCTTGTGAATGGAGAAGAATTGTGAAAGGTTGAGTAAAGACATACTCAGTATGTATGTCAGTTAGTATGCCTTTTAGTCAACATTGAGTCTTTTAGAACTTTTTTGACGACCTCTGAGAGCCTACCTCAAGGATATTCACCCTCCAGTCACCATGGTTGTGAAGCCTATAGGTAGCCCGTTTCAATTCTGATATAATGAATATGTCCAGAGGCAGCAGGTTTAACCACAATTATTTTAGTTTTTACTGCATTCATGAGCATACCTCCCATGATGCGCTGAATAGTTTTCAAAATTATGGCTAGTACAACTGTCATCAGCGAAACTAATGTTGTTAATTAGTATATCATTTATTTTAATACCATCCCTCTATTCCTCGAGAGCTCCTGGAACACTGCTTCAGAATAAATATTGAGAGTAGTTGTGGTAAAATGCTGCTTTGTTTAACACCTCTTATTGTTATTTTTTCCTATTACCCCGCAGAGGGATTGCAGGCTAGCTGCACCTATTGAGAGGATTTAGACGTCCCTTGCGGTACCCGAGTATAACACACTTACACTTACAACACTACACTTATGACTTTAACACTTTACACTCACACTTACATTTAGGGTGGCGATAATAGACTCATTGTGTTTTTTGCCTTAAAATAACAAAAACAAATTTCCTGTTAGTATAATAGCTCCTGTTCTGACCACTGCTGTTGGGTGTGTGATGATGTTTAGGTCACCGTTGTCGACACCTGCACACCTCAGTGAGTTGAATAAAATATATTTTGAAATTTAATTTGCATCTAATGAGTGACACATATTTAAGTGACAATACACTTATTCTCTTATCCTCGCAAACTCATGAATGGGTAATTCAGGCCATTGTCAAAGTTATCACATATTTTCTGTGTGCATACCATATGGTTCTCGACATATAGCATTCCCCTACAAAAAAAACCAAACAAAGAATGTTTGAGTTTCATGGTAATCGGGTCTTCCATGGTCACCAAGTAGATGGCCTAGTGCTACACACAAAGTTACAGCTCCATCTTGTTGGGAAAACATTTGCTGTTTCTTTGCATCAATTTCGTCCTTTTTTTGGAAATTCCATAATGCAAAACTCAATTATTTGCTTGTCAACAATAGTGTTGTGTCTAAAAATACAATAACACAGTATTTAAAGTGGTAACTCCCACACCAGATATTTTTAGAGGAGTCGTGTTTAATGTTACTGTCATTTCAGAATATGTTTTCATGATCATAATCAACATTAATATCTATATAACTTAGAATTTCAAATTTTATAGTTATATTGAAAATATGAAAATGAACCCTGACCTCTTTCAAATTGATTTTCTTTATTTCAGTGGATTTTAAAAATTTTAATGCAAATTTTAGCATTGATAACAATGAACAAAAATATTGTAAAAATAAAGAATTATAAATATTTTAGATTTGAAATTACCATTATTTTGAAATTCTTGAACGGATTTCACTGAGTAACTAACCTGTTGAAGGTATTCAAAAAATTGATTTTTGTGCCAAGTTTGATTAAAATCAGAATATGAGGGAATATATTTAGGAACATGATGGTGTTATGAGTGAATGAATTTGTATGATTCTTTGCACTGAGACCTTTGTAGATCAATTGTGCCCTTTCTGTATTCCTGAGATGCTCAGTTAACGGTGACTTCTCCAGTCCTATTATCATAAAGTCTGGAGAGGATTCAAGGATACACCTTGGAGAGGATTCAAGGTGTATAGCTCCCCTACTTCTAATTGGTGATTTCCCAGTTCCTTATTGGGGTGCTTGCTGTGCTAATTCCCTTCCAATTTTTCTTTCTCTTGACCCCCATTACGGAGGTCCTGCTCAATTTGGCCAACCTTTTTTATTGTGCGGTGAGGTCCCACTCGGTCTATTTTATGTTCTTACTGATGGACACAACCACAACTAGCTAAGGAAATGAGGTACGCCCATCCTGCATGCATGGATAAGGGACACTAGAAGGTTGCCATGGCTCTATTTACATCATCAGGCTGGTGTCATTCACTCCATCAGTACAGGTTGCTTTACACTTTAGAGTTAGCCAAGCTAGAGTGATGATTACACTTTTAAGTAGGGGTCTGCGGAGCCCCGAATTTTACGGGTTGGGTCGGGTCAATTGGAAAACCCGATTTCGTTTCAGGCCAAGCACACAATTCGGGATAAAGGCGGGTCGGGCCAAGTAAATATTAACTTTTATTTTTAGGCAATAATGTACGCAATACGCATACATATTTTCACTACCAAAATTCGTAATATACAAATAATATAAACAAAGAACTAATGAATTAATCATCGAAGGTCAAATGTCTAACCACTTGTAATCATTCTATTTGTTTTACTCAACAAAACCAATTGTTGACATGTCAGTGGGTGCAGTATTAACGGTTAGTAGTTTTATTTATTGTGATGCTACAATGAGAAGGACCATGTGGGACTGTGCATGTTTACAAATATAGTTTCCTGTTGGGCCGGGTCAACACACTGCATTGTCAAATAAATATGTCTGTGATTGACAACAGTACACAATCAGTTCAGAGAATCTGCAGATATCCTTTTCTGTATGTATATCGGTTCATGATTATATCACTAAATTAAAAGATGTAATTTTTTCAAAGACAAAAATCAAATGAAAATATTGAACACAATGAGCCCGTATTACATCGGTTCATTGCGGTATTCACAAAACTTTCGCGTGCCGATATAATTGGCACGTGGCAGTATTCACACATTTTTTGCGCACCGTTGTAATCAGTCCGTGCAGTATTAAGTAAGACTAACGGAGCTTGTATTACATTAGCCCGTGGCAGTCAGAGGATTAAATATGAAATGAAGAAAATTTTAATTCTATTATTGTTTTTTTTTTGTTTGTTTACTTTGGCCTAAAAATGTGATGAGTTCCCTATTTAACTGTTTGGCCTGACCCGACCCGAAAAGCCCGAGTGCTGAAAAAAAAAACCGAACCGGCCCGACCTAAACTCTAAAATACTCGGCTCGCAGACCCCTACTTTAAAGGTGTGTGTGTGTGTTAATTAGGTAAGTAACAGTAGTATGAGTGAGAAGAATGGCTGGTCTCTAAGCCCATCAGCTGCCTCCACCAGAATCAGAGTGTTAACACACACATACTTTTTTTAATGTCCATATTTTATGCCAGTTAGACTAATGAGGACAAGGGGTCAGCATTAATGGTAAGGATAAAAGGCAATATAAATGAGTTTGCTGTAAGCACTACATACTACGCTTAACAGTATCATTAATCAGAATGTTGCCTCGTCACTAAATATTGCTTTTTTTAAAAATCTGTTTCCATAAAACGTTTGTTTTATGAAACAGTTTGAACAGCTGTCTGTGGAAGGCTTTTATCTAGATATCTTTTTGTGAAATGAACTGTAAACTGCATGATGCTAAGAACTTCTTGAGCCCTATAAATATATAATTGCAAATCCATTTCATGTTCTTCAGGTATGATTTCATACACCTCTAGTTTCTACAATATTTTTCCTTCGAGAGGACAAAATCTTGCAACTAAAATGATTCTGCACCAGGCCTCAATCTGATGCAAAATTATTTTTATACTGTCTTCCCCATTAGTTTGCATTATTATGATTACTATTTGTATTTAGTTTGTTCGAATATTTAGATTAAAAAAATTACTACCTAAAGTGTCAAATGCAGAAACACTGGTCTTCAGTTAAATTATACTGGCAGTACTATGCATTTTAGGGGCAGGAATAGTCACTTGGAAACAGTAATATTATGACAAAATAAGTAAATAATACTCATTTTGAGTGGCAACTACTTGTAAAGTGGAAGCTTACTTTTTTCCTGAGTTGTAACGGTTTAATTGGTTTTAATTACTGAAATAATGCATGGTCTTATCTGCTATGATGGTCTAGACCAGGCAGTACTAGAGCTATGTTGTGATAACGTGATTTAAGGTGCAGGATGGCCACCATTTTGCAAAAATATATTATTTTTTTTTATTGGTTAACATCCGACTGTTGTGCACACTTGGGCTAATGCAGACGATGGGATGATTTATAACGTATGAAAATGCCAAGCCCTCGCCGGGAATCGAACCCGGGTCCTCGGGGTGAAAGCCTAGTACGCTATCCACTAGGCCACCGAGGCGGCTTTTGCAAAATATAAAATTTGCAATATAAACTTTAACCAGTGATTGCTTACAAAGAATTTAAATGGACGTTTCTATCATATAAAATGTGTTTATTATGATTTTCTTAAATTCTGAAGTTCTTTTGTAGACATCAAGTACCATGCAATTGATAACACTTGTACATAAAGTTGTGCCATTTACATGTCCATTGTATTACATTCCTCCAGATGTCATTTCTGAACCTTCAAGATTATTGTTAAATAATCGATCATTAATTTTTACATAGTTGTTGTTTCCACATATGGTCTTGTAATTAACTATTTTTATCACATCTGAATATGATTTTATGAAACATAATATCAGGTTCATTTTTTATACAGTTCGCAAAGCTGCAAGCCAGTTTCGAAAATCATTATTTTTGTTCTGATTATATGGGTTGGTTTTCCTTTATATTAAAAAAAATAATTTATAAAATGTATCTCCCACATGTTTGCATACAATTAATATTGCATATTAATTAATTCAAAACCACCACTAATTTTTGTTGGGTAATTTGTGACTTAATTTAGGCAAATTTGATTTTTTTCCCTACCTGAATGTAAGTGTGAGTGTAAATTGTTTAAGTCATAAGTGTAGTGTTGTAAGTGTGTGTTAGACTCGGATTCCGCGAGGGACGTCTAAATCCTCTCAGTATGTGCAGCTAGTCTACTGAGACAAATTTGCAGGGCAGGAAAATTTGATATTAGCTACTAGGTCTATCTTGGAATTAACTAACTTTTTTTTTAATGTAAGTGTAGAATAACATAATGTTGTAAACTTTTTTGAAAAATTGTTTATTAGTTCTCAAGTAATTGTTAGTTTAACTGCCAAAATCTTTAGATTAAAAATAATGCATTTTTGAAATCGATTAAAAATGTTGTTTTTGTTGTGAAAAAAAATAATCCGAAATCATATGTGATAACATCATTTACATTTGAAAAATCAGATGTTTTCCAAGGTGACAGATGAAAATATCAAATATGCTAGAATGGAGTATTGATGTCGGACAAAGATTAGCATTGGTTTGAAAACAATATCTGAAGAAGTAAATGAAAGTGTAAGGAAGAGACAAGTTGGAGTAAAATATTCATTTGGTATTAAAAAAAAATGTGTGTGTCTTAAGAACAAAGACATTTTATTTTATTAATTTGCTATATTAAATTCAGTGTAAAGTCTCTACTTTTGGTATTTCAGAAGTTAACACAAGATAGTACCGCAAAGTATTGACTAATAATGATCCTCAGTAGTTCAGAAACGAAATCTGAAGAAATGTAGGACAAAATACGGGAAGATTTTAAATGCATGCCATATTAAAATGATTCATTAAAAATAACTGTTTTAAAAGTAGTAATTTTATATATCACATCTATTAATACAACTATGTCTGTTGTTGAAAGTTTGACTTTTGGTAATTTTCAAAAAGAAATATTTTCCAGGTTATGGGACATAGAATGTGGAGCTTGTTTACGTGTACTAGAAGGTCATGAAGAATTAGTTCGCTGCATACGATTTGACAGCAAACGAATAGTTAGTGGAGCATATGACGGGTGAGTGTCATCACTTATTTCAGAGAAATTATTAAAAAAATGTAATAGCTGGTTATATAATGTATTAAATCCATAGAAATAATATGACTGTTCTATTCGTGCTTCTACCATTCTGCAGATTTTATTATCTGCCGAGTGATAAATATTCAGTTATATTTCAAAACAACTGCTGTCCTTCCATGAATTTTATCTGGTTATATTAATTAATATCAAACCTGTTGTTATAATTTTCATTAATAACAATAATATTTTTATATGTTTTTTAATTATTTTATATTCATTTTAATCTGTATAGTTAAATAATTTCTTTTTTATTCATAAATGTAGGCTTAAAACTCAATAGCGCAGGCCTACTGTCATTAAATCAATTATATCAAACCTAATTAAAATATTACAACTTTGGTCATTGAAATTGTTTCTATAATATGTAACAAATAAATGTAGTAATTTAGGTTAGTTTACCACAATAAAATTAATTATTGGACAATATCATAGTATTCATTAACAGGTATTGTTCTTATAACTTATAAACACAGTTAACAAAACCAAAAACACAGAATTCACAAACACTACAATTACATTTTTTTATAGAGATAGTCTTAAAAATTTGATATACTTTCAACAAAACTAGAACTGCAGTATACAGGTGGTTTTAATATTACGAACACAGTAGTTTACCTTATTTTCTTTATGAATTTTTCAAACTAAACTTAACCTATTTTTAAAATTAATTGTATTTTTAAAATTCAGTGCAAAATCATTTTTTGATATATTGAAAGGATCAAGATTATTCCCTGATTATGCCCTACCTCTTTTCCGGCATACTTTAAAAAAAAGTAATCTAAATTACAATTTATTTTTTGTTAGATCTGTTTTGTAGGTTTAGGTTATTTGTAAATTAATGAATCACTAAGATATATAGTAAACATCCTTCTGTCAAGCATTGATCTAATGCTTGTATTAGATAGACTCTGACTGATTTTGCTCTAGGCTATTCAAGTGTGACATATCTACTTTTTGGCGCTCATTTACTTTGCCTAGTCTGTTTTATATTATGTTTATGATTAAATCAATTATGAATTTAATTTTGTCATTATATATCCTAAAGTTAATTTTTTATTAAAATTTAAGTAAATTTCAAACCTCTACATTAAATACCTCGTAAGATTAGATATGAAAATTTATATAAAATTTAAGAAGAATTTCGGTGAAGAAAATCGTATTTAGCTTTTAATATAGTTCTTTCGGGTATGTATTTACATATTTTTTTTTTTTTTTTTAGATGAATGAGGTTATACTTTAGTTACCTTTGGGAAATGGGATTTTCAACAATCACTTTTAAAGAAAGTGTTTTATAGAACCACAATTATGGGTTTTTATTTCTTTTAAAATATCTCTTTAAAAATTTTATAAACAATTTTTGTTACAGAAAAATTAAAGTTTGGAATTTAGTCGCAGCTCTAGACCCTCGAGCCCCTGCTAGCACGTTATGTTTACGAACACTTGTGGTAAGTGTCGGTTCCTACTTTAAATTTTAAAGTACTTATATTTAGTTTAACTAAAGTGGATTTTAATATTATGCTATTGTAATATTATAATAATTTATTCAAAGATATTGTCTATTTCATAAAAAACAGATTAGAAGTTTGTGCAAGTATCAAAACATGTATTTTTAAACTAGTTAAACTATTTGGCATAATATTAAAAAAACACTATTTTAACCACTTGAGGATTGTAGTAGAACCCTAAATATATGTCACCTTGGCATAACAGATTGTCGGATGTGGGAGACATCATTTCTATAAAGTTCATATCTAGCTTACTAAATGTGTATTTTTTACATGTAGTGCCCATATTGTACATAAATGTACCTTCTCTAATTATCATATCTTTTGAGCAATCCAAATTTTCTCGAATCGCAAGGGTGGCGGATAAACTGAGTTCTACTGTAATCACCACCTAATTAACATTAATTTGATAAATCTATGTAATTAACTTACTTTTTATAACAAACATTTATAATTAACCCCTCACTTAGCATATTTAGTTTTAACCAACTTGTTAGTAGATTTTTTTTAGAACTGGTACTCAGTCTACATTATACACTAAAATATTTTGTGATAGTTTGTGATCATTGTTTATTTATTATCTCGTCTAAGAAAAGGCACCTCCTGGATAAGTTGGTCTTCATCTATTAAGTCACCACAATCGAGTAGCTTTCATGGCACGAAATATTTTGGTTAAAGAGCAGTATTGTTCTATTTTCATATATGAAACTCGCCATTTCATGAGAATTATTTTTTTTAAGAGTACAAAGCATACATTAAATTTGCTCTTAACTTAAACTTATCACGCTACTGTCTCTACTATGTAGGACTCTTGAGGTCTGCAACTTTAACTTTGAAATAACGTAAACATACTCAGTCAGTTGTTAAATTCTCAAAGATGTTCATATAAAAGATGACTACATTCCACATACAAACTGAAGGGACCAACAAGTGGTTACAAAAAAAACAGAATTAATTTATTACTTTTTGCTGATATATCCATCTTGTTGGTTGCCGCTGGTATAGCCTGTATGAAAGAGTTAGGTAGTCCTAATCACAACCGCATATTGGGTTAGGTTGGGCTCTGTGTCTCGCGTACCAGTATTACAAACAGTCAAAATCTTTTGGTGCTCAAAATCTGTTTGATGGATTGTTGTGTGTTTGTCTGCTATAAGCAGTATTTTGAAAGCTCGAGTACAGAAAATTTGTCCAGTTATATTTCACTATTTTGCCACATAATTGACGTAACAGAAATTATATTCCAATATGCACAAGCAGAGTGCACATTTGATATAACACTTAGCTGTAAGTCTTTTTGGTCTTATAGCTAAAAGAAATATTTTTGGGTGTTTGGTTGAATTTAAAAAAGTAAGCAGCTGGAAGTTCTGTTTTTCAATTGATAAGTTATGTTCTTCAGATTTCATTTCCAAATAACCATCAAGATGTTATACAGGTGATGTTCTCAAGTTAGACTTGCTAGGCACTAACCAGGTCCTTTCATTTACTGGGTTTCCACATTTGCTTCTTAGTATTGGATGTATATCAACAAGTCACAGAAAATTAATCTTATAGTACTTGTTCAATTTCTCATTTAGATCTGTATGTCATTCTCTTGTTTAAACTTTTTTTCTAATATTACTCATGTAGTATTAAAAGAATTGACGTAAAACGCAATGTTTTTTCCTGGCTGGTATCACTTAGTATTATTATTTCTTAGGTGAAAAGTTTTTGTTAACATATTATGGGAAAATATTTCATTTCCCATTTATTTGCCATTGCTTTTTTACGAAAAATTAGATAAGTTATTCAGCTCAAATTTAATATACATATTTGTTATATAACCTTCTACAAAAAAAATGTACATTTCAGAGATGGTCCAACAACAGCTTGCTTAGGCAGGGAATAAGTAAAATATTAATATCTAAAGTTAATGCTATATAATATAAAAATAAACTCATATAGCAACAATTAATAGTTCCAGAAATACAGTAGAATCTTTATTAACTGTCATGTTAATTCTGTTATTCGACATTTTTAAGCAGTGTAAAAGTAACCTTCTAGACAAAACAAAACAGTAACTGAACGCGACTTAATTATAGCATAGGCGATTGCAGCTGATACCAATTGCTACCAGAAGCACAAGCATTGATAATCGAAAATTATTATTATTCAACGATCTTATCATCTAGTGGAATGATACAGAAACACTTCAAATAGTTTCCAAAAATTAGGAAAGATTGTATGAATGTCTTTATTGGAATATAAACACACTCATACTATTTATGATAATACCATTCAGTGTATAAGTCAGTCACAACAGTCTTGTTAGTACTCTTTAAGTAGCATGCACCATGTTTTCATGTATGTAACATGAATACTTGTCAAAACGTTAAGTACAGATAATTTACTGTATTAAAAAGACCAAACTTTATACCATCCTTTATACATAAAATTTGTATAATACATAATTACAGTTAAATATTAAGAGTTTTACTACGTTTTCCAAAATAATAATAATAAAACTTTCTGTGCTATACAGAGTATAGTATGTCACTTGTATCGCCGAAAGTACGAGTGGTCAACTTCTGTTATCCATCACCCCAAGAATGATGGTTAATCAAGACTCTACTGTTCAGTTTTTTTATTAATAAAAAAAAAATGGATGAATAGAAACGAAACTTTTTGAACTTATGTTTATTGGATTTTATCTTATTTTTACCTAACAAATTCTACAATAACAATTCCACAAAGTGGTCTCATAGAGTTCTCTGACACCCTGTATGATACTTTTTCACTCTGAATGAGAAACTAAAACATTGAAACAGAAAAAAATTTATAATTTTTATATTTACCTACAAAGAGCAATTTCTCAGTCTTCAACATCTTTTAAATTAATTTCTAAGCCTTAACAGTTAGCTATTACTCTGTAATTTTAAAAATAATTACAATAATTTTAAGAGTTGTGTCTCACATTTGGTTTTACCCACTTGTAAAGGTGACACACGTGAGATTTAAGTATTTATTTGTATTGCTAATGTGGAGAGTGATTAAGAGGGTAATTGGTCTGGGCTAGGAGCACACCGGACGCGTGTTCCGTCTCCAGTTTGATGAGTTCCAGATTGTTAGTTCGTCGCACGATGACACGATTCTCATTTGGGATTTCCTCAATCCGTTACATTTGAATGAAGGACCTCTTCAGATGATAGGTAAGCAGAATTATTCTTTTAATTTTTTACCTTCATAACCACCTGTTGGTGTTACGCAGAAGTAAGTATTAGAGGACTGGTTTGATTAATGCTCTCACTTGATTTGCATGTTAAGTAATTTCTTGGTCTTAAAATTTGTTTTGCACTACTTACGAAATACACCATACTAATATGGCTTAAAATTACTAATATAAATGTTTTTGTGCATGTCTAATGTTAGTTCAGATTGGATTCTATTAATGTATTAACATAATAATAATACACAGTAAAACCTGTCATAGTCAATCCTCTGTTTTTTTGTGTAATATGTTTAAGCTACAGAAAACTCTTCTTCTTCTTCCAATGGCTCCTTTTGGTTCACACCATTTTGTATCTTGCCTCCCAATACAATCCAGGAAAGTCCCTTCGTCCCTGCTTCCCTCTATCCAGGCCCTCGCAGATCAGCAAGTGATCCTTGTCCATAACATACACATCTTTTGAACAAATCTTGCACTTGTCAGAGGTTATTAGTCTCATCCTATGGAGATGCTTGGCAAGACAATCGTGACTAGTTTCCAAGCGGAAATTTGCTACAGCTATTTTGCGTGGAAGCATGTTATTGTCCTTAAAAAGATTAAACGGATTATAAGCTTTGTCTTGTAGGTTTTTCTTCATTTCACTAACAAATTTTTGTTGTGAGTCTGTTTTTAGTTTTCTTATAACTGCTTGTAATGACAGGGAGCCTGCTGGCTTTTGAATAATTTTTGTTCCTCTCTTCGCCAAATTATCCGCAGCTTCATTTCCCATCAATTCCACATGTGCAGGGACCCACTGCATTGCGATATTATTGCCAACATTATTTCTTACAATCTTGTAATTCTGTCTGATATTTTGTATTACTTTGCTTTTTGGATTATCATTATTGGCTATTGCCTGCAGAGATGATTTGGAGTCAACTAAGACCACTATGTTTGTGTTCAGCCATGGTCTCATAATCAGCTGCTCAAGAGCCTCATTTACAGCTATCAATTCCGCCTCAAACACTGTAGAATTGCTACTTAAAGCAATGTAGTACGAGAAGTGGTCACAATATATTCCAGCTCCTGTTTCTCCTTCCATTCTAGAGCCATCAGTATATACACGGATCCAAGAGTCTGACGGGTATCGCACTTCCAAGGTTTCCAAAGCGATTTGAGATATTTTCACTGGAGCATCAGAGTTCTTGCTCACTGGTTCAAGCAGATCCAAGAAAATGTTAAAATCCATGAATTCCAATGGGTCCATGAGTTGAGGAGGTTGTTCCACATTTACTTTGTTTATCCTATTAGAGATGATAAGTTGTTTAAAGCTGGTCTGAGTTTTTAGCGTTTGCTTTGGAGGAGATCCTATTATCCATGGGTTATCAAATTCTTTTTGTATCAACTTTTCATACAAAATATGAGCTCTAATGTTGAAATCTTCTTCTAACGGGATGTTATTGGTATAGGCCTGCAGAACGTGTATTGGAATTGTCCAAATTATTATGATAATAATAATAAGTCGTAGGTAATTATTTTGGCTTATTTCTAGTTTGTTTTTTGCCTTTCTACTGGCAGTTGCCAATATTAGCTACAGAAAACTACGTTGTTGGATTGTGCAGTATCATGTAAGAGGGGCTTTCTTGTCATATCCTTACATTTGTTTAATGTATTATTTAACCTAATTTGGTTGACTGTCACTGTTACATCTCTTCTATCTTCTTTGGTCACTGTTTAATAATTCCAGTGTGTCAGTCACTTTATTCATTTGGGAGGCATACTTTTAATTGGGCAGTGATTTTCTTTTGTCAAATTTTGTTTCAATTGAAAATTGGCATTGATAATGACAGGAAAGCTTTGTGTGGTAAAGCTGTTGGATGCATGGAGTAATTACTTCAAATAAAGTTTGTTAAAAATTGTTATCCATTTTCTTTTAGGTAAATAATCTTAAGATCTTGGTACATCAAGGTGCTTTAAATCATAGAACGCAATCCATTTCTATTGATGTATTGTATTGCAAGTTGTATTTTTGTAGCAGGTTCGATAATGTAAACAAATACTGTTACTGGAGCTGATCTGATACCAACGCCGATTCAGTCGGTATTGGCAAATAATAAGCATTGGTGCAAACTTACCGATACCTCCTGTTGAGCAACTTCCAGTGAATTATGAAGTATATTTTAGAACTCAGTATAAATTCTACTTTTATTGACAGTATTTCACTATACATAAATTTTCATTTGTAGTTTTGAAACAGATTAATAATGCAGAAGAACCTGGCTGGTCTGGTCATTCATCAACATGTGAGTAGTACAGGACCCTTTGCATTACTCATTTTACAGTTCTTTTTCTAAACATTTTTAAACAGAGTTTATATTATTTTATTAGTTTAAAAGTAAACGTTATTTTATTTGGTAAAATTTAAATAAATCCAATCATCTGTATATTGCAAAAAAAATTACCCGTGAATCAATATGTGTTGATAGTGTAAGCAGGAAGAATGACTATATGGGGGGGATAATTATTTTGTCAAAATTTGAGCAATTGAGACTGAAAACCAAAAAACATTAACATTGTACTACAAAATAAGAATGCAGTCTAGAATAGCCCATATATCAGTCACTGTCATATTTCTTTATATAACTTATCAAAAACAAAAGCTATCATTTTTCTCACCATTTTTAGTAGAAGTTTGTGTTTGTTAAGATAGGAATCAGTAAACAGTGGAACAAACCTAATCTTTAAGTGTACAGTATGACAGTAATTTTTTCAAGTGTCATTTTATGTAATTAGTTTCTACTTTATCACAAATATTGGGTTGTTGATAAAATTGGTAGGCTCCTTTACCTAGTTACGAACAAAGATCATTGAAATAAAAATAAAAATTGAACAGGTTATCATTGCCTGAAGGATTAAATGCTAAACTTAGGTATGTATTTTTTATAAAATATTTTTTTTTTACTGTGGAGAAGGTATAAAAAAATAATTGTTGATTTTTGTATACTATATTTTTGATGTTTAATTGGTGCTATCTTAATGGTAACCTTTTTAATCTTCTTAAACAATTTAAAATAAAGAAACTTCAAGTGAATTATTGTGGTGTAACTATTCACAGCAGACAGTTGCATGTAATACAGATTTGTCTTACGAAGTGATATTTTTAAACTCATATCTAATGACTGCAATTTATAATACAGAGTTTTGAATCAAACTAAAAATTGGCACAGAATTGTATTATCGTGGTTTCAGCATTAAGTGACAGAAATCGTTGAACTGGTATTGGTTGTAACTCTTATTGCGATGAATGTATACCAGTAGACAGCTGGCAGTTTTCTTAGTATTGTACAGAATTTTTAAATTCAGTTTAAAATAAAAATTTCTGTCTAAATCTTAGTGTTTGTATACCATTTTTTTTCAAAAATAACTAAAAATATATTGGATGTTGTGATTTTTTTTAGGGCAGTTATTTAAAAAAAATACTATTTATGAATTAAAATATTAATATGAATTCTGTAAAAAATATATTTTTTTGTATTTTCGTCAAAGTATAGAAATTTTCTAAATTTACATGTAAAAAACTTTTTACGTAACCTAACTTAATTTAACCCAGGATCAAAACTATAAAAACAAACAATGCAACTCGCAAGTACTCAAGATAATGGCGGAGTGATATTGCGTCAGTTGAAAAATTAATTTTTAGCGACAAAATATAATACTTAGCCTTAGGACCAATGTCTGTGTCAAGTATATCATTTTGTAGTGCAAAAGCTATTATAAACTCATTTCGTGATCTTGTACCAATTAGGTTCAGAAATAGTAGTTTTCTGTGAGCTCTATATTTCATCGTTCCTCAGTTCATTCATAGACCGTAGATTGAAAAATTATAGATACAAATTTTGAACAGATGAATTCAAGAGAAAGATATATCTTTTCAATGATACCAACCAAAATCTTTGTAGGAAGTAATTTACTAGTCGCTTAAATTTTTGAAAATACGCGTTTTGACAGATTTTACTCGTGCTTCACAAGCACTGTATGCTCTTCTAATTAGTATGTTTATTTACGATTGTAAATAAACACTGTGGCTGTTTATGAACAAACCACTCAAATATTAAAAATGATGCATAAATTTTAGAACTTTTTCTTTTCAATGGTATTTAATTTACTAAGATTGGAACAGGGTAATGTGTTAAAAAAGTTTGTTAAGGCCAGATGTTCTCATTATCCCGCTTGACAGTTGTAGGCTAACTGTCATCAGTTTACCCTGTACTTATTACGGTTTAAAATATTGATTTGCATCATTCTAACCCTTTGGTGGTGTCTATTTTTCCTTATCTGGATTATCGAGTGCCATGTTAGTCCTGATATTGGTTACTGTATTAGAAAAGTATAACTTTTTATCTTTATTTAATGGGCACTAGTCTTTTATAATACCATTGTGTGTTGGTTGCAGTTTCTTATGGAACCTGTAAGTGTTCTCTGTTCGCTGATGCACTGTTCAAAAATGTGTTCACCAATCAGTTTAATTTTCCTTTGAATATAACATTTCTACATAAAGGTGTAGGATATGCCAACAAAAATGTGTATTGAGTTTTTATTGATTGTATTCTTAGTTAACTGCCAGTCTCGTCTTGTGCACTTGCCTGTAGAACTAATGGCTGAATTCACTTATTATGCTTAATGTTGTGTTGTAGCTTATTATGGTATGTCGGTATGTATAATCCTGAATTACCATATTATTTATCAGTTTGGGCCATTCCATGGAAACATGTGCAATGCTTGGAACAACACATTTATGACCTGGATTTGATTGTTATTTATTAAAATTGTTTTTGATTATTATTTTATTTGATAGCGTAATAAGTTGGTTTTATATACCATCACCCCTATTACGTGACATGGCAAGGCCTGTGTCTTTTCAATTTAACTTGTACCTTAGCAATTTAGTGTTGTGTAAAAAAAAATGTTTCCTTGTTATGTAATAGTTTTAAGATTAACCGTAAGTTACTTTACTGTGAATGTCTATTCAATCTCCATTTTCTGTTTTTTTCTTCTTTGGCAACTGATTTTGACGATATGCTGTCATTATCAGTTCAGTGACATCACAACATGATAGTTCCCCGTGTGGATGTCGCACATCACACAGTATTACATCCTTTATTTATTAATTGTTAAATCAAACAATAAAAAAAACATGAAAAAACATTAAATGAGTGTATTAAAAAAGTTGAATACTAAATAAATGTTGCGCGCGCGCACACATACACACACACACACACACACACACACAGTGCACATCTCTGGAGTTTAAACTGATTAACTGATATTGATCAAATTTGAAATGCAGATCTAGTTGTCCAATCTATGAGTTTTGTTCAAAAGTAAGAACATTTAGAGTGTTTTTCAGTTAAAACTTAACGTACCCTTCTAAAATTTGAACAAAGTTTTATGATCAAACTGAGAAATTAAACCAATTTTCCAGTTTTTAGTAGATACCTTCCAAACCAGGTTTTTAGAGAAGTAATTCAGTTTGAGAAAATTTGTCTAGTATCTTTTTTTCTTATGTTTAACTTCCGACTGTTGTGCACACTTGGGCTAATGCAGATGATGGGATGATTTATAGCGTATGACAATGCCAAGCCCTGGCCAGAAATTGAACCCGGGTCCTTGGGGTGAAAGCCTAGTACACTATCAACTGGGCCACTGAGGCGGCTCATTGTGTAGTACCTAATGTCTATTATTTGTTTATGTTTTGATAAGTAGTAAGGAGTACAACTTAAACGTGTGTTCTGTTCATTTTAAAACATTTAATACATGTATATACTAAAACGTAATTATGAAACAAAAACATTTCAAGTACAAACACAACATGTTTTACTGAAGTTCTATAATTTAGGTACTAAATGGGTTGTAACCTTTTACTATCAAATTCTAGGTGAATTACTAATGTGTAATTTGGGTTAAAATTACTTTTCATAATTTTTATTATAGATAAAAACCTAGGCAGAAATAACCTTTATCCAAGCTATCGTTAAAAGAAACATTTAAATTTTGGGAGCATTTGTTTATAAAATAAGTGAAGAAGAAGAAGATTGAAATTTTCAAGGTGTGTTCCAGGTAAAGTTAATTATTTTTATATGAATTTAATGCTTGCCCCTTCTGTTAAGTGATGTAAGAGAAAAATTTCACAGATTATAAAAGGTATCTGTATAAGTAACCTAAAATAAAATTATCTGTAAAAAGGCATCTTCCAAATATGTTTCTTTTTATAATTACATGTTTTTGAAAAATTTGATTTCACCATTATGATTAGTGTTTTAAGTGAAAGAGAAAACCCTGACGGCAGTAGTCAGGATTTATTTTCACATTTTCATTGTAATCTTGGTGTTTAAAATTTTAATTGAAGCATAGAAATGCCGATTATGATTGTGAAGTCATTTATTTTTAATAAAGTGTATGGTAAAAAAATATGTTGTGTGAAATCACTTGCATCACACCAACAAGACATCTGCATGCAACGATTGTTATAACCCGCTCTCACCGTAGAGTAATGCACTTGCTTAATGTGCTGCAGTAAAAATTTTTTTTAAGAGTTACAGAACTGTACAAGACTAATTTCTTCTGGAATGAGGTAGTGGAACAGAAAGTGTAAAGAGAATTTAAAAAAAAAAAAAAGTTGTTCGCTTATTTTAGAGACATTTTTAGACTCTTGTAATCCTTTGAATGTTCAATTGTAATTTGCTGCTGAAATGTATGTACACACTATCACAGACAACTAATTGCTTAAAAATTTGTTTAGTTTCTTTCGAAACTTTAAACAGGAACGAAATGTAGATGAGACTTTATACAGGATATATATATATATATATATATATATATTTTTAAACACAAAGCAGTTTGATGTTACTTATTTTAGTGGTTTTAATAAACTTCAGTTTAGCAAAGCAAATTGTAAATTTAAAACGGTAATAATTTCTATGCAAGTAAAAATTGCAGACATGCCATCATGTATGACACTTCCGTCTGTTCTCCTTTCCTCATTATCTGTATGTAGTACTGCTCATAGTAACCTGACTAATTATACATTATTGCAACTTATTTTGTATTGTTTAATGAGCTGGGTATTTTGGCTGAGTACACGATGTAAAATTTAATTTCGCCTAATGCATGTGATAGTTTTCTGTGCATCTTGGTTTTTTCTAATGTATGATGGCGCTTGTCTTTGGGGAGTTAATTTGGTGATGCTATCTTAAGCACTTTTTTTTTAATTTAAAAGTAAAAAATGGTTTTAGTGTTTATCTATTTATAATATAATTTTTCTAGCAAATATATTTATAATATAATTGCTTTAGTTAAAGCTTCTCTTTTGTTTAATTTATAACCTTAAGTCATTTTGTTTTAGGATTCGAGTGATAAACAGTACAGGGCAGCTACAGTATGACGAGTAAATGGCACTCGATTGGTGTTTATTAAGCTGTGATTGGTCCAAACATTATAGACCTCCGATTTACCTTTTCACTATTTACATTCTATAATGTTCGCCCGGGCGGTGAAATGAATCACCACCGAAACAACGGCTTCGAATTTTGATTTCTTTTAATTACAGTTTTTCATGTAGTATGTAATTCAAACGAAATAACGTACCTAAGTTCTCAATGCTAGTATTTAGTGGAAAGGATAAACGAAGATTTTGTGGTTAGCTGACGATGCATAGACATTGGTTGATACTGTTGACGCAGAACCGTATGTCCAATGTGCGAATATTTATGTTCCTCATTTCAGCATAATTTTTGTTCTTCTTCCCCCTATAGAACTAAAGTTAAAACACATAGCTTAGTTCTAATCTAGCAATAAACTTCGCAAAAATGACTTATTCTGTTACTTGTAAGCTTGTGGTGCTGGACTGTATCGCATCATACACATTGTGCGAAGTTCTTGGAAGCCGCTAAAATAAATTATTTAAATTGTAAAATAAAATTTTAAATCGATAATAGGAAAATAGTAGTTCTAATTATTTGTATATATTCTTTTACTGTGTATATCTTAGTTAGTTCATTTTTACCATTATTCTTATGTTCATATTGTAGATGCAGTGATGTATAGATGATTTTAAAGGGGGGGGGGCGTAGAATATTTCAGCCACACGTAAGAGTTCTTTGCTGTGATAAAATACTTGTAGCTATACTGCACATAACACATTAAATAATGCATGACAAAGAATGTGGGGAATAAATTTAGTTACAAATTTGTTGAAGATGGTCGCAAATCAATATTTCTTACTGTGGCATGGATATTAAATTTATGTAAAATATTAAATTATATCGCTTCGTGCTTTTTAATGTTATTTTTTATCAACAGTGGTGTTCGAAGTGATAAACGTCTTTCTTGGAAGTTTCTATATTTTTTATTTTATACCTAATTTATAAAATTGGAGAAAAGTAATGATTTTATTCCTTCGTAAAATTATAATTACTGTTTAGAAAAAAATGTTCTGATTAATTGTTTTATTATATTGTTAAACAGAATTTTTGTTAATGGAATTTTTATTTTAAAAAGTTTTAAAATTATAAAATAATGTGTATGTAAACGCAGCATTACATTGTACTGATAATAATTTAAAATCTTTAATGTTGAAATGTTGTAAAAGATGTAAGGGATAAAATTCTTCACATAATACAATATTTAATTTGTATACATATAAATTTATTATTCCTGTCTATTACACAAAATTTTGTAGTTTGTTTTCATGTAACAGGTATAATATGTTTTTTAAACCATGCCTCAAAATACTTATTTGGTTTGAGTTCATACATCTTTCATCCACTAATTTTGTTTAGTCGGACATTTTACTCTGCCAAATAATGAAAAGAAACCTTTGTTATATTCTTTGGCTGGTGTGTAAGGAAGTGCCAGAACATTATTTTACTTCAAATTTTTACAGTATGGTTGGTGTAAAATTACCACATAGCATAAGTTTTGTATCCCTTCCTAATTCTATTCTGGCATAGGCATAATATACTGTAATTAACGAGAAATGTAAGTTTAATTTTAAAAAACGTGTTCTACACCAATAACTAAACATAACTTAATAAGAAATTTGAGTAAAAATCAAATTCTGTATAAGTTTTGATACTTAAAATACTGTAGTTTTTTTATGACACTGCCTCAGTTGATCGGTACTTGAATAATCCTAAGTATGCTATATACACAAAGAAATCATCTCTTTTTCCAAATTATGAAATTTAATTCCACTTGAATCTGAAGTATTATTACTTTTCAAAAGCTTATCATAATTGATGTCTTTGGAATAAGCTGTTATTCTTATGAAGAAATAACACAATGGCTTCCTAACTAATATACAGTCAAAACAAAACACTACCAGTCGAACTATGTTAACACTGTTTTTTGCTGACTGAAACAACTGTAGCCTCCACAGATGTATATAGCAAAGAGTGTCCATAACAGAAAATATTTAGGCTACATTTGATCTGTAAACTATTTCATAAACCATCCTAACCTATTTTTAGTGCTTTGCTGCTTAAAAATGCACTATAACACAGGGCAAAAATTCCCTTGCACATTATTCAATGTTTTTTAAACTACAGGACTATTTACACATTGAATGTTTTGTAAAATTTGAGGAAAACGTATTATTTTTTGCACTTGCGTCTAGAAGTGTAAACCCCAGTTTTAACATATGGACTTGCCACGATTAAAGGGGCCAGCCACTTAAGGGTTTTATCAGAATTTTTAGGCGATAGGAAATCATAGTTTTGAATGATTGCTTCATGTCTACTGTTATGTAATGTAATTTGTTTCCTAAGCAAACATCAAAGATAAAAATGTAAATGCAGCCAGTTCGGATCTAATGGCCTACCTGTTGATCGCCTGGTTCAGTTTACAATTCACTACACTAGCGATAACAAGTGTCCACGTACAGTTCAAATACAGTTTCAAACTAGCTGTGCTAACGACCACAAGTGTGCAGACACTTGTATAGTTGAAATTCAGTTTGCAACTCGCTATGCTAGCGATCACGAGTGTCAAGTACAGTTGAAATTAAATTTCAACTTAGCACCGCTAGCAATCACAAATGTTCGCGTGCAGTTAAAGTCCACGTTTTTAAACTAGCATAGCCAGCGACCACAGTGTCGCTTCAGTAGTTGAAGTTCACATTGTTCGACGCAGTAGAGCATTTTCTTTTCTCTCTACATCTTAACCAAATCCGACCAGTTCGGTGCTAATTAAAACACTTCTTCTTTTTACCAGTCCATTCTAAGAGTTTCCATCGGGCAAAGTTTGTAGTTTAGTGGCAGTGACCTTCCTGACCGCAGCAGTTGATCACCGGTGACTGTTCAGTGCACAAAAGACATCTTGCCAGGTAGGTCAGCTAGTCTATAGGACCTTCTTGACCGCAGCAGTTGATCACCGGTGACTGTTCAGTGCACAAAAGACATCTTGCCAGGTAGGTCAGCTAGTCTATAGGACCTTCTTGACCGCAGCAGTTGATCACCGGTGACTGTTCAGTGCACAAAAGACATCTTGCCAGGTAGGTCAGCTAGTCTATAGGATTTTGAATTGCAAAATTAATATCTGTACTACCAGATTGACCCACCGCAGAAGGTGTAGCCTAGGTTGTAAAATTAGTTTTCAGAACTGATTGCTTGGACACATCTACATTTGAGCATATCTTTATATACACGTAAAAAAAAGTTGACAAAGTTTGTGAAATGAACCATTTATTTTATTAATAAACACAAAAGACCACAGTAACAATTATGCAGATTTAACTGGAAATTTAATTTTGGCAAAATTTCCAAATCCTGCTTCAATGACATCACCAGGATAAATAGGTCCCGCTCCTTTGGGCGTTCCAGTCAGAATCATATCATTAGGCTCAAGCGTTATGTATTGCGATATGTGTGAAATAAGGTCGCCCACAGTAAACACCATGTCAGATGTACATCCTTCTTGTTTGAGTTCTCCGTTTACCCGAGACCATAACGTAATGTTTGATGGATTCGGTATTGTTTCACGTGAAATAAAGCCACTTACAGGGCAAGCTGTATCAAATCCTTTGCCAATAGCCCAAGGTAGTCCTTTCGAACGTGCATCGTCCTGAACATATCAGTTTTTTAAAAAAATGTTTTATTTTGTGATTCTGGAACATTCTTGATTTTACAGCCAGTTTCTAGAACATTTATTTAATGTTCTAACAGTAAATGCTAAATTAATATAATGACTAACTAGATTTTATATTTTGTTTCTAGAAAATATTTAAAGATTACCCAATTTCCAACTAAAATCTTTAACTTTAAAAAAGGTTAATTCGAGAAAAAATGGCTGTTTTCAAATATATGATCAACAATGTATATTGTAATTTTTAGGATATGTTGACTGTTTATTTTTTCTTTTCATAGTTACATTGTTATTGTTTACACTGTGCTCTACATTTTTGAGTGTTGTAGGGCTATTAAATTTTTTGGGAAGAGTGGTACACTCCTAGTTGTAGTGTGGGGCAGATACTTTGAAATTCGTCTAAAAACGTAAAAAGCACCTTCACTGAATAATTTAATCAAGTTCTTTATCCGAAAAGTAATTGAATGAATTTAAAGTTCTGATACTTAAATAACCAAATTACCTTTTGTAAAAATTTTTATATGAATTAATATTGTCATAATTCTGTGCACCCATAAATATATTTGTAGTAAATATTGTAAATAAGGTCCAAGATCAATTTATAGGTTATGTTGTTGTTGCTAATAATAAGAGTTTAAGAGAAAAAAATTGTGAATACTAAACCAGCATGTGTGTGTTAAGGTCAAACTTGAATCACATGACATCACCTCTCTGTTCCTACTACCAATTCAAATGCTATTTCCTCAGTGCTCTGGAAAAATGCCTAGCATTTTAAAAGAGCAACAAGATAATGTGAATTTTATTGAAACAAGTGTACGGTGATTAACGTTTATCATGCACTGAGGTTTTCGATTAGTTTAAATGGTTCAAAGAAGGGCGAAAAAAGATAAATTATTGACGACCAACGTCAACAGCAGATAAGAACATTGAAAAAATTGGCAATTTGATCTGAAAAGACAGTTGAGGATATTTGTACTGACACTAAATTCCATCTAAAGGAAAGAGTAATAACATGTGCTGAATCATGGTTTGTTATTTACAATCCAGAAACTAAGTGCCAATCAATGCACTGAAAGAGTCCCCCTTCACAAAGTCTGAAGAAAACTTGAATGTTCAAGTCAAAATTCAGAGCCTTAATGATTGTGTTTTCGACATCCATGGGATTGGGTACCAAAAGGTCAAACCGTGAATACGAAATATTATCTTGAGGTCCTAGCTACGCTTCAGGAATGACTAAGACTAAGTCATAGATTATTTATGACAGTACATCCTGCATAAAGAGTCCATACTGCATTGGTTGTCACAATGTGTTTGGCTGAACATGATGTCCCTATGTTCGAACACCCACCCTGCTCACCAGATTGATCTGTGTGACTTCTTTTTGTTCCTGGAAGTGCAATCAGTTTTGAAAGAAATGAGACTTGGAACAGTTGAAATTATGAAAAAGTGATGAAACACTGCTTTGACCAACAGAAAATTCACATTGAGTAGTGTACGGAAGTATATTAAAGGGGATAATGTTAAAGTTGTGAAAAAAATAAACAAATGTGATACCATGAATCCGGTTATTTTTTAGCTGTTATACCTCATACAATGAATAAAATTTTAAAAACTGCAATAGGTTTAGACCTGTAGAATTTACTCATTTAACATATCATAAAAGAAAATCACAAAATATAACAATGAGTTTTACTTCAAAGGAAAACTCAAATATAACGCTAGATTCATATTGAGATTTAAAGATATCTTACTAAAATGTTAGTCGCAGTCAGATCCAAAGCTACGCAGTAACCAGCAACGTAATCTAAACCTTCGGAAGATGTAACGTTCTTGCATTTCTTAGAGATGATTACACCTAGTTCAACCTCTTGATTCACTTGAAAACCTTTTGGAATCTGGAACAAAGAATATTTTAAAAACTTTTACGGTTGCTTTCTAACTATACTAAAAAATTTAATGAGTTGAATTTAAAAACTATGTATTTTTATTTTGTCCAAACATTTGTTCAGAGGCAGGGCCACATTCACGTGCTCGACACTTTTGCTGTCAGTACCTCCCCTACCGTTATATAATTCACCATTTATTTTCAAGAATATTAAAACTTAGTTGTCATTAATCAGTTTCTGAATAAGGGAACTTGGTGGCCTAGTTGATAGCATACTGGGCTTTTACCCCGAGGACCCGGGTTCTATTTCCGGCCAGGGCTTGGTATTTTCATACGCTATAAATCATACCATCGTCTGCATTAGCCCAAGTGTGCACAATAGTCAGACAATAAACACAAAATATGTATATATAAGGGATTTAAAGAGACATAAACTAACAACACAATGTGAAACAAATAATCATAGTAAAAATATGTGAACCTAACATAAAAGAATGACAGTTAAAATTAAAAATATTTTATTTATAGAATTCTAATCAAATTGGGAAATACTGCCCTGTTTAGAGATTTATGCTATGGAAAAAAATAAAATTTAATAGTTAACCATTACATTGCAAATTTGGATTGCACGTACTTGTTATGCATTAATTTAAACAAGCTGCATTAAATTTTATTAAGTACTTGTATTGCATAAAAAATTAAAAATCTTATCAAAGATAATTTACTAATTTTGTTTGTAAAAGCAAAAGATATTACTTTTACACTGCTATCCATATATCTTATTCATTCTAGACAAAAACTACTACACAAAGTTTTAGTTCAAACTTCATAACTACATATGTGTTTCTCAACTACTCGTCAAGGAGCTATGTAGTTTAAGGTGAAGCTACTATTTTTTTCAAAAACCACATATCCCATTTGTATCATTTCAGTTTTTTCCAATATTCTTAACTAAAACTTCCTTTTAGTTGTGATTTTTCGGACATGCACATAGTTACCGACTTTCAAGCAAATGGTGAGGTTAAGATTACCATTAATATAAACTGTTTTAAATGTATATATATATATATATATAAACTTTATCTACAGGAACTTTGAATGAAGTGCTTATCAAAGTGTAGTAATTAAGGTTGTACTTGTATCTGTTCAAAAAAACAGATAATTAATGTTTAAGATAACACATTACCAAGATAAGCTACTGCAGTTTCATTTTATCTGTTGCTTTTTCAAAAAGAGATTAGCAGTATTTACTTTAATTTGCTAATAAAAGTAAAATACAGTACTGTACATTTAATCTTTAAAAACAGTATCAGACTTACATAAGTGAACTAATCAGATACTTAATAGCATCTAGTATATTCTAGATATCATTGACTTCTTTTTCAGACATTTTGGATAGATAATTAAAAAGTTGAAAAACTAAAAATTCACAGTACATCCTATTCCCTTAGCTTTACATACTGAAACCTTGTTTCTTACTAGTACAAAACAAATATGCCCACTACCTTAGGTACAGTTTGGGTAAAAAATGCACTGAACAACTCAAAAATGTGTTTTAGAGATCAAGTCTGGAGCACATTGTATGGTTTTGTATATTGGTCATGCCAAGCATTATGGCTACTTCATGCTAATTTTGTTCATCATAATTATTAAGTTTTAAAGTCCAAATTAGTTATAATTAATAAAATTATTACAAAATGAAACATTCTGATTTCTTCAACCTAGGAAATATTTTTTTCAGTATTGTACACTAAATAAACAAAAATATGGTCTGAAATTGTGTTTAATTTGTAATATTTACAGCATGTAGCTGTGTCGCTAACGTAATAGAAGTGAATTTCCAAAAGTATTCTTATCCTTTTTGAAATTCTGGCCATCATAATCAAAATTAAAACCTATATGTACTAATACTTAAATAAACCCAAACCGCTGTGAAAACCCTTTTGCTTGCTTATTTAGTCTGTAGAATAAATTAATCACTGTACACTATTAGTTCTAAATAAATAATGAAGTTTTAAAGCTGTGTAATATTTATTAAGTTTCTTAAGTGTTCAGTGTGAACAAATCCAGCTGATAGGAGAGTTTTTCCTATATCTTAATGGTAGGTTTTATCTGCATGTCTGGGTTAATTGATGTGATAACCGCTTCAGTCCTATGTCTACAGTCAGGTAAGGCAACTGGTAGCAGTGGCATATACAGTTGATCCTGTATAAACGCCCAAAGAAAGAAAATTTGCAGTCAGATGATTATGGAGGCCATGATAAAAACCCGTCATTTTGTCCTCAGCAACCAATGCAGGTCAAGAATCTCATGTAACCAGTCTTGCTTAGTAATTAGGCACACCATTTTGTTGCCAAATTAAGTTTTATGGTTCATATTTTAGTTCAAGAGAGTACTACAGTTTTAGCATATCAAATAAGTTATTCCAAACTGTTGCTTCTGTGAAAAAGAAGGGCCTTGTAAACTTGGTGTCTGGATACACACAAAAAACATTCAATTTTAGGACTTCCTGTTTACACTGCAATATCTTGTGAAAATTTTTAACCCTTAGATACACACAATATGAGAATTTATTTTTCAATTTACATAAAATGTTTACTCGTCACTGAATACAATATGACAAAGTCTTCATCTTCATACTGCATAATTTCATGCATTGTAAAATGGTGGAATGCAAAACATAATTTGTTGGCTTTAGAGCTTGTAACAGCTCTAATGACAAAGACACAGTTGTAAACATTTCCTTATAACCAAAGCCACATCAGTGGCCTAGAGGATTTACAGACCACAAAAATAACCAAACATAAAATTTTGAAATCTGATCTGCTGAATAAATTCACCTATACTATAATAACAATGATCTATCAAATATGATAAAAGATCTCCCTTGATTTTTCTTTTTTTTTTGACATTAACATTTTTGTGCTTGTTATATTTTAATTCCTCTATAGAATGAAGAATTCTCAAACAGTGTTGTTTTATGGCAAGGATAATTAAGTGTATTCATAGCTCGTATAGAATACCTATGATTCTATACTATACTATACTAGGCTATACTATACTATACTAGGCTTTCACCCCGAGGACCCGGGTTCGATTCTCGGCCAGGGCTTGGCATTTTCATACGCTATAAATCATACCATCGTCTGCATTAGCCCAAGTGTGTGCAATAGTCGGACGTTAAACACAACAAAAAAAAAGTCCTTTAGACCAATCACACAGACGTCACTGGCATTGTTAATTCACAACTAACCTTTTTAATGGATTTCCTTGGCCTACATACAAAGACTCTCAACAAAATCTAAAAGGGCAAGAATCGTGTAAAAAAATTTCTTAAATTCATCAGATAATACCATTTACTTGTTAAATAATATACATTTTGTTCAAGTAAATCAACATAAATTTTATAGCCATTAACAGAATCATAGGTATTCTATACGAGCTATGAATACACTTAATTATCCTTTCCATAAAACAACACTGTTTGAGAATTCTTCATTCTATAGAGGAATTAAAATATAACAAGCACAAAAATGTTAAAATGTCAAAAAAAAAGAAAAATCAAGGGAGATCTTTTATCATATTTGATAGATCATTGTTATTATAGTATAGGTGAATTTATGCAGCAGATCAGATTTCAAAATTTTATGTTTGGTTATTTTTGTGGTCTGTAAATTGTGAAAGCTTTTATTGTGTACTGTTGTCTAATGTTTTCACCTTTATGTAGCTGTAATTATTGTTTATTGTAATAACAAGCCCTCTGGCATTGTTTTTTGTGAACAGTAAATGCTGCTTGTGGTGAATGAAAAAAAAAATAGATTCAACAGTCTTTCCTGGTAAACTTGTTTGTCCTCTACTCTTCACGTAACAAAGACTAGTAGTTTTTAACGTTATACTAGTAGTTTTTAACATTATACTATCTATGAATGTTATGGTCACTTAGGAGATCACAAATGAATTTGAAGTGGACCGCCAACAAATGCTACTAGTACTTTCAAACAGAAGGATCAGGAAACATGTTATATATATTCCGTACACACTGTTTGAGTTGCTCTTTCATTTTCTATATCATTTATCAAAGTAAAAAAACTTCTAATAAATATTAAGTAGATTTAAAATCTGACAATATTCATTCAGAAATATTTCATGTTTACTATTTTGTTAAAAAATACATTTTTAAAATAATAAGTGTAAAAAAATTTTTAAAAGAAGAATAAAGTCATTTGCAAAACAGAAACTGAACCTAAAAATTTAGCTTTAATAGCAGTTCTGCATCACAGAGTGCAATTAACATTGGACAAATAAGGTGTTTATCTTAAACTAACATTTCAAGTGTGCTTTAAAACATTTTTATTTTCTACACTGGTTATTAAAAAAAAAACTAAATGATTCGGCCTTAATATATTGGAACCATGAAATCAGTTTGCTTTCACATTTTCTTTTTAAAGTTTAAATTGCTTCATAAAAAACGTAATAAAAATTGATCAAATAATTTCTCATACAAACATTATTTTTACCAGTATATCAACTGATAATTTTTCTTCATAACCAAAAAGGAGTTTATCTGTTAACTCATAAGTTATATTACTGTTATCTGTTATTGCACAGGCACTATTAACTAATTTTTTTTTTAACAACAATCTAGTTTTACAACACCAAGAAGCTTTTTGTTTGGGACCTAAATTAATACATAAAAGTTGTATTAAGTTCCATCCATTGACAGTAACCTATTTCAGAACTAATAGGCTCTTAAATAGTGAGACTTTCAGACTTAAATAGTGAACTACACAGTTCAAATGGTTTTACTCTTTTCAATCTTCTAACCATGCCATCGTTGTTGAGTAGTTGAAGGGCCTCAACATTAATGTGCTAATGTAGTCTTTGTTTGTGACTTTGAGCAAATTTTCTAACTTCACTATCGATAGTTGGAACTGCTAGGTCTTTATACAAGTTGTCATTTCGGATGTACCAAGGAGCATCAACGATACTCCGAAGCACTCTATTTTGAAATCTTTGAATAAAATTTCTGTCACTTTGACTGGCACAACCCCAAAGTTGAATGCCGTAAGTCCATACTGGATTAACTAACATGAATAGTTTTAAGATATCACATGTACATGAGTTAAAATTACCTCTATAGATTGTCCTTCTATTATGTATGAAGAAGTGGGTTTTGTGAAGATTAGTGGCTCTTTTGGAAGTGGCAAATTGACTTCTTTCACAAGGGATCTGCAATTATTAAAGGTTTTTAACTTTAAAGATACTGTAATTCAGAAATATTAGATTAAAATTTTTACTTCACTGTATAAAAAAGATCACACTTCCTAGTGTGATTTTGTATGGTTTTATCTGTTTTCAGTTTTCCTCAAAAGAAAGTTTTTTTTGTTGCTTGAATGTCTTTTGTCTGTGTGTGCACATTGCTGAAAACTAAATAAATTAAACAATTTAAATGAAAATTTTCATGCCTTTTTTTGTTAAAAACTTAAAATGTGGTTTTCTCAACATAGGGTTTATTGATTTTTATCAAATTTAGCTACAATGTAGTCCTCATGAACCCAACTGACATGTACCTAAAGATACTACAGTGAAACTTCAATTAATCATAATGGTCGGGACCAGACTGTGACTTTTAATCGAATAGATGGATAACAAAAAATTCTTAACGATAACCCATCCATTCATTGCATGTGAACAAAAGATTAAAAAACACATGTTTATGAACTGCATATATATTCTGCAGTAAAATAAAAATATAAGTGTTGCAATCACTAATATCATATCAGGAACTGTATTTATATTGTTCTAATTGCATGTTTTAACTATATGCTGATACAGCTAAGCCACTACTCATTAACATATAACGTAAATCAATCAATCACTACAACTGCAATATCCACACAACTAACAACTTGCGTTTATAATAGGTGGACCAACACATAACTGACTCATCAGTAAAACAAAAATGTGGCCTATTTCGGCACCTGTATCGATCAATAAAGCAAAGATTATTACTGTATAGATTAGGGCACAGTATGTATTGTTCTAATTATTGTTTACACTTTTATTTGTTGCTTTTATTATTTCTTTGATAGATATGTACAAAAAATTATATAGTACAATAATATTTAATTACTGTAATTATCTTTTAATAACGGCCTGATGGTTAAGAGAAAATGATGGTTAAAAGGGTGGTTTTAATTGAAGTTTCACTCTACAACCAAAATTTGGTTTAGGAGTTATTAGGCAAAAACTAATTCATAAAAATATGTTCATAAGATTGTGTTCAAGAATTTCTTGTATACAAAGCCAGTGTAACAAATTTGAAAAAATAATGATTTGGAAATAAAAAACAAAAACCTTAATTGCCATTATCATCATTTCAGTACTATTCATCTCCTTTGTTTGACCTTGTAAGTAGACAAAATATGTCAATTATGAATTAATAGTAATGTAATATATTAAATAAGATAAATTTAAATAGATTAATTTATTTCACTAAAATCCAGTGTACCGTAAAAATATTAAGATAAATTTTTTCAAAAAAAGTTCTTTAAATTAATTTTGACAAAAATTAAGTTTGTTATTATGCTACATTAAAAGGTATATTACTTGTAATTTAAAGCAGATCCTACAATCTTCCTTCCTAAATTCCAAAATGATATTCCTTTAATTGAAGTCATGTCAAAAACAACAAAATTATAAAATTATTAAAGATATACAGTAGGTCAAAAGTCAAAAGATATTTTAGCTGTTATATAAAAAAAATGATAAGGTGTCTATGCAAATATTCAAGTTAGACTTGTAAATTATTTTATCAATTTTAAAAGCATTTTCAATTATTTTTTCCTTACAAGAAAATAACCAAAAAGATATGAAATAACATTACTAACTAAAAAATTATAAGATAAGTGTTAATTAGTTTTGAATTTTGAAATTTACTTAAAAATAAACTAATAAATAATTAGTTATTTGTTAATATTTTTTTAAATAACTACTTGTAATTTAAACCTGCTCCCAATATTTTGTTTCCTGTCTTCCAAAATTCAACTTTTGGATCTGAAGCCATGATTTCACTCTGACAACTGTTGTACATGAACAGAAATAAAGTAAATGTCAAAACACAATTGTTCAACATATTCAACATTATCTGAGGAATAAGCTTTTATCTAATGATTACGTATAATCATTTACAATAAAGTTATCACACTGAAAGATGAGATTTTAAAGTTACTAACTTTTTAACATTAATGAAAGTTTGTTTTAAATTTTCGTACAAATGTTAATATTCATTCTAAAAGTTTCATCTAATTATAATAACACTAAATTGTTTTGAAAAAAATCACATTAAAATAATTTGTTAAATGTTTTGCTCCTCTAACAACTCCTTAGTTTGTAAAATGATTTACAAGATAGGTTAAAACGTTCAGAGTTCACTATGATTAGATTTTTTTAACAATTCTAATCTAAAAATTTGATATGCAATTAGAGGACACTCTTGCCAACCCTGCTTGCTGTTGCAAAATTATCCAATAAGTATAATATAAAAGTTAACATTGTGAAAACAGCTGTGTGGAGATAAAAATATTATTATCACCCTGTAGAATAGTTGAAATAGTGTTTAGATAATACTCTGTGGTTAAAACTAATAATTTTGTAATTTAAAAGAATTATATTTTTTCCAAAATTAATAGTTGTTACTTTATCATAATCAAGTTTTAAAATGCATTTTTTCGTTACAATTGTATAATGAAATTTTAAAATTCAATTTTTAGAATTATATTAATAAGAAACGCCTCTACTTTTTTGGGTCAACCTTGTTTTTTATGCTGAAAATTTACACATTAATAATAATTAAAACTTAGAGCTTTTTCTAGTTAATTTAAATATTTTGCTTTCAGAACACCGAAAATTCAGAATTCTGATATGACAAACATTTAATTTTAACAAACATTTAACATTTTGTGTCTATTAATGAAATGTTAATAAATTATGGAAAATTTTAATTTTATTTGGATAGTTATTATTCTAAGTAAAATTTGCAACAAAATCTATATAATGGAGATTTTAAAATATTGTGCAATACCTGTTTTTTCCAAGGATTATTTATTTTATGACAATATTTAATGCCAAACAAGGGTCTAGTTGTGTGTTGGGTTTTTCTTATGTTTTTCCTTTTTTAAATAATTAAAGTGAAAATCCCAATCACCTTCTTCCTCTTTCACCATTTGTGTTGTGTCTTGTCCACTCATTCAGCAAAGCAGTAAGTAAAAGCAACTGGAGCATGTTTTTAAAAAAAAACTCCCTTAACCCTGCCCTATATGATTTTCAAATTTTTGTTTAATGTTCGATCAACAGTAATGACAATATTTTTTTAATCTCATAATTTGTCAGTAAGAAGTGCTTTCTCTGAGTTTGTGTGTATGTTTAGTGGTTAGTTGATATCTTCCTTTCTTTGAAACAAAGTCTTCAAGCAAATTTTGGGTAGTATGAAAAAAACTATTGAAAAAATATTGGAATACTGCCCAACGGAAGTGAAAACCTGAAAAATTAAAGTAGTCAATATTCATTTTTGTTTGGTACGTTATAAACAAATATAAAACTTTATCTTGTATAACATAACCAACAGTTAATGCTCTATTGATTGTAATGGCTGTGGGCTGTAGTAAAATGGGTTTCATTAATAATTTATATATTTATAAATGAACTTATTTATGTACAATGTGTAAGATATATTTAACTTTGAATAATATGAGTTAAATAATTATAAATACATTATATAAAAGGGCTAGAAAGTTGAGCTGCCAACTGGACAATAAGACATCTTTCCCACTGTAACTACTGCTACTTCCAACTTCATAACACCATTTTGAGTTGAGTTGCAGACACACAATCATGGCCGCGTCTATTGATTCTCTCACCAAGTGCAAATTCCGAAGTTTCATTAATTTTCTTTAGGCAAAAGGTAATTGTTTTTAGCAGACATTTATCACAGAATGAGCTAAGTATATGAAAATCACTCGGAGTAAGATCTAGGCTGTATGATGGGAGATCATTAACTTCCTATCAGAATTGCTCAAGAAGCTGTTTGGTCAGGAGAACAGCATTGTCATGAAACAAAACCAGCCCAGAAGACACCGAGCCACTTATTTTGTTCTGAATGGCTCTGTAGTTTATGGTTTATTCATAGTGTGTGTGTGTGTGTGTGTGTGTGTGTGTGTGTTTACCATTCTCATACAACACTGTCATCCTCAAAGTTTTTACTGCATGCCGCCTCGGTGGCCTAGTTGATAGCATACTGGACTTCACCCCGATGAACCGGGTTTGATTCCCAGCCAGGGCTTAGCATTTTCATATGCTATAAATCATCCCATCATCTGCATTAGCCTAAGTATGCACAGTAGTTAAACGTTAAACAAAAAAAAAAAAAAAATGTATGCTTGGCTCATCCTGTGATGAAGTTGTGCTGTGTTATTCCCTTCCTTTCTACCTAAAGAAAATAAATTCTTCGCATTTTGCTCTTGACAGGAGAAACAATAGATGTTGCCATGTTTACACCATCTGAAAATGTATTATGAAGTTTGAATTAGTGGTACTGGTTATATCAAGAGATAACCACTATCATCCAAGCACACAGCTATTTCTTTTGCCACTAGACAGGCCACTTTATGGTAAATTCAGATGTGAAAAAAAAATAACCTTCATATTTACATATATTTAAACACAATTTTAAACAAATAAATATTAAATGTAAAAAAGTTTTATCAGTAGTTGGCTTTAAACACATATATTTTAGTTTGATAAGGAGAAATCATAGCACTAAACCACAAATGTACTAGAATTCATCTGCACACTGGTAAACTTAAATTCACTCCAAGAATATATTCCAATTTATAGTACAAAATAATTAAAACTTTTATTGTAGAAAACTGACAAAAGTAGGCAAATTATATTTCTTTAAACATTTTCTCATTCAATTTGTTTATAATTTGATTTTTCTACTACCCAGTTTATTTTGCTCTAAATTACCCATAGTTAACCATAACAAATCAACAGCAGTTTAAAAATCAGCTTTTACATGATGAAAAATAATTATTAAAAACAAAGTTAACATAAATTTCTCATAATTAATCAAACGTGCAGTACTTTGAAATAAAAAACATTGAGAAAAGTATACATAAAGTCAACTGGACTTAAGATATTATAATTTAATCATAATACAATTTACTTTGTAATTGGTCTATTAAATGAACTGTAATAGTACTGTAATGTAATACCTAATTTTACAAAACAATAATTACAGTAATTGCTGTAAAACAAATAAGGAAATCTAAATTATTACCAGCTGATTGGTACATCTAAAAAGTGGTTGTAATTACTGCTCATTTAACTCATTCATTTTTTTAAAAGAATTTTGACTCAAAATTGTTTTAAAAATTAATTAATTTATAGGTATGCAAAAACTGATAATGAATGAAGTGAATAAACAATAAATTAACATATAACATGTAAATTTTTATTCCAATTTTTTTAGCAAAAATTTTGGTTTATGAAAGATTTTTTTTGCATTATAATTGTTTTTACAGCGAATGAAGTTCATTTCATAAGTTCATTCATAATATCACTCTTAATTAACTAAATATATGTCATACAATAACAAACTTATTAATGAGCCAGGTATCAAAATTATTAGCTATATTATTCATTTCTCAACATTGAAAAATGTGATAAACTACTTACATTTTCACAAATAAGAATAAAACTATAAAAAGAAATTATGACATAAATTTGTTTAACTATTTAAACTTTTAAGAAATTTTTTTAAAAACCTATTTTTGTTTTGACAGCTAATAATAATTATTAATCCTATATTAATGTGTTCCCTGGCTTTTTTAATGTAATCCTTGTCTTAATAATTTCAGCTTGATGATCTGTGTTGTTAATATCATTATTGCATTTTTCCAATGTTTTAAGTACCTGTTCTACATCTTCAAATTGGAGGTACATACTGGCATTTATAACTTTTACGACCTAAACAGTTTGTATTTTTTTATCTTAACAATTGGTTAGTCTGAAATCTCAAAAGCCATTGTTTGAAAGTGGGATCTATTTTATTTATGGAAGTAGGCTATTCTGATAGTAGAAGTGCAGTGGTCACAGTGGGTTATAAATACCCCAATTCCTTGTCTCTTAGCAAGCTTGTTTGTTATATTTATACTTTTATATTATTCTTTGAATAACAATTATTAATTATTATAAATCAACAATCAAAGCTAGCCCAGTAGTAAAATGATTTATCTTGAAAACTTATGAATTCTTTTAGCAAATATTTTTATTGTACAACATAACCTATAAAATGTCTTCAACCAAAGGTATCGAATTTTGGAAGGTAGGGAGAAAGATTGCTGCAGCAGGATTAAATTATAAGTAAGTAAACCAGTTAATTTTCTTTTATAATATGGTCTTAGTTTTATTAATTAAAATGTACATCTTATAATAATCAGTTCTACTATTATTGTTATTTTTACATTTTTAAATTGTGGTTATGTTTTATCATAAATTGTTGGATTAAGATTTTAATATAATAACTGTTGATAGTTTCTTCAAAGTTTCAAAAATAAATTAAACGCTTACAGTGCTCACAACTAACGGTATTTATTTTTTAAAAACATTACGTAGTTATAAATGTGAAACTAGTAAGCTATTAAAACAGTAATTTAGTTATAAACTATAAAACAGTATTTATAGTTTATTTTAAAACCAAAATATTATTTTTGTATATTAAAATGATTGTATACTGATTGCCAAGTGTTGCCAGCATATTAATTTAATCCAATTGTCTATTCACAGTTAATAAGTTCTATTATGCTCTTATTACACTAATTATTTATTTTTGGCATTTTGGACAATTTACTTTCCACAATTTTTTCACCCCAGCATAAACTAGACACTAATATCAGTCTGCAGGTTTAATTTTATAAGATGTTTTCTTACCCCAATAGTATTTGTTCCTAGTTAAGGAGTCATTATCACTGTAACCCCAAAAATTATTCAATACTAAATCAAATGCCTAAAATTTCAGTTGTTTTTTAAATAAAAATAAAAATTTTATTTAAAATTTAAAAAAAGCATAATATTATTAACCTATTTATTGTAGATAAATAATGAGGATTTTTGATGTACCAAAATTATGAGATTTAAAATAATTGTTGTACTATCTGTCTCGTTGCATGTTTAAGACAAATTTACAATTTGTTTGAAATTCTGGTTTTACACTCATAATTAGCATTAAAATCTGCATACATTAGATAATAATAATTTAATAATTTAAATAAATTTAATAAATTTAATAAATTTAATAAATAAATTTAATAAATAAATAATTTAAACTTTTAAATTATTTGTCAAAAAATGAACCCTAACTGCCAGCAAATTCATTTTCTTCATTTTAATAAATTTTGAAATTTAAATACTTATTTATGAATAATTTAAAATTTGAAGTCAGATAAAGATTTTTATAAAATTTACATGGCCACTATTTTGAACCTGTTGAATAGATCTGATTGGGTAATAAGCTTATCCAATCTATTACTAAAATTAAGTTACTATTACATAATAAACTTTCAAATTATAGTGAAAATGTGAATACGCACCCTACTGCCCTCAAATTCTTTTTGTTATTTTCAAATTACTTTAAAAATATATAATGCTAATTTATGTATAATGTAATGCTGATTATGATGGTGAAATCAAATTTTTCATAAATTTTAAAGGGGAAAGTTATGGTTTTTTTTAAATTGAAATGGCTGTCATTTTTAAACGGCTGAACATATTTTACTGGGTAACAAACTTATGAAAATTGATTTTTGTGCAAAGTCTGAATCATGGTAAATCAGTATACATTCGTTCAACACATTCTACAAGAAACATTGTTCTAACATTTCGCCAAAAGTCGTACTTCAAACTGGGAGCAACAATTACCTCAAAGATGCCAGATATAATTCTGGCGAAACTTTATTTCTACTTGAAACAATTGTGTCAGACAGATGTTCACCAATTTTAATGTAATTCACCTTTTTTATTCATCAAGGAATACATATGTGCATATGTATTGTATACATTTCTTTTTTTTGTGTTTAACGTCCAAATATTGTGCACACTTGGGCTAATGCAGACGGTGGGATGATTTATAGCGTATGAAAATGCCAAGCCCTCGCCGGGAATCGAACCCGGATCCTCAGGGTGAAAGCCTAGTACGCTATCTACTAGACCACCGAGGCGGCTATGTATTGCATACAAACAAATTTAATGACTCCTCAAAAATTAATCCAGTGGTCAAGAAAGGTCCATTCAAGGTCCCAGTCTGTGTCTTGCTTGCTCAAAGCTCATTTTCTAATAGAAATACAGAATTTGCTAATGGAAAAAATGAATATTTTAGAGCTTGGAATTAATTACATACATATGCAGTTGTTTTCACTTACATTAATACTAATCTCATAATATTTGACAATACAATAACTTAGTGAAGATATTAACAAATATGTTTCAATCGTTTATAAATTCTGATTATATTTTTACCAAATTCTTGTTTAGAGCACTCCTGAAGGAGAGAAACCTACCAATTCCAAAAAAACCAGTAATATTTTTGAAACCTACCTCTTCTTATATTACAGAAGGACAAACTATTGAGGTAAAGAATTTAAATTTCTTCATATTCTACGTTTTTGTGTTAGAAAATAGTACATATTATATTTTAGTTTAGTTTATTTTCTATTTAATTTTTAAATCCTCCTTCAATTAATTAATTTTAAGGCTTTAATTTTTTTTTGAAAGACTTTTTCTGTGGAAAATACATTTAAATTATTTTTAAAAATTAAAAATTTTTCAAAATATATTCATAAATAGTTTAAATATATTTTTAACTATTTTGACAAAAAACAGGACAATATAAAACTCTAATATGTAGCTACAAAAAACAGTTTGCACAAATAATTTTGTGCTTGTTCTTTGTTTATTGTGCTCATGATTAAACTATGTTGAATTTTAATATCCGTCAATAACAGTTATCACCTTTTTGCGCTTTTACGGGATGTTTTAGTGAAACTGGCCAAGTTACAGGTGATTAATAATTCTGCTAAGAGAGAAAAAAAATGTCTTCCCATATAATTTCAAAGATGCTTGATTTAATATTGATAATTTTATGTTGACAAAAATAAACAAAAAAACTAGTTTGTAAAAGAAATATATCTTTTGGTTAAAAAAAATCATATATTAATTTTTGTTTTTCCAAATATTGTTGTTCTATTTTGAAGGTTTTTCAGTTTTGTAAACAAAATTAAATATCTAACATTATATTTCAGATTCCAAAAGGTTTTGTTGTCAATGAAGAAGTCGAGCTTGGTGTCCTTATATCCAAAAGGTGTAAAAACATTAAACCATCTGAAGCAGACAACTTCATTGCTGGATATTGTTTAGCTTTGGATTTGACAGCAGTAAACATCCTGGTAGGCTATTTAAGATTAAATATTTAATACACAGTTTTCTGTAGTAAAACAAGAGGATTTATTTAATGTAATTAAAAAAAACTATTATTGAAGTACTGCAGCTAAATGAATAAATGGTGCATATATATTACTGCTTATTTTTAGCTAACTTAAACGTCTCACTTTGGCATTATTAAAAAAACCATAAAAGAAAAATGTTTACTTTTTTGGGAAAATGTGAATATTAGTGAAGTTTTAGGCTTAACAAGTTAATTTATCTGGATGAGTAACACTTACGATAATATTTAATGTTAACATGTTGGAAGCAAATTTCCAAAACTATTTTTTTTAATATACTGAATTCACCGTCATAATCAGCATCATTCTAATTTACACATATATTAGCATTTTAAATATACATTCTCTCTCTCTCTCTCTCTCTCTCTCTCTCTCTCTCTCTCTCTCTCTCTCTCTCTCTCTCTCTCTCTCTCATTTGTATATTGTGTGTGTGTGTGTGTGTGTGTGTGTGTGTGTATATATATATATATATATATATATATATATATATATATATATATATATATACATACATACATATAAATGAATGCTGATCACCATCAAATTTAACTTCTTTAATGGATTTTGAAAATTCAAAATGGTAATTTAGACAGTTTTTCAATGCATAAAATTTATGGATTTTTAAAGGTTTGAAATAGCTGCCATTTTGAAACTTTTGAATGAGTTTTTTGCTAGTTAATAAATTTGTCCAAGTTAATAAATTTGTTGCTCAATAATGAAAATTCTCTAATAAAAAATATTATTGCTTTTACTGATAATGGAAATACAAAGTACACTATGTACGAGGTGTGGCAATTAAATAACCCTGCAGGGGATGCAGACTAGCACCTATTAAGAGGATTTAGACGTTCCTCGCAGTACCCGAGTCTACAAACACTTACACTTACAACACTACACTTAGAACTTTAACACTTTACACTCAGACTTACATTTAGGTAGGCGATATTAGCCTTAATGTGCTTTTCACCTTAAAACAACAAAAAAAAGGCAATTAAATAACTCCATTGGTGCTGCAAAACCTTTCATTGTTCACCAGTTATATTACAAAGTTTATCCCCTTCAATGTACACTCCTTGCCAATTCCTATAACGCTTCATACAAATTTTCCATTGTTCAAAGCCGTGCTGGAACCTTGGAACTTTGTGTCAGCTGGTTAAGAACCTCCGTCACTTTTGGTTTCATCACTTCCTCACTGTGAAATCTTGTCTGCTTATACTCTGGTTTGACCTAGGAAGTAAAAAAAAGCACAGGGGCCAGGTCGGGCATGGTGGGTGGTTTAATATGGCAATACCATATTTTGCAAATAATACCTTACAGATAAGCCACAATGGCCAGGCACATTGTCTTGATGCATCCAGGAATTTTTTTTCCACAAATCGGGTGTTTGTCTTCTCAGTCGTTCACAAAGAACTATCAGAACCTGGACGTAATGTTGATTGACAGTCTGACCTTCATAGACCCAGTGAACATAGACAATTCTACATTTTTTTTTTTGGTCAAAAAATCATCATGGTCTTCAATTATGATTCGCCCATTTTCGCTTTTTTTGCTGTGATGAGGTGGGGCTGATTGAGGAGGGGGTGATCGGTGCTTTGTTTCAGGATCATAGGATAAAATCCACTATTCATTACAAGTAATTACGCTAAAAATCCTGTATCATTATCAATGTTGTTTAAAAAGTCAGCAGAAATGTTCATTCTCAGTTCATTTTGCTCTGGAGTACAAACTTCACTCACGCAGACTTACTGCATGTACAATGATTCATGCAAAATCTGATGGACACTTTCTTTGTTAATTTCTGAGATTTCAGGAAGAACTTGGACACTCAGATGATGATTTTTTCAGATCTATTTACCAATTTTCTGTACATTGTTGTTCGTTTTGGGTGTTGAGGGTCATCTAGGGCACAGATCGTCTTTGGTAATTTCTTGTCACTCCATAAATATTTTAAACCGCTTAAAAACATGTGCACACGATAAAAATTCACTTCCATACACTTCATTTAACATGGCATGAGCTTCTGTAGCAGTTTTTCCCAGTTTCACAAGAAACTTGAGGTGAACTTGTTGCTTTTTCTAAATACTTTGCATCTTTTTCGATAAGATGCTATTGTAGAGGGTTTGAAGAGGTTTGAAGAGGTGATTGCTTCACTGAGACTGGGTGATGTACAACTGTGGTTATTGAGCTCATTGTGAGGAAAGCATCAATGTCATAGACATGTTTAAACATGCTGTGGCGTGCTCGTGTTTGCCAGTAGCAGCACAGTTATTTAATTGCCACACCTTGTAACTAATGTCATAGAATCTTTACATTTAGAAACACATTTTAATTCTTTGTTTTAGCAGTAATTGTTTTGAATTTAGAACGCCTTCAATGTTTGCTACCAGCAGAAGTGGTATTTGGGTTGCGTTCAGAAAACATGAAGGGGTACTTTTTCTTCACTATTAATTTCATAATAAAATATCCCAAATCACATTAAGAAAATAATGAATCGGATAATTGTAAAAGGTTAGTTATATTTATTAACCCAAAAGATAAACCCAAGATAATTATATTTATTAACTGTTATGGTGTATATTTTACTAATTTTCAAAGACTTTTTCTATGCTTGTAATCGTAGTTTTTTTATAAATCTCAGATATATGAACATAATTATTTATAGAAACCATCAATTAAAAATCAGAACACAGTAGTAAAAAATATATCATTTGAACTTTAAATACTGAAATAGTCGATTGTGTTCAGTAATAAGTACAGCAATAACAGGACAATTTTGATTTATTTAAAAACAAAGAAAGACAAATAAAATTCAGATAAAAAAATCACAAAGTTAGATATTGTTTAATTATTAAAGTTATGTAAAAATCTACAATTAAAATTCTAGGGTTAAAAGGTTCATTATGTCATTCATCACATAAATCACTGTAATTATTATTTTTTTAATTAAATGTTCAATATCACTGGGATATATTCTTCACTTGGGTAACTTAGTCTTTATCTGGGTTTAGAAAAAAAACAGTTCACAAGTTCATACACAAGAAAATTTATAAGGTTCACATATTTAATCAACTTGTTTTGTAGTTAAAAATAGGTCTTAGTATGCTGAAGTTTGGAATTTTAGTCACATGAAGTTTTAAAGAAGCAACGTATATGCTCCACAATGTGTTCATAAAATTGTTGTTTTATGTTTTAAAAAGCTGCTGCAATTAATTGTAGAAACATTGTTTTTAGTTCACAAGGACGTAAAATCGACGGATCTCACCAATAGACCACATGGGATTTTTAAATACAAATATCTTGCTTCTGGAATTATTATTGTCTTATATCATCGGAATGTGATTTTGGGATCTTTCTATAATATTTCATACGTATTTAAAACTCAAAATGCTAGGATTAACATTAAAAAAAGATTTTTGTTGAGCTTAGTAAAATAAATTAAACTTGATTGAATCATCATCTCCTCAGATGAAAAAAATGGCAAAACCATTTAACATTTATGGTTAAATACAGACATGTCACTGTATTTAAATCTGAACTGTGAGGTAGTTTTATTATTGTGTTTACATTGAAAACAATGTTGCAAACACTTTTACTGTAAACATTGCAATTCACTCGTACACTTATTCAGTAGAACAGTTAGGCATTAAGAAATAACTTATTTCTTCATTTAGATTACTTAATGTTGTAACCCTCTGAAGTTGGTAACCATGTTGGAAAATGTAGGGCCTATATGGTTTAGGTAGAATAATAAACATATTTGTATTTAGGTTTTTATTAAAACTATTAGTTATAATTCCCTGGTTATTGTTGGCAATTTTGTGGTTTTTTTTGTGGTACTGGTCTCCCTTTTACTTATGTGACCTCCTCGCAGTTTACATGCATGAAACCGCTTTATTTGCATTAATTTAGTGTTTTACTAATTTACAAATAATCAGGTTATAGCACATTATCATAAATTTTGTGCATTATAGTCAAAACAAAATATTGAACCTTAAGTGAAATGATTATAATTTTGTTCTTATCTGATATTGCCTTATGGGTGTTTCTTGATAATTATTGCATAAAAAATAGATTTAATACATTGTCCATGCCATTGTATTATCTTTATTCTACATATTCTTCTATTCTATTATTCTACATAAGCTGCTTTGTTTTGACTGAATGATGTAAAATGGTGCAATAAAAACTATTATAGCTGGAGATTTTATACGTTAAGGATACCTTCATATTATTTATGTAAGCATGCACAAAGAAGGGATTTTCTAAAATTCAACCTGTAAAGGGGAATAAATGTTTGCATTGGAAAAAAATATTTCTTTAATTTTTTTTTTTTTTTTGTGAAAAACTGTTAAGGTTATCATCGCCATCATGCAAAATGAAAGTATAAAAAAAACAACAACAACAAACTATAATAGTAAAAATAAATTAAACAAAAATTTACATAACAGGTATAACTATATAACAATAATGAATACTTAAGAACTAAATAACAATGAATAATGAATAAAATTTAATAACAATTCGTAAAAGTATATATAAACATAACAGAAAAAAAGTTATTTAGATAAAATAAATAAATAAAATAACACAAGAAATAACAAATATATAAATTAAATTTTATTTAAAACATTCAGACGATGAAGAAAGTCTAGAACCCGGCCAACGGCCGAGGCATTATCTCCCAACATCGTCTGCAAACAGTTGCTCAGACCACACATAACACACAAATTTTGGAAACCATCACAATCGAGCAATATATGTTTTATTGTGATGGTTTCCCTACAATATTTCTTTAATTGGACTTTCATGAAAGTTAGTGTAAATACTCTAAAACAAGAAATAATGAAACTAACAATTTTACTATTTTCAAAATTTCATTAGCTAAAAGTAGTAAAAAGGGGGGGTATAAATTTTGCATTGGAAAACATATTTTTTTGAATCTGAAATGTTGAAGATACCTTCATATTTTATATAAATGTATAATAGAAAGGATTTTTTCAAAATTCAACCTCAAAAATGTGTTGAAAGGGAATCTAAAAGTTTGAATTAAAAAAATATTTTTTGATCAGATTTTCTTTAAAATAAAAATAGTCTAAAATACAAATCATGAGTGATAAATTTAAGAATTTATCCTCTAAAAAGGTAAAAAGGATTTACAAAAGTTTGAATTGAAAAAAAAAATTATCGGATTTTCTTGAAATATAACATAAATAATCTAAAACAAACAGACAAACAAAACGAAATGTGTATTTCGCCTTTTTTCTAAATTTCATCCCCAAAAGGGATATAAAAGTTTGCATTGGCTGCTCCAGTTGTTCATTTTTCAAAAGAAAACTATACATGAAATAACATGTCCCTGACGAACCGATTCATCATTGATGAACGGAAACCGTTTAATTTTTTTTCATAATATCCGTATCTCAAACCCACAACATTTAGGTGCGCAGTTAAGAGATGCAGCAAACTAACCATCAAATTTAAACATTGAAAAATAATTTCTTATGTCCAGTAAGAAATTTGGACATCAGTTTCATTTCATAATATAGTGACTCATAAAGAAGAACAAAACAGAAGAGATTTTACTAAATTCATCACATAAAGAAGTAAAAATGGTTTACAAAATTTAATTTAAAATAAATTGAAAAAAAATTATTCAGAGTAAATGCTCTACAACATGAGTAATACAATATGTATTTCAACATTTTCAAAAATTCTACTTTAATGGGGTTATAAGAAAATGAAGAGGATATTGAGTGGTTGTTGCCATAGTAGTGTGCATACTATTAATAGTGCATAGGACATAATAGTGTGCCAACTATTAATTGTCCTCTGTATTGGGAGAATATATTTACTACAGATTTAATCATTTCAGCTTAGCTGCTGGATAAAAAAAAATGACCATAGGTCTGTGAAATATTCTTAAATCAAATCATGTAAAACTTCTATCACATTATCTCTAAAATGACAAATTTATAGAGAGATGAAATTTTATGCGGTGGTTTGGGATGTAGTAGGTGTAAAAATTGCATTGTATATTGATTTTATTGTTTTCTTTTAGCATTTTAATTCAAAAACAGCAAGTCCAGCGAATATTATTACCAAATCACAAAATCTAAGCAAGTAAAGCTGCTTATAATTCTTTGATGAACCAAATTCAAGATTTGATTTTTTCATATTCACTAACAAAAAATCATGGTCTGATGATTTAGATGATCACACTATTTTAATATTTTTTTTCATATTCTGTAATCAATTATTAAATTATTGAAATGGTTTAAAGTTTTGCAGGCAAAGCAATGTTAGTGTGTTATAAAAAAAATCAATTATCAACAAATGTAGGATAACCTTAATGTTTAAGCCAATAGGTCAAATTTTAGAATGACAATATATACAGTAGTAGTTTTCAGACTAAAGATTATTAAAATAGTTTTATTCATTTATATTTTGTCCTCTCCAAAATACTAAATACTAAAACACAGTTAGTTGTAAAAATTTCATGTTTTTTATAAAATTGAGAATTACTGTACATTTTTTTCTATGCCTACTTTTATAGATGCTATTCAAGTTAATTTATATTTTTAGAAAGACGCTAGAGAAAAGGGATTACCATGGTGTATTGGCAAAGGTTTTGACACTGCTTGTCCTGTTAGTGCGTTTTTGCCTTGTGAAACCATTCTGAATCCTGCGAATATGAGAATATGGTGTCGCGTCAATGGAGAAATACGTCAAGACTCTAATACTTCCGACATGGTGTTTTCAATTGGTGAACTTATTTCTTATATATCGAACTATATGTCACTTGAACCTTATGATCTCATACTAACTGGATCACCTTCTGGTGCTGGACCTATTTCAGCAGGAGATGTTGTTGAAGGAGGTTTGGAGAATACTACATATTTTAAGTTCGCTGTTAAATGATTTAATAAAATTATCTGTCAATAGTGTATGTGTAATTTGCTCCAAAGATAATATTGGTCAAGTAGATTCATTAAAATTGTTAACATTTGGAATATGTAAGTTATTAATACTGTACTGTTTTTTTGAACATTCGTGTATATAAAAACAATTTAAAGTATTTCAATAAAATGGATCAACTCTTGATAGGTGCCTAGCCCTGTGAAACTAAAAAAAATGTTCAGGACAAATTTCCTGTGTGGTCAAACCAGGTAAATCAAAAACAGCCAAACATATGGTCTGAAGAAAATCATTAATTTAAATTAGTAAATTAAATTTATTTAATAAGTAAATAAATTTAATAATAATTATTAAATAATTATACTTTCCCTGAGAGAGGGTCAGGCATGTGTCATTAACCCTAAACAGGTAGGCTTCTATCTGGTGTTAGCATGAATGGACATAAATAGATTGTTTACTGTTGTTTTGAACATACCCTTGTTCTGATACAGTATTTGTCTGATACAGTATTGTGTAGCTTTTTCATTTTAGATTTCTTGGTTATTTGTGTTTTCCTAATCACATTTAAATTTTAGTTTTGTTTCTGGTTTGACCACTCAGGGAATCTGCCCTGAATGTTCATAGTTTTAAAGTATTTATTTTAACATAATAATTTTATATAATTTATTCAAGTTTGCATTATAAATTACTAATTTACAGAACATCTTTAACAATATTTTTGCATGTCTGAAGAAGTCACTTGATTTTTGGTTGTGGAATGTGATTTACAATGCCTCAAGTGAGTTTTTCTCTTTGTTATACACAAGTGTAACTTTCTAAACAAAGTTATTGTAATATTGTTTGCTTTCTCTGTGTTAAGTATAGTGTGAAAGTAAATTTATTATTTTTGTTTTGAAGAAATATTTTTAACAACAAAATAACAAAATTATGTATTTTATTTGCTTGTTCCTGTACAAAAATAAGTAAATATTGTAATTTCAACAAAATTATGTAAGAGTCAAAGAATAACACTTGATGTGTTAGAAGATTACTATTTTTGGAACAACAGTGTAAAATCTGTATCTTATAAAACTAAAATATTACAGTAACATTTATGGAAAAAACTGCTTAAACAATACTATAGTTGCCTATAACAACTTTTATTATTTTTACCAGTATGCTCCAAAAAGTATAAGTTTATGCTCTTACTGTCATTTATTGTACTGAAATTATTTATAATACGTTTCTGCAATGGTAGTAGTTATTAGAATATTCCGCCAGGTAGCACTAAAATGTCACAGATTAAAATCGAAAACAGGTTTCAAGCGGCAAATAGATTTAAAATCTAGAAGTCGTTACTCGTTATAGGTATTCAGAATGCTATCCTAGGAGGGGAGAAAACTTCTGCAGCTGTTTGTCAGTTGGGTTTTATTAGTCTGCTGCGGCCGTTTGTGGTGTTTACAAAGCTTGTTATTTTGTTTGTTGTGCGTAAAGTATCACTGTGTTTTTTTCTGTTATTGTGTTGGATAAAACTTTGTATATGTAAGTAAATTATTCTCACGCCATTCATAATTATTAATTTTATTGGAATAAATTAACTAGTAATTTGTGAGTAGCTTTTGTTAAACCTGTTGAATCTCATCAAGTAGCCTATTTTTATAGGGCACCAATTAATAGTGCAGCAAGCATAACGACGACAGGGTTAACTAGAACTATTAAGATTGTTGACGTTACAGCCAAAAGCTACTCCTAACAAAACTTAATGCAAATTTCACATTCTGTGCTTATTTTGGTCAGTTCACTTTCAGAATTAGACTATACAGTATAATGAAACTGACATTCAGCCTACACTACATCTTACCTTGCTAATAATTGGCCATAATTGTTTATTACATTTTTGCGGTATTCAAGGCTGCAATTTTAATTATTGGTTTTAATATTTATTAACTTTGACTATGACCCAATTTCGTTTTTTATAACAAGTAGCTTGTATGTATGATTTACATCTACTCTTTTTTATTGAAAGATATGCCTACTATTAATTGAAAGATTCAAAATACTAGAAAATTGTAAGTATTGCATTCTCTTCAATCTGACAGTAACTGTTATTTATGTTTTTGGTATTTATGCAGTATAGGTTGTCCTGTTAAAATAGTGATTTTTGAATATTTGTTTGTTTGCATATTTACCATGTTTTTCAGTTTGTGCATACATAAATAATGTTCACCATTTTTAATTAGGCCTTACATATAGGAAATATGTTGGCCTTAGTAGCCTATAAACTAATTTATTACTTTTTAAATGAATACTTAATATATTTTGAAGTAGATAATGGGCTACTGTATCTATATAAACTGAATGCAAATTATTGTTATGAGTATTTAACTCTCAGGGTATTTCCTGAATTTTTACATTAGCCTAACTTAATTTGCAGTATATTGTTAAACTGTTAAGCAGCCTAGCTTAGTTCAAACAGTTAAATGCAGCTAATTAAGAGTCATTGAAGTTTTTCTAAAAATAAAATAGTCTTGCACAATAAATGTCCTTACAGTTAGTCTGCTAAATATCCTTTTTGCAAGTTCATAAATAGATATAGTTAGTGTATGTTTGCCTTTATGTGAGAAGTTTATGTGCGGAATATGGCTCCTAGTTTTTTGTGGTTGTCTAAGTAGGCCCTAACTTCTTGACATTAGAACAATAATAATTATGAATTTCAATAATTATCTTATCTACAGGTCTAATTAGAAAACTCTAAACAATGGATTTTTTTTAGGTAAAATAGACTGAGTGTGGTCCAATTAAAGACTGCAACCAAATAATTGATATAGTAAAACCAATATGCAATTTAGATTTGGGGTTTTTATGTCATACTTGTCCGATAAAGGTGTAATGCTTTTTCAGATACAAATCAACAAACCATATTCCTTCTATTTGTGAACTACCCAAGGTAAATTATAAATGTGTCTATTTTTCTTCAGTTTTTATAGAGTAACTTACATGGGTTATAAAAAATAAGCCCTATACTTCTTTCAAATATTTATGTTCTTCTAGATTCATTGAGAGAGGCCTATTTTAAAAAAATGTCTTCTACTGTACAACTTAAGATTAACACATTAACTTAGTATTACCAAAACTTATATAAAACTAGCTGTGTACCCATGCTTTCATGGTATAAAAATTACAGTTGATTAATTTAAAAGTTGACAATTTTTTTCAATTCCTACTATTAGTTCACACTCTCCCTATATACATAATATATCTTGTTCAAATTTTCAGTTGTTAATAAAATATTTTCTATTCATCCCCTTAAGTTCAAATACATTTTTTTAAACTTGTAGTGGATGACACTTGATGTTAATTCAGTTTTTTCAAATGTTAATATCGCATATTTGTACAGACTATAAGATAGGATTTTATTTAAATAACACGTATGTTCTAAGTTAGTAAATTCCTTAAAAATCCATAATATTATAACAAAGCATTTATGAAGGATTTTTATGAGCACTGTCTTACCTACATTATAATCAATCATGTTGGTTTTATTGATCACGCAGCTGTAGAATTCTACCTAAGTAGAAATTGACTTAATTATCTTTTTTATATTCCTTATATGGTGTTTACCTTTTTAAAAATACCTCGTTTTAAATTTAAATCATTTTTATTGCTTGCTGTTTTGATTCAAACAGGCGTAAGAAAATTTTAGGTAAGCATTTTAATTAATTAACAAAAATATAAAGATTTCCGTTGCAATCAAATCTGACAAGTCCGTTTCACAGTGAGCCGCCTCGGTGGCTAGTTGATAGTGTGCATTAGCCTAAGTGTGCACAATAGTCGGACGTTAAACACCAAAAACAAAAAAAACCGTTTCACAGTGGACAGTTGACATAGTTGGCGTTTTAACGTACAGCCATTCAGTCAGACATTTGTAACATTCGTTTTGGTTTTTTCAATTAATGAAACGCAAAAAACAATAAAAATCTAAACTAATACGTGCACAGACAACTCTTTTGGTTTTTAGAGCTCTTGAAAATACACCGTTTTAAAATAAATCAACCATTTTTATTGCCTGCTATTTTATTTGAAATGAGTATGACTATGAAATTGCTTGAGATCTCATATCTAGATGTTAGTTACCTTGCCACAGTTCCATATAACAAAGAAAAAAGATTCATAGAACACGTTAAGCCGTTTCCCAATGAAAATCGCCCAACATATGTCTTTTAACGTAATCAGGCATTTTGAGCGCTCTCCATTTTTTTTTCTAGGTCACTTTTTAAAGATCGTAAAAAAATCTAATACAAGTCCCTATTTGTTAGGACTCTAGCAGACAAATTCGTTATGCAGCAGTATCTGTTGAGCAATTTTCAAAATGATCATTTCAAATATTAAAAAAAATGTGTAACTTTTTTATTTTATACTTTTTTGAAAATCTGACTTTACTATCGTTATCAGTGTTAAAATTTGCAGTTAATAAATCCGAAAACAAATTTGAGGTCAAATTTAATGTAACGGTTACAGTAAATTCGTGTAATATTTTTCAAAAGAATTGAAAAATGCTAATTTATGCTGATTTTAACGCTGATTTTGATGACGAAATCAGATTTTTAAAATAGTGTAACGTAAACAAATTATTGTGATATTGATATTTTTTTGGAAATTCGCTTCCAACACATCAGCGAGACAGCTTCGTGTCGAGATTAATGTCATGATGTTCGTTAAAATTAGGTCAATATCAGTCCTGCCTTTTACTTAACGGATGTTTGAGTGTAAAGGCAGTGGCATGTAGGATGTAGGCAATTACATAAGTAATGGCTGACCATTGTTTTCGGTGATATGAATCTCACGGCTCACGGAGAAGGTTAGATTCTGTCCTGCAGGCTGGAGGTCTCGGCTTTCTCTTTGAACACGCCATAAAGTGGGTCATTAAGCACATAGCAGATCGATATAACCTATATTAAGGATCTGTGTTTTTGTAAAATTCATATTTACAAAACTCTTTAACATAGGCCAATTCTGTAATCGTTTCTCGCTTTTAGATACATTAAAGAGCATAGCCTATTATTTGTTATTAACGTTGTTAATGAATAGACACACGGTTATCTCGCCAAAGCGGTGTGGAAGGAAGGTGACCGGAAAAACGCGAACACGGGAATTTGCGAACACAAATAAAGCGGTAATTTGCTAACACCTGAAAAGGGTTTAGCAGATTTCAATAAATAATTTGAATCCCAATAATAAATTTGAAAAACGTGCAACTCGTAACTTAGATTTCAACGTTCACTACCCACAAGGTGCTCTAAAATTGCGAACCAAATATACAGAGTGTTAGCCGTTCAGTTTTTCAGATATTTTGATTTTCTTGCGGATTAAAGTACTAGATTACTCAGCTTCTATAACAAAAACTTCTATTTTACACAGAAGTTCAAAAGCTGTTTGATTGCTTAGTAACTGCCTAACGGTGAAATTAATTTTACTAATCTAATAAACATTTTCTTTCACTGCCTCCTAAATACATATTGTGCTTACCTAGCGAAGCTTTAAAATCTTGTCTATTTCGTATACGATAAACTTAGGATATGCTTTTTTTTATACAAACATCATTGACATCAAAAGCTTTAAAATGACTAATTTGAAATTTTTTCTAACCTGAGAAATCAAGCCGAATTTGTATTTTTGTACCACACTGTATAAAATTACTTTATATGTATGACAGGCCCTACTGTACATAAATATTACATTTTTAACGACTCTTCAAAAAGTTTATTTTAACTTTCTTTATTTTATGATCCGGGATTTGGTCTTATAATAATTTTATAATAGTGTATTTATACATTGAAACGACCCAAATTGGGTATATACTAAATTATTAATATAAAGTAATAGGATAGCCTATGATATAAGACCCACCTCGGGACCATGAGAGCTGGCCATGACTTTTAGAATACGTTTTAAGTAATAGCCTATATATACTGAATTACATTGAAAACCTGTGTACGTCTGTTCGACACAACCGTTTCCAGTAGTATACCGGTTTTTAATGTAATTGACATTTTTTATCATCAGAGACGGTTATGTATTAACATTTATATATATATATATATATATATATATATATATATATATATATATATATATATATTTGTCTGTGTTTTAGAACGCTCTCGTTTGGCAATTTTTTAAATTCAATTTGATTTAAATTTGGCAGAAAATAATTTTTTTTAATAGCATGATCAAGTTTGTTGTTCAGCAAAATTTGTTCAACAGTTTCAAAATGGTACCCATTACAAATCTTAAAAAAGTCATACATTTTCTTACACAGGTTTTTGAAAATATGTTTGATCATTGTAGTAAACGTGTGCGTGCGTGGGTGCGTGCGCGCGTGTGTGTGTGTGTGTGTGTGCGCGCGCGCGTGCGTGTGTATATTAGCATTTTGAAAATGGATTTTATCGCTATCAGGGTTCATTTTTGTATTTTCAATGTAATTACCTTACTGTAATTTGAAAGTTTCAAATGCTAATACAGGGCCTTTGCGGATTTTAATACTGCTTATGCGAAATCAGATTTTCAAGAAGGTAATTAAAAAAAAGGTTTTTGAGAAATTAATTTTCATTACATCAGCGAGACAGTTGCGTGGGCGATTATTTCCATTTACTCTCCCAACAGTAAATGTTTTTCATTTGCATATGTTACACTGAGTTGGGTGTGAATATTTGACCAAAATTTTAGGAAAATCTGGTGCACCGATTTTGTAAAATTATGCTGTCTTTCTCGATAAAATTGATAATTACCGAATGTAGGAAATTCTGTTTACAGTAAGTAGGCTACATTGTTAAGTGACTCACAATGGCAGGCAGTGACGCCATTGTGGTATCAGGTCTATAAAAAGTTTTATTCAAATCGAGTTAATCCGTTTTCAACTGGAACTGCGGTGGAATCAACAATTATCTAGATGTTCCGTTCCGTTCCGGTCCAATTCCTGATTCCCTCTATTTGCTTCTCTAACAAATTTCCTATACACTTATTGCAACTTGAAGAATGCACTGCCTTACTGTCAGTATTGTAGGCTATTGTTGCTAGCTTTCTCGGTACATTCAACATTACATAGCTAATAAAAGGTGTGTAATAATTTAGGATATGATCCAGCCATTCAAAATAAGAAGCAAATCCAACTGGACATGTGATGTAAAACCCACACTTATCCACTGTCTGCTATTTTGATTTTTTTTTTTAATATCTCCAAAACAGTTTGCCCGATTAAACTGAAACTTTTATCTATAAAAGTTTAATTAGTACCTACTTTGAAAAAATAATCATTTTTTAAAATTAATTCGTTTCAAAATGGCGACCATTTGAAATGTTTAATGTTGAATATTCCAAATACAAATACAATTTTTTCCGTTTCTTGTCAATAACTCGAAAACCCGTTTACTTACACAAAGAACTGAACAAATAATTGTATTTGTTTTTAAAAGAGGAAAACTAAAAAAAAATGTTTTTGTAAAATTTTAACGAATCCCCAAAAAGTTGTCAGGATCGGGTGCCAGATTTTACCATGATGATGCAATGGAAATTCACTAATATAATACTGTAATTTAATCCCATGTTATAAAATACATTTTAAATAATTTGTAGCTGATTAGGAATTATTCTGACCGTCCTGCACAGTTATGATTGTCATGTTGAAGAAGGAAAAAACAATTTAAAAAAAGAAAAAGAGAAAAGAATACACAATAATTTATATTGTAAAAATCATTAAGACTTAAGCCTACATTAAAATACATGTCAGCTTAAAAATGCATGCAACATTCGCTGCGGTTGCAAGACCCAAATTATTAAATTATAAAGTTAATTGCATTGAAAACATACAACTTCCTTTATACCACTATCTTTAGTAACTCATCCACTATCTCTTCTACGAATAGCCAATCTTTAACCCAACTATTTATGTCTATTTTTGGTTTATATTGTCAAATATTTACAATGTCACTTTTCTTGACATCAATAGGTAACTTTTAGACCATAAAATGAAAATTATTTTTGGAATAACGGTTTTTTTTCCTTTTGTCAGTCTAACATTTACTGTATTCGATTACTTGTATAATAACTTTGTTCTTGACAGGTGTCCCGCTTTTACTGGAAAACATTTTAAAACTTTAAATTGTTCAAAATAAAAAATATTGGAAAGGATGCAAAAAGACCGTTTACTGAAAAAAATTTCTCTTATTGAAAAAAAATGTTATTGAACCAAAAATAAAAATCATGTACTATGTTTTCTCAACCTTTTTTATTTTAATTACGATAATTTGTTCGAAAACACGACAAATTAAGATAGCTACATTTTAACAACATAACCTGAAATGTATTATAACCTATCAGCTGTTTAATTAAATCAGCTGATCGTTACGATTTAATATAAAACAACTGATCTTTTAATAGACTACCTAAATTAAATTAAAGATTAATTTGATGTACTTAAATCTGTCAAACTTCTTCGTAGTTTCCGTAGTGTAGTAGTTATCATGTGCGCCTCACACGCGCGAAGTCCCCGGTTCGATCCCAGACGGAAACACAGTAATTTATAACTATAATTAATTTAATATGAGACTTGTGACGCGCAAAATATACTGTTATGTATCAATATAAACATGGACCTCGCATCACACGTCCTGCAAAATCCAACATCACAATCCAAAACATGATACATGTTAATAATAAAAAAAAGTAGGGACTGGCCGACAGAAGTGACTACTTCTTTTAGCATGCCTGACTGTATACTTCTTTCACTATTATGATTTAATTAGCTGTTACCCGTTGCGGCTTCACCCGCAATTGTAATGTAGGTAATAAAATTTATAGTCGATTTTCAAAATCATGAGTACGTTCATTTCAGTTTAAAATATTTCTAAATACAATATTATATGATTTTATGGTTTTTTGTCAAGATATAGATTTTTACTACTCGACACTAGAATAGGCTATAACTGACCATGGGAGAAGCACGGAGTCCCAAATGTATTCCTGCTACTCTTAATATCTGACCTTGTGACTTATTAATTGTCATTTTAAATGCCAACTTCAATGGAAACTGCAATATTTTAAATTGGAAAGGTTGTTTGAAATTATAAGATTGTTTCAATTAAAATCATTGCAAATGTAAGCTTATAAACAATAATTTTATAATAAATAATAACAGGGATTCAGATTTTAAAACGGGAATACATCTATGTCCATCTCAGGTACCTAAACCATGTTCATTTTAAATTTCATCTCAAGCGGTCCAGTAGTTAATGTGTGATTGAATAACAAACCCAAAAACACACATAAACTTTCAAATTTAAAATATTATATTAAGAAGTATAAAATATTATTAAAATGTTACTGTTGTAACCTACAGTTAACACATATCACAAAACTGAATACTCAATAATTCAGTTTCACTGGGTAAGTAGTATAATGGAATTTAAATATTTATTATTCACACCTACCAATATATAATAACGTATAAAACGTCACTGTTACACAGTTAACACTTGACACAAAACTAAATAATTAGCCTAAGTTGGACTGGGTAAATAATATAATGGCGCGAACATACAAATTTTCACTTCAAAAATACATTTTAAAACAAATATATATACAAGAGCGTGATGCGTGACGGCAAACTGAATTTTTTCCCGTGCAAAACATACATCCATACCCCGCCATAAGAAGTAGTATATAAGTATATGCTATATGTATAAAAGAGCGTGATGCATGACGACAAATTGAATTTTTTCCCGAGCAAAACATACATCCATACCCCGCCATAAGAAGTATTCACTAAAAAAAAATTGTTATTGAACCAAAAATAAAAATCATGCATCATGTTTTCTCTTTCTTTTTATTTTAATTACGATAATTTGTTCTAAAACACGACAAATTAACATGCTAGTTTTTAACAACATAACCTGAAACTTATTATAGCCTATCAGCTGTTCAATGAAATCAGCTGATCGTTTCGAATTAATATAAAACAACTAATCTTTTACTATAACTTCCAAGATAAATTTGTGCACTCGCATCATGCGACGCGCGAAATCCAACAACCAGCCCATTTGTTAAACATGATACATGTTAGAAGGAAATGACACAATGCGTATTATGTTTCACCAGTAATAAGATTCTTTGTTTTGTGTTTATAAAAATCGAAAATGATTAAGTAATTTTAATCCCAGTTATCGCCGATGATAGCGCTGGTGTAAAAGCAACGGATATCCGGTACTCGTAACAGGTGTTCCTGGAATAAAAATTACGGCATCAACAAAGGCATGACGAGCCAGCTTGGATATCCGCGTTGTATAGAACCTAGTAATGTAGGCTCGTATGAAAACGAACTACCCAAGTTATTACCAAAGTCGATTTTTGTTTTAATTTTGAACCAGATCGGAACAAAATTGAGTACATATTAAAAAAAAACGTTCAGTGCAAAACTAAAAAAACTTCCTCTGAAGGTTTGTCCTAAAATGCTTATTTTGCATCTGTCTGTATGCGTTTTTTAAAAATTAATAATCAATAACCATTTAAAACGAATAAAATTCATACATATACGTTGTATATAGGTGTGTTCAGAAAATAACGATAATTTTAATTTTTTGAACAAAATATTTATTTATTCTTCTACATTGATGTTGTCGCCTTCAAAATAGTCCCCATTGGAGATTATGCACTTGTGCCAGCGCTTCTTCCAATCCTCGAAACACTTGTCAAACTCGATCTTTGAGATAGCCTTTAGTTCTTTCAGCGATGCGCTTTTAATATCATGTACGTCTGTAAAACGACGGTCCTTTAAGGTTCTTTTTTTTGGAAATAGGAAAAGTCACACGGACCCATGTCTGGCGAATATGGAGGCTGGGGCATCGTTACAGTACTGTTTTTGGCCAAAAATTCACGAACAAGCAATGAAGTGTGAGCTGGTGCATTATCGTGGTGCAAAAGCCATGAATTGTTTTTCCATTCGCCGCTGTTTTTGTTCAAAATTCAACAATTTTGGAACGAATTTTGTTGCCACGCGTTTCATACACAAAACATTGGAAACAATGTCATGACATGATCCAGTCGATATGCCAACATCATCAGCGACCTCTCTAATTGTGATTCGGCGATTATTCATAACCATTTCTTTCACTTTTTCCACGTTTTCATCGGTTGTTGATGTGCTGGGGCGTCCAGGGCGTTCGTCATCTTCAACGCCTTCACGGCCTTCTTGGAAATGCTTATACCACTCGTAAACTATGCCTTACTTATAGCAGACTCTCCATAGGCCTTTGTTAACATTTCACACACTTTGTTACACTTTATTCCATTTTGTATGCAAAATTTGATACAAATTTTTTGATCCATTTCTTTTAACAAATGAAAATCGCCGAGCTCTAACACGTCTAACCTTAGTGGCTGTCACAGACAAAGTCAACAATGAAAACAGCTGAAAGTGTTATCGTACTTCAACGGCATGTATACCAACATAATAAAAAAACTTTTGACAATCGGACTCTCCAAGCCCGCGAAATTAAAAAATTCTCGTTACTTTCTGAACACATCCTGTATTTACATTGGCGAGGCAGTATTAGGGGGAAATATTTCAGTATAACATCAGGTGTTATTATTTTGGTACATAATCAGCTGTGTTCCCTTTGTAATGATCCTGCAATGTTTTAATATTTGGATAAAACATATTATCATGTTTGATAACATTGTTCCGTTGTTTTACATCCGATTATTGTGAGATTTGTAACAAAACAAAGAAGTTGTTTTTCTAGAATATTTTGTAAACCTCCTCGATTTTGTGTTATTTTAATTTAAACATTTTAGACGGCCGCCGTTTTGAAAATAGATTAAATATTTTTTCAGTGTTTTTTCCTAATATTGTCTTGCCACAATAAAATTATGCATGGAATTTCATTTGTGTAGTTTAAATAGTTGTTATTATATATATATATATATATATATATATATATATATATATATATATATATATATAGAGGAGGGGGTGCAAATGTGGAAACCCATTTTGTTTTTGTTGAATAAAAAATTTGTTAATTGTGTTTTAGCTTTAAAAAATTGCTTAAAGTTACTTTATAATGTTTTAAATATAAATATAATATTAATTAATACAAAAACTATGCATGTAAAGAATAAAAAAACGTTTTGTCTTTGTAATACGTTTTTTGAAAACTTCATAAAGTGCGGGTAATGTGGAAACGCCTTAAAATTATTGTTACACTAAATTTACTTGCAGAAATCACATACGTAAGTGTCACTTTCACATCCAGCACACAAAGAGTAAAACTCCACTCCTCACACATTGCACATTTAATCAATAATTCTCCCCGAACGTCTTCAGAAAATGCGTCTCCGCAAAAAATACAAAGGGCGTCTTCTTCGGTAGGTTTTTTTTCACCAATTGGAAGATCCAAATTTGACTCTCCTGAAGAGATGGTTGATGCATTGGACTCTTCATCCGAATCTTCAGTTAACTTAAGTCGCTTTTTGCATGTTTTTGTGGGAGCAGCCTTAGTTTTTCTGGTTTTGATAGTAGAGGTTATAGACAGCTTATGTTTCTTTGGTAGATATGATTCTTCGAGATATGATTTATAGGGCTAAGATATCAAAACAGCTGATGAGCCTGGCTTACGGCCTCTGTTTGACACTTTCCTTTTTAGAGGGGGGACTGGCATGATATCTTGGGGAGATATGCATAAGTTTGAAGAAGCTAACGATGTAGAACTTCCAGCTTCTCTTAATTCAGTTTCATTTAAACCATTTGTTTTTGGAGACTGAGTAGGGAAAGAAGATGTGGCAGCGATAAAATCAGTTTCACTGAAAACATTTCGATCACATGGAAAAATTCCGGTCTCCAAAAATCCTTTCGCAGCAATAGAGCCAGTGTGGCTCTGCAAGTAGGCTTTCTCTCGGATATGTCACAAGGACCTAAAGGCCGGTCGCTGTGCCGCAGCCATTGGCGAACGTATTCACTATAATATGTTTTGAGAGTGCCCATAAAGGTTTTATCAAGAGGCTGGGTTTTATGGGAGGTGTGAGGAGAGATGCTCACGATTGTAACATGATTTTTCCTTGCACGTTCTATAACTTCAAGGTTTCTGGAGTGACTGTTGTGCCCATCGAGAACTAACAATACAGGAGACTCCTTTGATGGATGTGCCTTAGAAATGAAATGGTCAAACCAAACGATAAAAAGCTCCGTTTGTATCCATCCTGAAGGATGGCATTTTCCGATTGTCGTAGCTTGTGCCCCTTTGATTAGAGTATCAGTTCAGTTCTTTCTGGGGAAGATCATCATGGGTGGTATGAAATTACCACCCGCGCTCATGCCGCATATTAAATTTACCAGGGACCCTCTCTCTGCTGAAGTAATGGCACATACTTGACGTTTACCCTTTAGTCCAACTACGTGTGGTATCTTGCTCTGAACTACAGTGAGACCGGTCTCGTCCACGTTGTATACACGATCAGCACTAAAAGTGTGCTTATCATACTCAGCTTGCAGCATGTCAAAAAACTTGTCTATTGCTTCTTTGTTGAACCCATTTGCTCTTGAATGTGAGGTTGCAATAGGTTTGTAAATTGTGAGTTTTTTTTTGTGTCGTCTAAGAAAAAGGTCAAACCAAGCACTACCAGTAGCATTTGAAGTAAAAGGATGCTGGATATTATTTTTCTCTGCTAGTTGATAGGCCACCCTCTTGACATCTAATCTAGTAAGGCCGTAAAAGCGATTATCCATTTCAACAAGAAACTCTACCAACTGTTTCTCAAGGTTATCAGGAAGGACAAGCTTACGTCCTACTTTTAAAGAAACACATTCTTCAGGTGACAAGTCGCTATGTACAGATCTTTGCAGTGTCGTCTGAGGCACTTTATAAGCTTTTACTGCCCTTCTTAACCCCATCTTTTTTCCCTTAATGCTGTTATAGCCTTAATCATGTTTTCAGCATTCCACTTCTTTAAAATAGCTTTCGGCTTCTGACCAATGTGCTTACGCGGCATCTAAAACACAAGTGCATAGCGCATTAAAAATAATGTATATTATGTGGATATTGTGGAAACGTTTCCACAATACCAACACATGTACGTTTCACGTTACCCGCACATTGGCCATCTTGAATTTAAGCAGATTATGTTGCGAAACTATTAGCTTAGGTCAGATTGAAAACTGCCAAGACCTTCTTTGTACATCCTTTTATAACCTACCTAATTTAAAGTAACATATTTACAAGATAGTTAGACAAATTTAATGCCTAAAGCTAACCTCTACAAAGTATTGAAAAATCCAGGAAAATAACTTGACTCACTGTGACACTATCCACTGCTTGACTGACTGCTGACTGCTTACAAAGACAAATAAGAACTACTATAAATGTTTACCCCTAATCCTGCTGGCGTGCAGCACTTTATTGGCCAGATACAATACGTTTCCACATTACCCACACGTTTCCACATTTGCACCTTCCTATATATATATATATATATATATATATATATATATATATATATATATATATATATATTCTCTTTAACATACAGAAAGACATACGGAAAACTAAGAATTTTTGGACATACTTAGATAGGGACTTTTTTCTTTAGTTTTGCATTACATAATATCCGTTATTTTTTTGCGATTTTTTGAAGTGAACTTCTATGATCGCGGTTGACATAACATTTGCTTTCGCGTCACGCTTGATTCCGTAACGCACACCTCATAGCATATATGATTGTTCTTGTATTGTAGATTTGAAGTGACTACTTCTAACAGCTGATTTCGCACAATAGTTTCGACATCGTTAAACCAAAGGCCGCCATCTTGAAAAGGAAGTGAGTGGGAAAAACTTACACATACGTCGTTTGGGCTTTATGCGAAGTACCTCAGTAACAAACACAAACCAATGCCCAACAGTCGCATTGAAACAGATGACACGCTTTGCGCGTTCAAAAAGCTGAATTTTGTGAAGTGACTACTTCTTATCGCGGGGTATGGGTGTATGTTTTGCACGGGGAACAATTCAGTTTGCCGTCACGGAACGCTCTAACACATCCATACACGCACTGTAGTGAGCATTATTATTCCAAACATTATTTTGTTTGTTTTTTTTTTTTTTTAGTTATTAATAAAAAGAATTTTTGAAGTGAAAACTTGTATCGTTGTGGTTGACAAAACATGGCTATAAACATTTGCTTTCGCGTCACGCTTGAATCCGTAATGCATACCTCACAGCATATATTGTTCTTGTATGTGTCTAAACTGGATTTTTTTTTTTTTTTTTTTTTTTTTTTAACTTCCGACTATTGTGCACACTTGGGCTAATGCAGACGATGGGATGATTTATAGCGTATGAAAATGCCAAGCCCTCACCGGGAATCGAACCCGGGTCCTCGAGGTGAAAGCCTAGTACGCTATCAATTAGGCCACTGAGACGGCTTGTCTAAACTGGAAGTGACTACTTCAAAACATTTGATTCGCACAATTGCTTCGATATCATTTCAATTGAGGTTATGTTTATTCTTCTTGTTAATTTTAAAAATGTGTATTTTCTAAATTTGTGTAGCTAAATTATTTAATGAATATTTCATTGTGTGTGTGTGTGTGTGTGTGTGTGTGTGTGTGTGTGTGTGTGTGTGTGTGCGCGCGCGCGCGCGTGCGTGCGCTCGCGAAAAGAAAAATACGGAATGGCCTGGCGTAAAACTGTATTCAAGCACTGCATAGCGCAAAAATACGGAGCTAGAAAGACAACTGTGGAATTTGATATGGAACAGCTGTAGGCTACAGAATCACACCAAGGCAATACAGATGTGAGTCTGCATGTAACGGTAATAATTAACTAATACTAAACAGTGATGTTCTAACACAACTGTTAACTGCTACATCAATGACGCATTGCCATTATGCTGATTAGGCTCAGCCGGTGTTGAGGATGGAACGTTGAGTCAAGGGTCTGTTCTGCCATACGATTTCTATTTATCTAACCCAGGGGTCTCAACCTATTTTCTGCTTCGACCCTCTAAATTATTTTTTTTTATTCCGTGGACCCCCCATATGTTTACAATTTGTTGCACAAATATCACCGCAAATGAAGCTTTTATTAGGAGCAATTCAGTAATATTTTTTTTTAATAATTTGTATTTTGTATTATTAGATATACATTAAAGATATAATTATGTTTATAGAAGCAGAAATTTAAATAAAATAAAAATTACATAAATCATACAAATACATAAAATTTTAATGAGATGGTTGCGGTTGATGTCCTTCGATTATCTTACTTATATCCGGGGAAATATTTGTTAGTATTAATCGTAAATCACCACGTTCTGATATCTTAAATCGATATCAATAAATCTTGTCATTCGCAATAAATTATTTACACAGCCAAATCCTGCCTCAACCAAATAAGAACTAGGAAATGCTAACAACAGTGGTTCGCTGATACTTGTTAATCTGACGTATTTTGTGCGAATGTCTTTGGCAACTCCAAAATTCGGCATGTCCGTTTATTTGAAAGTTGATTTTCAGTTTCAAGTTCAGTCAATTCTTTTTGTAGTAAGAAATAAATATCGGTTATGTCGTTTTAAAATGGTTTTATAATCCAAGGCGAACATTTAAATTTTCTAAATCCTTGTAACGAACATTGATATCCTCTTTCAGTTTTTTAGGAAGTGCATGCTAAGGGGTTAAAATGGAATTTATTTCATCGACCCCCTCCAATAGACACCCCCCCTCCGAATTCAATCGACCCCGTTCAAAATTCAATAGACTTTCAAGGGTTCCATCTGGACCCCGTTGAGAACCCTTGATCTTACCATTTTATATCTGGCTGGTGTAATGAAAGCAAATTTCCAATATTTTTTTTACTTTACATTTTTTTAAAAATCGGTTTTACCGTAATAACGTTAAAATAATTAGCGTTTTTATTTTTCAAATTATCTTAAAAATACTGCCGTAACATCTTTTCAATGGAATTAGAAATTTTAAACGTTAATTTATATAAATTGTAGGTGAAATCAGGTTTTCGAAAAATATAACAAAACGTTGTTTTTTTTTAAATGGCTGCAGTTTTGAAACGGTTGAACGGATTTTGGTGGTTAACAAACTCGTGTATATTATTACGAAAATCGATATATGCGCCATGTTTGAATCAAATTGAGCCACAATTGCGAACACTAGATTGCGAAATTGTGTCACCCAAACAGCTGATTTCATACCAGCTGTTCCTTCGCTAATAATAATTTTTCAATTGAGGTTATGTTTGTTGCCATTGTTTACCTGTAAATAAATAATAAATAATTTATTACTGTATCATTGAAATATTTATATAATCGGATATACAGACAACTAAATTGATTATTGCAATTAATTATTAACACGTTTGTAAGTACAATGTAGGCCTATGTATAATCTTAAACAGCGCTATAGGTTGTTACAGGCGGTTGACCTAAGATCGTGGGTCGTGATCTTACCATGTTATATCACGCTTTTTTTTCTCTGATTTTCTTTTCGCTGATTTTCTCCAGTAGCTTATTAACGAATTTTCTTTGGAAAAATGAGCTGTTGTAGCAGTCATCATGGAAAGACCTAGACCGGGCACCTTGAAATGAGTACTGATCCTGACCTCTAGATCACTTTTTGAGTGTCGTTAAATTTATACACACGCACGTGTGTGTGTGTGTGTGTGTGTGTTTAAGCACGCTCACGTTTTCACTTTTGGTCCGATTTAATTCAAACCTGGCACAAAAATCAATTATGGTAATAGCTTGGACAAATTCGCTAACCAGCGAAATTTGTTTTACAATTTCAAAATTCCGGCCAATTTCTAATCTTCAAAAATTCATAACTTTTTTGTCTTAAATATTTTGAAAATTCGATTTCATCGTCTTGACCAGCGTTAAAAACTGCATAAATGAACATTTTGAATTTTCAAAAACTGTTGAAATCGAGAAAACCATTCTGATGGCATCAGGGTTCATCTTCTTGTTTTCAGTGTAATCATCGAAATTTCAAAAAGGGTTAGATAAAGAAGCATACTTTTTGAATAATCGCTTCTATCACATCAGCGAGACAGTTGCGTGCCGGGATTATTTTTCAATGGAAGTCCGTTAAAAACTACGTAGATATGAAAATATGTAAATATCAAGCTATGTAGATATGAAACTATGTAGACATAAAACTTTGTAGATATGAAACTATGAAGACAGAAAACTATGTAGATATTAAATATATAGACATAAAACTATGTAGATATGAAACTATGTAGGCCTAGATATGAAACTATGTAGACATAAAACTATGTAGGCCTAGATATGAAAGAATGTAGATATAAAGATATGTAGATATAAAACTATATAGATATGAAATTATGTAAACATAAAACTATGTAGATGTGAAACTATGTTGGTATAAAACTATGTACTTATGAAACTATGTAGATAAGAAACTATGTAGATATAAAAGCATGGCTTATAAAACTATGTAGATTTAAAACTATGTAGATATGAAACTATGTAGATATAAAACTGTATAGATATGAAATTATGTAGACATAAAACTATGTAGATATGAAACTATGTAGATGTAAAACTACGTAGATATGAAACTTCAGCAAGCTAATACCACTCCGGTCGTTCCACAATACATGACTAGCCCCCCCCCCCATAGTTAAGTGTTACGCATGCTAACTGACCTACAATAACACAAACACCGGTCTTGGCAATAAACTATGCATTATTATGTATCTAGCAATCAGCAGACTTACCTTACCTTACAGACGGCGAAAGTATGTCTTGAACTGATTCAGCCGTGCGTGAATCTGTGTAACGCACAGTTTTTCGAGCGTAGAGAAGTTGGATGTCCACTGATACAAGCAACCGTAGTCTGTGAATGAATATTAGTGGTTACACTGCAACACTGCGACCTTCGTAGATCCATTGTGTCTCTCTTCCTTTATTCCTGAGACTCTCAGTTACAGGACCTCCTCCAGTCCTAGCCTCTTCATGAAGTCTAGGATTTGTAGAGAAATAATTGGTAACTTCCCCAAAATACTGGCTATTCTCATAGGATTCGTCTCACAGTCTACCAGTAGGTGATAGGGAGTTTCCTCTTATTTCCCGCAGTATCTGTAAGTTGGATCTTCTACTGAGACAAAATTCCGAAGATATTTTGTTTGTAAATCATTACTGCCAGGACCTAAGTGACACGATTGTTTGGTAAAGAACCTACCTAAAACTGTTGTTGGGAAGAACTTAACTGATGCGATTGTTGGGTGAAGAATCTAACTGACGGGGTGTTTAGATGAGAATTTAACTGACACGATTGTTTTAATAACGCAGGTCCTTATTTTTGTTACAAAACCGATCGAAATTCAGATAATAATATATGAAAAGTAGCTTTAATTCTCGTTTTCTGAGGAATATTAAGACAGGTTTTGTTTGGTTGTTTAAACTTCTTTTAAATAATTTAAAGAACTTTCTTTTTTATGTGAGAAAGTTTGTGCAACGTTTATGCTCCATTTATTTTAATAAGTCTGCGTTTAGAGATACCTACGTTTGTTAAATGCCATTAATATCTAGAGATTCACGTCAGCGAGACAGTTGCGTGGAAATTTGTTATGTTCTACATGATACGCAAATGTGAAAACATAGCGAGAGAAAGTCAAGAGAAATGCGGTGATTTCCCTCGATTCATCAATGGACGAATCGCGCCTAACAAGTGGTTCAGTATTACGTCAGGCACTTGGAGCGAGTCCCATTAATCCTTTGTGTAGTGGAATCGTTTATTGGTTCAAATAAGCTGTACCGTGTTTACTTGCGTCATCTGCCGTGAGCTAGTCAAGGTAATTAACAAGTTAATGGGCGCTCCCTTGGCGCTTCAGTACTGTGTAGCAGTGTCAAAACTAATACATCTGAATTACTAGTAGTTCAAAGAACAGTGTATTCTTAATATGCAGAGCGCTCGTAAATTTTCCGCCATTTTAACCGGTAACAGTAATATTTTCAGAAAAACGTTACTGGAAATTTTATTTTCATTATTGTAACATAGCCACCGGACCACATATTCAGATAATTAGGATTATGACCTATTCTTCCCGTCAGTGGTCTATCCACTCACCTCGTAAAGGCTACCGCGGTTTCGAAACTATCGTTTCATCTTCAGGCCGTTATACAAAATGTTAAATCCCTCTGTCGAGGTCGTCACAAAGTCAAACAAAACATTAAAACATACATCACAAACACTGAGCACAATTTTTTTTTATGAAACTGTCAAAATTAAGATAGGTCTTGCCGTTCAACCAGTATTATAGGAAATAACCAGCAGCTACGTTAATATAGCCCGCCTTCTTAAAACGAAAGTGGATGGAGAAAAAACGGGATTGTGAAAAATCCGATTTTGAAATGTAGATAGACGTATTCGTTTTTGGTATCGCTTTATGCTAAAAAGTACTTTTTTTTTAAGGGTAGTGTATACGAATTTCTAGCAAATACTTTAGCTGAAAGTGGACCAATTGAAAAGGGAACATTAATCTGATAGTTGAGATTGAGTAGTGGCTAAACAAAGTCACAGACTTATAAAGAAGCAATCCTGAGACATCCTTTTTAAATGCAATAGGCTTTCTTTTTTAAATTTTTAAAGTGACTACTTCTTATCCGCGAGCTTTGGGTGTATGTTTTGCAAGGTGAAAAATTCTGTTTGCCGTCACGGAATTCTTTATCATCACGGAACGCTCTGACACATCCATACACGTATTCTAGTGTCGTGGTTTGTTTAGTGATTAATAAAATGTATTTTTGAAGGGAAAACTTGTATGATCGCGGTTGATCGCATGTGTATAAACATTTGCTTTCGCGTCACGCTTGAATCCGTAATGCATACCTCAAAGCATATATTGTTCTTGTATATATTTAGACTGTAAGTGACTACTTCTAAACAGCTGATTTCGCACAATAGCTTCAATATAATTTCAATTGAGGTTATGTTTATTGTTCTTGTGAATTTTAAAAATGTGTTGTAAAATTATTTAATTTATATGAACTATACCAATTTTTGAATGCCAGAATCACAAATATTATATTTATTATTACACTTAGACAGTATAACTGTCAAAAGTAGGGTTATAAACTGATTAATTATTAAAGTCCCGTATATAGTCTAAGATACTCAAATTTATAGTCTGTGATACTTTCAGGAAATTTTTAAGTTGTGTACCTGCACACAAGCGAAATGTTTTTAATTATGGCCTTCAAATTAAAAAATCCACTTTCTTTCTAAGTGTTATCTGCATGAAACTTATGAAACTTATCTGCATGTCAAGTTTCATTCCATTAGCTAGATCAACTATTAGGTATATCTAATAGCACGTGGCAGTGAACCACTGAGTCAAACCATTCAGCTTTTATAAACTGAATTAATCAGATGATGAAACTAAGTGCTACCATCTGCATGTCAAGTTTCATTCCATTAGCTAGATCAACTATTAGGTATATCTAATAGCACGTGGCAGTGAACCACTGAGTCAAACCATTCAGCTTTTATAAACTGAATTAATCAGATGATGAAACTAAGTGCTACCATCTGCATGTCAAGTTTCATTCCATTAGCTAGATCAACTATTAGGTATATCTAATAGCACGTGGCAGTGAACCACTGAGTCAAACCATTCAGCTTTTATAAACTGAATTAATCAGATGATGAAACTAAGTGCTACCATCTGCATGTCAAGTTTCATTCCATTAGCTAGATCAACTATTAGGTATATCTAATAGCACGTGGCAGTGAACCACTGAGTCAAACCATTCAGCTTTTATAAACTGAATTAATCAGATGATGAAACTAAGTGCTACCATCTGCATGTCAAGTTTCATTCCATTAGCTAGATCAACTATTAGGTATATCTAATAGCACGTGGCAGTGAACCACTGAGTCAAACCATTCAGCTTTTATAAACTGAATTAATCAGATGAAACATATAATTTTGAAGCACGTAAAAGGGGAAAAATATGAAAAAAATTGAATCCAATGAGTCAAATCCAAAATGGTAGCCAATCAAATAGTAGACTCATATCGCTATGTTGGAAAACGTAATCTTGAACAAAATTGTAACAGTTATACGTTAGTAGTAAATTGTAGAATCCTATTATAAGAACAATATAAGGTTTATCTTGGAGAAATTGGTAAGTTATTCATTTCGTCAGTAAGATGATACAATGTTTGTGTCTATTAATGTAAATATTGGTACTCCTGAAAAAACCTATTATTGGGATGGTCTGTGGTCATGTTGCATATTAATTCCGCCAACATATCAAAGTTAAGGTTCTTCTTGAGAAATAGTTATACTGCAGACTGAGGGCAAGATGTATCGGAAAGGAGTAGTTTTGTAACGCAAGACATGTTCTTGGCAAGGTAATTGTACAAGTGTGATACAATTTCAGTTGGCAATACTGTCGAGGAAGTGCTAAATTTTGTAATGGATTGTTGACTACATTTTTTTTTGTGTTTAACGTCCGACTATTGTGCACACTTGGGCTAATGCAGACGATGGGATGATTTATAGCGAATGAAAATGCCAAGCCCTGGCAGGGAATCGAACCCGGATCCTCGGGTTGAAAGCCCAGTACGCTATCAACTAGGCCACCGAGGCGGCTAGTGTGGCTTGTTGACTACATGTATTAAAGTTGTGTGCAAGAATGGATTAAAGGGGGTCGAAGAGGCGACTTTTCTGAGAGAAAATAAATAATGTAAATGATCCAATTTGACTTCCTTAAAGTGGAAGTACCGCAGCCTCGAGGAAAAGGGTCAGAGAGACATCTGAGGGTTCGTAAACCCATCCCGATCTCAACTTTGCATGTACATGAAGTTTTGTCCGTTTGTACATACGTACGTTTGTGCGCTTTCAAATGTTTGTATTAATGATAAGAACGGGGTTAAACAATTAGGTACTTTTGTGTTGGTTCTCTCTTCTCTTTATGCGTTAACTGCAACAACAGAAATATCTTTCTCGACTCTAAAATTGATTGAGGAACTGTTGTGACGTTTAACTGGACTTGCTTAGGCTAATGAGGACGAGCGATCAGCGTTAACAGTAAAGGTAAACGGGAGTAACTGACACTATATATACAAAAATTATAGATAGGTATATTGAGAAGAGGGGAAGTTACGTAAACGGAGCCAGTTTTGCAAAAGTTTTAAAAAATAGGAATCTAAGAAAATTAAGTGATTGTTTTTTTTTCTAAAGTGGAGTAAATTTTTACACTTATTTTATATGCGTTTTAAGTCTCAAAACAGCTTAATAGTGCTAGTTTTTGAAGGTATTATTTCGATAATTGTCATCCTCTAGGCGGCTCTGTTTTAAATTGAATCATCCAACCGACCGCCCCGGCCCACAAAATTGCATTAATTAAGTGGTTGTGTGTCTATGAAGGTTGATAAGGAAGAAAGTATTAACTTTGGTAGAATCTACAATGCATCGAATCGCATCCAGAAGACATGAAATTTATAGATAAACTATTCGGCTGTTCAAGCAGATCTTAATTTTAAGGCTGCATATCGTGTATTGTCCTTGTAGAACTTTGTGAAAGTAATATTCGTACAAAGTTCGACACACACACACACACACACACACACTTCCGAAACTCGTTTTCTATTAAACCAGCTGGAAATGTCCGTAACACTTAAAATAAACCAGTTAGTCGTGGATTTAAACTGAGCGTAGATTGCGCCGAATAGAAGAGACGAAGCAGCATCACAGCTGCGCGAGTTAACGTTTGCTTGTACAGGTGTGTTTACAGTTTTAGAAATAATTCGGTAATATTCCAAGTAAATTTTTGAACTTATCGTAAGAAATCTTTAACATATTTAGAAATAGAAAGGCACTTCTTAGGGTTGTGTAGGTGTACGAGGGTGGTCTGATAAGTTTCCGACCTCAACATGAAGATAGCAGCAGTACTCGTCGGTGGCAGCACTCGAATTTCGTAGTTCATCTGTTGACAGTTACTCACCAAAGTTTCAGCCATTTTGGACGCGCAGTTGTTATGTAACAGTCGTTTGAGTGAGTTGATGTTTTTTTATGAAAATGGACACTGTCATTAAATATTTGTTTTTGAAAGGCAATACGCCAACGCAAATCAAAGATGAGTTGGATTCTGTGTATGGGGACTCTGCACCATCATTTACCCTCAGTGAAATTTTGGGCAGCTGAATTTAAACGTGGCCGTAAAAGCTTGGAAGACAATTAACGTTCGGGACGTCCGAAAACTGCAACTATCGACGAAAACATCGCCAAAGTTCACCAAATAGTGCAAGATGACCGCCGAATTAAAGTGAGAGAGATAGCAGACGTTATGAACATGTTAAAAGAACGTGTTTGTCACATATTAAATCAACATTTAGACATGAGGAAGCTGTCCGCGCGTTGGGTGCCGCTTTTTCTCACGTTAGACCAAAAACGTGTTCGAATGAACATTTCCAATGGCGCAGTTTGGGCCCAATAAATCCCAGTTTTGGCGCCGATTAATTACTGTAGTTGAAACTTGGATACACCATTATACGCCCGAAACAAAAATACAGTCCAAACAGTGGACTGCAAAGGGGGAATCGGCTCCAAAAAAAAGCAAAAACTGTTTTTTCGGCTGGGAAAATAATGGCGATCCACGAATTACGGTTTGAACTGCTTGACCATCCGCCTTACTCACCAGATCTAGCCCCAAGCGACTTCTTTTTGTTCCCTCATCTAAAAATTGCGCTCGAAGGACAGAGATTTTCGTCAAATGAAGAGGCAATCACCTTTGTAAACAATTATTTTGCAGAGAAAAACGCCGAGTACTATTTGGACGGGTTACAGAGATGGGAGCATCGCTGGGAGAAGTGTGTAGAGGTACAATGAGACTATGTTGAAAAATAAAAAAAAAAATTCTGAAAAAATGTCTTGTATCTTTGTTAGGTCGGAAACTTTTCAGACCACCCTCGTATATGCAACGCTGACCCACGCCAATAAAATCGAGGGCAGTACCGAAAGTTCTTACGGCTTTTGACCAATATCTCTGGGAAACGAACATAAATGCAGGCAACGCGGGAAACAAAGCACCAGATGTTGCAGGTTTAAAGTTACAGGCAAGAAATATATTTTTCGCCTCATCTACGACTATCTGGACTTTTTTTTGTTATCTTAAGGCGAAAAGCACATTGAGGCTATTATCGCCTCCCTAAATGTAAGTAAAGTGTTAGTAAAGTGTGAGAGTGAGAATAAAGAGAGTAAAGTGTTAAAGTCGTAAGTGTAGTGTTGCAAGTGTAAGTGTGTGTTAGACTCGGGTACCGTGAGAGACGTCTAAATCCTCTCAATAGGTGCAGCTAGTCTGCACCCCCTGCGGTTGACGATCTGGACTATAGTATCCTAGTCCATTAAGAACAAATATGCAAAGCCTGCTACTTTATAAGTAGTACTGCCAAAAAAAATTCTTTACCACGTTTTTGGTTTACCTTTCGAGGTGTCTTATGTTAATATTAAACTCAATTTTCCTTTTATTTAGAAGATTCGTTAATTCCAGAAGATAATATCTAGAAAAGTAAAAACGAAATACTTTGAAGTGCATTATGGTTACTGTTATGGGTGTTTATCTTTCAAATTAGTGAGAGTGAAAGAAAACCTCTTATTATTTCTTACTGGCTACAGAACCGTGGTTACCACGAAAGTTCTCGTACTGCGGAAGTCCATCGCCCCAGAACACCTAGGGTAAACATGAACAACCTTCGTGTTGTGGTCGTCGTCCAGCGATCAGATTACTTTCACCCAATCAAGGATTCAGAAGATTTTCAAGTTACCAAAGCTAAAGGCGTTACGCCTGGCTGGGGACGACCTTCCCATTGAAGCGGAACTTATGATAACTTCCGCCGTATCGGCTGTGCCAAGCAGCCCAGACAAGTGGAGAGAGAAAAGGACGTTTTGTAAGGTGGCTCGCGCTAGAGAGAGATAATAAAACGGTTAAGGAAATAAATTCGAGTAAAATGTATACATTTTGAGTAAAATCACACTTTTTCGCATTCCGTATCGATAGGGACTATCTCCACAGAATCTCGACAATTTCAGAGGTGTTTTATGGGCATTCCTGTTGTATCGCACGTTCCCCCCCATCAGTAACTGAATTTTAGGTCGTTTATTTCGTTAACACCGGCGAATTCGGCATTAGAATATAACAATAACGTAAGCAACTCAGAGTTCGGTTAAAATTTTGATCAAATCATCAGAGATTTTGCGCGCAAAAGAATTAAGCGTTTAATTTAAGCTAGTTTCTTTTATTTTCAGTTATCACAAGTTAGCAGTTAGCATCTTTACTTCTTGAAAACTGCAGTAAAAATAGTTTTCTTACTTATTATCACATGTTTATAATCACGATAAATATTATTGCCTGATATAAAAAGCCGTTTGATAGTGATGTTTATCAGGAATACTCATAAAGGTTTTTCAGAAAACCACATAAAAACTTTTATTTCTGTGCTTATCATTTATTCATTTCTTCTTTCTTTTTATTTTTATTTTTTGGCCTCATTGGACCACTTTAATCTAAATTTCAGTTCTTCCTAACATTGGGCTGTAATTTTTTTCTCCAATAATCCCTCATTCGATCAGATCGTTGCTTCCTGACGGCATCTGTGATCACTACCTTCTCGTGTCTCTTCGGTTTATCCACTTAAAATTTATTAGTCTTAAGAATGTGTGTTATTTTACATTTGTCTGTTGCATCATCCATTTTCAGTCCTATTTCACTGAGGTCCCTGAGGACTTGTGTAATGTATATTCCCTGTGTTTTCCTGTTGATGCTTCTCATTATCAGTTGTCTCAGGATTCTGTCCTCCGGCATTCTTAATATGTGAAAGAAGTGGGAAATTCTTCATTTTTTCATTACACTGAGAACTGGGTCGATATATTTGTATACTGTTTCATTGGTGGCTATTCTCCAGGTCCCTTTTTTCCGGTAGCTTTTGTTGAGACACGTTCTGATGATCCTTCTCTCTGTCTTAAGCAGCGGGTCCGTCTTGTTATTGTTTTTGATTTGGAAGAGAGTTTCACTGGCATGTAATGTTTCTGGGAGTACCACTGATTTGTAGTGGCGTATTTTTGTTTTTATTGACAGGCTTTTTTCTTGTACGTTGGCCAAGTAGCTGGGCTTTTTTAATTTTTGCTACCCTATTGAGTAGTGCGGGTTTTTTCGTCCAGATTGTATGTTATAAATTTTAATTTTAAAAAGATGTATTTTCTAAATTTGTGTAGTTAGATTATTTAATGTATACGGCCTGTACCAATCTTTGAATGCCAGAACACAAATATTATATTTCTTATTATACTTAGACAGTATAACTGTCAAAAGTAGGGTTATAAACTGATTAATTACTACATTCCCTTATATAGCCTAAGATACTCAAATTCATAATCTGTGACAGTTTCAGTTAATTTTTAAATTGTGTACATACACACACGCGAAATTTAATACGAAAATAATTTTCAAGAGTTGCCCTTTCCTGCATGCATCTAAATTTTTATAAAAATAATTAAATCATAATAGAGAAAAAGTATACAGTCAGGAGTGCCAAAATTCCCGCGACTGCCTACTTTTTTACTCTTGTAACGATCGGTGCAATTCAGTATCAACGTATGGAAACAGTTATACAGTGTTCTGAAAGAGCAGACAGAAGCAGATCAGTAGCGAACAAATAAGAAAAGGTTTGGATGAGGTTCGCGACCCGTGTCCACAGTTAGGTAGCGGTAACTCGGGCAAGGGCGTAGGACCAAACAATGTTTGTGTTGCGGCACCATTAGGCACATTGTCAGCAGGATATCGTGTCTTCTGGTTGTTTGGCTAGGTAATTTTGTAGTTAAACCGAAATATAACGGGTGTTGAGCCGTTATCCAGATCTCTATGAACGTAATCATTTTAAAAAACTCTTGTGTCACTACAATACAATGTTAATTTAATTTGTTTACCCCTTACGGGTGTGCACAGGAAGCGGTACGCGGTGACGTAGATGGTTGGAACTTGTGACATCAGTTAGTAACACGCTAACAAATATACGCACAACAGGAAGCTTGCAATGGAATGGCCGGGTGATGAAAGGAGAAAATACCGCCCACTTCCTCTTTAATATAGTTCCCTTTATTTTGTAATGTGGAATTAAGCTGCTTTCATTTCGCCTTGCATTAATTCAATTAAAGTAATTTTCTCCCGACAAAAACATTACGTTAATTGCGGTAAAAGTTTTCCTTGCGTCCTGGTTACAGTGTCCAAATCTTGTACAGGCTTTAAGTTGTGGATTTAAACGTTTGGATTGTTAACATTTGTACGTACGTGAGTTGCAGTTTAGGGAAATAATGATCGCTTTAAGTTTGATCGGACGAAAGGGAAGGTGGAATTTAAAAATTGTGGGGAAATCTGTAATGTAGTTAAAAATTAATTAGAGCATACACTCTTGTGTTCTTCAGAAGCATTATGATTGTTCTAAAGTGTTAAATTTTAGAGGTGCAAAATAACTGACGTGCTGGAGACTTATTGAGCTTCCATACCTAAGTTATCCTGGGAAGGAAAGGGAGAGTTATGGTGTCGCTCAGTATTATAATCGGTCAAAAGATTGAAACGAAAAGAAATGCTGAAAATCAAAGAGAAACCAGAAAAAAAAGTTTCCTAATTTTGTGTGAATTGCGCGTGTTCAATTTACGGACTGAAAGACACCGTGGAAGCCGTTTTGATCCGTTGTGACCATTTAGAAGGTAGTACGCATAATTTGATTGATAAGGTACTACACATAAGGTAGTACACACATTTTTCGCTCTCTGTTACCACCATATAGGAGCCGCCTCGGTGGCCTAATTGATAGCGTACTGGGCTTTCACCCCGAGGACCCGGGTTCGATTCCCGGCCAATGGCTTAGCATTTTCATACGCTATAAATCATCCCATCGTCTGCATTAGCCCAAGTGTGCACAATAGTCGGACGTTAAAAAAAAAAAAAAAAAAAAAAAAAAAAAAAAACCTGCCATATAGGTTTACATTTTATATTAGATTTGCATATTGTAATGAGGAATATGTTCCCATTAAATAAGCCTAGGTTTTTATTGTTAAAGTGTAGCACGAGGGGTTGTTATACAAACTTCAAAAAGACTTTCCAATTCATTTATATAAGATTTTGACAGACAGACTCTTTAGGGTAAAACATTTTGATAAATACTCAGAACCTCAGGTTACGCAGGAGTACCTCAGGTTAGCATCCTTGGACTTACCCTGTACTTGCTCTTTACAAGGGACATACCCGAAGGAAAAGATATAACAAAGCTACTTTTCCGATGATACTTCTATTATGGCATCAGCGGCCACGGTAGAAGAAGCTACTTCAAGATATCCTAGACAAGGTCAGTGCTTGGACAAGTTTAAATTTAAATGAGCCTAAATCAACTCGTGTAAACTTTACAAACAAAAGAATTAATGCAGCGTCTGTGTTTCTTGATTGTAAAATAATTCCTAATAGGGATAAAGTGAAGTACCTTGGAATGACACTGGATGCTGGGTTAAACTGGAAAGCGCACGTTAAAAAGAACTTAATATTAGGTATAGAAAAATGACAGTAAAAAAAAAACTGGCTTATCGGTAGATCAGAATTAGACACAATAAACTGCTCTTGTATAAACAAATACTAAGACCGGTGTGGACGTTATGGGGCTGCATCAAATTGTCCAACATTAAAATCATACAAACGTTCTAGAACAAATTATTGCGGACAGTTATCGGCGCACCGTGGTACGTCAGGAACGACATCATTCGTAGAGATCTTCGAATAGAAACTGTTGAAGAAGTGATAAGGTCTACTGCAGCTAGACACAAGAAGAGCTAAACCACGTCAACAAAGAGATGCAGAAACTCAATAGCAGTGACATTGTGAGGAGGCTAAAAAGAAAGAAGCAGTTTGACTTAATATAGTGATGACACGGCGGAGGCAGCTGATGGGCTTAGCGACCCCACCATACCTCTAGCTCATTCTACTCTCACTCATTTACTCAACATACACACAACACCCACAAACACACTCTCTCACACAAACACTTACACACCCGCAGGGGTGCAGACTAGCTGCACCTAGTGAGAGGACCTAGACGAACCTCGCGGTACCCGAGTCTACCACACACCTACACTTACAGCACTACCCTTTCGATTTAAACACTTAATGTTATCTAGTTTTAGTTTGTATAGGGTTATAGTTTTAGTATTAGTTTAGTATAGTATTAATAATGTTTAGTTTTAGTTTCCACCCATCGACCAATGTAGGACATTTTGCTGGACGGCGATGATAGCCTTCATGTGCTTTTCGCCAAAAGCTGTATTAAAATAATAATAATAATAATAATATAGTGATGAAATTATTCAGTGGAATTTTTTTTCTTGGTGTTATTATATTTCGATGAATACTCTAGATAAATTTATTTTTAGTTGTATTTGTACAATAATGAAAAAAGCTTTTGATCTCTTTCTTTTTTACTTCTCCATTTCAAAAATACTTTTGTAACCGCGATATTTTTTTAATAGTTTTGGACTTGGTGTTAACACAACTACAGAGTTCCGGCTTATCGGTATCGTCCAAGCGTTACTGACAGAATAGGGACTTTAAAAGTAAAGGTAATCTTGTTTTATTTTTTACGAAATAAAAATTGTTAGCAAGCTGAGATGCTACCAAAGATTATAGCTGTGATCGAAGCTGCGAGTGTCTCAGCTACTGAGTGGGATAGGATATAAAATGGTGGGAGAATGGGCCACCAATCAGACGAGGTCGTCCTTCGCTGTACAGCCATGTGATTTTGTAAAACAAGTTTGTTCTTCCGAATCTGCTCTGCTGTAATTCCTGTTTAACTCTGTGATCTTCATTTAAATCAATGCATTTGTTATTCAAGAAACAAGCCTTAGCTATCATCGAAACATGAACTTAAACATTTTTGTACGAACTAAACAAATGTTGATCATCGCCATTAAAAACGTGTAAAATTGTCATATTAAAATATATTTCCAACGATAAATTTTTAAACGTATATTTCTTACAGGTTACGGGTCCGTTTGGAAGTCTGCACTACTGAGCTGCTGAAAGTGGTGAGTATTTTTTAAATTGTACTTTATTATTTAACCTCAAATTTATATTTGTACTACGGAGGATAATTTCTTTTCTGTTGTTCAAATTTATATTTGTACTACGGAGGATAATTTCCTTTCTGTTGTTCAAATTTATATTTGTACTACGGAGGATAATTTCCTTTCTGTTGTTCAAATTTATATTTGTACTACGGAGGATAATTTCCTTTCTGTTGTTCAAATTTATGTCGAAGTTTCCGTGAGAAATATTGGACGTGTGGGCGTTTACCGAGTGGGCTGGCGAGGCACTCTCCCGGTTCAAAATGGTGACAAATATGAAGTTCGTTTGTTTTTTAAATTTGGATTTCTCCTATTCGCATTCGAGCAAGTTGGTGTATTCTGTAGAGTTGTTTCGGGTGTTGGCAGGGTATAGTTCTGCATTGAGTAGTCCTCTTCGGTGTTCTGCCGAACAACGATTTCCGACCTGTATTTATACTCGAACTTACGGTCGAAACCATAATTTCTCAAAAATTTATTTTTAAAACCAGAAAAATAAAGCAAGGTACTGTGTACGTGAGATGCATGTGATGCGCCGATAGTAATAAGTTGGGAGATAATCGAGCGTACATTAGATTCGAGATACGCGAGTACAGTGAACTTATCAGAAGCGAGTATCGGTTTACGGGAGAATTATGAACTTGTGTCGCAGTCGTAGGCCGTTTGAAAGCCGAGAAGGAAGTTCAGGAATTTAGCGTGGATGTTTTTCTATGTTAGTAAGCGGACTAGTTGCGTAACTCACTTCCTACATGCTGTTTAGGCGATGATATCTCACACTTTTGCTTGGTAAGTAAAGATCTTACCTGTGTGTGTCGGTAGCACAGAGAAATGAATACGTATTGAACTCATTTTTCTGTGCCGGTAATGATCTTAGATGTCGTTCAACGGTTAAGAATTAGACCACGTAAACTTCTAGCTTTATAAAAGAAAAATGTAACAAACACACCGCATTGTAAATTATTGTTTGGAGAAAGTGTCGTGTAGAGTAAATAAATAGATTTCATCAGACGAAACAGTGTAGCGCTACACCACGTGACACTGCACTCCGTGGCTTAGGTCTCTGAGAACTGAGGTGTAGGGTTAAATGAGCAGTGCCTTCTATATTTCGTTCAATTCAACAGTACGGTATTCCGATTAGATTAGATTCAAATTAGAGGAAGGGGTAATACAACCTCAGGCACTGCGATCAACAGACCTATTGTGCAACGAAACCTCTTGAGTACTAGTTTAGCAGATTGATGCCCTTAGTAAGTTCCAACAATCCACTGACTAGCTCATTCTGTAAAAGATCCTTAGGGTCCTGGAAACCAAAAACCCCTAGCCTCCTACCAGCAAGAGCTTCACAATCAAGGATTATGTGTATTCCTGAACAATCTACACAGTTTCTCCATGGTATATAACTATCCTATTCATGTGTACCCTCAGACCACAGTGCTCAGTAATAAGCCCCATGATTTTCCTGAGTTGTGCTCTGCCTAAGACGTCTGCTGCCTCTGTAAGCCCTCCATATGGAACCACGGTTAAGAGGCGCTTACTATGGGAATACCCATGAGGTTATACCTGGTGTTGCTATCAGAAGCGCCTATTAATTGCCTAGCTATTAATCCGCCTATTAATTGCAGACCTGGCCAACGACAGAGAGATCCCTAAAGCCGGCTCAGGTCCGATGAATTAATAATAATCTGATCTAATATTATCGTAATTTCTATACCCATCAAACTCCTGTAATTGCAAATAAGGCCTACAGTCAATTTATAGGTTATGTTATTATTGTCGATAAATAATTTAGAGAAAAACTCCTGATCACTTTAAGTATGCAGATCCCAGTCCATCCAGTCGGTCTGTCTCCTCGTTATCCTCAACTCCCTTATTTCCCGGAACCCAGTACAGAGTTACCCAGTTGTCCAGGGACAGTGTTGAGGATCTTCCGGAACTCCAATACCAGCTTGGAGTGAATTGTAGGGCCTGCAATTGCTTTTATTAATGCGTGACTATCGGTATGAATATGAATACGAGCGTTCTTGAAGGCCCGTTTCAAGTACGATACTCCTATGCAGATAAAGTGAGTATGACCACGACGACTTGAAGCACTTCCAGAGGAACAAGTAACCAGGTGGATTCTTTTCGAGAAAACCTCACTGCCTCGTTTGTTGCGATTTTTGTAATATGAGTCTTTTTTTATCTTTCTTGCGTTTACAAAGTCCAGTATGGTACCAACACTGTCAGTACCATTCTTTAAGTTTACAGGTATGGAACGGAAGATCCAGTCAAACTTGTAGTAGCCTAACAGTTTTGTTTTTTTTAACGTCCGATTATTGTGCACACTTGGGCCAATGCAGACGATGGGATGATTTATGGCGTATGAAAATGCCAAGCCCTGGCCGGGAATCGAACCCGGGTCCTCGGGGTGAAAGCCCAGTACGCTATCAACTAGGCCACCGAGGCGGCTTGGTCTTACAGTAATTCGTAACAGTTACTGCATCACAATCTATGCAGTTTTTAACCAATAAAATAATTTAGTAGCATAAATATACCTGCGTAATGAATTTACGTTAGCACCTTTTTGTAAATACAAGTGTGTTTCTATTCAGAAATCGTAATTGCTTTCGTTAATGGAAAATAAGAAACCATAAAAGTGCAGTTATGTCTAAAGGATGATCATACAGTCTTGTCATTGGTTACATTGCGTTTTTCCCGTTCCAACTCTAAATGCTTTTAGATAGTATCACGGTTACTAAAAAAACGCGATCAGTGTAACTGTTAAAGCATTTGTTATTCGTACTCAGTAACTACTTTTTTCATTTGTAGTGTTTTTTAACGATTTAACAAGATACCATAACGAGGGACCAATTATCGCAGAAAGGTTTATAAAACAAAACACAGTTTTAATTTACTGTAGAGCTTTATTATTCACCTCATTATTGGCTAATGAAGTTCTAGAGTGTATTAAAACTGTTTTTGTTTTATAAACTTCATTGTGTTTGACTTCCAGTTAGTTAAATCGTCAAATTGCATGGTAACTAATGTAGATTAAAGTTTTAATTTTACTTTAATGGAAGGGTGGAAATATTTCGTGTGTTAAAAGTCACTTTCATTAAAATCTTTGAAGTATTACTGAATTTCATTTCTTCAGAAGTTGAGGAAGCAGCGTCAACTCTAAAATATGCCTCGTCACCTACCCAGCTAAGTAGCTCCGCTCTGTGCATGATTCAGCCACTTGTATTCAAGGCAGACACATTAGTGGCCGTGGATGTGTCGTCCTGCCAACCGAAATGTATGCAGCGTGGGAACTTGAACCAGTATTACAACGAAATTTGTTGCTTATTCTATGAACAGGCTATCGTTTAATTGTTTTAAAAACTAAAAACATTTCTGTCGAACCAAAAATAAAAATCATGTATTTTTCTCTTCCTTTTTATTTCAATTACGATAATTTGTTCGGAAACACGACAAATTAACATAGCTAGTTTTTAAAAACATAACCTGAAAGTCTATTATAACAGTTACTGTTATAGCCTATCATCTGTTCAATGAAATCAGCTGATCGTTACGAATTAATATAAACGACAAACTGACATTGCTAGTTTTTAACAACATAACCTGAAACTTATTGCCTATCAGCTGTTCAATAAAATCAGCTGATCGTTACGAATTAATATAAACGACAGACGTTGATGTGCTGTTTGTTGATGTGTTGGGGCGTCCAGGGCGTTCGTCATCTTCAACGTCTTCACGGCCTTCTTGGAAACGCTTATACCACTCGTAAACTCTTGCTTTACTCATAGCAGACTCACCGTAGGTCTTTGTTAACATTTCACACACTTTGTTACACTTTATTCCATTTTTTACGCAAAATTTGATACAAATTCTTTGATCCATTTCTTTTAACAAACGAAAATCGCCGACCTCATAAAACACGTCTAACCTTAGTGGCTGTCACAGACAAAGTCAACAGTGAAAACAGCTGAAAGTTTTATCGTACTTCAAGGGCATGTATACCAACATAATACAAAAAAAATGTTTGACAATCGGACTCTCCAAGCCTGCGACATTTAAAAATTCTCGTTACTTTCGGAACACACCTCGTACATCGTCTGCCTTGCGATATCAGAAATATGTCGGCATAATAACTCTTTTCGGCATCTGTAACTTTCGTAATCACTATAAAAAGTGAGAATAATACTTTTTTCTGTCTAATATATTTCAGCAACGATTATTGGGGACTTACTTCATGTATCTACATATAATCGAAACATATTTTGAAAATGGAATTAGAATTTTGTTTTGTGTGTTTTCATGTGAAGATTACGTGTATGTCAGTTAGGTTATTGTGTACATAGATTTTGTTGTTGTTATTTTAAGGCGAAAAACACAATGAGGCTATTATCGCCTCCCTAAATGTAAGTGTGAGTGTAAAGTGTTAAAGTCGTAAGTGTAGTATTGTAAGTGTAAGTGTGTGTGTGTTAGACTCCGGTACCGCGAGGGACGACTAAATCCTCTCAATAAGTGCAGCTATTCTGCACCCTCCCCTGCGGGGTTGTGTACATAGAAGATAATTCATAATAACGTTTTTATGAAACAGGCGCCCTTCTACTTTCCTAGGAACGAACACCCCGTGCTTAGATTTGTCCTTGAACCTCTCTGGGTTTATCCTGCTTGCCGCTTAGATAATAACATATAATCACCAGCATTGTATGCAGGCAAGACAAGCTGCACGTGACATAAAGTCTGTCTGACTTTCTCTGTTATTAGCTTACTTATTTACCACTACCAAAATCCCAATAAATAACTGAAACTGGCACAAAATCACAAGTAGTTACTGTTCTCCGATTACCGCGGAATTTAACGCCGGTCTAAACTCTGAAGGGGCGTTAATCCCAGTTGAAAGAAGAGCAAATAATCACATACATTATTTCTCGATTAAACATCCTTTTTCTCAGCACATACTATTCGTACAGGCACAAATGAAGTATCTTCAGAAAGATTTTTCAACCGGCTTCGAGCATTGTAAAACGACTTTGCGCTAAAACTTACTGTTTTATTATTATTGTGGAAAATTTCAACGTAAAAGACACTTTTAAGTGTCAAAAGTAAAACGATATCATGGATGCGCATGCGCGGCATCACAAACCAGACAATATTTTGTATATTTTACGAAACTAAGTTATTAATCACGAATAGACAATCCCATTACAAATGCCACTTTTTTGCATAACGTGTTTAGAACAACTTCAATACTTACTTAAAAGTCATTAAACTTACAGGTTATGTGGCCTCTATTCCTGCCCGTCGTACAAGCCGGGACAAGCATTTCGAATACCAACTCATATTTTGGACACTGTTTTTACACAAATATATTTGTGATTTCTCCTTCCATCGTGCATCTATTGTTAATCGATTGCTTTTCGATTTATTTTTAAACACGTTTTCCCTTCCTTCCAACTACCGCCCTCACCCCAACGACTACTTTTATTCAAAAGGGTGTTTACCTAAAACTTCCATAGTGCGAAATTTCGCACCGGTCCCTCGGATTTTTGTATTTCTTAAAAAAAATAATAAATAGTATAAGAAATATTTTGTTTCCCAACTGGCTAACCAAAATCAAAATTACAAATAAAATTTTTTAAATACTATAGTATTACTCGTGTTTTTCCATAGACAAAGCAAATTAACCTTCAATTATTCATGTCAAAAATCAAAATTTGTTACGACAAAAGAAAATATTCAATCTATGTTTCTTTCATTGCAACCCTACAGCCATAGAAAACAATTAATATTCACGCTGGCCTGCTATTAATCAGTAAGATGTACGATCTAGTAACGCTAAATTAATCCAGAATATTGTATAATCTGTGCCTAATAATGGCGTGTAGTTTTAATTCATACAGTATTTGGCATCTTCAATTGAATACAGGGGAATGTAACCCCTATGTGTTTCATGGAGCGTAATAATTAAATCTTCTACTCTTCTACTACAGATCGAGAGCTTCTCTACCGAAGTCGAAGTGTGGAGCTAAGACGTTCATGTAAAACGGGTAATGGAGAATTGATTCATTCCCAGAACTACTCTTTTATTAACGTAGGGAAATAAACCACAGTTAAAACTGGAATAAATTCTGAGTCCATTCGGTTTTGTTAAGCCATTGTGATATTATCGTGTGATAATTGCGAAATTTAAAACGTTTTACTATAACTCTATAACCTAATAATGGCGTATGTTTTTAATTCATATAGTACTTGACATATTTAATTTAATACGACGTACATTACCGGTTGAAACTCGAAAAGCTTGAGCAACTAGGCAAATCCCTTTAACCGTTATAATTAAATCTTCTACTCTTTAAGGCAAATCGAGTACTTCTCTACCGAAATCCAAATGTGAAGCTAAGATAAAATGTTCTTGTAAAACGAGTAATGGAGAACTAATTCATTCCCGGAACGGTTCCTTTTACTAAATTGTTGTTTAATCGCTAGGGAAATGAATTCGAGTTAAAACTCGAGTAAATTCTCTAGTTCATCGGGTTTTGTCAAATCTTTATGATATTATCGTGTGATAATTGTTAAATTTATAACTCTATAGCCTAATTGAGAGTTATAGGTTAAAACTCTTTAATCTGATTGAGAGTTATAGGTTAAAACTCTATAATCTGATTGAGAGTTATAGGTTAAAACTCTATAATCTGATTGAGATTTAACAATATTCCAAATCATTTTAAAAATCCTTGTTTAAGATGGATCACGTCAGCGATATTTCGAGTGATCATCCTTGTTCCACAATTCCTGCAAAGGAAGTGAAGGCTTGTAAAACGTTCATGCATGTGGTGAAATGGGGATTAAATCATTCAGAACTCCTCTCTCTCCGAAAGTCAAACAGGATTTTCGCTCAACGTTTAAAGGATATATGATTAAATTATGATGCACCCAGTAACCAGTTTTGGCTGTAAGTCTTAAATCTCTGACAACTGTTACCAAAATACGTACACTAAAACCACAGAAAATTGTATTAATTTTTCTGTGCTCAAACCTATAGCCGAGAGCACGGAACTGTTAATACAAGGCCTACGTGGTAGCAGTTTATCAATACTTCATTATGCCGTAGCAAGATAAAGCAACGATATCGTACTAACAGATGCGTGCATATCACGTTTAAAATTACATGACAAGCACTGTCAGACAAAACAAAATTGAAAACATTACATTGCTATATAGCAGATGTTATTTCTGTGGCCAAGCAATTCGGCGTTGAGGTCAAACAGTATGTAATAAAATAACTCAAGGCACGTAATTTATTTATACGTGACTCAACCGCGGTGTTTCGTAGCTTCTACCAAACGCTAGTGGTGGGTCGGAAAACACCAAACTGTTAAAAAAACTGCTTTTCTATAAACGACAAACAAACTTCTTTTTCAAACTGAAACAAGCAGTTGGATTTGGACCGGTTCGTGATTTGTTAAACAAGGAACAGCTGTTGGGACTTCCCCACTACCCACGTTCTATTCGAACGTTGCCGCAAGCGCTAAAACTGTTTTCCTGCTAACTGTTTTTCTTCTACCTGCTTTTATGCTTTTTCCCTTTATTTCAAAGTTGCTTGTTGCTTGTAGTGAAGTAAGAACTGTTTGGTCGTTGTCAAGTTTATCTCTATTTTGTTGCGAGTTGTTTGAAAATTTTAAATTTAAAATTTGTTGTTCAAAAATTTTTTAAACGGTAAAATCAGCCATAATTGTGTTTTATATTAGTTTTTCTCCGTAGTTTACTTTGTGTTTAGAAACTTAAAAATATTTAGTGGACAATTTTGAAAGTTTTCTTTTACTTTTTTTAAAATGGAAAACTTATTTTTTTGCTAATTCTAATGTTAATAACCTATCATTAACCTATAATAACCTAATGTTAATAACCTATAATTTTGTAACTATATAGAGCCAATTTTATTTAAACATATTTGGCCTATGTTCTTATTACTATATTGTACTTATTAAGGTTACTTTTTTCAGTTTTGAAAAGTGAAATCTACTTTCTCCCAGATAAAAATATGACAGTAACATCTCACATTTTGTAAATACATAACCTAATTTTATTTAAACGTATTTTTTATATTTATTATCAATAATCAATTACAAAATTGTAATCAACTAAAAATATTCTAAATTGTTTGCATTTCAGTAAATATACAAAGGACTATTTAATTTTTAAGTAAAAAAAAAAGAATGCTTCTATTAGAAATTCATTGCATTTTGTAAATATAAAATGGCATACATATATATTACGTTTTGAGAATGTAATTTAATTATTACTACATTTAATTATTTTTTTCTAAATGCTTTACCCCCAAAAACAGTTAAGGACATGGTGGTGGTAATGGGAATGAAAAAGTAGTCTTAGAAAACTGAACGTTTGTGTGCTTTATGTTTTAGCTGTTAAAACAACTTCGAGTTTCAGTTTTCTAAACCTGTTTTTTTCCAACTGTTTTTCCAAACAGTTTTTTTCCTCAACAAACAGTTTGTTGACATTTTGTAAAAATAGCAGAAACGCCCACCTCTACCAAAAGCTGGGATAGACCACCGCGCTGAATAAACAGCTTAAGGTGGACTACGCTCTGTAGCTATAGGATAGGATAATACGTGTTGCTTTGGTGAAGGCAAAGTTACCGGAAGTGAAGGATAAGGTTAAGGTTACCACTGAGGGCGGGGCTAAATGACCTTGAAAACACAATGGCGGCATTATCCTTTCTTTAGTGTAGCACTCCTGATTATTATAATCTAGACATTGGAAAGCTTCGACGGGTCAACAATCGGCTTGTGTAAACTGAGCACCTCAAATCGATGGTATTTATGAAGGGAACTTGGATGTTCTTGATGGCACAAAACTTTCTCTATGTGATAGTAGTAAATGATAAGTTACTATTACGTATATGAATATGTTTAGCAGCTGAGTTACAAGGAGCTGAGGAAGGAGAATAAGCTAGTCGCAAGAAAGTGAAGAGTACGGCTTCAAAGTAACATATCAACTGAATTAACAAAAAAATAATGACTTTCTGTAGGAAATCCCAGTGTAAGCATTTAAAACTCGTTTGATGTTATTTTTTTATACCTCCGGTTGAACGCAACAACATATTATACGAACAACTTAAGTAGGCTAAATATAAAAAACCGGTTTGCAAATCATCCAAAGAAAAAAAGGAAATAAAATCCAAATTTCTTAAGAATCGATCAGTTATTTTACTCTCCTGCGCAGTGCGTAGACAAAACGACATCTAAGCCAGAACAACTTTTTGAACTCTTAGGACTTGAAAACGTTCATATTATCAGAATCTGATTTTCAGTCAGCTTTCTGATGTCCAGTGTGAATGACGGACTTGTCTACTCGTTCCTTCAGCTAAGAACATCGTATCAGCTGCCAAAATTTTCGGTCACTGTGAAAGTGGTTTAGGCCACTTGGCAAAACATTTCAGTTTTCACCAAGAGCCTGTCAGTTTACTTTCTTTGTTAATTCAGGTCTTTTACTCTCTGAGACTAGAATTTCTTTTTCTGTTTCCAATTTACTTGCAAACTACGGGAGAACTGTGTGGGAATTGTGTTATGTTTCACACAACAATGCAACGCAGTTTGCACGTTTGAAGAAAATAATATTGATGTCGTTCACTTTCCTTATTGGTAAATAAACAAAACTCGCGAGGTCTCTGATTTAACTCGACTGTTTTGGCATTTGGCTTGTGTTCCTTACGCAGTTTTGGCCAAACGGCATGACCGATTGTTTTGAAATGCAGTACGAAGATATTAGGATATTTTTTATTCATTTCCGTTTCAAGATGGCCTTGGATTTAACGATGACAAGTGTTTCCTGTACTGGCTGAACAGCTCATCCTATCACAATTTTAACAGCTTGGCGGATAAGAAGCATAAACTTCCCAATAAAGTTGGTCCAGTAACACTTTCCCTAAATATTGCGATTGTGATGGTTGTCGTGGAGCGGTGATAAAGCTTCTTACAAACGCCCTGATGCAAATATAAAATTGTTTCTTTTATGCGTAGTGTAATGCCAATCTGATTGATAGTTTGCCTGTTATTTTCCCTTTTTATCTGTTGCACACTTGTATATAATTAAACTAGCATCTCACAGGTGACATTTTTTTATATGACTAATGAATGGTTGAATTAATGTCAGGTGACATTGTTAACAATACTTTTATTTGTAACAAAATGTATTAGCTAAAACTTCTGATTAACTCTAAATATTTAATTAATAATATACTGTTTCTTGATTAACTATAAACATTTAATTTAAAATATACTGTTTCTTGATTAACTATAAACATTTAATTAAGAATATACTGTTTCTTGATTAACTAAAAAACATTTAATTAAGCATATACTGTTTCTTGATTAACCAAAAAAACATTTAATTTAGAATATACTATTTCTTGATTAACTAAAAAACATTTAATTAGAAATATACTGTTCTTTGATTAACTATAAACATTTAATTAAGAATATACTGATCCTTGATTAACTAAAAAATATTTAAGCATATACTGTTTCTTGATTAACCAAAAAAACATTTAATTTAGAATATACTATTTCTTGATTAACTAAAAACCATTTAATTAGAAATATACTGATTCTTGATTAACTAAAAAACATTAAATTAAGAATATACTGTTTCTTGATTAACGATAAACATTTAATTAAGAATATACTGTTCCTTGATTAACTATAAAAATTTAATTAAGGATACATGGCCTGAACATGGCCGGACATCGGATACATGATACTGATTCTTGTTTAACTAAAAAACATTAAATTAATAATATACTGTTTCTTGATTAACTAAAAAACATTTAATTAAAAATATACTGTTCCTTGATTAGTTATAAACATTTAATTAAGAATATACTGTTTCTTGATTAAATAAAAAAAAATTAAATTAAGAATATACTGTTCATTGATTATCGATAAACATTTAATTAAGAATATACTATTCCTCGAATAACTACAATCATTTAATTAAAAATATAATATTCCTTGAACAGTGTTCATTTTAGTATACTGTTTCTTATCGCTGTATTGCATATAAATACAATCCGTGACATGTATTTGTGTGACTGAAGTATTGCATTCGAGATGCGGAAAGCTTTGCGTGAACAAGTCAAACAGTGTGATGAACCTGACGGCGTATTGTGATTGTGTTCGTATTTTCAATGTAACCTGAAAATTTAAAATGCTACTGTATGCAGCTTTCAAAGCTGATTATGTAGGTAAAAGAGTGTAACAAAAAAGTATTTTGTGGGAAATTCGTTTTTATCGTGTCAGCGAGATAATGTTCAAAGAAGTTTTCTAAGCATCTCTTCTTCTCCTGAACATTGCCGGACATCGGGTACATCCAGCTTTATTTGCTAACCAGCAGTTTATTATTTAATAAATAATTATAACAGTTTATACGGTTATTGCCCAATGTCACAGCACCACACCTAGAGTGCAGCACTGTGAACTGTAAACCAACTCAAAAGGCTTCAGTCTCACTAGCTTTGCGTTGTCAAGCAGTTGAAGTACTTCAACATTTTGGTGTTGATGGAGTCGAAACTCATGTTTTTTGGATTGCTTTTGTATTTCGACTTCTGCTGGTTCAGTCTTCAAATCCATGTGAATGGTATGCTTTTATTAAAGCCCTCAGTACTTTATTTTGAGTAGCCTAAATAGTCTCAAAGCTGTATATTACATAGCTTGTTTTAGCACTTGTATAGCAGCAGTTATGACCTTCTTCCAATAAGCCGATGCATTTTCTGCCTATTTCTTTTCTTAACGTGTTCCTTCCAGCGTAGCGTGGTGTCAGAGGTCATACTAAGATATTCTGCATGCGGTATTGTATGTCTATTAATTAATGTAGACTGGTTTATATTTCCTATACATAAAATTTACATGTAAATATTTGTTCTCATTAAGCTTGATGTAACATGGTCACCCGCTTTTTGTAATTTATTTTTGGCATCTACAACATCTTCTCCAACAGCCAAGATAACCGTGTTATCAGCAAATGGGACAATCATCACTTTACTGTCTTGTAAATATGATTTTATTAATTTACTGAATTTTTGTAGAACTATAGCTTTTAATTTATCATTAAGATGCCAAAGTTTGTTAAAAGCCTGTGATAAGTCTAAAAATAAAACCAATAGTAGTGCTTGTTAATCTGTGCACCTGTTCAAATTTTCCGAGTGCTTACGACAAAATCCAGACTCATGGGCTTGTACAAGTAATTTTGCTTTTATTACTGGCCATCAGATGTCGCCGTGAGAACAAGCCGTTAATTATTAACTTTCTTAAATCCTAAATAAGTTGCGTGTTTATAATCCTCTAAGCCTAAGCGCATGCTCAGAGAAAGCAGTTAATCATAATATTCCGAGTCAGACCAGACCCACATCGGATGTTCTCACGTGCTACGTGCTATGCTGTGGTGTATAAATCTCACTTCGGGTCGTGAGAAGGAGCAAGTGATGATAATGGCCGTGAAATCTCCCTTCCCGATTGTTTTACACGTTGAAAACAGAACCGTAATGGGGAGGTAAAAGGAAAAAACCTAGGCTGGTAAGTTGTTATCTGATCTGTAGTGTGTTTTATCTGAACAGCGAGAAAAATAATAAAATAATAATAATAATCGTGGTACGTTATTTTCTCGCTGACGTGATCGAAGCGAATTGAGAAAAAGGAACATCATACAATTTCTAATCTTGAAAACCTTTTTGAACGTTTTATTTCCCCATCAGAACTGACCCGTCTCGGTGGCCTAGTTGATAGTGTACTGGGCTTTCACCCCGAGGACTCGGGTTGGATTCCCGGCCAGGGCTTGGCATTTTCATACGCTATAAATCATCCCATCGTCTGCATTACCCCAAGTGTGCACAATAGTCGGACGTTAAACACCAAAAAAAAAACATCAGAACTGAAGTTAAAACCTACATATAATTAGCATTTTAGTTACACTGAAAATAGGAAAGTGAACCCTGACCGCCGTTGTATTCATTTTTAACGGAATTTGAAAATTTATAATAATAATATTACAGATATCAAAGCTGATTATAGGTAATGGTAAAACGTGATTTCAAAAATATCGTAACAAAAAAAAATACGATTTTTTAAAGATTTGTAGTGGGATTTGCTTGGTAACGAACTTGTCCAAGCTGTTACCAAGTCGACTTTTGGCGCCATGTTTAAATCATCGTGCGCTTAAACGTGTGTACACCTGCTTTAAACGTGTTTTTAACTGTATGTTTAAACCTCCATGTACTTATACTTACTTTTTATCTTCGGGGTTCTGAAAACGAATATATCGATACAAGTATCAAGATCGATTTTACGTTAAGGGGGGCGGCGATGATAACCTGAACGGTTTTTCGCCGGAAAAAAAATCGATTTTACGTGATCGCAGTAGTAAAACTGTAAGGTGCAAATTTTGGATTTGAAGATTTTAAAGTACTGTTTGAACTTCATACAGTAATTTGTAAGCACAAGTGGTATGGTAGATTTCCGATAGTATTGAATCTGTGACTGAAAGTTAGGATTAAGTAAGCACAGATAAAATCAAAGACCAGTCATTACGCCCTTGTCCAGTGACAGCGTAATTGTCAGGTTTCACTAGCCGGGACCTCGCCAGTGAGGTTTCACGCTTTCCATTTCAGTTCCCATCATCGTATCTGGAGGCGGATATAGGATGCAGGGGGTCCTATAATAATGATATAGTTTCTAAACGAATCCTTCTGTTTTTGGTAGTCGGCATTTTAGTTACAGCTAGCTGTATTCATAGTTCCTGCATAGTAGCAACTGTGGTTCATTTTTATGGATATAAACGTACTAGAAGTGCAGCCACCTTTATAAAAGCATGCTCGATATCAGCGGCTGAAGTTCAAGTAATTGGACTATCTGCCTCTACGAATGCTGCAAGGAGGAGACGTTTGAGAAAATGGTCAGTAACAATGTTAAGTCTATTTAAGTGCAGTTGAACACTCTGCCGCAAGATGCCACCTGCAGCGAGCGCTCACGTACGTATAAGAGTTATCATTCCAGTACGTTTATTTTCAATGGTTAAGTACTGTAATCGTGCAGATACCGTCACAGATTTACATGCTGTTTATTTCGCTCTGGCTGTAAAATTATTAATTAATTACGAACATAAAAAATGCATACAAGGTTGTACTACTTTACCCATTTTTATGAAATTTGGCGTGGTTTGCCCATATATTTGGGAAAATATTTTGCAGTCCCATTTTTGGACAAAAAACTTTTAACAATTAAATTTTCTTGTTCTGTTGAAATGTAGTTCTTTCTGAATTACTTTGACAAAACGTATGGGTCTATTTTTTAATTTTATTTTACATACGTAGTCAGTGTAGGAGTTTTGAAATTGAATAAATTTGGAAAATTAATGGAAAAATAAAACTTGTCTGCCATTATTTTTTTCGATTTACTCTTGGACTAAATATTTTTATATTTGAAATGATACGCTGAGTTGAGTTTGATTTTTAAAAAAAGGAAAAAGCCGTTTTCCAGCTTTTATTGATAGCTTATGAACTAGATTTATTTGAGGAAAATATGGTAAAGTTTTTACGCCTTTTTCTAAATATATAATACAATACAAAAATAAAAACACATATATAAAAATTTCTAGTGAGCCATCGGTAACCCCTGACATTCGTGATGACAGACAACAATTAAAAAAATATATATTTTTTTCACTCTAATATATATTTGCTACATGTTCAAACTCTGACTAAATAATTTCGCCGAGTTTAGTACTAATTAGCTGACAGGCGCCGGTGTGACGAGTGCTAGAGCTAGAGGTCGAATATAACGGCCCGCGGTTTCACTGTCATAATTGAAAGAAATGTTTAAAACAGATTTGTTGATGGGTTTTATAATAATCGCGGCTCGTCTTGCTGACGTTGATGGAAGTATTTCCAAAAAGTAACAATGAACGTTGATGGAAATATTTTCAAAAAGTAACAATATCACGTTGATAAAAAAATTCCCGTAAAGTAACAATGTTAAGTTGATGAAAGTGTTTCTATAAAGTAGGAATATCACGTTGATGGAAATATTTCCAAAAAGTAACAATGAACGTTGATGGAAATATTTTCAAAAAGTAACAATATCACGTTGATAAAAAAATTCCCGTAAAGTAACAATGTTAAGTTGATGGAAGTGTTTCTATAAAGTAGGAATATCACGTTGATGGAAATATTTCCAATAAGTAACAATATCACGTTGATGGAAGTGTTTCCATAAAGTAGCAATATCACGTTGATAAAAAAATTTCCATAAAGTAACAATGTTAAGTTGATGGAAGTGTTTCCATAAAGTAGCAATATCACGTTGATGGAAATATTTCCAAAAAGTAACAATGAACGTTGATGGAAATATTTTAAAAAAGTAACAATATCACGTTAATAAAAAAATTCCCATAAAGTAACAATGTCAAGTTGATGGAAGTGTTTCTATAAAGTAGGAATATCACGTTGATGGAAATATTTCCAAAAATTAACAATATCACGTTGATAAAAAAATTTGCAAAAAGTAACAATATCACGTTGTTGGAAGTATTTTCAAAAAATAACAATATCACGTTGTTGGAAGTATTTTCAAAAAGTAAAAATATCACGTTGATGGAAGTGTTTCCAAAAAGTAACAATATCACGTTGTTGGAAGTATTTGCAAAAAGTAACAGTATCACGTTGTTGGAAGTATTTTCAAAAAATAACAATATCACGTTGTTGGAAGTATTTTCAAAAAGTAACAATATCACGTTGATAAAAAAATTTGCAAAAAGTAACAATGTTTCGTTGATAGAAGTATTTCCAAAAAGCAATATCACATTTTGAAACGATTGAACGGATATTTCTGGGTAATAAATTTGCTCAAGCTATTTTATCAATTCCAAATTTTGTACCAACTTTGAATCAACACGAACCAAAATTAAGAACGCGTACCAACAAAACGCACTAAAGGTGTGTATATATTGTAAAAATAAGTTTTAACAATCTATCATTTTTGTATGCCATAAGTTAGACTAAGGTGCGCAGTTCAGAGACGCAGAAGACTTTCCGGTGCTCTTGCACATCGACCATCGAGCCCTCTCGGATAATGATCATGATGGTCTTTCCACTAGCTAATTTCCAATAAAAAATCGCTGAAAACTACTTTGTCTTCTAACAAAGAAGCGGGTTTTCTGGTGTACATCACAGGAAGTGGTATTTTTTTCGTGAGTAGAAACTTCAGTCGGACTGGCCTATGCATATGGTGACGATAAATTAGCAGACCAGTCAGTCGTAGAAAGTCGTTCTTCAGGATTACAACTTTCTGCGATAAAGTTTGGCACCTCGCACAGCTGATGGGTCGCTCGAGTCAGGTCAGGTCAGTTCATATTGTCCGGAGAACTGTATTAGCTCGTGCGTGCCACTAGCAGCTCTAAACCAATCGGGTAAAGTACACAATTACATTAGATTTAGTGCATGTAGCGGTGCGTCACAAAATATTGTGTTTTAAAACATTCTACTTTACATACGATATAATGTTAGGTGGGAGGAAAGAGGAAATGCGTAAGCAGTTGGATAATTTGCGGGTGACATCACTCAATTTGGAGTAAAAACCGCTTTTTCATTTGACGTTATCGCGCCTTAAATAACGACACATCCCATCCAATTACTTTTTATTATTTTTATTATTATTATTATTATTATATAATTACTTTTTATTATTATAATTATTTATTATTATTATTAGCCGCCTCGATGGCCTTGTTGATAGCGTACTGGGCTTTCACTCCGAGGACCCGGGTTCGATTCCCGGCCAGGGCTTGGCATTTTCATACGCTATAAATCATCCCATCGTCTGCATTAGCCTAAGTGTGCACAATAGTCGGACGTTAAAAAAAAATTATTATTATTATTATTATTATTTAGTAAAAAATATACAGCTATACAACGAATGATGTTTCTTATTCGTTTTCGAATTCAAAGCTAAGTCTTCTAAGCTGATTGTGTGTGTGTGTGTGTGTGTGTGTGTGTGTGTGTGTGTGTGTGTGCGTGCGTGCGCGTGTGTGTGTGTGTGTGTGGGGAGGTAAATTAAAAGTAAATATGTTAAAACTCTAGAACGGCGAAACTAACCTGTTATTTTTTTAAGCCTGTTATTTTTTTTGCGGCTTCAATAGCAAATGCGAGGTTATGTAATGGCTAATTAAATTTTGCTTTAATTTCTAAAAAAATATTTAATAAAAGATTACCTGATCTTTAAATTAAGCTCTCATTAACTTTAAAGAAGATTAGTTTAAGGAAATAATGGTTGTTTTTCAAACGTATGATCAACATATATTATAGTTTTTTTAGGTTATGTTGATTGTTTATTTCTCTTGTTTCCATAGTATCATTGTTACTCTTTACATTGTGATATAAGGTTTTGAGTATTATAGGCTATTCATTTTTTGGGAGAAGCGACACACTTCTAGCTGTTGTGTGTGTGTGTGTGTGTGTGTGTGTGTGTGTGTGTGTGTGTGTGTGTGTGTGTGTGTGTGTGTGTGTGTGTGTGTGTGTGAGAGAGAGAGAGAGATCTTAATTAATCTGTCATCACGTGTTTCATCGATTGAGCTTTGAACTTTGATTAGTAGACCCCTATGCTTAACGAAATGTGTCTAATTGGATTTTACTCTTTTATTGTTGTGGGAAAGGGAGCACACCCTCGCTAGAAGTACTCAGCCTCTTCAAGGTGACTGTGTACTTTCAGTTAAAAATAACAGTTGTAACAGCCGGAAGAACTGTACAATCGTTGGTAGCGCTGGCAGGAGTGGCGGCAGTTTAAAAATATCCCTGTTACTCAAAACCTTCCCTATGTTCGTGATAAAATCAGCTTAAATTACGTTTAGTGACATTATAAATTCCTTCTCTTAATCCCCCGTCCTACGTCACCGAACACCGTCGAGTTAATGTGGTAATTTATGGTTTAGGCGAGGGGCGAATGAGAATTTCCGGAGCGTCGCCATGCTGAGACACAAATAGACTGTCTGTCTGTCGGCAGGTGTATTTTTAAAGAGTGGAAACTCAACCTTTATCTTGAAAAATATACAATATTTCTTTGTTACTCATCATTTTTTCTTCTTTATTGAGTTATTTTCTTACGATCTTGAGGCTTTGATGGACCATTAACCATTTTGAAAGTAAAGATAATTGAATTTTTTATGCATAAATTTCTCTTTAGTTTGTAAAATATGCTAGATCGGAAGCAAGAAAGTTTTTACTGTTACAATTTGCAGCGCTTGACAGAGAAACGGATTGCGGGTAAAAGTCCGCATTGTTCCGTTTTGCTTAGCAAGTATTAATACACCAGTTGGAACAACTAAGCACTTTTATTGTGTCTAGGCATTTTATTTTTCCGGAAAAATTCGGACACGGTAATTTGCGAACACAATTTTTAAAGCGGTAATTTGCGGACACTATGGATTACTGCTACCTGACAAGGGTTTGACAGATCTCTGCAAATATTTCGATGCCGGAAATTCGCGGACACTAGGGATTACTGCTACCTGACAAGGGTTTGACAGATCTCTGCAAATATTTCGATGCCGGAAATTCGCGGACACTAGGGATTACTGCTACCTGACAAGGGTTTGACAGATCTCTGCAAATATTTCGATGCCGGAAATTCGCGGACACTAGGGATTACTGCTACCTGACAAGGGTTTGACAGATCTCTGCAAATATTTCGATGCCGGAAATTCGCGGACACTAGGGATTACTGCTACCTGACAAGGGTTTGACAGATCTCTGCAAATATTTCGATGCCGGAAATTCGCGGACACTAGGGATTACTGCTACCTGACAAGGGTTTGACAGATCTCTGCAAATATTTCGATGCCGGAAATTCGCGGACACTAGGGATTACTGCTACCTGACAAGGGTTTGACAGATCTCTGCAAATATTTCGATGCCGGAAATTCGCGGACACTAGGGATTACTGCTACCTGACAAGGGTTTGACAGATCTCTGCAAATATTTCGATGCCGGAAATTCGCGGACACTAGGGATTACTGCTACCTGACAAGGGTTTGACAGATCTCTGCAAATATTTCGATGCCGGAAATTCGCGGACACTAGGGATTACTGCTACCTGACAAGGGTTTGACAGATCTCTGCAAATATTTCGATGCCGGAAATTCGCGGACACTAGGGATTACTGCTACCTGACAAGGGTTTGACAGATCTCTGCAAATATTTCGATGCCGGAAATTCGCGGACACTAGGGATTACTGCTACCTGACAAGGGTTTGACAGATCTCTGCAAATATTTCGATGCCGGAAATTCGCGGACACTAGGGATTACTGCTACCTGACAAGGGTTTGACAGATCTCTGCAAATATTTCGATGCCGGAAAGTCGCGGACACTATGGATTACTGCTACCTGACAAGGGTTTGACAGATCTCTGCAAATATTTCGATGCCGGAAATTCGCGGACACTAGGGATTACTGCTACCTGACAAGGGTTTGACAGATCTCTGCAAATATTTCGATGCCGGAAATTCGCGGACACTAGGGATTACTGCTACCTGACAAGGGTTTGACAGATCTCTGCAAATATTTCGATGCCGGAAATTCGCGGACACTAGGGATTACTGCTACCTGACAAGGGTTTGACGGATCTCTGCAAATATTTCGATGCCGGAAATTCGCGGACACTAGGGATTACTGCTACCTGACAAGGGTTTGACGGATCTCTGCAAATATTTCGATGCCGGAAATTCCAGGACACTATCTTCGCGAGGGTGTTGTATTATTTGCGCCGTGTATTATTTGCATTGTTTACACTAGGATTATTGTGGTACTAGCGCCGAGTTACTTAATTACCCATAATTTAACAAAGATTTAAACGTTCCGTATGAAATATATTTCCGGCATCGAAATATTTGCAGAGATCTGTCAAACCCTTGTCAGGTAGCAGTAATCCCTAATGTCCTCAAATTACCGCTTTAATTGCGTGTTCGCCAACTTCCGTTTCCGCATCTTTCCGGTATTCTACGCTACGAAAATAATTACTGTAGTTTTTGGAATAAAGTCGGTTCGCTTTGATATTTCTTAATAGACCTAACGATGTACTTTATATTAAAATGGGAAAGTTTGTGCAATGTTCCGTTATCTTCGGACCACGACTAAGAGATATACAATGTCGTACACGTTAAAATGAATAAAAGTAATCGTTTAAAAAAACATGGACTATTTTTCGGTCCTGAAAGTTGTTAAAATATTGTATTATTTGATACTGTTTTAGGGGCCTAATCCGTATTATCAAAATTCTGTACAATATTATCATATTATTATCTTCGTACTGTTTAGTGATGAGAAACATATTGGTAAACATACGTAATAAAAGCCAAAACACACACACACACACACACACACACACACACACACACACACACATAGTAATGATTATTCGCTCGATTAGGAGCAAGCAAGCGTGTGTGGCGGACGCTTACATTCCATGTCTATAAGAGTTAGATCAGCTGACATCCCGAGAGATATCATCCTTAGTATCTGCAACAATGGGAGCCTTTCCTTTTAGAAAGCATTCTGCATACTCTTCCAGAAGCGGTGAAAGTTATAGCAACGAACCTGTCGATGAACATGAAAAACCAACAAAAACATTTTGTGAGAGAACGTTACGTGAGAGAACAATGTGACAGAATCGACCGTGCAAAGTTCAAGGGAATTTTACTGGAAGGAGTCTGAAACAGCGTCGTTTCCAGTTTAGCTGTTCACAAATATCAACATTTTAACTAATGATTGCATGTAAATGGTTTCGCAACACAAAGCGTTGGTGTTCTGGTTTCGCCTTACCTGCAACACCAACGCATGAAGTGGTTATACAATCTTCAATTTTTGCATAACGTCCCGCCAGTCTCTGTGTGTGGCGTGTGGGACTTCAAAATTGCAGCTATGTTTTTCTGCATTATAAAAAGAGTGATTGTAAAATAAGTTTTTTAAACGACTTCGCTGACCTTGCGCGGGTTACAAAGGCGTACTTAATAGCGCAAAACCTGTCTCAGAGGAATCGCTCAGTGGTGACATCTTGTTTGGCTCAACCGTTCTTTTCCAATTCCAAGACTCTTATAAAGGAAGTGATGTCCTTATGGCATCTCTTATGGGAGATTGTCCTTGGGTGCTAGGAAATAGGAGATACTATTTCTGTTCGGGAGAATCGTCAGATCTCTTCTGCTCTCCTCGACGATCTCCTCACTTGTCCAACTTGTGTGATCCGGTCTATATTAAACTAATTAAATTATTTCGCTCCATTGAACCGCTCTTTCTTCCAGAAGGTTCTACAGTCTATCTTTTCCAAGCTAGCAGGATACTCTGTACTACCAGGGTAAGACTTAGAAAAGAATTGGGGACGTCCTGTGACATTGTCCTTCGGTACGAGGAAATATGGGATACTATTTCTGTTCGGAAGGACCGTTCAGTCCTCTTCTCCTCACTTCGAGGAGAATCCTCAGCTGTCCAATTTGTGGGATTCAGTCTATATTAAACTAATTAAATTATTTCTCTCCATTGAAAACGTTCTTTCTTCCAGAAGGATCCACAGTCTTTCTTCCCAAGCTAGCAAGACACACTGTAATACCAGGGTAAGACTTTATAAAAGAAGTGGGGACGTCCTGTGATTTTGCCCTTGGTTTGAGTAATTAGGTGATATTATTTTTGTTCATGGGAACAGTTCAGCCTCTTCTTTTCACCTAGAGGATACCTACCTATACAATTTGTGTGATCCGGTCTATATAAAACTAATTAAATTATTTCGCTCCATTGAACCGTTATTTCTTCCAGAAGGTTCTACAGTCTTCTTCCCAGGCTAGCAGGATACACTGTACCCTTACTGTTATAAGGAAGAGGGCGTCTTGTGACTTTTCCCTTGGGTGCGCGGAAATAGGACATAATATTTCTGTTCGGGAGGACCGTTCAATCCTCTTTTCCTCTCCTCAAGGATTTCCTCACCTATCCAATTTGTGTGATCCAGCCCATAGACTATTAAATTAATTAAATTATTTCTATCCATTGAGCCCGTTATTTCTTCCAGAAGGTTCGACAGAAGCTAAAACACTGTACTACAGAGTAAGACTCTTACAAAGAAAGGGGGCGTCCTGTGCCATTGCCCTTGGGTGCTAGGAAATAGGGGATACTATTTCTGTATCGGAACACTGTTCAGCCCTCTTCTTTTCACCTCGAGGATAACCTACCTGTACAACTTGAATGACCCGTCTATATTAAACTAATTAAATTATTTCGCTCCATTGAACCCGTTCTTTCCTCCAGAAGGTCCACAGTCTTTCTTTATAACCTAGCAGGATACACAGTCTTAAGCCTGTTGCCGAATGTATTTGTATCGAATGGTGGGTGTGAACACTTAATGCAAGCTTATTTGGGGCATTAAATGGGGAGTAAAAGTACAGCCGCCATTATAAAAAGCTCGATATCAGAGGCTAAAGTTCAAGTAATTAGACTATTTGCCGCTACAAAAACTGCAAGTTGAAAGGGGAAAACGCTTGAAAAAATAGATAGTACTATTATCTATTTAACTGTAGTTGGACACTTTGCTGCAAGATGCCACCTGCAGCGAGCGCTCACATAACTGTCAGAAGGGTTATCATCTAGTACGTTTATATTCAATGCGTGGGGCCAGTTTATCAATGTCGTAACAACAAAAAGCGATGGAATTTGTCAGTATTATTTGCGTGAACATCGCATTTAAATTATCAAGCATTTGCCAATCGTCATCGGTTGTAAACCAATCTATAGCAATTTAATTGTTTAACATCTGTTACAACTTCTCCCATTATGATTGTGTATTGCCTCAGAGCCGGTGCAAGTTTCGCAATAGTTGTGATTATATTTACTGCAACTAATACCGTTAGTTGTCATTTGGCAGAAGTGATAATGAGATGCCGCGGAATGTGACGCCCGTATAACGGTTAAAGCCTTGTAGCAATGCCGGTGTGACGCCCTGCGCTGTACCGCTACGGTCAGGGAAGAAATTGTCATGAAAAGAAAATTTAATGAACGGATACAAGTTTGGTAACGAGTGGACACGTTGCTTTCACAAGGAGCTTTCGTACAGTTATTGTTTCTTTATCTATATAACTTCTCACGTACTTTCTTTCTTAAAAACAGTTCAAATGAAACTCCAGACAAAGTGGACCACTGTCTCATTGATCTCTTAAAAACTAGTTTCGAGAGCTGTTGATAAAAACTGCAAAATATAAGACTTTTTTTTCGAAAAACTAAAATCTTTTGGAGGATACGAAAGCTACATTGCGCTAAATCTAATCGAAATTGTGGAAAATGAATTTGAGTGAATCTGATTTTTTTAATGACTTATTTATTGATGGCATTCGTTCAAAAAGGCTTATTACTAAAATTCTGAAAACAACTTAGACAGTGCGGGACTGGCCGACAGAAGTGACTTCTTTTGGCACGCCTGACTGTATACTTTTTCACTGTTACGATTTAATTATTTTTATAAGAATTTAGATGTATGCAGGAAAGGGCAACTCTTGAAAATTACTTTCGTATTAAATTTGGCGTGTGTGTAGGTACACAACTTAAAAATTAACTGAAACTGTTACAGACTATGAATTTGTGTATCTTAGGCTATATAAGGGACTTTAATAATTAATCAATTTATAATTAATCAGTATAGATATAGTTTTTGAAGATGGAGGTTCTCCGAAACGCATCAACGAAAGTAGAATTGACGAAGCTAGGGAAATCAGATCATCATACCGAACATAGTGATAATAATCCTAGCAGAAAAGAAGAAGAATATTAAAAGAAAATCAGTTTATAACCCTACTTTTGACGGTTATACTGTCTAAGTATAATAATAAATATAATATTTGTGATTCTGGCATTCAAAAATCGGTATGAGTCATATACATTAAATAATTTAACTACACATGTTTAAAAGTATCAATAACAATAAACATAACCTCATTTGGAATGATATTGAAGCTAATGTGCGAAATCAGCTGTTTATAAGTAGTTACTTCCAGTCTATATATATATATATATATATATATATATATATATATATATATATATATATATATATATAGACTGTGTATGTTCTTGTATATATATACAAGAACAATATATGCTGTGAGGTATGCATTACGGATTCAAGCGTGTTTATAGCCATGTTTTGTCAACCGCCATTATACAAGTTTTCACTTCAAAAATACTTTTTATTAATCACTTCAAAAATACTTTTTATTAATCACGAAACAAAAAAATGACACTAGAGTGCGTGTATGGATGTGTTAGAGCGTTCCGTGACGGTAGAGCGTGACTGCAAACTGAATTTTTCCCCGTGTAAAACATACACCCATACCACGCGATAAGAAGTCATTTCAGTTCTCAAAGTAGTACCGATAAAAGACGTAACTAGGCTATACGAGTGCTTGTATGTAAAATTACATTGAAATGGTTTAGTCCGCATAAAAGGATGTTTTCGGTTTAGGAGTGGCCTAGTTTGAAAAAAAAACAAAATAAACCCTGACCACCGATGGGTTTGTTCTGTTTTTTCTATTTATTCTTGAACTGTAATTTTATCTTACTGTCTTTCAAATTTAGTACAGTGGTCCGAGGTATGCTATACCTTATTCGGTGGTCGATGTATATAAAGCACCGGTCAGTCTGCTGCGTCTCTGAACTGCGCACCTTAAGGTTCTTAGTTCTAGCCGCAGTTACTCCCGTTGCTTTTCCCTTACCGCTGATTTCTCGCCCTCATTAGTCTAACTGGCAGGCATAAGTATAGACGCGTTTGTGTAATGTTTTGCACCATTTACTTGTCAGTTTTAATTTCAAATATATATATATATTTTATAAATATAAATATTTTATAATTTTATAAATATTTTATATATATATATAATGCCAAGCCCTCTCCGGGAATCGAACCCGGGTCCTCGGTGTGAAAGCCTAGTACGCTATCAACTAGGCCACCGAGGCGGCTATAATTTCAAAAATATACGCTGAACTATCGTGTTAGCGTAATCTTCACTAATTGATTTCCGACGTGAGGATGACAAAGTTCATTAAATATTCCTTTGCCACTGTTAATATTTTGCTACTTCTACTGCCTGCAGCCTTTCATAATCAAGAAGAATCAATTCGTTAAGTTATCTTCTCTAATGCATGACCTTCAGCTAGGTACCTTCGTAATCGTTTCCATTTAAAAGCTATTAGGCAATAAACTAATTTTAAACCAGGAAGTAGTCATATTTGCTTTCTGGCTTTTATATTAAAAAAACACCCCTGCAAACTTCGTGGGTCAACTCCGCTTACAAGGTATGTTTAGACTACTTAATGCAGCAATGACGCAGTTAATAGTTTTAATACCTGTTTTGGCAATTATTTTATGTTAAAAGATTACAGTCGATTAGTTAAACTCAACGATACAATGAAGTTGGTAAAATACTGTCGATAATTAATAGTGTAAAAACAATCGATTTTTTTACAGTCCATTGAATATTTCAAGACTTAATGAAACACACACACACACACAAACAATAGATTTTGAGAACTCGAATCCTTATTATAGCTTTTGATTTTTTGAAGGCACAAATTTGTTCTAACTTTTCAGAATCGATTTATTTAAAGTCGGTTTTCAGTAACTTTTTACAGAATTTCAGCTGATTATACACAACGAACCGCCAGTTGCAAAGCGAAAATCACTTCAAAATATCTAAATGGAATGGCCCAATTACAAAATTAATTATAGTGATAAAATAAAAGTTTGTGTCATTATTGACAAAGCTATCAATTATTTGAAAGGAAGTTTTAAATGCGGGCGGCAGTACACGGAGATTCAAAACAATACCGCTTCCAAAAGCGACCCATTGTCTATTTGTGTAAAAGGATTAAAACACGAGAAGATCGGGCGGATAACAGAGGGTCCTGAGGCGTTTGTTGTCACCCCGACACCTTTCTAGTTAAAGCAGAAATGTTTGGAATGTAACGGCTTCTATTGTTAGCTTGGAAAGTCGGAACCTATAGTTGTGAAATTAAAGTTAGGGTGGCGGAATAAATCTAGCTTCAGCCTTAACGAAGGACTGTGAATGATAACCTTGCTGTAGAGATGTTAAAAGCTATTGATTTACACATTTTATGCGGTTCTTTGGTTGATTTCTGTGTGTAGTAAGGTATTTCCTTTTTTTAACGTTTACAGCCTACTTTACGCCAGTTAGACTAATGAGGACGAGGGATCAGTGTTAACGGTAAGGGAAACGCAACGAGAACAACTGCGGCTCGAACTAAGAACCTTTAGGTGCGCAGTAGACTGACCGGTGCTTTGGCCACATCGACCAACGAGCCCCGTAAGGGATTTCTAGACTTGCGATGGCAGTGATTAAGTAGACTTGGTTGAAGTTTGTTGAGTGGTGTGTCCTTTAATGTCAGTCTGCCTGTTCTCTCTCTCTCTCTCTCTCTCTCTCTCTCTCTCTCTCTCTCGGTGTGTGCGCGCGCGCGCGTGCGTGTGAACGTGCACATAGCTTAAAACAAACTGACTTCATTGAATTGACATTTCAGTTTACCGATATCTTAAGACTAAAAATAGTCTTAAGACTATTTTTAAAAATAATACAAATTAATAATACAGCAATTAATTAATAATAATTAATAATAATAAAAATAATTTTAAATAATACAAATTTTAAATAATTTTTCACGCCCTTTTTTGCTTCCGAAAGCCCTTAAAAATTAAAACATCGACTTAAAATCTGCTTCAACGGTTATGATCAAATTTAGCTGCAATTTATCTTAACAGATCGTACGAGTTGCTATCACTGTGGGGGGAATGTCGAAAAACCCATAAAAGGTGTTTTTTTTCTAATTTGCTATTCAGATTTTGTTGAAATTTCGCACTATAATTGAAATCAGTGTAACGAATTTATAAAATAAATTACAGTTCGGGTAATCAGTAGAGAAACCGAAAACACCCTGAACCCTTTGGGGGTTGTTTTCGCTTTATTAATAGCCACCACCAAACCGGTTTTTTTAAAAAAACATCGACATTTTGTTATGTTTCTCGCAGGATTCACTTCAACCGAATTTGAGATAGTGTTGATCATATCGTATCGTATATGTGTAATGTTTTTGTGTTATTAAAAGCCTCTACGTTTTGTTATGTTTCTCGCAGGATTCACTTCAACCGAATTTGAGATAGTGTTGATCATATCGTATCGTATATGTGTAATGTTTTTGTGTTATTAAAAGCCTCTACGTTTTGTTATGTTTCTCGCAGGATTCACTTCAACCGAATTTGAGATAGTGTTGATCATATCGTATCGTATATGTGTAATGTTTTTGTGTTATTAAAAGCCTCTACGTTTTGTTATGTTTCTCGCAGGATTCACTTCAATCGAATTTGAGAAATTGTCGATCATATCGTGTCATATATTTGCAATGTTTTTGTGTGATTAGAAACAATTTAACTGACTTCCGTTATGGTAGATTTTTTGTCAACTGTGGAGGACCGATTTGGAAAAAATTAGACGCAAAATTTTCTCCGCCGACTGCTTTCCTGTTTTTGTTTTATAAATTTATTTAAAAAATTATAATTAGGCTATAAGGAAAACGTAAAATTCATTTATCGTGGGAAATAAGCGTCCTAGAGCGAAAAGGAGCGGCTGACGAACCTTAATCCTCAAGTTTTGTACGTGCATTTAGAGCAAATCGTTCTATGATTTCACAAGTAATCGTGAATAAATCACATATTTACGATTGCGGTTTGATTTCTCCTCGAGACACATTAGAAGAAAGTGCGTAGCAAAAACCGCGGCCGTCTGCAGTGGAAAGAAACGAAGCGAAAACTGATGAAAAACTTGCTTCGCCATGTTGGTAAACCTGCCGTCCCACTGAACTACATCCACGCAGTCTGGCCATCAGCGCAAATGTGTTATAAGAGCTCTTTTAGTTTTAGGTTTTTTTTTGCCTTGAGAAATAATTGTACCGAATTTCAGTGCTTTGTAATTTGCCAATTAAGAAAAGCCAATTTCGACATTTGAAATTTAGTATGTATGTCGGTACAGTTTTACAATATACTAAACAATTTAATTATTTTTTTCTATAATCGTCCCCAAGAATTAATTAAAAAAAAATCTAATTAGGATTATGACCTATTTTCTTTCATCTAGTGGTCTTTTTTACACGCCTCTTAAAGGCTACCGCGGTTTCGAAACCTCACTGTTTCATCTTCAGGCCATAATTCAAATTGTCAAATTCCGAAGCCCGGAATGTGACGACATACGAGTGACACGTAGTGTTCGCACACACAATTTTATCGTTGTTTATTTTTTTTAAATTGTGGAATTGTGTTCAGTGTTTTCGATGTTTTATTAACTTTGTGACGACCTCGACAGAGGGATTTGACATTTTGTATCACGGCCTAAAGATGAAACAGTGAGGTTTCGAAACCGCGGTAGCCTTTACGAAGTGATGAAAGAAGACCACTAGACGGGAGAATATAGGTCATAATCCTAATTATTTAAATATGTGGTCCAGCGGCTATGTTGCAATAAGGGAAAAAAATTAGTTCAGAAATTAACAGCTAACCAAACTTTATTCAAAATTATGGTTGCATTTTATGTTTTGTAGCTCAAATTAGTGTTCAAAATTTAAAAAAATACAATTTTTTGGGTAATTTGTGAAAAAAACAAATTACAAACAAAATAAACAAAAAACCTGTCGATTTTCGATATTTTAAATTGTGAATATGATACACCGATTTGACTTATAATTCCGATTTTAAGAAATGCGGCAGATTTTTCGGTTTTCTCCTGCTAACCAGATTTTTTGAATAGTACACGTTCTATTTGGTTACTAAAAAAACTTCATTTGAACCTCTTTTAAACAATTTAATTCAACGCGAGAAAGTTTGTGTAATGTTGTATACCCTTCGGAATTTCCTAACTAGATTGCCGCACACCCTCAATCTTAATATATAAAAATAGAAGTCCTGACTTACTGACTGGATGACTGATTCATAATCAACGCAGATCCAAAACTGTTTTAGCTAGCGACTTGAAATTTTCAGGGTATATTTGTGTTACCATGTAGGCATGCAATTAGAAAGGATTTTGCAAAAAATTGATTTTAACGCCATTAAACTACCTGCCCAGTCCAAATTTAATAAACAACGTACAGTCAATACTACTATAGCTAGAGACTTGAAAATTTCAAGGTATCTTCTTACAACAATGTTAAGGTGCACTAAAAAGGATTTTGCAAAAATTTGATTTTGACGCCATTAAACTACTTACCCAGTCAAACTTTAATAATCAACGTATAGCCGTGACTATAATAGCTAAAGATTTGAAATTTTAAGGGTTACCAGCACATGTAGGGGTGAACTGAAAAACGATTTTCCAATATTCAACCTCTAAAGAGGTAAAAATGAGATACAATAATTTATATTGGAAAAACATGTTTTTCGTCTGACCTTAAAACGTAACATAGTCACTCTTAGATATTAGTAATGAAATATATTTTTCACCATTTCCCAAAACTCATCCCCTAAGGAGATTGAAAGGGGGTAGAAAATGTAAAAAAGGGGTATATAATTTTGCATTGAAAACATATTGTTGTTTCAACATTTTTCCGAATTCATTATACGGAGTTTAATGAAAAGTTTAAAAAAAGTGAAAAAGAGGTATAATTGGAGAAAAAGAGTGTTTTCATTGGAGAAAAATATTTTTTATCAGGTTTTCTTAAATTCGAATGGCACACGTTTGAATAAAACAACATATTCAGGTTATAATATTTTTTCATATTCACTGTAAAATAATCACGCTTTTATTAACATATTTTTTTATGTTTTCTAAATTATTACATTACTGAAACAATATAAGTTTTGTGGGCGGAGCCACGATGGGTAATGCTAGCAGAGTATAAGCGAGATGTTCAAGTAGCCGGACAGACATTGGTATGACTGTTAGATAAAGATAAACGTTATGCCGCGATGTTCTTGGAACGCCGTGATAACCTAACCTCAGTGTCATGTCATTGTAGCACGTCTCTGGTGATATGGTATGACATGTAATCAATCCCATTTCGTAGAAATAAATGTTACTTTGTACAATTTTTTTCTTAAAAATTCCGATCAGTTTAGCCGATACTAAAATTATGCCGAACTGCAAATCACATAATACGTTACACATCATTTGGTATTTACCTAAATCTGTATTGTACCATCTGGTAAATGGACCTTAACAGATTATGACTCTACAGAACCGTAAAGTGTCCAGTGTTCTTTTCCATTACCTCACTACGTGACATCTCTCGCATGTCCTCCCATTTCTTTCTGGTGGCTTCTTTTTTCTTCCCTCATACACTTTTTCTACGACCCTGTAGTTGGCCATTCTTTCTAGATATAACAGCTATCTTCGTCGTGCTATTTTTATTTCTATTACTTTTGTACACCTTGGTCGTCGTCGTGGAGGAGAATCCAACTCTTGTTCTCCCATTGCTTTGAACTTTTGCGCCTGATGTTCCCACGAAGCCGCTTCAAAACTTCACAATACAACTTTCCACTGCCAGTTTGATCAGGAGGGACAAATGCCTTCTGGATATCTTTGATGTAAAAAAACACTCAGCATTCAATTCACATGCTTTTTGGCCTTGGTGGACTTCCACTGCGATGACTGCTGCTTAGTTTTAAGGTATTTACCGCAAACCCATGTCTTATCACCGATTATGATTTACGATGAAGTTGGGATCATCTCTTACTGCAGTTTTCAATGTAGTGCAGACAGCTACGCGATGATAATTTTAGTTGCAGCACAGATTGTGGCAGCAATGCGTCTCGTGGCCCCGTACGACAGTCCTACAATAGTATAAGCGTCACCGATTATTCGTCTACAATCTGCAGCGGTAGCCTCTCGCACTTTCGCGATGTTTTCTGCTGTTGTGCTTGTCGATGACCGTCCTGAACGCTCATCGTTGTCGGCACACGTTCGTCCATCCTTTAAGCGTTTGTACCATAAACAAGTTTTACATTGTCTCTTAGCGTTGTCACCAGATGCTTCCACAAACATGCGATGGGTTTCTGAAGCAGTTTCTTTAAACTTGAAATGAAATTTTATGCAGGTTCTTTGCTCCTTAAAATCTGACATTAACACAAGTGTAAAAAATCACCGCAACGTTACACGAACGCACGAAAGCGGCCTTTCACGATCACAGCTGTTGGCACACTATGTTCGCCCACTCTATCGGCAGCAGGTCGTACCACAAACGTTCACGCGCGGAATTCAAATTACTCAAACTTTTGAGTAGTACCTTGCACTTCAAATCTTGACTTGTTCTGGCTTGTCCATAGTCCGTGATTTTCATGTAGGCTCCATAAATCTTCGAAGAGATACGTATCTTCCACGTATCAGCTCTATTTGCATTGTTTTAACCCACAATTCGTGTTTCTAACCAGTTGAAAACTACAGGTCTGATAATTATTATACATATACTAATTTTGATTGCTTTTTTAGTAGGCTTGTGTAAACAACGCTGGGGACTAAACAAATTGACCGATTTTAACAAGACTTTGGCATGCAGCTGATTTGAATCTTCCGACGTTTTAAAACTAAAAACAAGTTTTTGTAGCTTTATTGAAATTGGTTTTCTTTAAAATAGGCCATTACGATTTTGGGTTCAAATGTAGTACCCAACTAACGTGCAATCGCTACGATCAAAAAAAAGTATCTCAAAATCGGTATATCAGATTTTGCTTAATATAATAATAATATCACCATTAATATATACGTATAAAAATGTGGAGGGGTAAATAGCTCAGACAAGTTCGTTATTAAATAAAACCTGTTCGACAGTTTCAAAATCTTCAATATAACTTTATATTGAACTACTTTGAAAAATTCGATTTTTTCCAAAATCTTCACATGTTAGTATTTTAAATTTCTATGTTAAAACAGTATTTAACGCCGATTGCAATGAGAAATCAGATTAAAAAAAAGATAAGATGAATTTTACCGCAGTCTTTGAAATTTTGTAATTCATCGATAATCCGCTTCCATTACGTCAGCGAGACAGCTGCGTGAAGCGATTATTTTTAATGAACGTGACTGGCTTAATCTTGTTTTAATTTTAATTGGATTGCCAACCAATGATTACAGCAGTTATAATTGTAATCTAGGCATTCTAGTACAGTGGGATTGTGGAGCAGTCGAGCAGTAAGTTAATGTTGCCGAGGCAAGTTTACTTAATGCTTGTTATTAGTTTAGTTCGACTAGAAGTAGGCCTACAGCCACCATTATAAAAAGCGTGCTCTTTATTAGCGGAGGAAGTCCAAGTAATTGGACTATCTGCCGCTACGAACGCTGCAAGGTGCAAGGACAGGGGGTGAAGAAGTTTGAGAAAATAGACAATACTATTATCTGTTTAACTGTAGTTGAACGATTTGCCACTAGGTGCCCTTAGCATCGAGCTCTCACAAGGGTTATAATTCTAGTACGTTTATATTCGTACATACTGATTTTATTGACGAATTTCCATTGGGAAATGAGCAGTTACATCGGCCGTCATGGTAATACCCAGACTCGGGATCGTGGAATGAATGCCGATCGTGACCTCTAACATCATATAAGAGGAATTGGTAACATTGTTATAATAATGATTGTGTGTGTGTGTGTGTGTGTGTGTGTGTGTGTGTGTGTGTGTGTGTGTGTGTGTGTGTTTTAGGCGATTGTAATTTTGGTCTAATTTCATTTAAACTTGGCAGAAAAATCGATTTATTTAACTTTATTTAAAACTGTGATTAAACTTTTTTTAAAAGTGTGATTTAACTTAATTTGACAAGTTCGTTGTCGCAGCCATGAAATCGATTCAGCCGTTTAAAAATGGCATTCAGTCCAAATCTTTAGAAAAATAATAACTTTTTTTGAAAATTATACGGTGGCCAAGAATATAATTTTTTTGTAACATAACTCTTGTAAGATAGTTTGCTTGTGGTACGGATTTTAAAATGTTTATATTGTTTTTAATCTCTTGGCAAAACTCTGTGTTGTTATCGACATCAGCACTTACTGTTTTGATGAAACTTTACTGAAATGCAAGCAGACGAAAACAAAATGAATACTTCACTGTCTCCGCTAAAAATCGGTTTCTGCAGATCAGCCTTTTGTAAATTATTTTACGAACCCTCACCTTTTACCAACCACTGATTTCCCATATTTAGCTTTCACGTTACAAAACATTTAGTCTCTAAGGTTGTAAAGAAATGAAAAACAGAATGTTATTAAAGCATTAAATAATAATATCGGTTAAAACGTGCAGCGTCGTTGTCCGATGCCTAGATTCCACTCTTTCAGATCTTTCAATTGTCCGATTTGTAAATTTCTATCACTCATAGCTTTACAGATTCCTTCCATCCAGCTCTTTCTTGGTCTTCCTCGCCTTTTTTAAGGTCGGCACCCACTCCATTGCTTGTTTCGGCAGTCGCGCTTGGCTCATCCGTTGGACATGACCGTACCAAATTAACTGACTCCTTTCAATATCCTTTATAATCGTGTCCTCTATTCCCATCTGTTGACGAATTGCCTCATTTCTTATTCTTTGGACTCTCGATATCCTAGCAGATCTTCTCAACGCATCCATTTCTACAGCCTCTATCCTTTTCTTGGTTTTTCTTTAACTCTCCCATACATCAAAAAACGTAATAATCGCATTATAAAGCATTAAATAAAAAGTAATAAATATAGTAATTGGCTTTGTTAAACTATATTATTAGTAGAAGTTGCAAGCCTAATGGTTGAAAATTCAGTTAAACATCAAGTAAAGTAAAATTTATAGTAAAGTAAAAAAAATTAATTCGTAAATGTGATCAGGGCTTATCAACCTTTTTTTCTGCTTCGACCCGAATTTTTTTTTTATTCCGTAGACCCCCATATGTTTACAATGTGCTGCACAAATATCACCGCAAATAAAGCTTTTACTTGGAGAAATTCAGTAATACAATTTTTTCATTAAATAATTTGTATTTTGTATTATTAGATATAATTAAAGATACTTATGTTTAAAAAGCAGAAATTTAAATAAAATATAAATCACATAAATACATAAAATTTTAATGAGATGATTGCATTTTGATGTCCTTCGATTTTCTTACTTATATCCGGGGAAGTATTTGTTAATATTAATCATAAATCACTACGTTCTTGAATCGATTTCTTGTCTTTCGCAATAAATTATTTACACAGCTAAATCCTGCCTCAACAAAGTAAGAACTAGGAAATGCTAACAATAGTGGTTCGCTGATACTTGTTAATCTGACGTATTTTGTGCGGATGTCTTTAAAATGGAATTTATTTCAAGGGGTCCACCTGAATCCCGTTGAGAACTGTAATAAATCAATTTTGAAGATTTTTTTCTTTGGCCCTCTCAGCGGCTTTGTTGCACGTAACGAAAAAAACCTAAAAGAGAATGTTTGTTATATGAACAAAATTTAATAAAATCTGAAGAACCGATTAAAAAAAATACTGTAAATCCAGTATTTGCAGTTGAACACAAGCGCAATGCTGAACTTGAAGCAATTCAGTAACCTTGGTGACATCATTGCTACAGATTACCTGTGTCCCAGCCCAGTATGACTATAACTATGTGCCAAGAGTGAAGGGTACACCTTAGCACTTATGCCTACGTCTGTAATAGAGTAAGTGCAAATATTATCGGGACGATACGTCCTTTGCGATCGTATAACAAAAACTGTGTTATAGGTTTTCCCCATAGGTTTTCCCAATTTTTCTTGTACCAATTTGTTTTATAGTCATTTAAGTCGCCAGTGCTATTAACTTGTTTTGAAAGCACTTTATAAATATCTTGCACTGTTAATTGGATCTCTCGGGTCGTACTTATTCGTGTACTCATACGAAAAAAACTTAAGCAGTGCGGGACTGGCCGACAGAAGTGACTTCTTTTGGCATGCCTGACTGTACTTTTTCACTATTATGATTTAATTATTTTTATAAAAATGTAGATGCATTCAGGAAAGGGCAATTCTTGAAAATTATTTTCGTATTAAATTTCGCCTGTGCGTAGGTACACAACTTAAAAATTAACTGAAACTGTCACATACTATGAATTTCAGTATCATAGGCTATATAAGGGACTTTGATAATTAATCAGTTTATAACCCTACTTTTAACAGTTATACTGTCTAAGTATAATATTAAATATAATATTTGTTATTCTGGCATTCAAAAATTGGTATATATATTAAATAATTTAACTACACAAATATAGAAAATATACATTTTTAAAATTAACAAAAACAATAAACATAACCTCAGTTGAAATGATATTGAAGCTATTGTGCGAAATCAGCTGTTTAGAAGTAGTCACTTCCAGTCTAGATATATACAACAACAATGTATGCTGTGAGGTATGCATTACGGATTCAAGCGTGACGCGAAAGCAAATGTTTATAGCCATGTTTTGTCAACCACAACGATACAAGTTTTCACTTCAAAAATTCTTTTTATTAATCACTAAAAAAAAAAAAACAAAATAATGCTCACTAGAGTGCGCGTATGGATGTGTTAGAGCGTTCCGTGACGGCAAACTGAATTGTTCCCCGTGCAAAACATACACCCATACCCTGCGATAAGAAGTAGTCACTACACAAAATTCAGCTTTTTGAACGTGCAAAGCGTGTCTGTTTCAATGCGGCTGTTCGGCATTGGTTTGTGTTTGTTTGTTACTGAGGTACTTCGCATAAAGCCCAAACGACGTGTGTGTGTGTTTTTCCCACTCACTTCCGTTTCAAAATGGCGGCCTTTGGTTTAACGATGTCGAGTGTAGTTGCTGACTGTTTCCTGTAATGCCTGAACGGCAAGAGCAGTAATTTTGACCGCTCCATGGAGAAAGAGCATACAATTTCCAATAAAGCGGTGGTCCATGAACATTTTCCCTAAGAATTACGGTTACCGATTAAATTAGCGGAAAAGGTTACGAGCGCGATAGGCATTGCGCCGGGCAACTGAGTTAAAAAAATACTGCGACGTCTGCTGTTCTTTGAATTAGTTAAACATTTGGACGAGTTTAACTGAGCGATCCAACACGAGTGATGGAAAACTATAAAATAAACTGATTGTTTGTGCTGTCGTTTTATTTTCTACTGAAACGCCCATAGGAAGCAAATTGGAAACAGCGTTCCGATAGTTTGTGTGCACGTAGCCTGTCATCTTTACCATGTCTTTAAAACGAATTTGGAACCCCGCAGGGGGGTGCAGACTAGCTGCACCTATTGAGAGGATTTAGACGTCCCTCGCGGTACCAGAGTCTAACACACTTACACTTACAACACTACACTTGCGACTTAACACTTTACACTCACACTTATATTTAGGAAGGCGCTAATAGCCTTAATGTGCTTTTCGCCTAAAAAAAAAACAATTAGGTAAATTTGACCAAATTTCCGCTTTTTGTCGTATCTCTCGTAACTTATTTTTACTAGAAATGTACTATATTTAAGCAAAATTTAAAGATGAACGGTCATTTTCATAGGCTCGTTTAATGAATCAATTATTTTTTCAGGAAAACCAGAAATCTGTTATATTTCTCAAAATCGGTCCGTCATGTTTTGCTAGAATTTTAGTCATTTAAAAATATCCTACATAACCTAACTAATGTCAGTATACCAAACTTGGAGTAAAAGATTTCTTTTTGTAACATAACCACAGGACCACATATTTAAATAATTAGGATTATGACCTATTTTTCCGTTTAGTGGTTTATTTATTCACCTGGTAAAGGCTACCGCGGTTTCGAAACGTTACTGTTTCATCTTCAGGTCGTAATACAGAATGTCAAATCCCTCTGTCGAGGTCATCACAAAATTAAACAAAACATTGAAATCACACGTCACAAACACTGAACACAATTACACTGACAGTTTGGAATGTAACGATATACGAGTTGCATGTATCTTTTGGCCAAAGCAAATTTTATCGTGTGTATTTTAATCGTGTAATTGTGTTTAGAGTTTGTGACGTGTGATTTCAATGTTTTGTTTAACTTTGTGACGAACTCGACAGAGGGATTTGACGTTTTGTATTACTGCATGCAGATGAAACAGTAAGATTTCGAAACCGCCTTTTCGGGGTGAGTAAATAGACCACTAGACGGAAAAATAGATAATTTTAATTATTTAAAAGATTTCTGATTCTACATTTGAATTAAAAGTCGATAACGTGTTTTTGTCGATACAGCATTTTTTCGGGGATTTACGTTTTTGCAATTTTTTTAAAATGCAGATACCCATAAAAATTTCCAAAGACGAGTGTAGCTTTTCAGATGCCAGAAGTGTGTCAACAAAAGAAAGTCCGCAACGCAAAACGAAGACAATCCTTAGATGCGCGGTGCAGCCAAGCTACATCAGCTGCATACGGAAATGTAGGCCTTCCGCTGCAGCTGCATTCCTCGGGCCTTTGTGTCGTGTCCTGTCTTCGTTTTCATTTAGACCGCCGGACCGGTTCCTCGACTTCCACTAGGATGTTGTCTGCGGTGACTCCCATTAAGACAGATAAGACGTAGTTGCTGTAAAACTTCGCTTAGCTCTCCACTGTTGGGCGGCCACCAGTTGTATAAAAATAATTTTAAAAAATGGATTTAAATATTTGTTTTGTTGCAGTCCAACTTACAGTTAATCAAACCTAACGCGAGATAAAACAATGGCTACTGTGCCTATATTTTCAAATATTAATATCGCTGTAACTTGATAAGTTTCAAAACGTTACTTTCAAATAACAGTAACAGTTAAAAGGCCCTTATGATAATTGTTTTTGTAATAACAAATAATAAAACTTTCTCATTGAGGTTTGCAATTTTAAAATTATTCGTAATAGTGACAAAAAATTATTATGAAACGCAATGAGAACAATTTATCACATGTATTATTTCTCGAGTCAACATTTTTCCTCAGCGCATACTATTCGTACAGGCATAAATGAGGTATCTTCAGATTTTTTGACCGGCTTCTGACATTGCAAAATGATTTTGTTTGTTTATTACTCAGTTTTGGCATTGACCGATTGTTTTGAAATTAGGTACGGAGGTACCCTGTATAAAGCCCAAACGACGTGTATGCAAGATTTTCCCCATTCACTTCCGTTTCAAGATGGCGGCTTCTGGTTTACAATAAAGAGTGTACGCAGTTTTGGCATTGACCGATTGTTTTGAAATTTGATCCGAAGGTAACTTGTATAAACCTCAAATGAATACGTGTAAAACTTCTTCCTATTAATTTCATTTTTATGGTGGCGGCTTGTGATTTAACGATAACGAGTGTACGCCATTTTAATCAAACGCATTGGCTGATTGTTTTAAAAATTTGTTAAGTAGGTACCTCGAATAAAACCCGAATTGTGTGTGTTCGCGCGCGCGCGTGTGTGTTTTAGCCAAAAAATTAACTGATTGTTTTGAAATTTGGTACGAAGATATATTTTCTAAAGCCCAAATAACGTATGTGTAACATTTTTATTCTATCTACGTTCGTTTTAAGATGGTAGCCTTTGATTTAACGATGACGAGTGTACGATTTTAATCAAACAAATTGGCCGATTATTCTGAAATTTGATACCTTATACGAAGCCCGAACGACCTATATGTAAGATTTCGTTTCAAGATGGCCGGCTGTGATCAACGTTGAGATACGCTGCTGGTTATTTTCTATAATACTGGCTAAGTACAAAATGTTTCATAATTTTGACCTATTTTTGGAGAAGAAGCACACAATTTCTAATAAAGTCCAGTAACATTTTTCTTAAACATTACGGTTACCGGTTAAATTGGCGGAAAGCGTTACGAGCGCTGTCGTGGAGCGAGCTGTAGATTGCGAATGTACTGCGAAGTCAGCTGTTCTTTGAAGTAGGCTACTAGTGTAGTTGTAGTTCAGATTAGGTTTTTCTTTTTATACAAAGAACTTATTTGTACGATGTTTCCCTAAAGATTTTCGGATTTTGCGTTCGATTGTTTTTTTGCCCGGTAAAACCACTTAGACCCTTTCCAGATGCGTAAGTTTTTCGGCAAAGTAGTTTATAGAAGGTGGGTGACCTTCAAACGTCGGTCATGGGCAACTAGGCTGTTTTAAGGTGTTACAGCTACGACTCACCTGTTGCACTTACGAGATAACATCGCACATGCAGAGATAAGCAAAAGCTTCCAACAACTGGGGTCAACAAGATTTAAGCTTATCTAAGCCGCGAAGTTTAGAATATATTGTACGCACTGGTACGAGATTTGATACAATATATGGCTTCCAGACCATATGGGCTGCAGACAGAAGCCGTATAAATACTCTACTTCTACATGGGGTGTTTCGATACTGGTAAAAACAACTATCGATACTTTCATTTCGATACCAAGTACTACTGGTATCGATATTTTTGTATCTTTTTTTTTGGTGTTTAACGTCCGACTATTGTACACACTTGGGCTAATGCAGACGATGGGATGATTTATAGCGTATGAAAATGCCTAGCCCTGGCCGGGAATCGAACCCGGGTCCTCGGGATGAAAACTTAGTACGCTATTAACTAGGCCTGTTAATCATAACAGTAAAAATTAAAAATACCCTTACTGGCAAAATGGCAAATAAAACAAAACATATTATCATGTAATCTTAATAGCCTACTTATTTTATTACTATGTGTAGGCCTACCACAGTGTCGTTGTTTTATTGTGTAACGAGAACTTGAAAACGGCTCCATCGAAATCAGATGCGTGGAAACACTTTATTTATTTTATTAATTAAATTCGTTAATTATGATACAAGGAACCAGTTGGCCGTCACAAGGAATGAATCGCAAACAAGATGGCCTCTGAAATAAATCGTAAACACACTTCAAAATGAGAAACGTTTTTTCGAAGTGAAACGAAATAATAAAGCGAAAAAATATAAACAAACTAGTTAAGGTAATATGTTTACTATTCAGTGATAAGTATTGTTTTATGTGATATAAATCTAATATTTCACGCGAAGAAAGCAATTTTCGAAATCGCTCTTATTCTAAATTTAGTAGCAATTTTCAAAAAATCTCTACTTTGACAATTTTTGAGTCCCCACAAACATTGTTTACCATAATGTTCAAAGTAACAACATTTAGGAAAAACCTCGACGCTCTCTGGGCAACCGAGTAACTCTTCACTGGGTTCCGAGTCATAGGGGAGTTGAGTGTAATGAGAAGGCAGACCGACTGGACCGATATGCATCTGAGTTTATCTGACCTGAACCGGCTTTAGAGATTTCTCTATCGTTGGCCAGGTCTGCTATTAATAGGTGGATTAGTAATCAACACCAGGTAAGATGCGATAACCTTCATGGGTCTAGCCGTAGTAATCTAAGCAAAGTTCCTTTTGGAAGACTCAAAGGGATGCCATGGGTAGAGCACAACTCAGGAGGACCATGGGGCTCATTACTGGGCACTGTGGGCTGAGGGTGCACATGAACAGGATATGTATGTACCATGGAGAAACCGTGTGTAGGTTGTGCAGGAAGGAGGAGGAAACTGCAGGTCACATAATTCATGATTGTGAGGCTCTTGCTAGTAGGAGGCTAGGGGTTTTTGGTTTCCAAGACCTCAGGAATCTCCAGCAGAGTGAGCTAGTCAGTGGGTTGCTGGAACTTATTAGGGGCACCAATCTGCTTAATTAAGTATTTTTAAGGGGTTTAGTTGCACAATAGGTCAGTCGATCGCAGTGCCTGGGGTTGTACTATCTCTTCCTCTTGTCTCTAATCTAACGTATTAAAAAAAAAAAATAGTTAAAATCCTCAGTACCAGTGGTTACGCTGTATCCACAATTACGTGTGATTTAACTCCTGTACTTTCTTTGTCTTTAAAAATATTAACAGCCTGTTATTGGTATGAATGCAGCTTAGTAGTGCATAACCTAACCTAATTATTCATGTTCATAACCATAGTCCAGGTAACATGTAATACTTTTACATGCACTGAATATTAGCTTTTAATTGTTGTGAACAAATTCATTGTGTTCAGTATGATCAGTTTTTTTGTAAAAACCCTTTTTCTTTAAATAAACTATAGTGTTTGCTTCGAAATGAAATCGTCTTTATATTGGTATAATACGATACGTTAGTGGTATCGATACTTTTCTTTTGTTACCGATACGAGTACTGGTATCGATATTTTAGTAGTATCGAAACAACCCTAACTTCTAAAACTAACCTAAGCTGCCTACTTGGACCTCGTCCGCCGGCGTGTTTAAAGTAAAGCAAGGAACCGGTTTATCTCCCGGTCAGATTGTGTTGTGTAGCCGCATTCCTAAATCTTCGGATAGGAAAGTGTTAGGTCCTGTTATTTGAAGATAAACGTTTAATCTGTCCTAGCTTTGTGTTAGCATTAAGGCTCGGATGTATCTGTCGGTCGTTTCATGCTAAACGTATGTCTCCTTTATGTATTGTGGTAGAATTATTGACATCACATCCGAATGAATTTCGAGTTCTTCCTGTTTAAAATTTTTTTAAAGTTATGAACAGAAAAAGCATTATGAACATTAAAAACAACGTGAACCAATGAATGTAGCAGTTGTTTTGCTGACGTGATAGAAGCGAATTTCCAAAAATATTTTTCTTTATATTACTCTCAATGAAATTCAGATTTCATCATTATTAGCCTTAAAGTCTGCGTTTAAACTTTCAAATTACATTGAAAATATGAAAACGATTTATGACCACCGTCACAAAATGTCTTAATTTTAATGGATTTTGAAAATTCAAAACGCCGATTTACGCAGTTTTGAACGCTGATTACGGTGGTGAAATTGGATTTTCAAAAAAGGTTTTTTCAAAAAAAGCAAAACAATTTTACGAGCTTTTAAAGATTTGAAATGGTTACCATTCTGAAACTGTTGAACGAATTGTAATGCTGTTAACGAGCTTTCCCAAGCTATTACAGTAATCGATTTGTGTACCAAGTTTGATTCAAATTAGATCAAAATTGTGAACGCGAACGTGATAAAACACACGCGCGCGCGCGCGCGCGCGCACACACACACACACAATGTTAACGACCTCTCCAAAATTTGAGGATCGGTGCTCATTTCAAGTCCAGAGGTTCCGGGTCTGGGTATTACCATAATGGCCGCTGCAATAGTTCATTTTTTCAACGGAAATTGGCCAATAACCTAAAAATCTGGACATTAGAAAAAACGAAAATGACATTTGGATGTTTATTGGTTACATAATACTAAAACTTACGCGTATATGTCGATCGTAATTCTACGGTATGCAAATTTTAGTGTTGCTTATAATGGCGAAATTTATATTTTTTAAATATGGAATAGCGTACAGCATCCGTTTCCAAACTGTGGGTCACTATTTTGTTAGTGTTCTCTCGAATGCAAAACAAATTTTAAATCATATCTCAAGAACATATGAGATATAATTCCACAATAACTGCTTCGCTGTCAGCTGTAAAGTTATACGAAACAGATATTTTCAAAATGAAGTGAACAGGGCGATAGGACAATGCAGCCGTGCTGGGATCGCGCTCTGGCTAGGACGATGAGTTTGAAAAATAAGATGAAATAAGAAACTTTATATTTCATGAAAATTAAAAAAAATGTAACTCACTTTTACACAATTTTGCCTTCACTTCTGATGAAGTGTAGTTATTATACACTACACACAAAATATAAAGAGTTTCTTATTTTTTTTTGTAGTAGTGTTTTTTTCTAATATAAATTATGCATATATTTATATTCAGTCAATATACAGTAAAATCTCTTTATTGCGGAACTCTTTATAACGGAAATCTCTCTATAACGGCAAAGTTAGTCCTTACATTCCTACCTCGCAGGTAGGTGCAGACTAGCACCGAGTCTAATACGCACTTACACTTATAACACTACACTTACGACTTTAACATTTTACATTCACACCTACATTTAGGGTGGCGATGATATGTGTTTTTCGCCTTAAAATAAAACATAATAAAATAAATAAATCCTTACATTCCTATAGTAAAAGTATGTATTGTGACTTTCTCTAATGAGGCCAACCTAGTTCCTGGAATCTCTGTATAGCGGCGAAACACGTGCACATTTCCTACTGTTCTATCCTATTTCTCACTATGCCAACACGTCATTAGAGTGTTAAAAGCACTGGGTAATGCGTCAACTGAATCGGGTCTCTTGTGACTAAGTATACACTGTACAAGTAGTTAAGAGTGAGTTAGAGAAAGTGTGAAGCAAGTAGATGTTTGCCGAGATTTTAATTTAGCTAGTTCTTCTGTTGGCACGATAATAAAAAATAAAATAAAGAAGGCCCATAATGAAGGGAATAGCTCCAAGAAAATTCGAATCTGAAACGAATTGATGTAACGGTTTTGCGGTAGTTTCGGCAGAGTATTGCCTTTTTCTCACCATGCAGTGTTTTAATAAATATTGTGTGTTTAAAGACAGTGCATCGTATAATTTTATTTCTGTAAACTTTACGCTCAATAGGCCAAATTAAATACTTGTACAACATGTTTTACAAATAAGAACACATTTTATACGCGTTTTGGTTGAGCTCTCTCTATAGCGGAAATCTCTTAAACGGCGAAAAACTAACGTTCCCCTCAGTGCCGCTATAGAGAGATTTTACTGTGTTTTTGTTCAGTCTATGTGTGTGTGTTGTGTGTGTTTGTGTTGTGTGTGTTTGTGTTGTGTGTGTGTGTGTGTTGTGTGTGTGTGTGTTGTGTGTGTGTGTGTGTGTGTGTGTGTGTTGTGTGTGTTTGTGTTGTGTGTGTTGTGTGTGTGTGTGTGTGTTGTGTGTGTATTGTGTGTTGTTTGTGTTGTGTGTGTGTGTGTGTGTGTGTGTGTGTGTGTGTGTGTGTGTGTGTGTGTGTGTGTGTGTGTGTATTGTGTGTTGTTTGTGTTGTGTGTGTGTGTGTGTGTGTTGTGTGTGTATTGTGTGTTGTTTTGTGTGTGTGTGTGTGTGTGTGTGTGTGTGTGTGTGTGTGTGTGTGTGTGTGTGTGTGTGTGTGTGTGTTGTTTGTGTTGTTTTGTGTGTGTGTGTGTGTGTGTGTGTGTGTGTGTGTGTGTGTGTTGTGTGTGTATTGTGTGTTGTTTGTGTTGTGTGTGTGTATTGTGTGTGTGTGTGTGTGTGTGTGTGTGTGTTTGTGTTGTGTGTGTGTGTGTGTGTGTGTGTGTGTGTGTGTGTGTGTGTGTGTGTGTGTGTGTATTGTGTGTTGTTTGTGTTGTGTGTGTGTGTTCTGTGTGTTTGTGTTGTGTGTGTGTGTGTGTTGTGTGTGTGTGTGTTTGTGTGTGTGTGTTGTGTGTGTGTGTGTTGTGTGTGTGTGTGTGTGTGTGTGTGTGTGTGTGTGTGTGTGTGTGTGTGTGTGTGTGTGTGTGTGTGTGTGTGTGTGTGTGTGTGTGTGTGTGTGTGTGTTGTGTTGTGTGTGTGTGTGTGTGTGTGTGTGTGTGTGTGTGTGTGTGTGTGTGTGTGTGTGTGTGTGTGTGTGTGTGTGTGTGTGTGTGTGTGTGTGTGTGTGTGTGTGTGTGTGTTGTGTGTGTTTGTGTGTGGTGTTTGTGTTGTGTGTGTGTGTGTGTGTGTGTGTGTGTGTGTTTGTGTTGTGTGTGTGTGTGTGTGTGTGTTTGTGTTGTGTGTGTGTGTGTGTGTGTGTGTGTGTGTGTGTGTGTGTGTGTGTGTGTGTGTGTGTGTGTGTGTGTGTGTGTGTGTGTGTGTGTGTGTGTGTGTGTGTATGTGTGTGTGTGTGTGTGTGTGTGTGTGTGTGTGTGTGTGTGTGTGCGCGCGCGCTCATGTGTGATATATATGTATGTATATATATATATATATATATATATATATATATATATATATATATATATATATATATATATATATATATATAGCCGCCTCGGTGGCCTAGTTGATAGCGTACTGGGCTTTCACCCCGAGGACCCGGGTTCGATTCCCGGCCAGGGCTTGGCATTTTCATTCGCTATAAATCATCCCATCGTCTGCATTAGCCCAAGTGCACAATAGTCGGACGTTAAAAAAAAATATATGTATATATATATATATATATATATATATGTATTATGGTAGATCTTGAAAAAAAAATTCAGTCAGAGTGGGTCCCATGACAAGAAAGTTTGTGACCGCCAGCCTACAGTGTACAATTATGAATTTTATGGCGGTCATGGTTCGTAACAGTATTTTTATTGTATATTTATAATACAGTACACGAATTTTCGTCGAGAAAATAAATGTAAATGCTGTAAAGAAGCATGGATAAATAATACATTGTTAACTTGAGATGTCCTACTCATTGGCTCGGCTAATGTGGCTTTCCTCTCCTTGTCCACTTCTTCGCTGCTGACTGTGTTGAAGCTTGTTGTGTAGGCCTACTGTCTAGCGTGGAGTGAAACTTGGAAAAAACATTGGACCGATCGATGTCCATTTATAAGCAAAGCGAAACAAGTTTGTGTAAAATATTCTAAAAAGAAACCGAAAGACAGGTTGGAGTTAAGGAGTGGCTACTTCGATACGTGGCAACGTCGCATCATCGAACAGACCTACATACCTTCTTCTCTTCCTCGGTGTCCTTACTTTCTTTAATAGAATATGGTCCTAACAACCAATTGGCACTATTTAATTTTTCAGTAAACGGAAACACTACTGAATCTGATGGGAATACGTCTCTAAGTAAAAAATCTGTAAATATTAGTCGCACATGGCAGTAAACCACTTTGTGACTGTAAGCTTTGAATATAAAAGGACTATAAGTACAGTCACCATTATAAAAACCGTGCTCGATATTAGCGGCTAAAGTTCAAGTAATTGGACTCCCTGCCGCTACGAACTCTGCAAGCTGTTTAAGAAAATGGACAGTACTGTTATCTGTTTTGCTGTAGTTAAACATTCTGACGCAAGATGCCACCAGCAGCGAGCGTTGACATAGGGGTTATCATTCTAGTACGTTTATATTCAATGATGTAAGCCTTTGTTTTGAATACAAGCTGTGTTAGATTGTTAATAGAGCTTATATCTAAATATTAAACGATACTGCATTTCAAAGCTCGATTGACACAACTTATCAATTATAATGTCACAGTCTATGAAGTGCAATATATCTGCTTCGCATTGTGTTATAATGGCTTTTAGTATTCTTTGTTTATAGTAGATTTTGTTTTAGTAAGAACAACAAACACTAACAATAATTTGATATTGTTTAAAACAAACACGTTTTGAAATAATATACACACAAAAGCAAGACAAATCATTAAAAAAAAGAGGTCCCGTACGAAATAAAAGTTTTAAATAAATACCTTTTGAATAAGAGTAGTCGTTGGGATGTGGGCGGTAGTTAACAATAAAGGAAAACATGTTTAAAAATTAAATCTAAAAGCGATCAATTAACAATCGATAAATGCATGATGGAAGGAGAAATCAAAAATATATTTATGTAAAAACAGTGTCCAAAACATGTGTTTGATATTCGAAATTCTTGTCCCGGCTTGTACGACGGGCAGGGATAGGGTCTGTAGGGTCACATAACCTGTAAGTTTAATGACTTTTATGTAAATATTGAAATTGTTCTAAGCACGTTATGCAAAATGTGGTATTTTTAATGGAATTCTCTATTCGTGATTAATAACTTAGCTTAGTAAAAGATACAAAATATTGTGTGATTTGTGATGCCGCGAATGCGCATGCGAGCTGCGCATCCATGATACCGTTTTGCCTGTGACAGTTAAAAGTGTCTTTTATGTTATGTTTTCACAAACAGTAACTTTTTGCGCAAAATCGTTTTGCAATGTCAGAAGCCGGTTAACAAATCTTTTTTAAAGATACCTCATTTATGCCTTTATGTATGTACTGAGAAAAAGTGATGTTGACTCGAGAAATAATACATATGATATGTTATACTTTTTGAATATAGTAATTTACTTACAAATCCATAATTTTCCTTTGGGGTTATAAAGATAGCAAGAAGGCTTCAGACAAAGGGCGCGGAACAACTTCTGTCCCCTATGGCCAGCATGTCCTGTTATTACAAACAAGTGCCGCCTCGGTGGTCTAGTGGATAGCGTACTAGGCTTTCACCCCGAGGACCCGGGTTCGATTCCCGGCCAGGGCTTGGCATTTTCAGACGCTATACATCATCTTATCGTCTGCATTAGCCCAAGTGTGCACAACAGTCAGACGTTAAACACAAAAAAAAATTACAAACAAGAGTCCACGCTATGTATAGACGGGCCTGCAGACAGTTGTCGTGTAACCATTTGGTGACATAGAAAGATGAATACAGTTCGTTCACGCCCACAGTAAATTATGTTAATACGATCGTCGAAGCTTTGCACTCCCACCATTAGGCTGCGCCATTATAGAAATATAATGAGCAGTACGGCCAAGACGACTACTCTCCATCTCTAACAGTGTATTGGGCGCAAAGGGAGTGGTAGGATGAACCAATTGGCAACACCGCTAAGCAATCGTACACTGCGCCACTGTCTGTTCTCAATCTGAACTATAATAGTTAACAAATCTTCACGGTGAGCCTTCTGCACAGATTATAGAACCAAGCCTGCTATAATCAGTTTTTCTGGTAGTGATTAGATATCAGGTCCACATTTTTTCACAACTGCCTGCAGTCTGTGCATTGGACGTTTACTGAACCGTGAATTGTGAGCGTGAACGTGGATTTTGTTTTGGGTTTTTAGTCTAACGTTTTTATTTTATGTCAGACTGATGCAGACGAAAGATCGAATTAACACGCGGAAAACTAACAGTATCAACAAGTTCAAACCTGCGTATAGGTCAGAGTTCAAGCGAACTGTCCGCTATCATACCTACTGAGCCAGCGCGTGGATTTGAAATGAACAGTAGGATTGCCACTAAGTTCGTGGTGCTTCCTTGCAGTACAGTACAACCATAATTGCTAATTATTTTCAGCAGCATTTACACAAAGGAACAAAAAGACTGACAGAAACAGACAACGAACAAAGCGATCTTTGTATTTGGTTAAAGACCTGCACCAAGTGACCGGAAATTGAGAATAATAGGGCATTGTGTTTGTAGTCATACCATACTGTCGGTACTTGGTAGTGAAAGTGGTCGAGTCATTTAGCTATGCAAATGTGATCAGTAGCGTGGCTATGGTGCCATGATGTAACTCGAGCATGAATCAAACCCTTCCTGCACGCAGGTAATCAATGAGTTGCATGTGTATATTGAACTCATGTGTACTCATGGGGCTGAACAGAGAAAGTATTGCTACATCTCAAAAATTCAGTGACGATTTTTGACATATCTTTACATGACTCTTAGACGCCAAAAAATAAATTTTTCGTAAATGAGTGTTGTTCATCCTATGGAGGCAAAAACTTCTTTTTGGTTTAAATTTTAGAATTAATTGTTTCAGAACTTGTCCATCAGAAATTTTTTGAATTAGCTATGTAACCCCAAAATTAAGTGCTGCTACCCTTTAAGAATAAGACCAAAAATACGTTTTTTTCAGAAACTACAAACGATTTTGATTAAAATGCATGGAAGAACGTAATGACCTAAATAGTATGTATTGTTTATTATCAGCGAGATATAATTGGTCACAGAAGTGTTTCATATTCAACACTGTAGCCAACGTATGAGCAGTGTTGCCAAGTCGTTGGTGCTGCGGAAGGGTAAGCATGCACCAATTGGCAACAATGCTGCAACAAATCTGCATAAAAATGAAATACGCTGTGCGATATTATTTTTCTAAATGTAAACTATAAACCAAGTAAAAAATCCAATATCGGTATACATTCAGTATATATTTAGTTTTTTGTGACTGTATGCTAGCATTCGACAGAACATTCAGTATATATTTAGTTTTCTGTGACTGTATGCTAGCATTCGACAGAACATTCAGTATATATTTAGTTTTTTGTGACTGTATGCTAGCATTCGACAGAACATTCAGTGTATATTTAGTTTTTTGTGACTGTATGCTAGCATTCGACAGAACATTCAGTATATATTTAGTTTTTTGTGACTGTATGCTAGACATTCGACGAAACGTTTAGTGTATATTTAGTTTTTTGTGACTGTATGCTAGCATTCGACAGAACATTCAGTATATATTTAGTTTTTTGTGACTGTATGCTAGCATTCGACAGAACATTCAGTGTATATTTAGTTTTCTGTGACTGTATGCTAGACATTCGACGAAATGTTTAGTGTATATTTAGTTTTTTGTGACTGTATGCTAGCATTCGACGAAACGTTTAGTGTATATTTAGTTTTTTGTGACTGTATGCTAGCATTCGACAGAACATTCAGTGTATATTTAGTTTTCTGTGACTGTATGCTAGACATTCGACGAAGCGTTTAGTGTATATTTAGTTTTTTGTGACTGTATGCTAGCATTCGACAGAACATTCAGTATATATTTAGTTTTTTGTGACTGTATGCTAGCATTCGACAGAACATTCAGTGTATATTTAGTTTTCTGTGACTGTATGCTAGACATTCGACGAAACGTTTAGTGTATATTTAGTTTTCTGTGACTGTATGCTAGACATTAGACGGAACATTCACAATATATTAAGAGTTAAAACTGCCAAAGTTTTTCGCATTCGTGCGTTTCGTCGCCCAAATCCAGAACAAGACTGAATGTTTTAAAAAAAACGCGATTTTTACAACTTCGAACGTGATGCATTTTGATTTAACTTCCTGGCGCTGATATTTAAAAGTTTTCAAAATCACAGGAAGTTTAGTTATATCCATGTATTTATCGACGGTATCACTGATAGCGTACTTACAATCAACTAACCTATTTAAACAGAACAGTGCTCCAACAAGGTCACGCTCATGCGCCGTCATAATAAATACAAGGCCTACAATAAATTCTCCCACACTACAGTAACACCGTATTACTGTATAGCGTGTACTCTACTATGGTACCTATGGAGGTCGGGGTTTTCTCATTCTCACCTTGTGCGGTGCAGCCGTTACTTTCTACGATTGTATTTGTAAAATAACGGGTAAAAGTAGCGGTGAATTTGTCTGCTGCTTGCTAGAATACAGGGTGATTGTTTAATAACAGTCATCCTTTGTATGGTAAAGGTGAACTTGCAAAATTTCAATTTTTTTAATCGTTTTTTGGATCCTTCGAGTTTACTTGAAGGTCCGAGGTAATTACTTAGTTTACGAATTAACAGAGTTTTACGAAATTTTGACATGGTAGGTGTAGGCCTAGGCCTACTTTCCTTTTTTTATTTTTCAAAACCATTGTTAAATTGTTCACAAATTTTAGCCTTTGAATTTCTTTTTTGGGCAAAAAACTTGTAAAAATGAAAGAAAAAAATCAGTGTTTTGTTAAATTCAGCTCCAGTGATTTTCATCAAATTTAGCTTAAACTGGCATCAAAACTCTGTTAAAAGCTGCGGTTTTGAAGAATATATATATTTTTTTAAAGTTAATAATGGAATATAATACTGTTATTTTTTATTCGCACATTTGCTGTCATATTTATATGGACTGGGAAAGAACACTGCCTACTAATCGATAGTGTCAATTCGTTGGTGATTACACCAAGTTTTAGTTTCGAACTTGTATATGGAATACTGAACAAGCAATGTACTTATTGGTTAGCATCCACCTGTTTAGGTCAAACCATCAACTTGTCTTGGCAAAAAGCCAGTTTTTAGACATTAAAGACAGCTTATTACAGACAGAGAAGAATTACTGTAAATCTTCAGTGTTTTAAGTACTTACTAAGATTATTGATAACAATAATTTCTTTATTGTCTTTAAGTAATTAAAGCATTTATTCTTTAATTATGCATTCATTGTTTAATTACATTATTGATATACATCAATTCAAAATTATTAATTAAATATTGTAATTGTGCAAACCTCTAGATCTGTATCATTAGCTCTAATGTGTCATATTTTTGTCTGCAGTGAGGAACATGGTGGTAGCAATCTGAAAGATGTCCTGCCAAAGGTTCGTGCAGAATGCTTGGAAGAAGGAATTGTGCTCAAATTGTTTCAAATCTAAAGAAGAGCATGCATCCGTCCAAGAAACAAGATCTCGGTACCTCATGTCCATCAAGAACCTTACAACAAAACCACCACCTCAGGTAGCTGCGTAGTAGCATTTATCACTGTAACAGAAATGTGAAGTATGTGCTGCGGAGAGAGAAAAAGGGGCCCTTTAACAATAAAATAGTGAAAAAGTGAATTAATCATAAGTTTTTATTAAGTACTGTACAGTAATGTCTAAAAGTTTTTTCTTGTTATTTGATGGTTTTGTGATTATTTCCAGAAAAGTTGAAATAGAAAGCACTAGCCTAAAACATTGATTCATAATACAATCTTGATTGAATGAATTGCTTCCTAGGATTACTATTGCACTATGATATTTGTAGATCTACTGTACCCCTTTTCTATATTCCTTAGATGCTTAGTTACAGCACCTTCTTCAGTGTTAGTCTCTTCATAAAGTCGAGGATTTAAGGTGGGTAACTCCCGCACTTTTAATTGGTGAATTCTTGATTCATTATTGAGGTACTTGCAGATGTTTTTCTGCTAATTGCCTTTCAATTTCTACCCTTAACTCTGGACTCTTATCACGGAGGTTGTGCCTCATTTGGCCAGCTTTTCATTGTTCAGCGAATTCTTGCTCATTTGTACTCTTGATCCCATTAATAACTAGGGAAATTACATCCACCCGTACAGAGCCCTGCATGCATTGGTATGGTACACTAGAAGGTTACAAGGTAATCCAGAGCTCCTTTTGATGCACCATTAGGCCAGTGTCACACACTCCATCAGCATGGGTTACTTTATACTTTAGAGCTATGTAGAGTTTTGTATGCATGCGTATGTGTGTTGAGTATGAACAAGGAGTACGGTGGGATCGCTAAACCCATCAGCTGCTTATTTCAGCTGTCTCTGCTGGCTAATATAATGTTAGTGAGTCATCATCTAAAAACGTTCATAGTATTTAATTATTATTTATTCATTAAAAGATGATATTCTGTATTACTCCAATAGTCATCTCCATACCTTTGGAAAGAAATGGTAGAACCATCCTTCTTTCAACATTACTGGGGCTTTCATTATACGATTTGCACGCAACGCTTAACCTGTTCAGTAACTGTAATAAACATAGGTAAAATTTGGCTAATAAATAAACAACACTGTCCAAACATGACCAAACACCATTGGACTAATCTGAAAAAATCTCGAACCGTGTCAAAATAAACATACAAATTATCCTGATACAATAATTTTCCCTCCTAAATTATGGTAGATTTCAGTATAGAATATAGATATATTTGTTGCTGTGATAACCTCAAACTTCTTATTGATGCTTCTTTTTTCCATAAATTTTCCCAGGTCCCTTGATATATGAAAATCCTTGTTATTCTTCATGATAATCCTGGATCAGCCATTGGATCATAATGCCTCCAAGAACAGCACAAAATCGCAATAAATAATGCTAGAGTGTTAATGCAGTCTACAAAGTTGATCACTTTAACTTACTTGTAAAGAGACTGGTTATCCCACTTGCAGATCAACCTATTCCTTAATGAACATTTGCTGCCATAAGAGCCTATGTTTATAGCAATTAATTATGTACTTTAAGAGGACATATCTTTCTCTTCTTCTTTGGAGGAGTAGGTTGAATAAACCTGTTCTGGTACACATTATATTGACGATTATCCCACATCTCTTCTTTATTTACTTTTATGTATATTCGCTACACTTGGTAGTCCATCTTTGAAGCTTTTTCTTGCAACTTTTGTAATTCTTGATTATGATATTTATCTCTCTATTCTATGTGAGGTTTCTCATTTTGTGTATTATTTAACATAAATGATAAGTCAAAACTTAGATAAAAAATAACAAAGATAGTGGACTTATTTACATTGAACACTATGCTAATGGTTTATTCATAAATTATCATTTTAAAAATACAGGCAAATGTGAAAAAAAACTTTGATTTTAATTATTTAAATGAGGGATTTAATTAATTATTGGCAATTTGTCCTTTTAAAAAATGGTATATTATAACATTTATAAAACTGCCATGATGCTTACAGTTAATTTACTTGTTCTTTCTTGCAGAGTATCCTGAAAGGAAACAGGGTAAAGAAGACATCAGCTAGAGTCAATTTTCCTAAGGAAGAGTCTCATATAATAGGCTACGGTGGCGAAGAGGTTTCCGATGATGATGACTTTATTGAAAACTGTCTAGCAGAGAGGAGTAGTCCTGAGGAAGATGTTACAGAAGGGGAAGAAGAAAGGGCTCTGCAAAGACTGACAAAGTCAAACACAGACTTCAATTCTAATCCTGCGAACTTATCGCAAAGTGAATGCGTTCCAGAAGTGAAGAAAACGTTCGCTCCTCTACTATTGGGAAAGCCTTTGAAAGACGCAGACGGCCGCAAACAGACTCTGCTGGTATCGGTACAACCATTTGGTGCAGAGAGTAGTTCTAGTCCGTTAGCTGTTAGTAGAAAAACACACCTAAACAACTTGTTGCAAGAGAGTAAAGAATCTCCAAAACTAATTTCAAAACAGAGTTCAGACCAAGAACAAATTTCTAAAGTGAACGGTGTGATAGTAAATGACTCAGTGAAAAATACCAGCCTCGCAAAAGGTTTTAACAAAATAGTGTTAAGTGATGGGGACGAGGTTAAAAGTTTGGCGATAGGGGCAAATGTAAGTGCTAAGCCAAGTGTGAATAATGACAAACAGAATTCTTCTGCGGTGCCTAAATCAGACAGTTGTGAAAAAGTGCATGTATTGGAATTAAATGATTTAAATGCTTCTACGGAAATTAGAAAATCTCAAATACTGAGAGGCTCAGTGCTTACAAAAACACATGATCAAGCAAAAACAAAACGTTATTTTAGTTTGACAAACAGTGTAAAGTCTCAAGACGAAAATAAAAAGTCTGATCTATTAAAGAACAGCAATGAGCCTTCTTCAAATAAAAATGAAAACCCTCAAAATCTTGATAAGGAATTTGATTCATCAATTAAAACTAGCGTCCAGCAGAAAAATATGAAAAACCTTTCAGGTGGTATGTTTACAAGTCGATTAGTGTATACTGAGGTGTCCACTTCAAGTGAAGAGAGTGACTCCAGTGGGGATGTGTCTTTAGATAAACCACCTTCAGATAAAAATAATTTGAAAATTTCAGTGTCAAATGATTCAAACATATCAGATACAAACTGCGTAAAGTTGGTATTAAAAGATGTAGAAGATAATGAAGTTCCTGTTAGACGACTGTCCACAGACAAGGAAGTCACATTACAGGTTATGAAGATCTTAGACACTGAAGGGACACCAGCTGAGAGTCGAGAGATGGCAGGTGAGCCTGATGGTAGAGCAGATCCAGACGACAACAACGACATTCCTCCAGAGATTCCTTCCAGTCCTCCTCCTCTCTTGCTGACTACTGATCATGTCCCTCGATCTTCTTTCTTGCACAATCTTACCAAAGAAAAACCCAAAATTGCAGCAAAGCCAAAACTAATCGATTCTCTTCCAACAAGGGACATCCCAGTTGTAAGTATATTTTGTTATAAATTGTATCAGTATTTATAAAAAGTGTAACTCTTAACTTTTGTAAGTTAGTATTGTCATTGAATGTAAACGTACTAGAATAATAACTCTTATGAAAGATATGTGAACACTCGCTGCTGGTGGCATTTTGCAGCAGATTGTACAACTACAGTTAAATAGATAATAGTACTGTCTATTTTTTGAAACGTCTTTCCGCTGTTCTTTTAGTTTGCAGCGTTCATAGCAGCAAATCGTCCACTTGAACTTTAGTCTCTGATATTGAGCACACGACTTATAATGGTTGCTGTACTACTAGTTTGTTTGTATTCAGTGGTACTGGAGATAGGTTTGTTTTAGATCAGGGAATTTACTGAATACTTGCAGCATATAATAGCTACATATCTATTTTTGTGTCACGTTATCTTAGAAATAGGAGTTTTTGTCTGTGCTTTTAATTCGTTGCTTTACTGAATTAAAATTTATTGGTAATTTTTAGTGTCATAAGAAAAACAGAATATTGTATAAATTCCAAATAAGCAACTCTAACAATTATTTACAATAAATTCGACTGAAATATATGCAGCAAACAAAACATTTAAATAAAATCAGTAAACTTATTTATTGAAGTTAGTTAGTCATTTCAATTTTTTTTATTTCTTTTTCCCAAACAAGAAATTTAAAAAAAAAATAGGACTCAAATAATTGTTAGATTTTTTTAAGCATGTGTTTGTGAACTAATGTCTGCCAATAAAATAGTTGTAATTTCTAGTACTAAATAATTTGTTGAGCTTTTTTTTTTATTTCAGCCTCCACTTTTAGATTTAAATAAAAAGTCACAAAGCTTGCAGTTAGTAGATCCACAGCTATCTCCTACAGAGAATGGACGCTCCACGAAGAGACAAGCTCCTAAACCTCCTCCATCGGTAACAGAAGGCAGTGGAGTTTTTACACGAAACCCTTTGTCTTATGCTAGTAACATTGAATCACCTGTGATACGCCAGCGAGAGAAGAAAGAACAACGGGAACGTGCAGCAAGCTGCAGTCCTTTACCGAGCGACTCTTCTTCTGGTTCAAGTCAAACACCGGAACCGGCTCCTCGTAGATCGTTGTCTCTGTCTCAAGATAGCCTCTCATCTACCAACATTCCAGGTAAGTTTTTCAGTTTACTGATGTATGTGCAAAACCTTTGTGATATGTCAAAAAATTCCTATCGAAATTCGTGTGCACTCTTTTTGATTTCCATAAAATGTAAGAATATAGTGTTGATAAAATTGTTTATGTACTTCGCAGCATTAAAGAAGGAACAACCTGATTATAATTAATCCTAGAGTTATAAACATTTATTTAATGGAATTAAGCATAGAAATAAAGAATTTTACAAAAATCTTCATTGAGGAAATTTTAAGCATCGTTTCGATTCTAAATATGTTGCTTGGCGAATATTTTTGTTTCTATTGTTTATAAAACTGTTTTTTTTCTCCTGTAGTTTTAGGAATGCAGATATTTACATCAGTGTGTAATGTTTGTCTAGGTTATAATTTTTTTAGAGCCTAGTTGGGTGAAAGAAGTTGAAAACCTCGTTGCATTTTGTTGTTTTCAATGTATATTTTATATTACTAATAGTGAATGTTTAAGTCTCTAAGCATTCAAAAATGATTAACAATATCAACATGTAAAACATTTATAAATTTAAAGTAATGTTTAAAATATCTGAAAGTTAATAATATTTGGCTGTATTTCTAGTTATTACAGATAAGAAGCGAAGCAATAAAGTACGTTTTACACTGAGGAAGTTTTTGAGGCTCGCCAGCAGAGATGAGGAAAAAGGAGAAGAATATTCTACTCCTCCGCCTCCTCCTCCACGACCTCGGCTGGAAATTATCCATCCCTTAGATCTCAACAAATCAGCGGTGCAAGTCCTGCGGGGTGATGGATCTCTTGTTGTTAATACTAAAGTAGGTGTATTATTTAGTCACTGTAATAAATTTTCTGAATTGTGATTCAGTCATTGTCTGAATTCCTTTTTAAATAACTTTATAGATAACAAATTTACCTTCTCATTCTCTGTAAGTAACACATTTTTATTATAGGTTGAAAGTGGAATAGCAGATTCACCTTCGCCTACAAGTCCATCGCCATACGCCTATCCTGGTAAGCTATTACCTTTTTAAGTGAGCCATGAAATATATCCTTGTTCACTTTCAATTATCTTTATTCTAGTTCTACAAAAAAAAACTCTAAATCTAAAATTAATTTTCTACAAATTTATTCTGAATGGATCTCACAAAAGGGTAAATAAAAATCATGGATTTTTTTTGTTATTATTGTTATTTTACTATGCACATACATATTTTTAAAGTTATTTTTGGAGTCTGATATTTTAACAGTTTTTTTAAACTTTATTTTTGCAACCATCTATAAATCAAGGAAAAGTTTCATGCCAACATTCAACTTCAAAGTCCTCATTACAAATATCAACCACTTAGAGGTACAGTTTTTTGTAAGTGATCTCAGTAAGCATCTAGGATTGAAGAGTGAACTTAAAGAAACATTTTCAGTTTTCAACATACCACGACATGGAGTTTTGTGTTTATACACTAACTTTATTTAAACCCCCTAATTTTGAATAATTTTCAAAATATTTCTTTGCAATCAAATAGAACTTACGAGAATCGGTCACACCAAATTTTAACACCCATGATTAAAAATTTTAAAATATCCCATTTTACACCTGTATGTGGAATTTTGGGAAACCCTTCTTTGTGTTCCTTTAGAACTTAAGACAAACCGAATTTCAATTTTAGTTACACATCTTTTGGAACTGGTGATACAGAGATAAAATGTAAAACTCATTTTTACCCCATTCTAACCTTTTAGGAGTGGAATTTTTAAAATCATTTCTTAATGAATACCTGGTAGTAAAAATCTTATTTAAATAATAATATTAATTAAGTAATCATTATAAATATCATTAAGTAATGTTTTAAAAATTATGGGCATGCAAGAATGAGATTCTGACAGACCATTAAGTATTAGACAAGAATTTTTCTTAAAATCTATAGTGTCAGTACTGTGACTTAAAAGAAGAATTTGTGCAGAATCCTCGCAATACTCGCTACAAAAGTGTCAGATTACCGAAACAATCATTAACAACTAGTCAAAGATGTTATACTTATTATGCCAAGAAATATTAAAATGTTCTTCCAAATGCTTTAAAAACTTTAGAATGTGGATCTAAAACTGTAAACAAAATGTTAAAAGGACAATTTAAAAAAATTAATGTGATCTAAGTACAAATCTTTTATAAGTGAATTTCTTTTGTTAATTAATTTCATAATATAAAAATGTTTGTGTTGAATATAAAAAAAATTCAATTTTACAATAATAGTACTGAGAGATACAATTTGTAAAAGTATTTACATATAAGTAAGGAATTAATTTTAAAGACCAACCTATGTATGGGCATTTATGCCTCCTGTAGGTCCTTCATATTTTGTATTATATTGTATAATTTTTGAAGAAATTTTGGAAATATATAAATAAATCAGTATGTTATATAATATAATCTTCAACTAAGTAACTTTAGTAATAATAAAAAGAATTGATTTGCTGTCATTAATCTAACTAAAGTGATTGTTTTTGTGTTAGGTCGGCCTAACAAACCTCCTCCTCCACCAAGAAGCCAATCATTGGACACAACATCTGATGCAAAGCCTGCTAGGCCACCACCGCCTAAAGCTGAGTTTCTTAATGCTCAGAAACAACCGAGTCCAACAACAACATCGACTGATACTGTATATGCTAACTTAGGTAAGCATTTAGTTGATACAAAAACTAAACTGAAATAATGGTAATTATTTACTATATGGGCATCGTCTATAAATTTTTACAAACTAGAACATACGATTTTGTTTTTGTATTTTTTTGGTGTAGAACATTTGTTCTATAGATGCTGTAGGTTTTACTTTGTTGTAGACTGAGTAGTTTCCAAGTAGTTGCGCAGAAACAGGGATCAAGCGCTGTTCAGAACCCACTGTAAAGTTGTTTTTTGAGATATGTTAATTACTTTTACTTGGTAACAACAAAATGATAAGTTTAAAGAGTCATATCAGCAAAATAGGGAAACAAAATTAAGAAGAAAATCTTATCTCAAAAAGTATGAATATTGGAAACAAATTTTTTATTTTCACAACAAAATTCTAGTCCTTTTTTTATATATTAGATTTCATCAAAATTGCTTTAACTATTTTAATCAAATTTTTCTCTAATATACTCAAACAAAATGTGTGGTAGATATTTTCCTGGAAAATCCAGTTTGAGATCATAGGACAAAACTATGAAAGTAGCCTATTTAATCCAAATAATGTTAATCATATTTTGGGAAAATATACTGATATCATTGTAGGAAATTTGAAATAGAAAAAAAACAATTCTACTTCATTACAGTAGTATAGAACACTCTTAATACACATTAACTAAGAATTTGTTTGTAAATTGAAAAGAAGGAAAATAAACCTTAATCATGATTGAGATTTATTTCGTTTTTTCGATTTATTTTCGTTCCATAACTTTCTTTTATTTAAAATTTTGTATACTGACAAGTAATGATACTTTGTATATTTATAACCAAAATTTTATCAAAATCTGATGAAATGATTTTGAGAAATTAGGGCTGATTTTCCAGTATTTTGTCAGCAGTATATGAACCAGATTTTTTTGGAAATAATTTGACCCATTATGTTTTCCTGGAACTGGAATCACTCCTCTTTAAATACCACAAACTTTATCCTTTCATTATTTCAGAATAGAGGAAAAATCATTGTTTAGTAACAAGATGGAGCACTTGTCATTGGTATCGCTGCATACAAGAAAGGCTTAACAGTGTTATTTCTGTCGAATTGATCATATTAAATATAATGATATTTTCTAAGGTTCCTATCATTAAATTTAAGATGATCAATTCAGCAGAAATAATACTGTTACTCAACTGCGCACCTAAAGGTTCTTAGTTCAAGCCGTAGTTGCTCCCGATGCTTTTACCTTACTGTTTCCGTTAAACTGGTATAAAAGTTACCTTGTATGATTCCTTCTTGTGATGCTTTATTAATGTACTTTTGTGTGTGCACCTGATTTGCAGCACTATGTAACTTGTGCTACTCAATGTAACGTAACATTGTAACTAGAACTTCATTTCCATTTAAGTGTGCACAACGTAATCAAAAGTGTTACATTTGAAATATTATAGCAAAAATTTAAAATAAATTCCTTATCCATCTAGTTTATCTGAGTTAAAAAATGGAACATAGTATTTCCTTTTAATATTTGCATAACTAAGTAATGGTTTTGTATGACTCAGGAGAAGCGAGATCAGGGATTGCACCTAATAAGCCTCAACGTACAGCAAGCATCAGAGAGTCGCAGGGCAAAGAAATAACAGGAACAGAAGAAGCACAGTATGAACCAGTTCTAGTGTCTGATTCTCAGGTGAGAATTTTATTTTTATGGAACCTTAGCCATCCATTTTTTGACATTGTTCTCTTATTCATGTAGGCATAGAACACTCGGTGGATGTTAATATTGTGGACACTGCTGTTCACAATATTTTGTTAAACAGTGTCAGAACACTGCTGCTCACAGAAACATGATTAAACATTGTTTGAAATAACAGATTACCGCTACTCAAGAGTGATTTGTAACATTGTTTGAAAAAGCAGAATTCTGCTACTTAGAATGATTTGTTTAAGATTGTTTATATTAACAGAACACTGCTAACAGTAGCTGGCTTAACATTGTTTGAAACAATGAATATTGTTACTCACAGTGATGTGTTTAATACTGTTTAAAGTTAATTAATATGTCTGTTTAAAACGACAAAAGCAAATGTTTGTTAGCCTTATAGGTACATGAAAAAAATTTTAAAAAACAATGTTTGTAATAACTAATTATTGTAACAAACTGCCAAAGTTGGTCATCATCAAATATATTTTTCTTTAGCTTATTACTACCATTCCAAACTTAATATTCTGAACTTTTACAAGTGTATTGTCTTGTTCTGTAATTACTAGGTAGGTAAATCCTCTTAAGGAAATATAGCCGCCTCGTTGATAGCGTACTGGGCTTTTACCCCGAGGACCCGGGTTCGATTCCGTGCCAGGGCTTGGCATTTTCATATGCGCTAAATCATCCCATCGTCTGCATTAGCCCAAGTGTGCACAATAGTGAGACATTAAAAAAAAAAATCTAAGGAAATATTGTCTGTCCGCAAGTAGTTAAAGGTGTTTTATCAGTAATAGTTATGTATTAGTTTATTATATTTTTAATGTTTGTTTTTAATATAGGTTTTCGCTGACAGTGAAAACCTGTATGAATGTTTGGCGCCAGAGTGTGACTTGAACCGTGAACGTTCGTCCCTCCCTTACTGCAGCAGCGAGACTGAGTCTGACATTTACTACCCTTATAATTTTGCCAACACTCAAGACGGAGTGTTTAAATTTGTGAGTAAACCTCATTCTTTATAAACTTAAAACATTTAATTGATTATGTTGCTTAAATGTTTAGACAAGCACTCCTTTGGCATTTATTTTGAGTTAATTTGGCTCCAAATATTTTTTCCAAATTTCTTTTTTACTATGAGATGGAGTGGAGACTTAGAATGGAAGTTGGTTCTAATGTTACTGAAGGAATCTAGAAGAAAATGACATCTGAGTGACATTATAAAACTTCTTAAAAAAAATTATGTTAAAAAAATCATTTAAAGATTATCAAGGAACAAGAAGCAAAAAGTGTATTGTTGCATTGATATATTGTTTTTTATATCAGGTAACAAGAAGTAAAAAAAGATTGCATTAATACATTATTTTTTTACTATATTTTTCTGTTTAAATATTAAATCTTTAGTGATCCAGTATTTGTAGAAAAAAGAAAACATGAAGTATAAGTACTTATCTAAAAATACAGTATAAAAAAATGGATAATACTATATTGTACAATCACAATCATCTCTGGGCCAAAGTCTATATATAGTTCAGTCTTGAGTAATTACACATTCAGCAGAATTACAAATGTTCTTTGAATTACCACTACTCTACTGTATGCCTTTTCACCTATTATAGTGATGTGTAGCTGAAGTCCATGTCTGTTGATTTACCTTATGTTGTGGTGGATAATTTATTACCTGGAATGGGCAGTTAATGAAGTAAATGAGGGGAATTGCATCAGTGATTTGGAAAATTATGTTTGGTCCACAAAAAAACCCACACATAGATGAATTAAAATAATAATCTTGGTCTACTTATCTCAGATGAACAGATCCTACTATACTGTGAAGTTTAGTGGAAAATGTACGCAACAAAATGTTAACAGTAATAAAACATTTAGTGCTACCAAAAGCAGAATTTTTTATGTGCAAAATCACAGGAAAAATGACACTACATCCAAGGCCATTAAATCTAAGCTTGTCTGTATATTTATTGCGCAAGAAATTGTTGAGACTATTTGTCTTATAATCACTGATCTTATTGAGACTATATGTCTTATAATCATTGATATTATATCTTACCTAGTAATAGTATTTAATAAGGGAATCCTATCAACAGACATAGTTATACAAAATACAAGGTGTGTTCAGAAAGTAACAAGAATTTTTAAATTTTGCGGGCTTGGAGAGTCCGATTGTCAAACATTTTTTTTTATTATGTTGGTATACATGCCCTTAAAGTATGATAAAACTTTCAGCTGTTTTCATTGTTGACTTTGTCTGTGACAGCCACTAAGGTTAGACGTGTTTTTATGAGCTCGGCGATTTTCGTTTGTTAAAAGAAATGGATCAAAGAATTTGTATCAAATTTTGCGTAAAAAATGGAATAAAGTGTAACAAAGTGTGTGAAATGTTAACAAAGGCTATGTGGTGAGTCTGCTATGAGTAAAGCAAGAGTTTACGAGTGGTATGAGTGTTTCCAAGAAGGCCGTGAAGACGTTGAAGATAACGAACACTCTGGATGCCCCAGCACATAACAACTGATGAAAACATGGAAAAAGTGAAAGAAATGGTTACGAACAATCGCCGAATCACAATTAGAGAAGTCGCTGATGATGTTGGCATATCGATTGGATCATGTCATGACATTGTTTCCAATGTTTTGTGTATAAAACGCGTGGCAGCAAAATTCGTTCCAAAATTGTTGAATTTTGAACAAAATCAGCGGCGAATGGAGGTTGCTCAAGAGTCACTAAATGAAGTCAACGACGTTGCGAAATTACTGAAACGTATCATAATTGGTGATATATCTTGGGTTTACGGATGATTTGAAACTAAGGCTCAATCATCCCAGTGGAGGTATTCTGGCTCGCCAAGACTGAAAAAGGCTCGACAAGTGCGGTCGAACGTGAAGGTGATGCTGTGTTCTTTGATATTAATGGCATAGTGCATTATGAAATCCTACCACCAGGTGAAATGGTCAATAAGGAGTACTACCTACAAGTTCAATGCCGTTTGCTTGAAGCAATCCTAAAAAAATGCCCGGATCTGTGGAAAAACAATTCATGGCTTTTGCACCACGATAATGCACCAGCTCACACTTCATTGCTTGTTCATGAATTTTTGGCCAAAAACAGTACTTTAATGATGCCCCAGCCTCCATATTCACCAGACATGGCTCCGTGTGACTTTTTCCTATTTTAAAAAATAAAGAGAACCTTTAAGGGCCGTCGTTTTACAGCTGTAGATGACATTAAAAGCGCATCACTAAAAGAACTAAAGGCTATCTCAAAGATCGAGTTTGAGAAGTGTTTCGAGGATTGGAAGAAGCGCTGGCACAAGTCCATAATCTCCAACAGAGACTATTTTGAAGGTGACAACATCAATGTAGAAGAATAAATAAATATTTTGTTCAAAAAATTAAAATTCTTGTTACTTTCTGAACACACCTCGTAGATGTTTGCTCTTTTCTATAATATTTGTTTGACAATTTTTGCTTTGCCTGCCTTGTTGTTTATCTGATTTACCTTCAACAGGTTGGAGAAGATGAGCCGGAGTCACCTCCAGGAACCAAATCTATTCGGCTGCGTGCCAGAAAAGGAAGGAGTATAGTACACAAAAGCTTAGAAGAAAATTACGGAGCTGTAGTGATTGCCAATCATGAAGCTCTTTCTCAGTTGCTGGAGCAAGTCAGTAAATTACTGTTTAAGCCAAATTATTGTTCATGTAATGATAAACCAAACGAAATTTATGTTCTATTTGTTTGTAACATTTCTAAATAACTTTGTTACATTTATTTTTGACGTATGCTATTTATTAATTCATTCACCTGATTATTTTCTGGTGGTTGCTGAGCCTAGAAAATTCAGTTTCCATCCTGATTTACGGAGCTGTAGTGATTGCCAATCATGAAGCTCTTTCTCAGTTGCTGGAGCAAGTCAGTAAATTACTGTTTAAGCCAAATTATTGTTCATGTAATGATAAACCAAACGAAATTTATGTTCTATTTGTTTGTAACATTTCTAAATAACTTTGTTACATTTATTTTTGACGTATGCTATTTATTAATTCATTCACCTGATTATTTTCTGGTGGTTGCTGAGCCTAGAAAATTCAGTTTCCATCCTGTTTTACAGTGCAGTGTTTCTAAATTTTGAAAAAACTTCTCATTAATATTTTCATTAATGATCAAATTAAATTGTTATCGAGAGGCATTGCCATCACATCTTCAACAATATTGTCATTATTTTTTGTCAAATAATTTTATATTGTTCAACAACAATCTACTTTAATATTTCATCGACACAACAATTTGTTTCTTATTTTGAATATATTCTCAACTCAGGCTTATCATCAACAAAACAAGCAGAATGTTAACCAAAGAAGCTGTTTGTTTTTTTAATTAGTTTTCTTGAAGTTATTCAGAGATACCAACATATAAAAGGAAATAATCAAATCATAAGGAATAACAACTACAGGAACTAAAGACCAATAATTGCTGCTATACATAGGAAAATATGCATATTATATCGACTTGTGCCTAAATAGAGTATGTCTGTCATTTTATGGATCACAGAAAGGATACATATTTATATAAAACAAATACACACACGCGCGCGGGTGCACACACACACACACACACACATATTGATATGTAAATAGGTTAATGTGTAACAATTTGAAAAGGTATAATTTTTTCACGTATCAACCAATCCTGTGATTATTACAACGTTGTAACCATTTTAGTATTTAAAGTTGTATTGAGAAAATTGTGTTAATCAATTTTTTAATTCTTTTTAGGATCATTTTAAAAGGATGAAAAAGGGCTGAGACCTAGTCCACATAATTTAAAAATTGAAAATTAATAGTATATTTTTATTGGTTTTATTTCATTTTATTAAAGTAGTTTATTTTACTTAAACATATAAGAATCCTTTTGATCTCTTAATTTAAAGTAAAAATTGATACTAATTTTTTTAATTAGTGCGGTTACAGTAATATTTTATTGAAATTTCTTTATTTCCAATAATTAATGTGCTCCTTCGTAAACAATACTGTATTATTAAGTCACTGGAAATAAGAAAACAAATTCAAGAATATATGTGTAATTTTAAAAAGACAAAATAAAAAAGCAGCAAACCGTATTTTCAGATTATTTAAAATTTGATCTTTTTTTTTAATTTCCAGATGAACCAGAGCTTGACAGTTCCAGTGCCACTGAGAGTTCTAAAATCAACACCAAACTTGCAGTGGAGTGATTTTACAATCAACGATGACTCTACCAACGTTGTGGTGGGGGGAAGAGTGTTCCTCAACGCACAATGGAATCTGCTGCCTGTTACTCTGTGCCTGACCGTCGGCCAATCACGGCTGCCTAATTCTCTATCACCTATCACTCAGTTCTTCGATCTTGTGGCGAGCAAATATGTTAACCACGAGAAGACAGAATTGGTCCAAGGTTAGAGAAATATATAGCTGAACAAATATATAGTTTGAATGTTTAAAGATACTGTAGTGAAACTATACGAACTGTTGCAAGTGTTCAGCAATGTTTTTTAATAAAATAAGTAATCAAAAACACAGTTTCTGTAGAAATTAATTAGGGTTGTATATGAATAAACTTATTCATTCTTACAGAAGACTTTGTGTATGAGTATTGAGATATAATCTGGAAGTGATAATGAACTTTAGTGGTACAGAATTAGTTAATAATTTGTAAGAAATTATAACAAAGTTCCCAGTTTAGTGGAATGGTTAGTTAGAAATGTAAGGACACAATAAATAAAGAGACGTATACGCTTCTACCTCGTCTAAAGGGTCAACAATCAATCCTTGCAGAAAAACAGATTTTACATTTTCATTTAAAATTCTTTAATAGCTGAAATATATTTTGTAAATTTCACTTAAAACTATTCATATAAAATCTAAGTTACTAACATTGCTTTACAGAGAAAATTCTAGAGGTGATTGAAAACTTCAAATATTTCAGAATTTTGAATTAAAACTTTTGGCTTAGTCAGGGTTGATTGTATATTGTAATCCATTATTTATTGTTACCGAAAACCTGCATATCCTGTTCTAAATGATGATGTAAGCAATTACAAATATAGGAACAATAGTTCGGTTATTGAATAAAGAAACAAATTTGTAACTAAACAAATAAAAAAAAAATAGTGACTTACAGAAATTTGTAAGTCTGGGGAGATACAGAATATTAGTTTGTTGACAGCTTATGTCTTAGTGTAATCTTAATTTTATATGTTGGCACCTTGTCTACCTTAGGTCGTTACTCTAATTTTAAACTATCTTACAGTGTCCGTGGCTGTTCTCGTTCACCAACAAGTCTTCACGCTCCAGTCGTTTGGATCGGTGTTGAAAGGAATGGCAGACTCTGCGAGGGAGACTGCTTTAGTCTTGGTTCAGTTGATTAACGGACTAAAGAACCTGCAAGCACGAGGGATTGAAGATTCCAACCTGGCACAGTTTATCCTGTGCAGGGAGGAGCGAGAATTCAGCCCTCGGGTGTGTCTCCTACCTCAAGAGAGTGATACAAAAGTAAATAAATATTTTATAGATTAATTATGATTGTATCAAATAGGACATAGTTCACAACTTACCAAATAATGGGTTTTTGTACTAATATATTAATATACTAATTCACTGCTTGTATGAAACAGTAGAGACTTGTTAATATAGTCTTGAAGGAGCTAAAAGGTGAAATAGATTTTTGTTTATGAGGAGGGGAAGCGTGAACTACTTAACAGTTTATGACCTTAGTAAAGATTGTCATTTGACAGCCATGCTTGTTTCTGCTGTGGATTAAAGTTAACATGAATAATGGTTTAAATTTATAGAATAAATATTAATATAGTTATGTAATATTAACTAGCAAAAATAAACAAAAATAGTTTAATAAAAAATCAGTTCTAAACAGAAAAAAACTGCATAGCAAATAACGAAATAATGTTGAACATAGATATATTGTATTATTCATCTTCTTCGTGCTAAATTTGCAACCAAATGTATTAAAACGAATTAAAGATATATATATTTACTTGTAATCTTTAGTATAAATTAAGTGCCAATACAGGTTCTAACACTCATGAAAGATATAAACTGCATGAGCAGGAACCTCATTTTGAGAGGGTTCTTTAAACAATAAACAACATGAAATTGTCTCTATTAAAAATAATAATAATAATAAACAGTAAAGCGAATAGATTGCTTGGCGTTTGCTGATGATATGGCGCTAATCACAGACACGATAGAACATGCACAAGAACAAATAATGGAACTCCAGAGACAAGCGGCTAAAGTTGGATTGCGTTTGAGAAGACCCAATACATGATAAACATCAAGAGCGCCCCTAGCCATCTCAAGATAAACACGAATACAATAGCCAAAACCGACAGTTTTAAATATCTGGGAGAGTGGATAACACAAAACAATAGCGATAAAATAGCACTAGAAAACAGATTACTCAAACTGGAAAAAGCGTACTTTTTCACAAAAAACATATACAACAAAAAATCCTATCTTGGAACACTAAACTAAGGCACTACCAAACGGTAGTTAAGCCAGCAGTCCTCTACGCGGTGGAAACACTTAAACTGCATACAGCTCAGGACGTAGAGAAAATAGTAAAGATGGAGAGAAGGATTTTACGGAAAATATTGGGTCCAAAGAGTAACACAGGGTTGGAATATAAACAGAGGTCAAATGGAGAGCTTTATTCCAAAATAGATAAAATAACAGACGTATTCAGGAAAAGAAGACTTCAATTCTACGGACTCATATACAGAATGGAGAACACCCGACTAACTAAACTGATCTTCACAATATTAAACAAGCACAGGAACAAGATAACCTGGTTCACAGAGGTAGACAAGGACCAGCAAACAACGCAATAGACTCAGAAATTATAGGAGACAGAGCAATATTCAGAAGTACAATACGGCAACTTGAGTTGCGGGAGAATAAAAGACCCACGTGCAGGATAGGAAGAGAGTGGACGCAAGAGGACAGAGAAATCCACTCAAGGAAAGTGAAGTTTTTTTTTTTGGTGTTTAACGTCCGACTATTATGTACACTTGGGCTAATTGATTTAGCGTGCCCTCTAAATGGGCTATTCGAAAAAAAAAACAGTAAAGCCTGGCTGCAATCTGCTGTCGAAGTCTTACATGCGACTTTATTGCCATTAAACTACTGTTTTGTTTTGCTTGGTGTACAAACATAGTTGATATCATAATAAGGTAGCGGTATCAACTGTTAAAAAAGATTCCTTTACTATTTTGAAATATTCTTAAGTTATAAACACTGTAAATTACATACAATAGGCCTATGTTAGGAAAAAATTAATTTTCTTATTTAAATTTTTAAAAAATTCTTTAAATAAGCGAGAATTTTAGATTAACATATTCCACACGATTGCATCCCTAGTATACCTGCTTCTAGCATTTTACCTGAGTTAATTGTTTTACATTCCTGAAGTTAGTGATAATAAAGTGTTTAATGTTATATTTAAATTTGTCTTTAATGAAACTGCCTTATTTTATTGCCAGTCTGTAGAGAGACTTTCACTCTGCCAGTGTGCAGTGTCCGCTATCGATGCTTTACCTGCAACAGAACCTCTGACTGCGTTGCTTCGTAAAATCTTGGTACAAGAAAGAGCAACATCTCTCTCGCAAGCAAAGGCGGCTCTGGAACTCTGGCTGTGGGGTCCAACGCAAGTCCCTGTCTCTTCTGATATTCAGGTGAGTCAATTCATACAGGGAATACACAGACTAACATTATATGTTGTATGTATACAAATGATTTAAAATTGTTGATTCCATGATAAATTAGGTTTGAGTAAAATTACTCACCGATTGTGTTGCGATGTGATGGAAGAATTTCCAACAATAAACTTTTTGTTAATAGATTTTTTTGAAAATCTGATTTCACAATCATAATTAGTATTAAAATCTGCATAAATCTGCTACTGAAATGTTTAAACACTGAATATAAGGAGGTAACCTGTGACTGCTGTTATGCTTACATATCCAGTCGTATTTAAACAATGCAGTTTAAAAGTTCAGTCAGCTTTTATAAGATATTGTCTAATATTGAACATTTTATTTTACAACTTCAATTTTTAACACTAAATTTTGTTCAATTTTACTATGTAGTCTAAATTGCAGTTATGTTATCTTCTATGTATCTATCAGATATTTGACTCTGTAATTAGATCATCTGACAGCAACTGTTATGCATTGTATCTTTAATTATTGAAGCAAAGGTTTTAATTATCAGCTTGGGTGAGAGGAGTGAATAGAGAAAAAGTCTGCTGAACGGAAGAATGTAACGGAAATATGGAATGAATGAGCAAACAAATTTTGTCTGCTTCCTATTAACAATATACACATATTATATGAAAAAGTTGTGTTGCTTTGGTTTCGGTATTTTTCTTTAGTCCAAGAACACATACAAGTTGTAACCACGTGTGTATTTATAATACATTCGAAATTAATATAAATGTTCATAATAATTGTTATTAATATTGCTAGCCAATATAACCTGAACTTTATTACAGCCTATCAGCTTTTCAATGAAATCAGCTGATCGTTATAAATTAATTTAAAGCAACTGATCTTTTCCTATAACTACATTAAATAATATCTAAGTTAGGTTTGCATATTAATTTATTTAAACAAAGCAAGATATTTGTAAACATATCTTCAGACTAATTATATATTCAGCAAAAATGTCATTAACAAAGCTTCGCTTCTATTGGTGATTTGCTGAGTTCCACAGGTATACTTTTCTTTAAAGAGAGCTTTCATTAAGGCAATGTTCTAGGCTTTTCAAAACTAGATCAAGGTTTTTATTAAAATGTAAACTTATAAATAATTTTTTTCAAGTTTAAAGGTCTACAAACAAAAGTGTAATATGTTTAACAATATGAAAATAATTTATTTTATAAATTATATTTTATTTTATAATAATATATTTATTGTGTTACTGTAATGGTTAATAGAAAAAAAATATTATTGTTGACATATGAAAAACCTTACAAATTAACGTTTCTGTATTTCTAAAATTTTTTAATTTGAGTCTTGCCAACCAAGGTTTCACTTGTTAGAGCATTGTCAAGGCTATTAAGTGTTAACAGACTATCAGTCTAAGTGACCTGACAATGCTCTAATGAGTAAAACCTTGGTTGGTAAGATTCAAATAAAAAAGTTGTGGGAATACAGAAATGTTAATTTGTAAGGTTTTTGTACCTTACAGGTACTAAAATGTAATTACTGTCTCTCTCTCTCTCTTTCTTATATATATATATATATATATATATATATATATATATATATATATATATAGTTATGTTATGGTTTCGAGGATGTCGCTTTTTTAAAAAAACAACTTTTTTTTTAATTACAATAAGACTTTAATATTCACTTAAAACTTATTATAATTATTTAAGTTCGTCTCATATGCATTGAGATGCGAACTGAGTGAAACCTCGATTAACACTGAGCTCCTGCTCTTTCTTCTCTAGGTACATGAAAATGCTTACTGTGCTAAAAGCTAAACTGTCAGCATTAAATATAGCTAAGTCTAACACTAAATCTAGCAAAGTTTACAATAATTGTCTATATAACTCCTCCATCCCTAAACAAAACTTCCGGGGGTGGTTGAATAGCAACTTCCCTCGAAGTTCTTCCAATTAGCTTCTTAGACGCCAAGTATAGTAGTCCTCCAATAAGGCGATTGTCCAAACACTGATGTGCTGTGTGATGGGTGAATTCCGATCAATTCTGGAGACAGTATCTAGGTTGATCCTGTCGTGTTCTAGCTTCTTTATTATTGTAAAGAACAGTATTATTGTTGAGCTTTATTTAAGGATTGATAACTCAAAGTCAAATTGTAAATGCGATATTACAGAATGAGCAAAAGTATTTGGAATTAACTCTATTGTTACAATTGATACTTAACTGTTACTTAATTGTTGTTTTTAAACTGGAAATCGTTTGTAAGCATACTGAGTGCTTCTTCAAGTGAGGTGGGGTTTTTGGTTCTCATGAGGGACCCTAGCGGTTCCTGAAGTCCCCTTAACAGTACACGTAATGCTAATTTTTGTGCATACTTGCATAGAACATCCCTAGCGGATGGTTCTCTGTTTACAAAATAATGCTATCTGTAACTTTAATAGCTTTTGAATCTTTTCATAAAATTTGAAAGGTGATTCCCCGTTTTCTTGCTTTAATTCTGCCATTTCAAGATTCAAAGTAAAACAATCCTTCTTATCAAAATAACTAGTCAGCAAAATTATTTTTACATCTGCCCAAGCATAAGTAATAGAATTAACTACCATTTCAAGAGCTTGCCCCTTTAATTTTGATAATATGGACGATAACAAATATTAATTTTGGAAATCTTCTAAGTTATCAGCTACAATGAATTTATTGATCATTTTATCACATATTGTGATGAATCTATTAAGCATGGTTGGTTCTCCGCTAAACTCTGGAATCATGTCCAGGTATTCTTTCTTCAGTGTTGGGATAGACATTGTAATATTTAGTTATTACTACACACAAAAATAAATCAAAATTAAAATTAAAAATCAAATTATAAAATATAATACTTATAAAATAATGCTACAAATTATTTATGATAACCTATGTTTGGTTTATCTTTAAAAATATTCAATTGATTCAATTAACAAATTGATCTTTGATATTTAATTATTTTGTTTGTTAATTATTTAATAAAATTGATGTAACATACATTCGTAGGTATATAGTATACAAAACTATTTTGTGGGATCTACTTACAATAAGATCCAAAATACTTTGCTCATTTTACGCGCACTTGCCACGAAAAATTCGCACAAACACTTCACTTCACTTCGGATGTAGATGTTCACTCTACGGTTGCAAATATTCACTTTGCCGGTTGGTTGTGTTCAATTTAATAATATACACTTATTAAATTGAACGGTTGGTCTTTTGTTCGACACTTCGGTTAACAGTTGAAACTGAAGAAAAATTATATGCACTAATTTTCCCGAAGTGTCCTACCGACTGCGCCAGTTATGGTATGGTTTCGAGGATGTCGCTTTTAAAAAAAAACAACTTTTTTTAATAATTAAAATAAGACTTTAATATACACTTAAAAACTTATAATAATTATTTAAGTTCGTCTCATATGCATTGAGATGCGAACTGAGTGAAACCTCGATTAACACTGAGCTCCTGCTCTTTCTTCTCTAGGTACATGAAAATGCTTACTGTGCTAAAAGCTAAACTGTCAGCATTAAATATAGCTAAGTCTAACACTAAATCTAGCAAAGTTTACAATAATTGTCTATATAACTTACACACATATATATATATATATATATATATATATATATATATATATATATATATATAAAATAGTAATAAACATAAAAGTCTTTATTCTTCATTTAATAATTTATCAAATTTATTCATTATGTAATTTTTATTTTTAACTATGTGTTTAGGAGAGTCTGCAACGATGGCTGGACTTGGAGCGAGCGACAATACTTCAGTCTTTAGTAATAAATCGACCTCCTCGAATAAATACATCAGACTACTGTCACCTTTCTTTCTTAGTGAGAACTAATGCAAAAATAATGGCTGATGCAATGGTATTACTGGACAAGTCTGACCCTTTGTCTTGTTGACTTCAGGTCCACAGGTGAATTACTTGGCATTACATCTCAAACCAATATGGGGGATTGAAGATATTAATGGCTTAATTTGTGAACCATATAACTTTGATATTCGACCAAAATCTTCTTGACTGTTGTATTAAGAAGATTTTTCTTTATTTTCTTTTTAAGTGGAATCTTTCTGTTCGATTCTTAAAATTGGTTATGTAATTTTTTATTAAATTTATATTCTTTTCTGAGGTAATATAGATTTTTACAACAAAATTTTCAATAACTAAAATGTGTACAAATTATATATAGGGAGTAAAACAGCTAGGCCTAAAAATATATTATACGGTTCCAGAAAACTACATTTTATGGATTCAGGAACCTCAAGTTCATAAACGTCTATTAAATGTCATTTTTAAAAATTTTAATTATACCTCAAATACCCCATTATAATGAAAAAGTTAAAAAACAATTATTTTTTCTTTGAAAATAAATTCCATGCAATCTTTCCCAAAGTAACTATTATTACAAGTTATAGTTATTTATATCCCTTGGTAGGTCTACACTGATTTAAAGTATTTTTAATATTTTCTTTAAATTAATACATAATTTTTATTTATTTCTTGTTGATGAAATTAGTAAATAGCCTATAGAGCTCTATATATTTAATATCCTTTTCTAAAATCAGGCCAACTCTATTTTAAAACTTATATACAATTTTACAGGCTTATAATTAATTACAAATGTAATGCATACTAGAATTAATTGCATAATATTTTGTGTTTCTGAAAGATGTTTACAAAACTTGTACTATTATTTCTACTACTCTGTGGCTGATTAACTTTTTAGCAAAATATTAAATTAGTTTTCCTCCTCATTATTTCCTATTAAAATTAATCCCTAATAAAAATACAGTGCTTTAAAAATACACTAACATTTAGGACATGTTAAAGATGAACAGAAAAATATTTTCAATCAGATTATTTTTATTGCTGTATCCTAACAAAATAAAAATATAGTATTAAAAATAAAATAGTATGATAAAAATACAAATTTAAAATTAGGTTTTTCTTCAAAACATATTTTATATTGCAATGTGTAGTTAGGCTAATGAAATTTTAAGCAAGTGGCTTTAAACTGTTATTATTATAAATCAGGCATAATGAAAACATTTTAAATATTAGAAAAAAAATAGAAATAGAAATATTTTTTAAACAAAAGTTTTGCAAACTTGTAAATTGGATTTCATGAGTTTAAGTACATTAGTAGATAAATTGAACATGTAACTAGTATGTTACAAGAATAATTTTACTCATTTAGTTTTCAGAGTTCCTATCTAATAATATTGAATGTTGTGTTGTATGAACTAGTATTAATGTTACTAGGCACTTGTTAATATAACAAGCTGGTTTTGCAATGTTTATAAACTTGTTACCGAGTTTTTTTTTTACCTAACAAAAAAGACAGTAATTAATATGTTTTCCAAATTTTCCCAATTCTATTAATACGTGGCCTTGTACTTCTAAAGAAAATATTAATATAAAATTATAAACCTTAGTTATTGTCACTTTATGGTTTGCCTGCAACTTTGATCTTTTGTTGCAGGTATCCCAACTGTATTAGAAGAGACTGACAACATTGTATATAGGATTTTGTACATTGGTCTAAACATGAAGAAATATGTAAATACAGTAGTCTACTTATCTTGCCTTAGTCTTTGCTCAATATTTGTTACTTTGACGTAGGTACTTTATCAAGGTGGTGGTTTATTTGTGTTGTCTTCAACTTCTATTTTAATTAGTATAGTATCATAAAGTAACTTAATTAATTATAATTACTGTAACTTGCATATAATTTATTATGCTGGAAGAATTTTTTTACTTTAGAAAATTCTTTGAATGTTTTAAGTAGCATAGTTTTATTACATGAAGTACAAAACACAAACCCTTCTCTGGATAGTAAATATGAACCAGAATTATATGACATAATTATTATTATTATGTAGTGTGAAGATGATCAAAAGAGATTGGATTTTATAATTTGGTACTGTTTTGATTATATTTTTAATAATTCCTTTTATAGGAAGCCAATATAGGGTAATTATCACAAAAATTTTGACAACAAATAATACTAGCTTGTGATTCTTTTGTTGGATTGCGTTTGTAAATTATGTAAACCCTGCAACATTAAGATTTAACTTAACTTCTTTCAGAACCATTGCATGACAGATTCATTATTTTTTCAAACAGTAGATCCTTTTTTTCATCAGATAAACTGGCTCGAGGTAAAATAAATGTTCACATGGCTGTTCAGAAAAGAGGCATCAGTCCGAGTGGCATCTTCATTTACCAAAACTGTTTTACCACTTATATTTTAATCTGTAAATTGTATTTTATGATAATGAATAACGGAAATCTAATTCAGTATTGCAGTTAGTAAGTTTAATGAAAATCCAACAGGTAATAGAAATATCAACGATAGATATGAAATATGACTAGTGATAAAGGGATGTTATACTATTACACACAACTGTACTTTAATGTTTTGCTTTGCTTAAACAGACCAAGTCTTTTTACACTATATTTGTTTTTATGAGTTTAAAAAATTTTATTGTTTTTTTTTTATTTTAATGGTAAGAAATATTGTCTTTCTATTTATTACATTATAAAGTCAAATCATAGATTTATTTATTTATTATTGAAAGAATGAATAAACTTAAATATAATTGTAAAAATTTTTCAATTAGACATTAGTATTTTGAGGTTTAGATTTTGTGTGAATAAAATATATGTTTATTTTAATTCTAAGCCATTACAGTTCATGTCTACAAGTCTATTATATGCAACAGTATGACCAGGGCCGGTTTAAAGACTACCTTACCTGACAAATATGTCATAGATTTTAAACTTGTAAAAGGCAGAGTTTTTTTCTCTTTGATGTTTTCTTTTAAATGCACTGAAATAATTTGTGACAATTCACTGCAGTATGTCGTATTCCTTGATTTTTTCAAAAGTAATTTTTTTTTGTCTTGTGTTCCTAATCTTTGAAATAGTTTCTGACAAAATATCATAAGTATAATTATAAATATGTGCATGAAAAAACATAATAGAATTGCTATTTCTATTCAGTTCTAACCTTATATTTTCTATGTGAAAGCATGCAAATCATCGACAAAAATTGTTGGTATAGACCATAAAGATGTATAATTTCTTTGTATTAATATGATTGTTAATTAGTTTGTATTGTTAACTTAGTTTTTAATTTTTCTGTTTATAAATAGATCTGAATTTAAGTGCTCAATAATAAACATGAAATCAATAGGCTAATCGTGCTAAAGTTTCATTATTAACCATGAAGGTAATTCTAATGAAAGTTTATATAACTGATGTTTTTTTTATTGCTAAATGTGAATATTGTAACCAGTTAATTAATGTTAGGTACTAGGCTTGAGTCTATAATACATAAGAGATCTCACTGCATAGGAAATTGTGTGACTGAAAATGGAGAACGCTATCTATCAGAAGGGAAATGAACCATGTACTTTAAGGTTAGCTTTTGTTGAGACTATAATACAGAGAGATCTCACTGCATAGGTCATTGTGTGACTGAAAATGGAGAACGCTATCTATCAGAAGGGAAATGAACCATGTACTTTAAGGTTAGCTTTTGTTGAGTCTATAATACAGAGAGATCTCACTGCATAGGACATTGTGTGACTGAAAATGGAGAACACTATCTATCAGAAGGGAAATGAACCATGTACTTTAAGGTTAGCTTTTGTTGAGTCTATAATACAGAGAGATCTCACTGCATAGGACATTGTGTGACTGAAAATGGAGAACGCTATCTATCAGAAGGGAAATGAATCATGTACTTTAAGGTTAGCTTTTGTTGAGTCTATAATACAGAGAGATCTCACTGCATAGGACATTGTGTGACTGAAAATGGAGAATGCTATCTATCAGAAGGGTAATGAACCATGTACTGTTAGGTTAGCTTTTGAGACTACAGCTAGGTTATTTGTTAATGTATGTATCACTAATGGTATTTATTTAAACATCTTATGAATGTAAAAAAATGCATCACCACAGCACTTTATAGACTCAAGGATGGGCAGGTTGTAGAAAAATGAGTTCAGAGTGCTATGATGTCAGGTTTTGGTACTATGTTCAGTTTACCTTTCATTCTGGCATCCTGATTTTAAAATTGGAAGGGAGGTCTATGTACTATGGACTGAAGGGTCCTCGTTTAGTAGCATTCAGTTGGAAAATAGTCAAATTCCTAGGCTGCACTCAAACCCACCATCAAAGTAGTGGTTGAGAATAAGGAGTCCATCTGTACAGAGATCAGAACGTATAGGTAAGGCTAGTTTAAAACTGGAAGTCATTTGGTATCCAGAGCCTGCACACTTAAAGTCAAATTCCCCTACAACTTGGCTTAGGATAGATATGCACCTTAAGCTCCTCATAACAGGTCAGCCCAATTATTGCGTTGCCACTATGCATAGTGTAAAGGTATGAAAGTCCACTCTTGAATCTGCACACCAACTCTCCCTATAAATGAATGTGTGGTATAGGGAATTCAATGTAAAACTCTTCACAAAGCTTCTCCATTTGCATTATTTAATATAATTTTCTTTGTAGAATGTCAATGGAATCATAACGTTTGGGATGACACAAAAATGATGAATAATTTCTTCAGTAAATGTTAAAAATATCAGTGGTTTAATTTACAAAGTGTTTATATATAGTTAATCCAAGATATATACATGTTCTTTAAGTAATTATAAGTTAACACTGAGTGGAAGTTTTAGTTGCAAACTTTTATAAATTTTGACAAGGTAATAATTTTTGGGATGTATCTTTAAACTGTGCCTTAATATTTATAGTATTTACAGATAATAAAGCTACAGTAAGATTAAAGTTGTATATTTTGTTAAGTTAGTGTATATTATAGTTGTAAGGAGAAAAAATGGCAAAAGGAACTGAATACCTTGCATTTAATGTTTTAATATTCAGAAATACTGAGTTTTGTATTTTTTATATTAAAATTAATTTGTTATACTACTGTATTAAATAATTAAACTAATTAACTTAAAATTATTTGAGTACCATATGTCAAGCCTTAGGATAAACACTTATCCTAGATTTATTTTGGGAGACCATGAAGTATATGACACTCATATTTACACAGTAGAGCTGTGATTATCCATGGAGGGTCAACTGAAGAATAAATATGAAAGGTCTGAAGGAATGTCTACAACCACTAAAGTAAATGTTGAATAAAATATATAAATGTTTGAATTATATTTATATTGCTGTTATAGTTACAGCCCCATAGCTGAATATCATACATTTAGACAGGTTTCGGTATTTGCTGACAAGAACTTTAACAAGGAATAATAATATAAACATTATGCATATCTAATTTTTGAATGTCTCTTGAGGAGCCATGTTATTTGTTTATATTTAAGGTTTAGTTCCTCTTTAAGGTGTGCTCTTTCAATTGACTATGACATCTAGGAACATACCTGGAAGTAGTTACGTTAGGAACTGTATGTGAGTTGATCTTGATTAGTATTGGTTTAATCTGGTTTGTAAAATTTATGAGGATTTAGACATGTTAGGACCAATTAGAAAGTTGGTCTCCATTTCTTGACCAATTTACTAATTTTATCAATGGAATCCTGTAATTTATTGGCCGTTTCTTCTAATGTCTCCTATGGCCATAACAGTTGTATGGCAAAGGTGGCTATAGTAGGCTAGTATAACAAAGGCACAAAGACACTACTCTGGAGCATTCCTGCTGATGGATTTTAGATCAGAATATTCTCTATTATGTTTGACTCTAAATGTTCTATTAGACAACTATGTTTAACAATGGTAACAAACACTAAGTTAATCTGGGTTTTATTGTAATTATTTTAGTTAATATGTACAACAAAAATTACTTTCAACAATAACAATTAATTATTCAATACTAAAGGTTAACAGAATACACAAAATGATGCTTTAATTTTTATTTTGTAAACTGTTTTAAATAATTATAATTTAAATTTATCCTTGAGTTAGCCAATATAAATTAATAACTGCGACCAAACAATGTGTAAAACTTAGCAGCTGCATTGCAAGCTGGATGGACGCACTTATCTCCAGGTTTAACACCACCATTTGGTTGTTCAAATGGTATACATAAACTCTTAGCTCCCATCGCGGGGGATCCTGGTTCTGATTCCTCTCTGTAAATATATAACATTGTTCAGATTTACCTATAGTTTTAATTACACGACATCCACTTATGCATGGTGTATTCATGTGATAATTCATTCATCACTTGTACATAAAGAGATTGGCCAAAACTAATGGTTATAAAGTTTTTTAGGTAACATTTATAAAAACCAAAAACAATGCTAATAAAAGAAAAATATATTATATTCTCTGCAATTACCTGGATGAGAATTATTATGAAATAAATAAAATCTATAGAGAGCAGGACTTCTAGACATAGCAAATTTGATCAAAATGTATTCAGTTCTATACATGCATGCACACTTTATGCGCAACACTGTTTAAAGAGTCACGAGATTTTAAGAGTGATGTACTGAATTCATTAATAGTGTCATACATAATTACTTGCTGCATATACAAAACTTCTAAACTAATCTGTCACACTAAAGATAAATTAGCTACCTAAAAAAGCTGAATAATATATTTTTTTAAATGTAATTTGTGTTGTGTAGCACTAATTAATGATTTACCTTGCACTTTCTTGCTTGATTTTGTCCTCACAAGGAATTTCTCCGCAAAAAGGAGCCATGATTATGTTCTTATTATCCAGTTGGCTGCAGAAATCTGACCATTCTTTAGTGACGACAGTGTGACTTTTCAAGTCTTGTGTAGCTCTGGAACAATGAAATTCATTTTAGATCTTGTGGCATGATATGAATGTACAAACTTAATAGAAAAACATTGAATATACAGTATAATTATAATTACAATAACAGCTTTACTTTATTACTGTGGACTAATCAGGAGAGGGCGTGTTTAACTTACTTGTTTAGCAGATTCTCATGGATAGCTTCGAGCAATTTGTTAAGCTGTGTCACGGCTTCTGCCTTGGGGATCGTTAGCTTCTCTCCTGTGTCTCGCCTCACTGCTACAAACTGCTTTTGTTTCAGGTCCTTTGGTCCCATCTCAACTCTCACAGGCACTCCCTACAAATATTTCATTTTATAAAAGACAGTATAATCTCAATTATCTTCACCCATGGGCCTTAAGGATAAGTCAAACGCATGAGAAGTCGATTTATCAGAAAGACAATAATAAACTTGAGCAAACTATACAGTGCAGCACTGAAGAACAAACTTCATAAATACAATTCAGTATTGGGAAAATCAAAATTAGAAATATATGGTAATATTATAAGTATTTACTAATATGACAAAAAAATATCTAAAACATTCTTAAAGAAAAGTTTAATTTTATTATTTAATCTAAGAGAATACAGTTTAATATATATATATAAAACTGCCTCGATGGTCTAGTTGATAGCGTACCGGGCTTTCACCCTGAGGACCCAAGTTTGATTCCCGGCCAGGGCTTTGTGCACAATAGTCAAACGTTAATATATATATATATATATATATATATATATAAAGTACAGAAGCATTACACAAACTTTATCAAATTTAATTATTTCTCTACAATATTTGGTAAGGAAGCTTTTGACAAAATAAACAGAAAAATCAGTCTAATTTCTCAAAACCCATTTGTTTTCAATATAGAATCACAGATTTTTTTTAAATTTCAAATTTGGTAAAATTTTAAATTAAGTTGTGAGTCTTTATAATGACTAATAAAATTTGAGCTAAATCTCACGAATTAATTATAAGAACCTAGACCAATATACGTTTTTTTAAACTAAATCTAAAACATTTTTTTTAAAGTATAGTAATCTAAAAAATAGTTCTTTTGGGTACTAGGATAGACTTTGCTATCTTCAATACTTAAGATAGATAATTCAGAATGGAAGTTAGTTAACTGACTGGTTTCAATAAAATGTAGGTTCAGGAACTATAAACAAAAAACTGGAAATCAGTTGGGAGTCAGTGCAACTATTTTGAAATAAAAGAATTTAAGATTTAGGATTAAATAAAAATAAACCCCGACTGTCTGAATTTGTTTTTTGCATTTTATTCTTAAATTTCTTGAATTTCAATTTGGTTCACTGACTTCAGTTAAATATCATTATAAGTGATCAAAATATAATATTTTGAAAATCAGGCCAATTTCCCTTCCTAATTTTTTGGGTAGCTTCAGAAATATGGTACATTTACAGAACATTTATTACGGTATGAACTGGAAAACACACTGTATGTATATTTGTTTTACCTTACACTTCATTTTATATTGTCACTGTTTCTTCACGTTCATGGGAGTTTACGTTCCTGAGGTCCCTATGAATAACTCTATGCATAAAATTAAATAACAGTATGTATACTAGATGTAAAATAACATAAGTACTGTTTTCATTATTTACACTACTTACTTCTTTATTTGTTTTAGATGATACCTTATTTCATGAAGTTCTGTACCTTATTGTATTGAACTGTACTTAGATTTATATAACTGCATTTTAAACAGATTCAGTTTTTCTTGCTGTACTAAAAACTGGCTTACTTATTTACTATTCAGATAAGATAATCTGACCTAGAGGGATATTATAACAGCTGTCATCTGTCAACATACAACTGGAGGCAAAAAGTATTAAATTGACAGATTATTTAAACATTCCAATCAAACAAACTATAGTTCTCTACCATATTCTACTCATGAGTTGTAAAATATTTTTCCCCACAAAAATTACTCCTTTTTATAAATAGCCCTGAACTACTGGTTAGCAGAAACTGACAGTTAATCACTTCCACTGTGCCAAAGATTGTGCAACATTTAAGTACCATTTATGTGCACTTACTGTCTTGAAGATTTTCACACAAGTGATATAATTTTGTTGATGGAAAAGAAAAGATGTCACACAATGGATTAAAGCTACTTTATTTCATTACCTTGAGTTCCCAGTGGTTAAATTTCCAACCGGGAGAGTAGTTGTCCCTGTAGTCTCCTTGAACTTTGACTTTAGCAGTTTTTAGCGAATTTTCTAGTTCCTGGCAAGCATCCATCAAGGCTTTTTTCTCTTCTTCCTTGAGGCTGACTGTGATCCCGCAAGGCACAATCACTACCTGTTTTGCCAATAAAAGGTTAGTAGTTTATATTGGAACTTGTGTTTTTAATTATTCAGGCAGATAAACTGGATTCAACCCTAAATTGTTTTTAGTGAATTACAACTGGAAAATTGATACTGGAATAGCAATCGTGGTAAGATGCAGACTTGGGACCTTGAACTTGATATGCAAATTACTTTATTAGAGGATGTTAATTTTTTGCTTAACACCCATACTTTATGCCAGTTAGACTAATGAGGACAAGATGAGATCAGGGTTAATGGTAAGACAAAAGTTAATGGTTACTGCATCTCGAACCTACAACCTTGCAGTTCTGAGATACAACAGACTAACGGTGCTTTAGTCACATCGTGATCCTTGCTGATGCAAAGATTGTGTTAATGTGTTTTTTTCCAACTAGAACATTCATAATTTTAGTGTGATATGATTGAAACTTGGCACAAAAATCGATTTTCTTAACAGTTTGGGCAAGCAAAATCCATCCAATGGTTTAAAAAATGGCAACTATTCTAAATATTAAAAAATAGGTATTTTTTTATGTTAATGTTTTTTTGAAAATCTTGTCACCATCTTTTTTAATTAGTGTTAAAATCTGCATAAATTAGAATTTTTTACAGTTTCTATTGAAATTACAAAGAATGAACCTGACAGTCTTACCTTTCTTTTTGTATTTTAAAAGTTTAAAATGCTAACTTAAATTCTGATTATGATAGTTAAATTAGATGTTTAATAAAATGTAACGTAAAAAAAAATATTAAAAACTTGCTTTTATCATGCCACAATTATTATTATTTTGTACAAAATGTGCTCCCTAGCATATATGAAACCTAGCTAAAAATGTGACAGATTCCCCATTCTGACCCGAGAAGTCCAAGTGCTGGAAAAAAAAACTCGACTCTAAAAATTCGATCAACAGCTCCTAATAAATGTTGATCGAATTATTTCAATTATAAATAACATTTCTTAGAAAAAAAAAACAAAAAAATGTGATTCAGAAATAAAAATATACATTTTCTTATAAAGACAACAGTGAGTATAAAGATATACCTGGATGGAAGCAACTCTCGGAGGCAACACTAAGCCTTGGTTGTCAGCATGTATCATGATCATGACACCTGCAAACACACAGTCATTGTATCAATTAAAACTTACTGTAAAACAGACCATAAGCAGTTATTGTATAAAAAATAGTGCCCACAAGAAAAGTGAAGTTTTTATTCCAGAATAATGCAGGTAATATATGGTAACAGAATTTCTCTAACCTAAGATACACAAAATTATTGTTCAAAAATTGGCTTCTATCACAAATACTGTATCACTAAATATTTGAACACATTAACAAAGTATTACTAAACTTTATAATTTTGTTTATGATGTTATAGTTTTCTTGATCACTCTAGTGACGATAGTGCCAAGTGTCACTATATGTATAGTTCTGAATGTGGCTTACACAAGAGTTTTTACAAATTTAAGTTATACAAAATATATTTTTTTAATTTTCTTGATCGCAAAAGTAGGTCTAAAAACAGCAGTGTAGGTTAGAAAGTGCATGTATAACTTTAATGACCAAGCAATGCCGTCAAGTGCCTCCACCTACCCTACATTATTCACCTCTTCATTTCCAGGAATATTAAAACCTGTCATTATTCATCAATACTCAATAAAATTATACAACATTTTAGAAACACAAATTGTAATGTAAGGCAAAATAATCATAAAATATCTATGTTAACCTGAAATAAGTTATTTATAGTTGAAATTAATTTTTTTTTTAATTTACATGCTTCTATTTGACATGACGCAATGCAACAATACTTATAATTTTCAGCTTGCTTGTGTTAATTTTTTCATAATTAACCGCCCCAAATTTTTAAAAATTTGTAATACTTATTTTTTTATTCATCAATGGTTTTTTTTCTGTTTATGCCTCTAAAGATTTTGCGTTCTGTACACAAACCCAAAATTGCATGGGGAAAACAATGGTATTAGGCTTTTTTTGTTACATTTGTGTTAACTTTTTTTAATACAGACAGCTTAAAATCATACACTGGACTACAGTGTTGTATAATATTTGTGTTTCTGTGATTTAACTTAGGACTTACAATGTGTCTGTTAGCACTCTTGGTTTGATTTCAGTCGAACTTATCATAAAAATTGATTTTAGTAGTAAATGAAATTGGAAAAATTTGTTACTTCAATCATTTAAAAATGGCAGCCATTACAAATGTTTAAAAATTTATAACTTTCAGAATACACTCTTTGAAAATCCAACTTCACCATTGTAAACAGTGTTAAAATCTGCATGAATTACCATTTTCAAGTTCTATTTAAAATATAAAAATTTATCATATAATTAGGATTCACCTTTAAATTCTCAATCTCATTTAAACATTTTAAAAACAAATTAATGCAGTCTGTATGCTAATTACAATGGTTCTATCAGGTAAATAAATTATTATAATACTTTTTCAAAATTTGCTTCCACAATTATTTTTAATTAGATCAGCAATGTACTAATTAAGTTTAAATATATTAATTTAAAAAAATGGTTCATTATCATTGCCCTTGAATCTCGTTCTTTTCCCTGTGTTAACTTACCTATAGTCCTTGTGGTCAGACCCCATGAGTTTTGGTACACGTACTTCTTCTCCTGAGTTTCTGGGTCTTCATAAATAATTTCAAACATTTTGGAAAAGTTTTGCCCTAAGTGATGAGAAGTTGCCCCCTGACAACAAATATAAACATAATCACTGAAAAGTACACACACACACACACACATATATATATATATATATATATATATATATATATATATATATATATATATATATATATTGTACACACTTCTTAGATTTTTATAGTCATGAAACTAACATTACAGAACTATAATTTGTATTTTACAAAATAAACTTCAACAAAAAGGAAAGACTGAATTAGTTAATGCCTGAAATTTGTCTCTGCATTTATTAAAGTTTCCTTCAGGACTGTACATGAATACCATTTTTTTGTATTTATTTTAATTTCATATAATTTATCAAAAGCACAATATATTACAAAGGACATTCCATTATTGTGATCCAAATGGGCCAGAGCTAAACTGATAATAGTAACCCGGTACTGTAAAATTCATTACAATTACTTCGTAAAAATGTTATTATTAAAACCATATAAACAAATTCTAAGACACTTATTGTTCTAAACTAATTTTGGGTTGAAAAATAAATATATTATCTGCAATAACTGGATTGCAGGGAATTACTTGATTGATAATCCCCAGAATAACTGAAAAAGCACACAATTCAACTTCAAGTATGAAATAGACAACATTTCTACATTGCAATCTAAGCAGACAAAAAACAAGCTTGTCCGTCATGCTTACATTCCGCTTTAGAAAGATGAAATCCTCTTGATATATTGTAGTGCTTAATTTTTTTTTAATATTTAAAAAATAACTTTAATCTTTTTGTAAAAGTAATAAATAACAATATTGTAGTGTATCAATACAACGCACAACACTAAGAAACAAACGAAAGCAAAGCAAAGAACTGAAGAATGACTTCTGACTGATAGTGAAAACTGAACATTTCAAACAAGGGAATCTTTTAAAAATGCAATAACAATAAAGGGGGTTGGTGACATGCAGATAGGTAGTGGCCTTTTTTTGTAGGCAGCATGAGTTTTTCATACAGTCGACCTTGGTTATAATGCTAACTCGGTTATAGCACTATTTTCATAATGCCCCCAATATTCTATATTAAGTTCATGTGAGTTTTAGGCTCAGTTACAATGCTTTGTGAACTCGGATACAATGCTGTCACGCTGCTGTTATAGTCCAGCCACTTAGTAAACGGCCTGCACGAAAATTTTTCGCGCATGTAGAATTCCCCTGCAGCTCCCTCTAACAGTCCAGTGACACAGTCTGCCAATCTGAGTCTACAAACTGTTACTACTCAGCGATAGTGAAGGAAAAGAGAGGAGCTAATGTGACAGAGTGGGGATATGACCTCTCGCTCGCACATTTTTTCTCTCTGTCCGACTGGTGCTTTTAGCAGTTTTCTAAGCTGTTCACCTATAGTCACTCTTACTTGAAATATAATTTGTGTTCTATTTTTAGAATAAAGGTTGAGAATAGAAATGGACCCTTTCTTAGAATTTTGTATCAGGCTAAACAAACAATAGTGTCGGTCCTGTAAAAGTGTTCTCTCTCTCTCTCTCTCTCTCACACACACACACACACACACATACACTCTGTACGCCTTAGTGGAGGGAAAACTTCAATCTCACAAACCCTCACAACAGTGTTGCATGTATACATACCAGACTATACAGTACTTATTTTCTATTAGTTTTAACTAAAATATATTTCAAAATTATGTGATGTGTGTAATAAATTGTAATAAAATAGCCATTAAATATGTATACAGTACGCAGTATGCTTTTCTGTGTACAGTATTTCCACCGTATACAAACTCAGTTACAACGCTATCTCATTTACAGCCCTCATATTCATTTCGTCCCTTCAACTGCGTTATATCCAAGGTCGACTGTACTATATTTGTGCCTATAAGCTTAAGCTTTTTACTGTTTTATCAAAACATGCTCTCAAAATGTGAATTTTTATATCAGCTAGCTTATACTTATTGAAAAACGGCTTTTTTAATTTTTTGGTGTTTACTTTTACAATACGAAAGTGAATTTAATAAGAAAAGGTTTAATTTTAACTGTTTAAACTTTTTTACATCATATAATTATGGTAATGCGAAATTAAATAACTTGGCTTTCAGTATATGCATAGTCTTTTTTTTTAAAAACATGTTCTTGGTTCTTAAATTCATTGAAATTTCTTAATAATATAATTAAAAAAAAAAATATTACATACTTGGATCGCTCGGCCGCTTGCCGACACATATGCTTCTACAGTGGTTGTGTAATCACCTCCTGCAAATTTCTCCTTCTCAGTTTTACGCCCTTTGACAACTGGTATTGCCAACAGATCTATGTAAACCCTTGCGTACATGTCTGAAAAGTCAAATATATTATTATTTGTTACAAAAATAACACAAGACGTTTTTTGGTTCCACTAAGCTTAAAAATTCTTTAAGATATTTATTTAAACTTATTGATTTTTACATTATTTGCAAACTTCCATTGGAAAATGAGCTATTGGCATAGTCATTATGGTACGAACAGACCTGAAACCTTGAAACCAGCTCTGATCCCAAACATAAGATGACTTATGGGGGGGGGAATTATTACACACACACACACACACACACACGCGCGCGTATTTGTTAGCATGCTCATGTTTACAGTTTCAATCCAATTAAAATAAATTTTGGCAATCCTGCAAAATTCACTGAAATTTCAAAACTTGATATCTTTGAAAATTCATAACTTTTTTAAAAAAATTTAATTTTACATCGGCCAGGGTTCATTTCCATATTTTTAATATAATTTGAAAGAATAAAAGTGCTAATGTATGCAGATCTTAATGATAATTATGATGGCAAAATTAGTATTTCAAAAGGGGTAAGGTAAAAAAAAGTACTTTAATGGTGGCCAGAAAAAGCCATGTACTCAGCTACTGTACTGTATTGTAAAGTGTTTTGTTACAAAAAGAAACAAACAATGGGAGTGATTGTTTATTTTGAGAAAATTTTTGCTTCGTTTTAATAATATAGTAATATTGTTGATGATAAATTTTGACTTATTTAAAATTTATTCTCTAAATTTTATATATAATCAGCAGTTTTAATTGTTTGTTCATATTGCAGTTTATTTTAATTGTAAAATGTTTTTTTTTTTTGTTGTAATTAGTGGATTTTTTATTATTTCTCCTTTTTAACCTATCTGCTAAATTATGAACGGACCCTGAAACACCAAATCACGAGTCATATGAAATAATACACCTGAAATAACTGAGAGTCATATTAATAATAATTATTTATGGATCAATGTTAATTTTGATAACGGAAAAGATTGCAATACATTTTCAAATTTTAACGTAAAAAAAATCAGTTACTTCCAAATCAAAGTTACTTACCCAGCATGTCCAACACTTCCTCACAAGCTTCATCTTTAGATGCAAATGCAGTGTGACCTTCTTGCCATAAGAACTCTCGTGTCCTCAGGAAAGGCTGAGGGTGTTTGAACTCCCATCTCTAAACATTTTACAAGTGTTAGTTTATTATTTCATAAAGTGAACATATTTTAACATATTTTATTCATTATGATTTTTACAGCAGACAAATATTTACCACAACATTGTTCCACTGGTTCAGCTTAAGTGGCAGATCTCTGTAGGACTGGATCCACTTGGCGTAGGCAGGGTACATGACAGTCTCACTTGTTGGACGTATCGCTATGTGTTCTGCCAGCTCAGTTTCTCCTGATTTAGTAACCCATGCAACCTAAAGTACAACATAAAACACCTTTTATATATACATATTTAGTTTTTTTTTTTTTTTTGGTGTTTAACGTCCGACTATTGTGCACACTTGGGCTAATGCAGACGATAGGATGATTTATAGCGTATAAAAATGCCAAGCCCTGGCCGGGAATCGAACCCAGGTCCTCGGGATAAAAGCCTAGTACGCTATCAACTAGGCTACCGAGGCAGCATATTTAGTCCTAAAGGAATGTGCAGAGAGGGTCGGTCTACAGATCTTGTTTCAAAAAACCGAATTCTTCTGTTCAAAATTAAATAGTCAAGAACTATTTAATATACAAGAACTATTTAAATAGTCAAGAACACAAAATATGGTAAGATAAACAGAGTCAAGCACTTATCTGGGAGAAATTCTTTAACCCACAGGTGGCGTGAAGGCTGTGCAAAGGGTTCGGCTACCGAGAATGAAGAGGGCCCTTGGTATAACGCGTGATATCTAAAATAAAAAATGTATGTTGACGCATACAAAAATCAGACACTACAACACAGTCATAAAACCGGAGGCATTACACGCAAGCAAGACGCTAGCACTCCACACAAAAGGTACCATGGAGGACATTTTGAAGGAAGAACTCAAAATCTTGAGGATGATCCTTGGCCCAAGATTAACAGTAGACGGATACAGGTTGCACTCCCGGAAGACCACAGAGAAGATATTGAACTTGGCAGCAGATGAAATTGCTTCAATTCTATAGACACATCAGTAGACTCCCAACAACGAGACTTGCCAACAGAATCCTTAAGTATATACAAAGAGTCAAAATCAACAATGTCGTGGATCACACAAGTCAAAATAGACCTACATGACGCAAAAATAGACTCAACAGACATTGAAGACAGGAATTCATACAGGAGAAAGACGCTCGGGTGGAAAATCCCAGAGAATGAAATCCCAAAGGGAGCAGGGGTAAAATGGACAGAGGGGCGGAGGAGGATCCATGGGGACAGGATGAGGGAGGTGTGGAGGACTAGAAGGAACAAGGCATGAGTCAGAGTGCTTTGCGTGATCCAACAGGGTCTATGCGCAAATAATAATAATAATAATAATAATATATATATATATAAACATTTATTTCATTTTTATTTCCAAAGAAAACCTCTGTATGCAAATTTTGGACCCTGGATCCAATTTTGCAGAAGTTAAGATAATCTAGGGTTTTAATTGTTTTAATATTACAGTAAAAACTTTTTTAAGGTTAAGGAAAACAAATAACCATTAAGTGAACCTCAACGCACTACATCCTATTGGTGAATGTTAATGGTGATGGCATAACCAAGCAAGCATGGCTAACATGGGTCCTTATTAAGAACAATCTTTCAAAATGCAAAATATCAACAGCTAAAGATCTGGAGCCAATGGATAACAAAAATACCAACAAGGGATTGTCTTGGTGTCCTTTGTAGTCCGAGCAAGAAGGAGTCGGCAATTTCTTATTGCTGCCAAAGAAACATTCTGTTGAGATGCAACAAAGTCAATCCTGCAATCACAGTCCTCAAAAATATGGTTTTAGATGTTTCCGGAATAATGTCTATCAGGAGTCAGCTTAGGTAGTACGAACTCGCCAAATAACATTTAAAAAAACATTTGAGATGATAAATGGTATAAATAGTTCTGTTTTGCTTGCATTGTATAACATTGTATTTCTTTTTGTAACCTTTCATTATTATTATGTTTTAGGTTGTTTTAATACTTTACAATTTTTTTTTTTTTGGATAATTTTTGCCTGGTGCAATAAGAAACAATGATCTTTATCTAATCTTCATGTTCTTCCATTCTTGCCCTTGATCATCATGGCATGGCTCTTTTTTTGACTAAGTTTGTATACATATTAGAGATTTACGTAAACGTACCTTTTAACATGACCAAGAAATACTTTTTTCTTACCTCGGGGGCAAAGTCAGCCACATGAGTTTTTTCCTTCTCCAGCACAGTTTTAGACACAAAGATGGGGAAGTAACAGTTTTTCACTCCTCTGGCTTTTATCTCTGCGTCCATCCAGCTCTGAATGCTTTCCCAGATCGCAAAGGACCATGGCCTCAAGATATAACACCCGCTCACATCATAGTACTCTATCATTTCACCTTTCACCAGCACCTTCACAAAAATCAAAGGACCAACTTTATATACTGAAACTGATTAATTATTTTGACTTAAGGAATGCCTCATGAAATTTAGAAACATAATTAAGCAGTTCGTCTATACAGCAGTTTTATTAAAAGTTGATATTAACTTACTTAAAAATCCTAGGCATTGTTGCAAAAACGTATTGAAATCAGGAAGATACAACATATTATATTGCTTAAATTGCTATAAAATTTGAACCTAGCTTACCTGAGAATACCAATCAGGCAAGTTCTCTTCCTTTTTAGCTTCAATGCCAAGTCGAGTTTGTTTTTTCGGGCCCCCAGTTGTATCATCTCCTGCACCAACCTGAACAAGCCAAATATCCAGTTTTAAATAGTTCATTAACATTTAGCTGGTAAGATTATCATAATTTCTTATACCCACTTAGTTTTATTCTGTTGAGACTTTTTGTTACATAGTGTATAGCAGAAGTCCACAAGAGATGATTATAAAATAAAAACTTGAAGGAAGATCTGTGATTTTCCTTTTGCACAATAAATTAATTAGTAATGGCACACACACACACACACATACACACACACACACACACACTCTTTAAATATACTACAAGTACATTATGATTACTAACTTAATTACATATATATAATAACTATATCATTTGTCAAGTAAAACTTGATACTGAACCACTAATACATACAAGCTAACAATCAGGGCTTGCTGTATCAGATGTGCATGGTAGCGAACATCAGTGTTTTCAACACATATATAAGGACCAATGAGGAGACAAAAAAAAATTACACACTTTAGAAAAAAAATATTCGAAGTAAACTATTAATTACAGTTCACTACCTGAAACTCTCTTGCTTACATAATTTGTCTGCCCAAGAGTAAAAAAAAATTTCACATAGTAAATTTTGAATCATGATCTTTACAGTTTATTCAGCAAAAGTAATTTGATTTATATACAAAGATAATAAAAAAATTTTTATATACAAAGATAATAAAAATTTTTTTTTTGAAGTTACCATTAATTTAAGGAGATTATGTGTAATGTCCCAAAAAAATATGGACATTTTATCTCGATCCTAAGGGTGTCGAGTGAACTGCAGTGCAATTCAATCACAGTCAATTAAAAATTGTTTATTCTTGAGCACGATTTCATGTTTTTATACACATCCAATATGGCAGAGCTTGCTTCATCTGGAATAATACTTGGTTAATGTCATGGCTTTATATAATTCTGTACTCCTTAGCTTTAAATTACTATTCTTTGACTTGGCCAAACAATTGTTTTTTGTATCTAATTAAAAAAAATAAATAAAAAAGTTGTTCCCCAACAATATGAACTCCTCCATGCTGATATCACTGATTCTACCCAGTGATTTTTTTTTTTTTATTAATAAAGCCAAGACTTCCGCTGATCCTGGTTTTGCCAATCAGCTATGTAGCTTTTTGTGTACCCTCATCTACAGGTTCAACCTTCTCAAACCAACTTCAGGTCATTAGAGAACCATGAGATACTATGGATTATGTTGCTCTGTTCTATCATCTGTCTCCCACTCCAGAGAGTGCCTAGGGATTCAAATTGTTTCCTGTCCAAGGATGGACAGTCAAAAAGTATGTGTTGAGCTGTTTCCTCAGCTGTACTGCATTTCCTACACAAAATATTTGTCGTATGAAAACCTATTTGGTGTAAATGACTGCGGAATGTCCAGTGACCCATCACTCTCTGCAGATTCGTCCTGTTTAACCTAAGGGCCTCGCCTGTGTGGGACCTAGTTGGACCCACAAGCATACTCTTTGACTGTACAAAACCGTCCATTCTCTCCCAATACTTTGATGTTCCTTAGAAACCCTAGTGGAGAGACATGCCTGTGTCTATCCAGTGATGATTTCCCTAAAGATTAGACTCAAAGTTTAGTTTCTAATAATTTAAAATTGAAAGTTTACATGTAAGCTTACATCAACAACTTTCTCTTTGACAGGTTTCTCTTTCTTCTGCGCAACAGGTTTTGATTCCTTTTCTTTCTTTGGAGGATTTCTTCCTGCTACTGGGAAGTCTGTGCCTGTTACCTCCTTATACTTGTCCTTAAGAGCGAGCAATTCTGCTACAGCTTTGTTCACTTCTTCCTGTACACACACAAAACATCAATATGTACTAACGTAAATACATTAAAAAATATTAACACACACATACACATACACACACACACACACACACACACATATATATATATATATATATATATATATATATATATATATATATATATATATATATATAGGGTAGACCAAAAGTAGTAGGACTGATTTTCTGTAGCGCGAGCGGAGCTGTGAAGAGGGGTTTGGCTAGCTGGGCAAGATGAAGGGGACACTTAGCAACAGAGAAACATCAGCCAAAGTCATCTACGGGCTTTGGTTGAGTGTAGACATTGGTTATTGAGAGGCATGTTTTTTGTCGTCGTCGATGTACAAAATGAGTAAAAATCTTGAGCAACGACATTCGATGAAATTTTGTATCAAACTCGGAATAATCGGCAACGGAGACCCTAGAAATGGTTGTCGGCTTACGGGGATACTGCAATGAGCCACTCCGGTGTTTTTGAATGGCACAAACTGTTTAAAGAAAGTGGGGAGCTCGTTGAAGAAGACAATCGCACCATACAGCCGTCGACGGCATGAACCAACAACAATGTGGCCAGAGTGAGAGAACTGCTAGGTGCAAATGCTAACCTGCTTGCGAGACTGAATGAATCGCGTTCAACCAGCCATCTCCGACAACTGGATGCTGTATCATGACAATGTGACATGCTATGGCGCATTCGTGAGGCAACTGTTGGCCCGATTCAGCATTGCCACATTGCCGCACCTCGCCTACAGTCTCGATCGTGCTCCACCTGACTTTTTTTTATTCCCATGGATGAAAAGACAGCTGAAGGGACATCGGTTTAACTCGATTCAGGACGTTTTAATAGGATCAACGAGGGCTTTAAACAGCATCCCCAAAGGTGACTGCCAGAAGACATACGGTGAATGGCAGCAGCGTTATTCTAAGTGGGTAGCTGCCCAAGGATGCTATTTCGAATATTAAAGAATTGTAAATATATTTTCAATACAATTAAAAAAAAATCAGTCCTACTACTTTTGGTATTGACCCTGTATGTATGTGTATATATATGATATACTGTATATTTAAAATATTTCTATGATCTCCGTGAATAACACAACTTTTTGTTTTATGGTGCAGTATGCACTTTGAAATTTAGAACAAAAAGGACAATATTCAAGTCACAAGACATGATGGGAAAAAATGATACAGTAAAACCTGGTTTAACTGAGTTTGGGTTAACTAAAACGATATCAGAAATCAGAAAAAAAAATTGAACAGAGTAATTAGTTCACACATAGACCTTATGTTGTCAGTGCCGATGGGTAACTTGTTGGGTTACGACTGGCCAAGGACATCACAGGCGGAGTGGCTCATTCCTCGCACTGTTTTGTCAATATAAAAAAGTTCATTTATGTAGTAGAGAGAGAAATATAAACAGCCTTGTGGTGGTATGTGAATGAAGACTAATTCACAAAACGTCTACTGCATTTTTAGTACACAGATGACATTGCTATGAACTAAAATAAATACAGTAATATTAACATGCTATAAAATATAAATATGTACAGTACAGTATGTGCTATAATCACTTAAACAATTTCAACTGTAATCTGTAACTACAAAGTCTACTAAGGACAATTACACAATCAACACTGGACGATCCATGAGGTCTACATGTGAACTGTGTATGCGCTGAAATGTCTCCAGCTACTACTGATAAAACCAACACACATTTAGCACATTTGTTCTGATTCAGTTTCTCAACTTTATAAACAGAGTAGAGCACCACAATGTAACACAAAGGCATAAGAAAATTCACTGATTAATCAATGTACTCTATAAGGTGTCTAAATACTACAACCATAAATATTAGAAATATACTCAAAAAATGCCTACAGTATGTACAGTTAACATCTACTCTTGTTTTACAGTGTAATAAATCAATTAATACAACCGTTTTTACATGCAGTAACATTTTGTGTTATGGTAATTACATGAAATCTCAACAATAGGAATAACATTTTTTTCTGTAAAATTGTTACTCTATGTGTCTATATAACATTTTAGGTGATATTCAACCGAAAAAAAAAAATATATATTTTAGTGGTTACGTCCGTGTGTCACTGGTGGCAGATGACGCCTATTTGTACCCGATGACGCCTATTTGTACCCCATTGCTATAATAGATGTTGTGCGTCACTGGTGGCATAAAGTTTCAAATAAAAGACTCCATAAGTTGTATGATTTCTTCTTTGATGTCTTAGTGTTATAATTGTCAATAAATAGATGTTATTATTTTTAATGTTTTCATTTTAGTTTACCAATAAAGCTCACCAAGACAAAGAAAAAAAAATCGATAGGCCAAAATATAATATTACTTCATTATATTTTTAAAATGTAAATTAATTTTAAAAATTAAGTTTAAAAATTAAAATGATGCTTCTAACATTCCTATTGAATTTTAATTTGTTATACTTTTAAATTACCTATAAGGTGTACTAGGGTAAAGAAACAAAAAACAAAATATAATAGACCAAAATCTAATGCGACTCTAGCATTCTTTAAAATGGTCGTACAACACAATTATAGGCTTCAAACGTGGGCGTAATTATAAAGAACCTCATATGAAGTGAGAAAGGGAGTGCATCATTTGTGGCACATTCTGCCTACTTTGAAAACGAACATGTGTCATTGGTGACACACCTTCGCCTTATTGGCAGTTGCAGCGTGTGTCACTAGCGATGCACATTGTCATAAACGTACTGTACTCTAGAATTTCGTTATCTGAAACGTCTCCATCCTCTTTATTTCGGTTAAAAATGGTTCAATTGTTATGTGACATGGATACTTAGGCTACTGATCGAAATAGGCATACATAAGAACCATAAAATAAGAATAAAATAGGCATAAAAAAGAAAAAAAATTACAACAGTTGAAAGACAATCACACATTATTATGAAGTGCATACAAAGTTATAAGTATATATTTTGATTTTTTTCTAAATTAAATTTTCAGTTAATTCAAACTTTTTATCTGGCTTCTTTTGACTTTGAATTAAACAAGGCCAAATGGCCACAAATTAAAAAAAAGAGTAAGAAACATTACCTTAGGTGCAGAACTAGATTTCAGCTGGCGCACTATGTTGCCTTGCTCATTGACTTTAGCAGTTAACTCTTGTACGGAGTTGTCAGGCATGGTGGTATCCAATGGTATTTGTTCTATTGGTGCACTACAATTAGGACTCCAGGTTTGGCCGGTTAAAGCCTTATATTCGTCCTTTAATGCCAACAAGGATTTCACTTCTTGGTCTATTACACTTTTATTCGCTTTACTGCTCTTCAGTTCTCGCACTTTATCACCTTGTTTCACAATTTTATCATTCACTTCTGCTGCTGTCAATTTCGCTGTTACAGGCGTTGCACCAGGATTAGTTGAAGGTTTCCATTCTTCACCTGTTAATGCTTTATATTCACTTTTTAAATCCAATAACACTTTAACCTCAGCTGTTATCGTATTTTTATCCGCTTTACTTGATTTTAACTCTCGTACCTTATCACCTTGAATGCTTATTTTTTCTGAAATTAAATTCGAATCAGCTACAGCAGGTTTGTTTTCCTGAGGTTTCCATTCCTGGCCGGTTAGATTCTTAAAATCCTTTTTCAGATCAAGTAAAATTTTAACTTCAGCTGTTATAATATCTTTCGATGCTTTCCCCTCTTTCAATTTCCTTACTTTGTCGCCTTGTGCCGATATCTTTTCAGATATTTCGTTTGAATTCTGAGCCTGTGATTTAGATTCGGTGTTGTTGGACAGTTCTATCACTAAACCAGGTTTCCAATCTTGACCAGTCGTGGTTTTAAATTCAGCTTTCAGACTTAACAGTATCTTCACTTCTGCATCTACTGTCCCCTGCACATAAAAATGTTTAGCAAATTAATGATTATATTAAAAATAATATATTTAATATGTTTAGAAGGATACATTAACTCATAAATGAGCCTCGTAACATTTAACTGAAGTAATAATTAATTACAAATATTATGAAACATAAAAAACAGTATTTTACAGTTTTTATAAGCAAAGAATGAACAATTTATAAGTGAAAAATATTAACTAAGATTGGACTCAAAAATGAAACTTTTGTGTATAAAAGTATGTAGTTTTTTTTTTAATTCAGGCACTTAACTAACTATGAGTTCTAAATCTACCATACAGTATATAATATAAATTTAATAAAATACAAGGAAATCAAAAAGAGCTGGTATTAGCTCATTCTCTATATGGAGCCAAAAGTTATCAATTGGAACATTAGTCTTAGTTGATATCAAATGAATTTTTGCTGGATAATGAGCTATTGGAGCAGTTGATTATGGTAAGACTAAAGACCTGAAGCTATGAAATAAGCACAGTTCCTGACTTCTATATCACTTTTTTAAAGGAATCGTTAAAAAATACATATATTTCACAGCGTAAAATCAAAAACACAACAACAAAATATGTAGATTCCATTAAAAAAATATTGTAGTGTTGCAGAGCAGCTGACGAATGACTTCCACTTTACACTTTAGAACTTCACAGTAAAAACTGTATTTCAAACAAAAAACATATATTTTCAATTAAACAGGGGTTTGGTTGTACATACAACAAGGATTTGGTTGTATGTACACTTACCTTTGCAGCTTTTTCAGCTTTAAGTTGTCTCACTTTTTCTCCTTGTTCTTTGATCAGTTGATTGATGGAAGCAGCATCATTGGCTTTAGGTGAACTTATAGGAGGACTCTCTTCATCCTGAGGGGACTTTTCTGCAGATTTACCTTTAGATGACTGGGCTTTCTGCACATATCAAAACACATTTATCAATGGCACACTCTGTTCTGCATATCTTGAAATATAAAAAGCAATGTATTATTCATCAAGCCTGTAGACATTTTGACAGGACTCACTTCGATAAGGTACTGTTACTACAGACAAAAAAATCTGGACTGATCAGTCTAATCAAGATATTATGCTTATGCTGTATTGTTACATAATTCAACCTAAAGTGTCGTTGGGCCAATTGATTGTCACTTATTCAGGACCTCTCAAGCCAAGATCTACGCAGAAGACTCAAGAAAACTGGTCTGTCTACCGTCTACCAATCCACTACTACTATAAACAACATAATATGGTTTTTTGTATGTTTTATTTTTTGTATGCTTAATGGTAACCTACATTTTATGATCACAAATAAAAGACTATAAAAGGGTTTTTGCAAAAAATGTAGTGGACCCAACCCATCTGTTCGCACACTACATTAAAAAAGTGTTTTCTTATCTATACATCTACAAACATTGTTGAAATAACAAAATGACAGATTTTAATATAATTCAGCTGGTCTGTACTTCAAAATTACATTTTACTTTTTAAAAAATCAGTCTTTTCTGGTCATAAATCCCTTACAATTAAGAAAGAAAAAGAACTTTTAAATCAGCCCTAACAGTTTTGATTACTGTTCATTCAACTAACACAAAACCATTAAATACACAAACAAAACATATGGATCTTCTCTTAAAATCACCAGCTCAGGAGAATCACTAAAAATCAAATCAAATCAAATTTTGTTCAAATTGGCTTATGTAAAGTTTCATAATTTAAGTCAGTGTAATACATTTTAAAATAAAGGAAATTAACACAAGAAGTTAATATTTTATAAAATAGTGACACATTTATTGTGTGTGTGTGTGTTTTATTAATTAATTAATAAATTTATTATTTAATTAATTTAAATAATTAATTTTAATTAATTATTTAAATTAATTTTTAAATAATTTAAAAATTATTTAAATGTTTAAATAATTGATTTTGAATAAGTTGGTGTAATATTTTCTTACATTTATTTTATTTGTAATTCAATTATCTAAAAGCATACTGATGTAATTAAATGGTAATCTAACATCAAACTTGAAATATATAGTTTGTTTACCACCATAAACTTTTTTAAGTTGTTTACTTTTATGTTTACAACTTCAAAGGTAGTACAATAATAAATAATACATTTTTAAAAATACATGATAGTAATAACAGTTTTGGAGATTAGAACCAACAGTAAAGTTGTGAAATAAAAATATATTTTAAACACGGTAATAAAAAATAACAGATAACGATAAAACAGTGAACGAAAAATAGATAAAAGGCAATAAAAACAAAATTATTTGTGCTAATAATTAAGTAATTATAAAACAAATGTTATTAACACAATTACTATAGGACTATTCAAAATATTCTCAACAATAACAATATTGTAATTTAAAAATGACCAATTCCAATTAGCTCAGATAAGACAAAAGATTACATTACAATCGTAATTTACAAAAACATATATTCGTTTAAAAACTATATATGAATACGCAACAAAATACAGTAGATTCAACTAATTTTACCGATATTCAAATATTGACTAACGTAACTTACGTTTTCCTTTCAAAAGACACGTGCAACTGACACCTCGCCTGCTTGACTTCCGTCAGCGTATTGCTACGTCAACGTGTCCCCCCTCCCGCCTACTTCCTACAACCGGTTTACGTTTCAGTAAGCCTTGCTTATTATTGCATAATTCAATAAACCGCAGCGCAGACAATAATAATTGCCCTTCACAAGTGCTGTTCCTTACTACTTGCTTAGGATCGCGGGGGAAAAGTTCAGCAAAAAGCGTGCAACTAGGTTTTGTGATGTATATTCTTACATTTGACAGCGTGAGTGAAAAAATGGGCGTGTCAAGGCAAATTACGCAAAAATTCCCCGTGCGAAAATACAGCGCTTGTTAGATGTGCTACTTTTAGTCAGGCACGGATCCTTGCTTTGCGGAGAGGTGGTGAAGGGGAGTTTCAGTAAAAATTTAATTTTTTTTTTTTTTTTTTTTTGAACGTCCACCTATTGTGCACACTCGGGCTAATGCAAACGATGGGATGATGTGATGTATAGCGTATAAAAATGCCAAGCCCTCGCCGGGAATCGAACTCGGGTCCTCGGGGGCAAATAGCGAAATAATATTTAATGATATGTTTTTCTTGAAATGATCTCTATATTTCAGAATAAAATATAAAATAATAATAATAATTATAACATAAATAATATAAAAATAAATAAATATAAACCTTTTTATATATTTTGAGGTTTATTACAAAAGTAATAAATATTATGACTGAGAAAAAACGAATTCTTTTTCTTTTAAATAACAAAGTGTAATCTTCGTAATTTCTTAAAACACACACACACACACACACACACCGAGACAGAAAAATTTCCGTTTCAAATAAAATTAAAACAGTATACAACGACAAAACAGTTTGAACAAAAGTAATAATAAATCTACTGTAAAGGTTCTTAAATAAATAAAATAAATGGATTATTGTAAATAAGGAGAATGATCATACAAAATGATCTAATTGATCTTTCTTAAACAATTAATAATGGTCTGTTTACCATTTCTCAAACATAACCTAATCACTAATGACAAATACAACAATAATAACAGAAAACCAACTTCTTATCGTAACCTCAAAATACGACAGCAATACAGAAAATTTTCCAAGAATAAACATTTTATTAGTCTACTGGTACAATTTCGCATGTACAGTTCATTTAGATTGTTTAGGCCCAATAATTGTTTACGGGTCAAAATTTATTTTAGAAAATTCTAACGTTATAAGTTTTGTAGTTATAGGTTAAACTGAAATTGATATACTAGCCTATGTCTTATGATAGGTATAATGATACCTATCATAAGACATAGGCTGGTATATGAATTTCAATATAAAACAAAACTAGTTTAATAATTCTCCTACTTTATTTCCATAAATTTCTACTTTTTAATATTTTTATATCTGGAATGGGATAAATCATATAAAAAGTTGTACACATATAATCTGTGGTTGTACACTTTTACATAGGCCTACATGATAAGTTTTCTGACGTGTTTGAGAAAGTTGAGAAATCAAGCAAGACGCGGTCCGTTCGCCATTTCGGCTTCGCTGTGATCGCTGCAGCGCCTGTCTGAATATACAAATCTAATCTTCACCGCAGCGCTGTGTGGGAGATTTTATTCACGCAAATTTTCGTCTCGAAAGCAGTTTAAAAAGCTCAATCCCTTTCTCTACGCAAGGAGCAATGTCTCCATGTATAAATTAATGGTAGGCCGGTGAACCTTTCTTCACCCATCCATGTGTTCACTCACCTTAAAGTAGAAAACGATTGCTCTGCACTTGCAACCAGTAGCCAAGGGCTATTAATTCTATTTTACTTACAAAGATAGAAATATTTAAATCACGATTTTAATAACAATTGTAATTATGATTTATTAGTTCTTTAATTATATTTTTCTTAGGCCTGACTGTTTTGGGGGGGGTGGACTGCTCATACCGCCTCCCTTGGATCCGAGCCTGCTTTTAGTTGGAACGTGTGTGGTTTAAAAACAAATAAACTTAAAAGAAAAACGCTCAGAAAGTGTTTCTTTAGCCGATCTCGTAGTCGCTATCAGAAATTTGTTTAGGGTTATCGCTAGAGAAAATAGGGTCGTAAAAAAACGAAATTTTCATATTTTTTGTTTGCCTTATTTAACTTGTCCGCAATATAAAAATAATTATTCTAATTATAGTACTGCCATTAAAAGTAATGCTCTTTTAAATCTTGTCAAACTAAAACACAGCGCAGACAAAATGCGCTTTCGTAAGTGCATAGCATGCAACTAGATATTTTTATAGATAAATGTTTACATATTCTTACATTTGACAACAGGAATGAAAGAATGGTGTAAAGGCCAAATAACCAAATATTCCCGTGAGAAACACAACGCGTGAAACGTTATTAGTTTTAGTTAGAACGGTTTAAACAAAAAGACTTGAAAAAGAAATACATGCTAACACTTTCTTTAACCATTCTTGCAGTTGCTATGAAAAGTTTGTTTACGTTCAGGGCTATCACGGCCAACGCAATGGTGTTTTATCGCCGGAGAAATCAGGGTCTTATCAAAACAGCCTTGCTGTTTCATTATTTGTGTATAGTTTTTGAAGTTATCCAGTCATATTAAACATTCATTCTATTATATATAGTACAGTATCGTTATATAAGTAATGGAAAGCAAGCTTTGCAGAAGTAATTCAACTAGGGACGCGTTTATACGAAGTGTAGGCTTACCCGAAATAAGATTTTTTTTAAACTGAAGTACAAAAAAATTGTTTATCATTTCAATTATGACAAAAGTTTGGCCTATTGTAACTAATTCACTGCTTTTCATTTTTAACCGGCATCATTAGCTGATACTGTTGTATCGCGTCAACTAATCACGTTATAGAGATGTTCGACGATATCACAGAACTGCTACTTTTTCACAGATAGTCTGATGTCACATATTTATCTAATAGTGAATGGCTGAGTTAAACTGATAGTTACTAACTGTAAACTGTGAACTGAAATCTACGGAATCTGTTCAAACAATCTAGTTGGTTCAACATAGCCTCTAGTTTCTTTCATTTCCACTAAGAACGCGACGCTTTGCTCTACGTCTGCGTAATGGGTTCAGTTAGGTACTTACCAATTTGACTAACACTATTTCGCACTTTATCATATACCACACTAACTGTGAACTGTGAAATTTTCACAGGTCATACTTTCGTTAGTATACAATTACTGAGGCGAAATAAATATTGATATTGCTAACTGCGCGCGCACCACAGTTCTTTCCCGCCAGATTTAAGTTTTGTTAGTATTATTTATATGGCACAGCTAATGTTTTTTGTACACGTAGTTTTGTGTAGAAGAATTGTGTAGATTAATACACACCATTAATAGCAGTTTTTGTTTGTTTTTTCCTGATTTATACTAGCCTATAAGAAGAAGCAATAGCTACACAATAAGCCAGCCAAGACATTATTTCACAGTTCACAGTTTAATTTAACAGATATTGAAAAGTAGCAGTATCAGTTTTCACAGATACCAATATTTCACACATATAGTATCATTTCTATCACGTTATCAGATTTTAGTTAGATATCCCTCTGAAGATGGTAGCTGTAATACACCTGGATAAGGTTGACTATAGACTGATAATTATTCTCTGTTTACGTCAAGGTAGTTTCTTTTCAGCAGAGGTTTCCTTTTTGTATCTGTACGTCACATCACGTATCTGTGCTCTTTGTTTGTTTGTAATCACATTATTACAAGGGACAAGCAAAACAATAGGGATGGGCACTTCTGCTATTTTTACAAAATAACAACGAACTGTTTGTTGAAAAAAAACTGATTGGAAAAACATTTTGAAAAAAACAAGTTTAGAAAAATGAAACTCGAAGTTGTATTAGCAGCTAAAACATAAGCACAAACGTTCAGTTTTCTAAGACTACTTTTTCATTCCCATTACCACCATGTCCGTAACTGTTTTTGGGTGTAAAACATTTAGAAAAAAATAAACCTTATAAGTGTAGTAATAATTAAATTAAATTCTCGAAACGTAATATATATGTAAGCCATTTTATATTTACAAAATGCAATGAATTTCTAATAGAAGCATTCTTTTTTTTTACTTAAAAATTAAATAGCCTTTGCATATTTACTGAAATGCAAACAATTTAGAATATTTTTAGTTGATTAAAAAATATTGATGATTGATAATAAATATAAAAAATACATATAAATAAAATTAGGTTATGTATTTACAAAATGTGAGATGTTACTGTCATATTTTTATTTGGGAGAAAGTAGGTTTTCATTTTTCAACACTGAAATACAGTAACGTAATGACAGCGAGATGCTGAGCAACCTTGACGGTCAGGCACACCAATCTGAGAAGTGACCAAACTTTTGTTTACATCTTACAACTTATTTACTTATCTACTTACCAAGTTTATTTACTTTTCTTACAAACTTATTTACAGATCTAGATTTGTATTAACTGAAACAGATCAAAACTGTACATTGGACTATCCCGATGTGTATTATTTTGAAGTACAGATACTGTATTGCATACAACTTTTATTTTCGTTTTGCTTTTAGTATTCTTAAATAAATGATACCTTTCTATTTACGTGTTGTAAGTTTTACCAAGCACCCAAAAACCCGCTACTGACGACTGTTTGACATATAAGTCACGCTTACCCGCGTCAGACACTGTGACATTTGTGTGGCAGGTCATTATAACGTTATTTGACGTCTCAGACCCTACCAAAAATAACGTTTTGTATGGCATTCCTGCTTACTAGAAATTTCTACTATCGGAAAATGTCTGGTTCCATCAAGCTCGGATAATCGAATTCCTAGTATACTGAACAATTATTTTCTTTTCGTGAAACGTTCTCAACTCTAGCAGAAAAGTTTACAATCGTGGACACCATCTCCCACAGCGTCACAACAGAATTACTTTCACATGAGACGGAGAAAATAATACATCGACAAGTTTCATTCGATTAAATAGCGGCACGAATTACTGACGAAAATCAAGTCTAAACGAGACTTAATTCTTTATCAACAAAGTGTTGTCAAGTAGGCTAGAAGATTAGATTGATGCACACACTTATCAGTAAGAAGACTATTACACAGATATTAGACTAAACAAAACTTTACACGATTTAAGGTTATCGCCAAACTAGACAAGCCGGTTATCGCCAAACTAGACAAGCCGCGCTATTGACCTGCAAAACATATAGGTCCGCTGTGTGGACAATTTCTCCAGACCCTACGGAGTTTCCAGAGCAAAACTTTTTCTGATCGCACGCAAAGATAGGTGATACTATGAATGCACTAAGATGGTCGAAAGGGTCTTCGTGCCATTTCGTAGCTCTTTGGAAATCTTTGTTTGGGATTATTTATAGTAAGTGTGATTAAACAAACTTGCAGTCAATCTAGTCATTGCAAAACTAATGAATGAAAATCAGTGCACCTACTCAGAAATGAACAAACAAAGTAAATTTATTTAAACTAGTTTTAGATAAATTAGTATTTTTATTTCAATTTCTTACACATTTTAAAATCTGTAACTTAATAAATCAATTTAAAATTATTATAAAAGATTACTTTATTTGAAAAAAATTATCCTAATATTAATATGGTTTATTATTCCTTTCCTAGACAAATAATAAATTATGTCAAGGAAAGATATCCCTCCCCTTTACTATTTATCACATCAAAAATGAAAAGGGAAAGGTGTGTTCACTAGGTGGTTCAGTGAGGTGGAACTGGCTGCCAGAATATTCCTCACTAGGTTTTGTGCAGCATGTCTAGGTGAGCAAGAACAATGTCCTTAAGAGCAAATATCCCACATATATTTAAACAAGGAAAAACTTTTATTTTTTCACCATAGATGTAGGGATAAAAAATTGATTTCAATGGGTGCATAATGTATATAAAAAGCTAAATAACTAATATTGATGAAATTTGGAATGCAAGTTTGTCATATTTCAAGATTTTTTATTTAAGAGGTTCTATTCCTTTTTTTAAATAATACAAGGAATGTATTATAACTGAATCGTATAACTGAATATGAGAACTGTGCAATGCTCTTGCAACATTTATTTTGAAGTATGTCATACACAGGGTCGGACTGGCCATGCAGGAGTTTTGGAGAATTCCTTTTAAGCCAGTTCCTTAAAGTCAAAAATAGACCAATCTCTAACAAAGAAAAAGCAAACCCTGGCAAGTAAAGAAAACAAATTTAATCATTTTCTGTACAAGAGATGCACAAGACTCAATACTTCAAAGTAAGGATTTTTTGAAACACCCCCTAATTATTACGACAACTGCGTATAAAGCCCTGTATGTATAGACTCTTCAGATACTAAATAATAAAATTATTGCAACATAGCCACCAGACCACATATTTAAGTAATTAGGATTATGACCTATTCTTCCTGTCAGTGGTCTATCTACTCACCTCGTAAAGGCTTCCACAGTTTCAAAACTCTATTTTTTCATCTTCAGGCTGTGATACAAAATGTTAAATCCCTCTGTCAAAATCGTCACAAAGTTAAACAAAACATTAAAAAAATACGTCACAAACACTGAGCACAATTACACGATTAAAATATGTACGATGAAATTTGGTTTGGCCAAACGATACGTGCGACTTGACTGTCGTTACATTCCGGACTCCGCAGTAAGAATAGGTCATAATCCTAATTACTTAAATAATTAAGTTTAATAAAATATTTGATCATTATTCACATGGAATAAAATAAAGAATCTTAAAACAAACAAATAATTCTTAACCAGATTCACGAACCCTGGATAGCAGAAGTGTTGTTTAAAAATAAATGAATCATTTTATTTATCCTGAAGGCATAGTTTTGTATAAGTATATGTAAGATTTCAAAAAATTAAAAGCATTTTCAAGCCAAAATATTTTTGCTTTTAATTTCTTACACTGTATTATTGCTTAGGTTTCTAAAAATTTATTCACAATTTTGTAATAGGTTTACGTAATACATTTACAATCACAATAATTTCTCATACACTGTGATACAATAAAAATTACATTATTGTGATTGTAAAAATGTACTGTGTATTACAAAATTTAAAATAATTTTTTTTAGATGTATTGATCTCATTTCCTGTATTTATGTAAATTACAAGGTGACTGTGAATTTAACCACTGTTACATCACCATGGCCAAAAACACAAATTTTCAAATGCTGTTTCTGGAGACAAAAATATTGGTTGAAAAGGCTTTAAAGTAATTTGTCCTTATAATTAAACAATGTTCGATTAAAATTCCAAAAACTTAGGAACTGCTATTTAAGACATTCACAATTTCAATATTAATTTTATGGTCAGAGTCACATAAAATATTCTGAATCCCCTTTCTCCTAGTACTGCATACCGAAAAGACTTCCAGGTAGGTCAGAGATGCTAATACAATACTTCCTTATCATAAACAGTCCTCACTACTTAAAATGGTTTTCCCTGCAGGGGTTGCAGACTAGCTGCACCTATTGAGATGATTTAGACATCCCTCGCGGTACCCGAGTCTAACACACACTTACACTTACAACACTACATTTACGATTTTAACACTTTACACTCACACTTATATTTAGGGAGGTGATAATAGCCTCAATGTGCTTTTTGCCTTAAAATAACACACAAAAACAAAACAAAAAAATCAAAATGGTTTTGGGCCAGTCAATTTGTGTAAATCAGACCAATAATTAGAAATTCCCAGTAAGAAAAGTAATTCAACAAGGATTCTAAATGTCTTTCTTCCTTTCTTTTTAGTTGTTTTGAAATTTTTGAATATGCTATAATAGTTAAATGTAATTGTGATAAATTGTCCAGATTTTTATAAAAAAATCTAGATTTTCTAAAAAAATTACCTCTAAAAAAGTCATTTGATAAAGTATCTCAAAGACTGAAAAAAATTTGATGTTTTTGTAGCCCCTTTTAGTATAACAACTCCAACTAAATGTAACTAACTCTTTGCAATTTATTAATAAAATGTGATTCCCACATAAAGTAGCCTGGTGAAGAAGGAGAGTTGAATATGTAGATACAAACTGAGAAATTGGAATTAACATGTTTCCATGTTAAGAGTTGATCTAGTGGAATGACCTTTAAAATATCAAATAAAAATATGTTGTGTTAAGTCTCATTTAAGACCACATGTTTACGATTAAAACAATGGTATAACACAAAGCTCTTAAATTTGTAAATGTTTAAAATATATTTTTAAGTTTACTCCCCTACATTTTAAATCTATAATGGCCACACCATGCAAAAAAATGAAAAAAATAGTAGTTATAATTGTGCATTCCATTAGAACCACTTGTTTTGAACTAGAAAAACCTGTTAAAAATAAATGTGCATCATAAAAACTACAATACAAACAAGTATTACATCATAAATTACTTATTAATTATTTGGGCCTTCTATATACAACTTTACTTAAAATGCATTCTTCTGTATAGTACTTTACTGGGAAACTAGCACTTAATTTTAACATATCAGTTAACCAGTACTCATACCAGTATCATTAAGAAGCACTTGTATCTTCAAAATATCTTACATTATTTAACGTTCTTACATAACTTTAAAGTGGATGAACATTTAATACTAAAAATTTCATTTACAAAAATCAATGATTTGTCTACAATTTGACTGTGTAAGTAAGGATTCTTGACTAACAACAAAATTTGGAGAAAAATGATTGCAGAAATTTTTTTCATTCTCGGATAAGATACATAAAATCTGAAATTAAATTTTAATATATACTAACTTATATACATAACGTATAGTGAAGAGTAGAAAACCTATTCCTTTATTTGTGTTTAAAAAATTTAACTTTAGCATTGGGAGCAAAACATGTCACAAAACTTGTTTTATTTGTTTTTCAGTAGTGTTTATTAATTTATCATATAATAAAATAAAAGATCGTCTGCATTAGCCCAAGTGTGCACAATGTCCCACTGGACATTAAAAAAAAAAAAAAAAAAAATTATATATATATAATAAAAATTTATTTGTTTTCCATTAATCAATAATATGGAAGATTAAAAGTTTGTAAAAAGGTAAAGTAGTAAATAATAATCCTCTGCCTCTTAATTACCAAGAAGTGGTATAGACAGGGAACCTGAGTCTTGACAAAGAAAATTCAAAATTCCTTGATTTTTGTTTTATGGGGTGAATGGAAATGAAAGGGTGTTTTATTTTATTACTTTATTTAGTGAGTAAAGTTATGACCAATTCCATTTAACCTCAAAAATAATATTTGCCTTCCATAAAATATTAATTTTTTTTTGTGTTTAACGACTATTGTGCTAATGCAGACGATGGGATGATTTATAGTGTATGAAAATGCCAAGCCCTGGCCGGGAATTGAACCCGGGTCCTAGGGGTGAAAGCCCAGTACGCTATCAACTAGGCCACCGAGGCGGCTTTAAAATCACTAAACCATTCATTTCACCTAACTTGTAAAAGATAAAAATAAAATAAGTTAAATTTATCAAAATAGGACATTTACAAAGTGATACAGACCACCTTAATGTGTAAAGAAAGGAGGTTTCAGACTGTAAAGAATTATTAAGATTACTAAAAACAGGGAAAAATGAGACCTTTTTTGTGGTCTCAAACTTAAAATTTTCAGAAATAATACAATTTGGATATGGTATCTTGCATGCTATGTGACCCATTACAATTTTTAAAACTGGTACTACTCCTTAAATGATCGCAACCCAATTCTTTCAATTTTGTTGCGAGTTTCAAATGCAGAGCTACAAAAAAGGACTTTCGTATTTTTCAATTAATTTTCGATTTATGGAATTGTATTATTAGGTCCAGACCCCTTTACTTTACCAGAGAAGATGGTCTGCGTCAATGTGTAAACTTCCTATTTCCATAAAATTAACTTCAGATGATTTCATTTTTATCAAAGACGGTAGTAATTTGGATTATGACCCCTTGGGCTGCTGTAACTGAAATTTTTCGATTTTCTAGAGGTGTTCAAGCGTATTATGTTTTTCCACCCTGAGGCTCTATTGTGGTAGTTTTTTTTTATAATTCAGTAACATCAGAAATTTATAGCCCAAATAGTGATTAAAAAAAAAAACCCAAGAACTGTTTTCTTTTTGCAGCCCTGTAAGTGCAACCCTTCTGGAGGAAATGTCATTCTTAAATTTTTGTTATTGTAACATAGCCACCGGACCACATATTCAAATGATTAGGATTATATACCTGTTCTTCCCGCCAGTGGTCTATCAACTCACCTCATAAAGGCTACCACGGTTTCGAAACTCTATAGTTTCATCTTCAGGCCATACAAAATGTTAAATCCCTCTGTCGAGCGAGGTCGTCACAAAGTCAAACAAAACATTAAAACATACATCACAAACACTGAGCACAATTACACATGTAAAATATTCATCATGAAATTCGGATTGGCCAAGCTACACACGCGACTCGTACGTCGTTACATTTCGGACTCGTTACAGAATTTCATGATGAATATTTTACATGTGTAATTGTGCTCAGTGTTTGTGATGTATATTTTAATGTTTTGTTTGACTTTGTGACGACCTCGACAGAGAGATTTAACATTTTGTATGGCCTGAAGATGAAACTATAGTATCGAAACCGTGGTAGCCTTTATGAGGTGAGTTGGTAGATCACTGATGGGAAGAATAGGTATATAATCCTAATCATTTAAATTTTTTAATAATTAAATGTAAATGAAATAGTAAGTGAGCAGTCAAAAAAAAAAGTAAGACTTCGCAGATAGTAGTGTCCCCAGCAACTTAAGTAATGGCACCTAAGCACTAGAGTTGTATATTATAGCTGTTATAAAACCCTTATCATGTAGTTGTAAAGGGATAACATACCTTAAAAGGATATAAATACTCCATCATTTATTACTTTGAGCATAATTTAGCAATGAACATAGATTATATTTTGTCATTTTGTTCTTCCTCAAATTAAATTAAATACAAAAAATTACACAAACTTTTTTTATTCAATTAAATTAATTAAAAAATGTTAAATTGAAATACTCATACTAAAATTATGTGTAGTGGAGGGCTTGGTGTTCAATATAGCTAGAACAACAATCAGTCAGCTGCATCTCTCTTAATTGTGCTATGAAGGACATGGGTTTGAGATACGATTACCACTGCTTTACCCTTACTGTTATTGCCAATCCCTATCTTAATTAGTCTAACTGACATAAAGTATGGATATTAAGAAAACAAATTGTGTTGCTATTTCTGAAAATATTTGTTTTTTTTCTATTTACCCTATATCTTTTCAGAAAGTATTCAATTTTTTTTTTGCTAAGCCAGTGAAGAACAGAAGTTTTGTTGTTTTGAGATGAAATATACTTAAATGCTATCATAGCCTGAAAACACTTTGGGTCCTAGAGGGATGAAACCCCAGTTTTTTGTTTATTAGTTGGAGATGGTAACTACTGTAACAAGCAAGAAATGAAATCCATCAATAACCATTTACGTTGATGATAAAAGCACATGTCCTGTAGGTTTTGTCCAATATTAAAAATTTGAGTTTGTGAATTCACAATAAATGGAAGGGTGGATCGCCAAACTACTTCAGTGAAAAACTGGTTAGCACAATAATTACAGAGCACATTTCTATTAATGGTGACATAAAATGTTTTTCACAAAGTTTTCTCAAAAACTTCATGACTGGCACAACTTGTGGTACTTTAATTATACAAAACTGTATGGATGATGTATCCAAAATGTGTCAACATCAATCAAGCTGAGTTAGTTATATTAGCACAATCTTCCCTGAATGTTTCGAGGAATAAGGTGAATATTTTCTTAGCTTGATTGTGACTGGTGATAGAATTTGGGTGTTTTACTTTAACCCACACAGCAGATGACAGACACTCCAATATAACCACGCACAAAAAATCCAAAACACAAATCATAATAAATACTTGTGGCAACTATTTTCAGGATCGCCTACCGCTTTTTCAAATGATTTTTTTAAATTTACGAATTCATTTTATCATGTAGTAACATGGTGTTTTAGTTAGTGTTTTACATAATGATTTTGGTGGAAACAAATTAGGATTACGCCACAACAATGTGCTTGGAATGGTTGAAAAGGAACACAACCATTTTAAACAAAAATTTCCCTGAAAAATTGCTATAACACATATTTTTATTATTTTTTAAATTTTATTTTAAGGCAAAAAGCACATTGAGGCTATTATCACCTCCCTAAATGTAAGTGTGAGTGTAAAGTGTTAAAATTCGTAAGTGTAGTTTTGTAATTGTGTGTGTTAGACTCGGGTACCGTGAGGGATGTCTAAATCCTCTCAATAGGTGCAGCTAGTCTGCACCCCCTGCGGGGAACACATATTTTTGCCAACAAAGAAGACCTGTATTATAATGCTTACTGGCAGTATAGCTGATGAAGAAAAAATTCTGTAGGTAAGCTTATAGTATGGTATAAGCTAAACCTAAATATGTTAGCTACACACTTACAACAGTATAATGGTTTATCTCTATTTTTTTCAAATATATGAAATTAACTTTTGAAGTACTGTTCATGAGACAACAAAAGCAATCTGGCATGTGTACATGTTACTGCATTGTGTTTAGATAACAAAGTGACTTATTAGACTGTGTTTATATCACAAAAATGGGACATACACACATCAAGTTATCAGCTTATCAGCAATAATACTACTCTGAACTAAATATGGCTTTGTCCTGCAAAAAATTGACATGTGATTTATTTATATCGGCATGAGTCATCACATGTTTAAAAGAGAGATCTGCATTCAATCTGATACCTGTGGTGTAACCAATAGTCACTGTATAAGTGTGTTCACAATTTTAACCGGAATCTCTTGTAACAAGAAAAAATATAAAGCTAAAAATCTTGTAAACATAATTTTTGAATATCCTTGTATGCTAGGAGGGGTGCCTCAAATATCTGTGTCGATGTAATTTAAAAAAAGATCTACAGAAAATTAAACATGCAATAATAATGATTAAACTCACCTCTTTGGCACTGATTACAGATTTCTTGGCAGGTGCTGCTTGAGGCGGTGCATCTCTTCCATCAGGAATGGAAAACAAAATAATAGGTGACTCTTTCCCCGTGTGAATGCTGGAACATAAATAGTTTAATTGGGTTATTTTCAACATTAACTTGTATACGTCACAGTATTGTACTAGGCGATTCTAATATTGCATCTTTATAGAGCAAAAGGAAATACAGTAAGATTTTATTACAGGGCTAATTTGCCCATTATTATCAAAGAAAACTTCACAGGACTAAAACCAGTGTTTGCGTAAACTTCAGGAAAAAATTACATAAGTTAGGATAAGAAGAAGTTTATGGCATCGAAATAAATAAGCAGAAATTAATTATCTATGGTAAATAAATAGTACAGGCATGTTTTTAATTTTTTTAATTAATACTGACTATAAATATTTTTTTTCATTTTAACATTTTATAGTTTGAAGCTTAAAAAAACGAAATTAAAACTTTATTTATAGTAACATTTTTTTACTATTACATATATTTCACATGTGAAGAAAAATTAAACAGTATATGTACATTACAATACAACTACACTGTTTCATAAAAATTAAACAATATTATTTAATATATTCTTGTATAGCAAGTTTCATAAAAATTAAACATAAAATTAAATGTCTGTGGTCTCTTAATAAGTCTGTTACAACAGAGATTGTCTGTAGGGCAGTCTATTTAGTTTACGACAGTGTAGAACTTTAAGGGCTGTTTGTTTAATAAGCCTGCCAAACATGAAGCTAAACTGCTTTTTTAGATTTGGGTTTGAACAAATATTAGTTTATTTGCTACAAATATTTCACCAACAGACAGATTGAAGCAGTAAAACATACAAACTACCACACTAACCTTGCTGGTGAATAAGGACTGTCACAGATGAAGAAGCCTTTGCGTTGAATTTGTATTATTTCAGATTTCTTCACATTCTTCAACTCTGGGTCACCCAGCATCAAAACTTCAGTCTGAAATACAAATAAAAATGTTATTATTACAGCATGTTATAACCATGCATATTATAAAATTCAATATCTGGAGTTTATGTCTGTAGCTACTGAACTGTATAAAAATAATGTTTGATTTTTTTACATAATACCGTGTACTACTTTTGCACTATACTAATGTTAATATCAATTTTCTATTCTAAATATTTATCCCAGTGGATAGAGTGATTACTTACATAATTATTAAATAAACACATATAAAAATAAACAAATATTTATTTGTGTTTAACTCTTAAGTTCGACAATCTGCTGTATAAAAGATGCTGTAGGTAATATTAAAAACTCATATATTTTCCCATTAATTTGAAAAACAAAATATGTTTTATATTATTTTGTCTGAATGCATGTTCAATGAACCTCACCTTAGTGTTTTTCCCAATGTAAGTCTTGAAGTCCTCATCTTTGCCCAAGACAGGTTTAGATATAATATGATCAAAATAAACACACACACAAGGAGTGAAAGCAGCCTGCGATGTCTCTGCTAGCCATGTTAGCTTCAATGTCTTTTTGTAATCCTTATCTGCTAAGTTTGGTTCTGCTTCCACATGCTTTATCTTATCTCCATCTCTAAGCAAAACAAAGGCCACAGTTAAAAAAAAGTTGTAACATATTAAAGCTACCAAATGATTCACTGCCACAAATAATTTCATACTTTCAAACATGTTAGACATTTAAAATACCAATGAACTATGAATAACTTAACGATGAATAACAATGATGAATGGACAGTGTAAAATGCGAGTTATGGTGTCACATTATGGAGCAGCCTTATTGTATAGTAACACTAACAATTTCCATTCAGCTAGATACATCAAGGTGTCTTGTAAACACTCTTTACTTTATAATCTGTTTTGTTAGAAGTTTGTTTTATTGCTTCTATATACTTTGTGCTATGAACATTCGCGGCCTCCCTACTTGGGCGCACTGACTCGTGACCGATTTCACACAACTGTCTGTCCAACTCCCAGCACCAGCGCACATACTGAGACAAATGCATGAGTTAAGTTTTTGGCCTCAAGGGGCGCTGACCTTGGTCATGAGTTGAAAATTGGGGTCAAATAGCTTGTGGAGCTCACAGTAGTCGGCTTTTATTTAACAGATCAGTGTAGTGATCCCCTCGTGTAATAATGCTGCGATTGCCTTAATTTGTGTGTACTGATATCTTATTAATAGCACAGCGATCGCACGATCTCCAAAATGGAGTTAGTACATATAAAAAATTTAGTTATGCATTGTTTAGTGTTAATGCGTATAAAAGCTGGCTCCTCGACCTATGTGTTAATGGCTGTCTTGGGGGGAATCAACATATAAAAGATCCATACACACCCGTCAGCCCCAATAAGCAGCCATTTTGCTGTAACTTATTTGTAATTTATACTTCATAAGCCATAAATTATTTGAGAATGTTGTTCATAATTTTTGCTGTATTTGTTCATCTTTTGTTACTGATGACTTTTATGTTTTGTGGTTATTTAAGCTAAAAGGAATATAATAAATATGAAAGTACATATCTATTACAAAGTAAAAATTCTCAACTCTTACCTAACTACTTTCTTAATTTTCAAATTTCCCCAATTTATAAACGTTGTGTTCTCTCCTTCCTTCAAAAGTTGTGCATCCTCCATATCAATGAGAATTTTAGACCCTACCCAAACTGTTTTCTCACCAACAGAAGGGTTCTTCGGGTGCTTGGGAGCTGTCAAGGGTTCTTCTTTCACTCCACTCACTAACACAGCCACAGGACAGCTTTTCTCCACAGCAGTGTAACGAGGTGCGATGGGGTCAATCACCTGGACAAAAGTACCATTATGTTGTCTACTTTATAAATATAAAAACATAATTACAGCATTTAGTTGTCTTGCTGACGTGATGGAAACAAATTTCTAACTTTTTTTATCTTAACATCGTTTTATTTAAAAAGTGATTTCACCATCATAGTGTTAGGACTTTAAAAAAATATTAATTTTTAGTTACTAGTCTTAAATATGATAATGAGGTCACAGCCAAAGAATGAACACTACTGACAAAAAACATAAGCAAAATTGTGAAACTGCTGACATACTGCCTGTTGCAATAAGCAACAAGGTATGTAGAACAGCAGTTGAAATAAAAGCATGGGGAAGAAGTAGGAGAGGGACCATCGATTCCGGAGGGGCCGGAATGTCAGATATTCCGGGTGATGGTCATTTCTATGAAAACCCGAAGACTTTGCGTCGGCACGATCTACGGAAGAGCATTCCATCCGAGCGGTGCTAAGTAGTGGCAAATCGGCAGTAAAAGTCAGTAGACAATTATTGGCTTACACTTCTTCCCCTTTTACTTTTGGTTTGAATACAATAATATATATTTTGGGGAACGTTTTATTTCACATAAGACAGTAGTGTTCATCATTGGGGTTGCCACCAACCATAGTTGTATCTGTAACAAGGCAAAGGTAAGGTAACACATATCAAAGTATTAAAGGTATTTTTTATAATGAACCACCGATAGTAAATTTTTTGAAGGACCCGAGTAGGAGTAGACCCTGTACCCCTAGCAATAGTAACCATTTTAATCTGCACAAATTAGCTTTTTAAACTTTAAAACTATAATGAAATAAATCCTAACAGCAAGCATATATTTTCTTAAATTCAATGGAAATTTTAAATGCCAATTTATGCAGGTACACACACATAGTATGCTGGTGAAATTAGATTTTTTGTAAATAATTTGATCTGGTAAGCTATTATCAAAATCAATTAAAGCCGCCTCGGTGGCCTAGTTGATAGCGTACTAAGCTTTTACCCCGAGGACCCGGGTTCGATTCCCGGCCAGGGCTTGGCATTTTTCATACGCTATAAATCATCCCATCGTCTGCATTAGCCCAAGTGTGCACAATAGTCGGACGTAAAAAAAAAAATCAAAATCAATTTTTGTGCTAAGTTTAAACCAAATGTGACCAAACTTGCGAACACTAAAGTGACACACACACACACATACACACACACACACACACACACACACACACACACACACACATATATATATATATATATATATATATATATATATATACACACACACACACACACACACACACACACACACACATCTTTAATATATTTTACATAAATCAACAAGTACAGCTCAATTTATAAAACTGATAATTTTAATTAAAAAATAAGACCTGTGTATCCAAACATTTTCTACTATTCTTACTTTCATGGGTTTAGATGAAGAGTCCTTCAGAGGATAGGTAGGATGGGAAAGTATGCTTACACATTTGGAACTCAAAAGTGGACTTACACATCTTCATCTGGAGTAGTGTAGAAACAGATTAATGCTGGCCTATAAAAAGGCTTTGTATCAATATGGCTAAAGCAAAGGATACACACACATCCCAAGCCCAGGCAGAAATGCGTATGCAAAGGACTGTGGCATGCTATAACAAAAACATGTGTGACATATTGAAGAGGAGGATGGTTGTAGCTGAAGCCCTAGAGGAAGAAGTGGAGGTGAAAATTGTCAGACGATTTTGGCAGAGGGTATATTGTCCCTTCTTCTGTTGAATCTGGCGGTGAACTCACTCTTGAATCTTCTCAGTTCGGAGGAATGCTATGCCTAAGGATACAGATGATAGTGCTTACCCAGGGGTGGCTTGGTAACACAATGGTGAAATTCATGCAGAGAGACCTATCGCTAGTAGAAACCTGGTGTCGCCAGAAACTGGAAGTTAATTTCAAGAAAAACACCAAAATAACTTGGAATGCACATCATGGGAAAAGCCTGATCATGATTTGGGTGCATCATTGGGGCACACATTGGCCTCAATTTAAATGGCAATTCAAACTGCCTCAATTTTATTAACTATGGCAGTGAAGAGGATGGTTGGAAAGACATGGGGCCTGAGATCAGGTATGATGAAGTACATCTAAACTGGGATCATAATACTCATAGTGCGCTAAGGTGCTGTGGTATGGTGGACAAAGACCAAGCAGAGAGGGGAAACCGTGACCAAAATCCAGAAGCTGGCCTGCTCATATATAACTATCTCCATGAACACCACCGGTGGCTATACAGATTGTTCTTGGACTTCCACCCACTGATTAAATGTCATGGGAAGACATTTAGAGCGGCATACAGACTTTAGGAAAGTGAAGTTTGGCTAACCTCAACTTTGGGGGACACAGGAACTGCAAAAAAGATCTGTGCTTGATTCTGATGATGGGGACTGATCGGATGGTTAAACAACACTTGGCATATCTAGATCATTTGATTTCAAGATGACATTATTTGAGGAGGAACATCATGTGGTAGAAGACCTTGTATGGTATACAGATAGCTGCAATACAAAGAATGGCACTAGTGCTGAAGTGTATGGCTTGAGATGGGGGGGGCGAAGAGGGTCATTACCCTGGACAGTACATCACAGTATTGCAGACAGAGGTCATTGGATATGGATGACTGTGTTCAGGAGAATTTGAGAAGAAGGCTTAAAATCACATTTATATTGATAGGCAGGTAGCAATTAAAGCACTTGTAGGTCCCACAATTCAGCCTAAACTTGCCTGGGAGTGTCGGGAGAACCTCAATGCTCTCTGTCCCTGGGAAACTGTTACTATTCACTTGGTTCCAGAGCACACAATGGGTTCAGCGCAATGAGAAGATGGACAGATTAGCTGGACTAGGATATGTATCTCAGTTTATTGGACCTGAGCCAGTAGTAGGAATCTCTCTGCCTGACCAGGCCTGCAAATCAACAGGTGGATAAATAAACAACAATATGCAAGATGGTATAACCTTGGAAAGCATTATCACAGCGAATGTCTTTTTTAAAAAGGACCTTCAAGTAGGACTATGAGGGGCAGTCGGCATATTGTGCAGAGCACAATTCAGGAAAACCATGGGGCTTATTATTCATGAGGGAGGATATGAACAGGGTAGAAATATACTACAGAAAAACTGTGTATAGGTTAAGCAGAAAAGAAGATGAAACTGCAGGCCATAATCTACAATTATGAGGCTCTTGCTAGCTTGTGCTAAGGGTATTTGGTCTTCAGAACCCTGAGGACCTCCAGCAGAATGACCTAGTCAGTGGACTGCTAAAACTTATTAAAGGCACCTGTCTGCTGAAATAGAACCCAAGAGGCTTTTGATTGCACTACCTGGGATTATATTTACTCATCCTTCTACCATTTACCCTAATTTAATTTAATGGGTTCAAATTTGTACAATTATTGTGGTATTAGTATAAAATGCCTCAATAGAATTTGGATCTATATATTAAAACATTTGTTTATTTGATCTTTGTTCACGATACAAGAAGAGGCAAAACAAATCATTTATTTAGAAGCCGCAAAGCCTCATAGATCAGTGTTGGCTGACAGCCTAAGGGAGTGAAGCCCGCTAATATTAACTATTTCCAATTTAAATATTTTACAAAGAAATATTAAAAAAATAATACTGATCATGCAAAAACTTGAGTAATTTGTTGTACTTTTAGAGATTTACCTTTTTATTGAAAGACCAAATTTTGTCCCATTCCATGACGACTACAGATCTGGATGAGCCTTGAGCAATAATGAATTGTTTCAATCCTTCAACAGTCATACCTCTTCTCAAAACACCCCTTACTGTGGGGAAACGAGGATCATCCCTGAAAAACACAAGTTTTTTTTACATAATATTAATTATACAAAATTTCGTTTCATTAATTAGTACTGTTGCCAATACCATATTACTAATAATAATAATAAATATATATATTTTGGAGGATGAAGGAGCGATAAAAGATTAACATCTCTCTTAAAAAACCTTGGATCAGCCTGCCTGGGTGATAGTACCTTGTAAGGGTCTCTGCCTGAGGTTACAGGTAAAAATTGGTCAAGATGATTCAACATGACAATGGAAAAACAACAATTTTTTTAACCCAGGTGGTACCCTAAAGGAATTTTTTAACTAATCCACTCTGTGGAGGCCGGCCTCACAGATTCTGGAGAAGCTACTCCTACAGTAAGCACAAAAGTGCTGTCCTCCCAGTCATGTCTTCAGCTCCTGAAAATTACTTGGAGCAAGATTCGGGCAATATGGCATGTGTTTGAAAATTTCTAATTCAAATTGCACTAGAAGCTGTTACATTAGGGCAGCTGTATGTAATCATATATTGCCATGAATAAAAACAACTCTAGAAGACAGCAAGTCACTTTTTTTAATGCTTTCTGTAGTCGTAATGTCTGAAATTACATGCACTGAAAGTAGCTAATGTTCCATGAAATCACCAGCAACATGCTTTTATGGTCCTAAAATAAAAGGTAGAGATGACCTTTCTGCTGTTGAATTTGTTTAGTTTATGATGAAACATATAGCAAAAAGTTGTATTAACTGTCTAACAGTTAAACTCAATTGATTAGAAGATGTCACATGGATCTGGGAGTCTTTGTGTAGCACTGACAACCAAGATGTAAGGTTTAAGACGTTTATGAAGCCACATAGTTCCCTTCACAACCAACCATTTTCATCTCTTTTGATCGATAGGAGATATTATACCTCATATGACATACAATAGGAGCATTTAATATTTCTTGTGACCTTTTGTTAGGAACTTACATGTTTCTCCTGTTTTAAGCCAATTTTCTTTAGAAAATCATACATGCTCCTGGACAGTAATCTACATCAATCCATTCCCACCAAAACAATTCATATAATTGTTATATTTGTTCATATGTACCATATTTATCTTTGAGTTTTTCATAATATACAATAAAACCTCTCATACTGTAACATCCTCAACATTTTGATAGCTGGAAAAATTTTCAGTATAATAAGTAAAGCGTGTTAAAAAGATTATTTTTTTCATAACAAAAAACTGACACCAAACATTTTTATACTGAAGTGTCTTCAATCTTTAAATGTAATCAACTTATACGCAAGTTGCTTTTTAAACACGCCTTTCATGATGACAATGTAAACAAACACTATCACATTTGATACTCTACTTTACTCATCATTCCAACTTTATTTAATGGTACTCTCTGATCTCTGGATGTTTTCTTATCCCGACCAATAAGCGCTCCATTAATCCAAATATCAAAATTTAACCAATGGCTTTGTCTTGACCAAATTGTATTAATTACCCCAGAGTATCTACATGTAAACTGTTAATGATCAAATTAAAGAAACAAAAATATTGGTTGCAAATACTTACCACCCATCAACATAACCTTCGTCAACGAACCAAGTTAGTTTTCTCTTGGAAAGCACAGTGTTGGTCATATTGAGACGGGAGTACTCCCATATATAAGGCTTCCTCAGTTTTAAAACATCAATAAACCAATAGAACTGATCATCTCGATCATGGTACTCCATTGTACGCAAGCAATGAGTCACTCCTTCGATACTATCTACGATAGGGCAAGCGAAGTCATACGTTGGATATACTCTGCAAAACATAATGAAATAAATGTAAATCATTTAAATGCTTTCACTTAAAACAAGAAAGTCTAAATAACCAGTGTTCAGATTAGTTTACAAAAAAATGTAGTTGATGCATATTTTCTTTCGTATTTGTTTTCAATGTACTAACTTAACTCTTCTAAATCATAATTTACTATGTGGGATATTTTGTTGGCAATGCCTAATTTTTTAAGCAAAGCTTTTAATGTTAGCTTTGGCGAGAGGAGTAAATAAAAAAAGTCTGCCAAATAGAAAAATATAATGGAAATATGGAACGAACGGGCAAACAAGTTTCATCTCTGTAATAATGTCTCTTTCTTTTCCCTCCTCCTTTTCGATAACAGTACTAGCATATTACACCAAAATGTTATGATGCTTTGATTTCGGTATTTTTCCTTAGTTGCAGAACTAGGCATGTTGTAAGACATTTGTAATTCATTTGAAATTAATGTAATTTTTATAATAATTGTTGTTAATATTACTAGTTTTAACAACATGACCTGAAACTTATTATAGCCTGTCAGCTGATATATAAATTACAAATTAATATAAAACAAATGATTTTATTACTCTCTGTTTATTTGTTTCACCCAACTTTGGGGTACACCAAATCAATCACTTTTTAATGTTCTGTGCCTTCCTCATAGCCCAGTATTGCTTTATTCGTTGTGATCTTGTTTTTCTTTCTTCGTCAGAGATTTGGATCATTCGCTTGGATTTGACTTTACCTTGGAACCGTTGCTTCTTGTCCTTGGTTATTGTTTTGGCTGTTCTGTCCATGAGCATAGTGTCAGTGATATGTAGTTCTGTTATGTCTTTCTCTGTTTCTCTAAACCAAAGTGGTTTGGCACTTTTATTGTGAAAGTAGTCAAATAATTTTTGGTTAGTCTATTTTTGTCCATTCGGAGGATGTGCCCATAAAAATCAATTATCCTTTTTCTTATTGTGTCTGATAGTGTTTCAGTTTTTTGGTAAAGAGTTTCATTACTGATGTGGAGTAATTGGTTGTTACGGATTTTTTTACTATTACAGCAAAAATTATTTTTGCTTATATTGGGTTCAGATTACCAATGTTTAGATCATCAAGGTTCTACTGTATTTATATTATTTGTATTAATTATTTTTCTTAATTAGTATTTGTATTATAAAACCTTAATTTTGCTGCCAGTCCAGTGACTGCAACATGCTGAAGTCATGCTTGCAAAAATATTTTCTTTTGTCTGTTTATTTTGCAAACTAAGTCATTCTGTTTTATTAGTAATATGTTTACAAAGTTTGAAATTTGACTTTTGTATACCATAGGTCATAATAAAGCACTGTTTCCTTTTTCTTCTTGTTATTATTATAGCTTACTTCATATATTGGGAGTTAACTTTCAGTTTACCCACAATTCACTTGATAGTTGTAGAGTTTTTAAGCGATTTGTTATTTTACAAAGACAAACAAATAAATGTATAAAAAAATCTTTTTAACAAATAAGTCCTAAAAATAGACATTAAATGAAAACCCATATTAACCAGATTTTCAGCTAACAAAGTTGTTACGGGTCCTTATTAATTCAGACAGGAGAGGTTGTACTATAAGGACAAAATAAACAATTTAAACTTAAAAGTTAAAAATTATATTGAAAAAATGTACACAAATGCTATAACAGAGAATGGGTAAAATTGTATACTATATTCAAACTATTCCAAAACAGTATTTAAATTAAAAATAATTTCATAAAATAACAAACATACTTGTATTTGTTACCAGTTCTAGGGTGTTCTTCGTTCTTACACCTATAGATGGTTGGATCTCTCAGGCATCCGTTGGCAGAATTCATGTCAATCTTAGCTCTTACACAGCATTTCTGGCCTTTCTCTGTCCCGCGCTTCATTTCTTCCCACATAACTAAATTCTTCTCTACAGCTAAAACACATAACAGTTTTATTTACTAAGTTTTATATTACTCAAATACAAGTTATATAAATTGTCTATTTATTAATTAGACCATTTATGGTAATATCTATTTATTAAATATTACTGCAAGATCATAAAAATTATAGATTTCGCTGAGCTAATAAACACAAATATGACACTACTGAAATAGCTGACAAACTTTCACAGGTTAAGAAATTACTATAACATCCTAAACAGGGTAACAAGTAGTGACGTAGGTGTGCTAGTAATGGTGTTACTCCAGTGGTGGTGTTGTGAAATGAAATGAAAACATCATTTAGAATTTAAATTTTAAAAATAAAGATTTACTTCCATCATTGTTTGTTTTAACCATTAATTAAAATTGTTTTTAGACAACTTTCATTAAAAAATAAGCTAACAACCATTATGATAAAATTCAGACCTTAAACCGTGATTGTGTCAATCTTGATCTCTAGAACATCCACAATTTTGGTATAATTTGAATCAAACTTGGTACAATCAATGATTCTGGGCATGTTTGTTCCCCAAAAAATCTGTTCAACCTTTTCAAAGCAGTAAACATAATAAAAAAGTTAAAACTTATAAGATTTCAAAAAACCTGATTTTACCATTAAAATTGCTTAAATTACCTTTTCTTGAAAATTTTAATGTTCATTATGACAGGTTGTTACTGTACAGATTTCGGCAAACTATTCATTATCATAAAAAAGATTTTGTACACTCATACTGTACAATCCATGGTGCATTATTAGCAAAAATGTTTGTCGCATAAAGAAATTTCATGTACTGTTCTTGAAGAAGTGGATATAAGAATACCCTCAGTGTACCATAAATTCAATATAATTAATTCTCTTCCATTTCATATCGGCAGATAAACCAATCAGAATTTATCAGTCTGCTACTACTTTATGTAAGACATTTTATATAAATTTTAAGATATATATTTGTGTTCTAACATTCTCGTTTTAATATTCTTGAATAACTTGTATTATTTGTAATACCTAGCCTTCAAATTTGTAAACATTTAATGTTACAAACAAAAAACAAACCCCCATTATGGAATCTTAAACTTATTTTTTTAAAATAACGTTTCATTTACTTATAAATTAGATAGATGATTTGCTGGTGGAAGATGTGAGGTGATTTATGGATGATTTCACAAAACAAAATGACAAATTGTAATCTAAGTTACTGTACACAAGGCTGGTCCAATTTATGCTGTCATTGAACTTGATGGTTCAAAGCCACTGATGGAATTCTGAAGTTAATATTTAAAAAAATATCACTCACCAAGTCTTAGATCTCACAGTTATGATATATATATTTATTTATATGTTATACATATATATATATATATATATATATATATATATATATATATATATATAACATATAAATAATATATATGTGTTTATATATATTATATAAACACATATTTATTAATATATATATATATATATTTATATTTATATATATTTATATATATTTATATATTTATATATTTATATATATATTTATATATATTTATATTTATATTTATATATATATATATATATATATATATATATATATATATATATATATATATATATATATATATATATTTTATACATATTTATTAATATATTTATATATATATTCTTATTTTGTGTAAATTGAATTTTGTTGACTATTAATGTCAACAGGAATGTATGCTGTAGAGTAATTTCAAGTTCGTGTCTTAGTTTGTTTGATAATGTGTTAATTATTTCTTGGTTTATACTTAAGCAATTCTTTCTTTAAAAACGATAAACTTCTCTTTTGATCCAGAATAATAATTAAAATCCACAATGTCTTTGTTAGTGTTGAGTTTTTTCATATTTTTTTTGTTCTTATTCCTCTGTAAATTATTGTTTCTTCTTTCGCCTTCTTTGGTTAATGCATTGAACTCGCTCTTTCCTGAATGATTGATTATGGGTATTTTATTTATTCAGGGTGCATTCAGGATTCGGTTATTTATGATTTGCTATCCTGAGGTGATTAAATCTATTTTATTTATAATTGAATTTCCGGTATCAGTACAGAATTAAACTGTGTTTATTATTTAATTATGGAACAATTAATGTAATTCTGTAAATAAGAATTTATCCTTATTTTAACTGGTTTTATAGTACATTTTCTATTTTGCAAGCTATGGTCTTTATAATAATGGTCTTTATAATAATAAAGAAGTAATTCAATTTGGAGTATGGGAAATTATTACTTTTGTACTAAAAAAGTATGACAAAGAATCTAAACGGGCATTGTTGTATTGCTTAAAGCAAGCTATAAAAATTGATATTCATATCAGTATATCAGAGTGTACTGTAAAAAATATTAAGAAAAAGACTCCTGAGGAAAAACTAGATTACTTTATATTATAAATACAGTACTGAAGAAATTAATTACATTAAGTCTTGACGGCGTTCAAACTGAGTTGCAATCAGGTAAATTTTTATAGAATATGTATTTCTTACAATAAACCACATAGAAGTTCTTTTTTGAATATCTGGTAGATATAATATAGGTATTTACAATTGTTCCTATTGACAGACTCTTGCCTCTGCTCTCGCTCGGCTTTCATTTTCTCAGGTTCTGTGTCATCAACGTAAGCCTTTCCTTCTTTAATAAGGCCTTCGCACATCTCCAGCATGGTGTCAAAATAGTTAGAAGTATGGGTAAATATATCTGGTTTAATTTGTAACATCTCCAAGTCTTCAAGAATCACCTGTTACCAAAAAAAAGGCAATTACAATTATAATAAAATGCATAAATAGTTAACTTTATATATCCACCTTAACTTTACATGTCTGCCTCTCCACTAGTGAATTCTTAATACTTATTTATAAAATTAAAAATAATTAAAAACTTTAATTTTCAGAGTGGAGAGGCAGACATACGAAATTAAGGTGGATGCTGTAAACAATTTATGCAATTTAAAAATTTCTCACCTAACAAAAAATGCTGTTTAAAAGAATAATAATACTATTAGAAAACTTGATAAAGGCATTAGCGTTAATCACCTTTTAGCAGGCTTACAAACAAAAAGTCATCTACAAGTTTAAACAATAACTTAATATAAAGAAGCACCTTTTCAAAATCGACTTTCTCCTTAGCCGGATTGGTATCATCAAATCTCATGACTAATTTGCCTTGGAAAGCCTCCTGGTAGTACTGATTAAGCAAAGCAGCTTTAGCATGGCCAATATGCAAATACCTGAAACACAATTAATGTTAAGAAGTTGGAAACTCTTGTATGCTATGGTAACTGACATATACAATGGATTTGGATTGAATCTTGGCTTACAGTCAAAAAATAGCCCTTTTTGCAAACACTGGAGTTATTCATTGATAATAAACCTTTATTGTTCTTTACAAGAACCGATTTATCTTCCAAAATGCAGAATTTAAACTTAATAATATTTGTAAGTTTAACAAAATAATTGCAATTAAACTCTAAAAATTAGTAGTTTTTGTGCAGCCAATTTGTTAATTGATGAATACATCAGATCTACCACTGAATATAAATATACTAGAATGATAAGCCTTATGATGGATATGTGAGCAATCACTGCTTGAGGTATCTTGCAACAGTGTTCAACTACAACTAAATATATAACGGTTCTGCCTATTTTCTCAAATGTCTTCCTCCCTGTACTTGCAGTGTTGATAGTGTCGAATTACTTGAACACGCTGTAGCTGCTGATAACGAGTACACTTTTTATAATGGTGGCTATATTTCTAGTATGTTTACATTCAATGGTTCTACCTGTGTAATATATATGTAGATTTACAAAAAGATTTCAAAAGAAAGATTTTTTTTAATTACTGCTGTTATAACATTTATTTACATTGCATTTATATCGTTTTTACCGATTTTACTTATTGCCGTTTTTATTTATTTTATTAATAAGACACAAATAAAGTTTAGCTTTTGAAAATCCAGGCAGACCAATGATTACAGTAAGCCAGATTACTGCTTCAATAACAAGCCCAAGATAAACGGAAAGTGTTTAAATTTATAAAAACAAAGGAAATAAATAAATGAACCATAATAATGAATTGATTCCAAGTGGATGAGCAGTAGGTAAAACCATATAGGCTTATTACAAACTCTTATTTATTTGTAGTTTCAGATTTTGGCAGAGAAAAGTACGTTTCTAATAGCTTACAACATTTCTACTAGGTAGCATTATGTCGATTAAGCATTGGCTATATGTTGAAAACAACATAAATTGCATCTTCAAGGTTCATGCGTCACATTACATCAAAAGCATATAAAACAATGGTAGATACCATTGTGATTTTACGTCAAAATCATTTAAAGGAATTAAAACTATAGTGGTTCAAACTTCAGAGCACTTTGAACTTTTTACTTCTTTTTTTTCTGATGTATAGGTTTGGAGTTGAAGTATTTTCCAGCAAAGTTTGATTAATATTTTTACATTTTGAAAGTACAAAGGTCGTTCAACGAGTTTTTACAAAAACCAACCGATGGCACTTGTAATATTGAATTTTTTTTTTTTAAAGTGAGCATCATTATTCACTAGACAGCTGTTATAGTCCCAGTTAGATCTATCACATGGTTTTGTTTCAGTGTTATTGTCGATTGAAGCAAAGAACTTTTATTTAAAAAAATAGAAAAAAATGAGATTCAAACGGTGATCACACTTGCTTTTACTAAAAGAGATCAAAGCAAAGTAAGATGAAGTTCATGGCACATCTACTCCTGTATTTGCAACTGTTTAAAATTGGGTGAGTTCAAACGTGGCTATACATCTACAAAATATGAGCACTATTTGGAAAGTCCAGTGGAATTGACTACTCTTGAAATGAATGACAAAATCCAAGATATGATTTTAAGTAACCGATAAATGAAAGTTCGCAACATAGTTCAGGTCACAGGCATATCTCAAGGTAGTGTTTTCAATTTTGCACGAAAAATTGGGTGTGAAAAAAATCTCAGCAAGATGGGTGCTGCATTTGCTCTCAGTGGAGAATAAATACAATCAAGTTGTTGACTATGAGGCTGTTTTGGCGCTTTTCCATTGCAATCCTGACAAGTTTTTACGTAGATACATAATTGTAGACGAAATACGGATACATTACTACACTACAGAAATAAAGGAACTTCCAATCAAAACTGTGGGTTTTGAAGCTGAACGGACTCTAAAAAAGGCGAAAACGGTGAAATCAGCCGGCAAGGTGATGGCCACGGTTTTTTGGGATGCACACGGAATCATCTAAATCAATTACTTGGAAAAAAAGGAAAAACAATAAATGGAGTGTATTATGTTTTGTTACTGCACTGGCTGAGCGAAAAATAGAAAAAAAGTCCTCATTTGAAAAAGAAAAAATTGTCTTTCATCAAGATAACAAATAGATGCACACCTGTGCTGTTTCGATGGCAAAAATTTTTGGAATGAAAGTTATCACAACATCCACCTTATTTGGTTCCCTGAACTTTTTTACTTCCAAACTTGAAAAAATGGCTCAGCAGAAAATGATTCACGTACAATGAGGTCATCGCCCGAACTGAAGCCTACTTTGAGGAACTACTGAAATCCTAATTTTTCTAGCTTAAAAAGGTTGCGGAAATTCTTGGAGAAGTATATAGAGTTAAAGGGAGATTATGCAGAAAAATAAAAAAAATGTTTTCCCATCTTTTTTTAAAGCATTTATTGAACAACCCTCGTAATTAATTTCCTACATAATCATCTTACGAAACTCTGACAAGGTAGTCAAGTAAAACAAGATTTGATCGAATATCTTGAGATTTCAGATCAAGCTAGAATACGAATTAACTTTATTTTCAACAGCAAGAAACTTATGGCTTGGAAACTGTAAGAGATGCACCTTGCTGTTGATGTTGGATGACATTGGATGTAGCAAGAAGTAAGAATGTAGGCCTGATTAAAATAGTTTCAAAGTTAATTTCTCAACTGTTAACGCTTAATAAACACGACAAATATTTCAATTTCATAAATAAAGTCTTTATTTAATAACAAGTAACCCACATGGGGCAGACACAAGTGCCCAATTGTAAACACAGACTTACCCACTGGCTTCAGGAGGAAAGCGAACAACAACTTTGCCCATCTCTGCTCCTGGCAGGTCAATAAACTTCCCTTCCTCTTTACGCCCACTACTTGGCTCAGCAGTTTTCTGTTTCTGAGATTTAGCTTCATCAGGTAAATTGTTCAACACTTCAGTCACACTGCTCTGCGACTGTATCAGACTCATCCAACGCTTGATATTATTTGGGCATTTGCCTTTAGAAGATAAAGTCGAAAACTGAGTGCTATCTGAAAATATAAGAAAAGTTTTAGCACACGCTGTAAAAAGTCAATTTACTAGCAATGGTACCAAAGCAATACTTGATTATTAAGTTGTACATACCATTTGCACTTAAGTTTTATAATTTAATTTTGTAAATTATGTTTGGATATACAGCAGAACCTTGATGAGCCAAACTTTTGATAATCCAAACCCAATATTGACAAAAATAATCAGCAGAAAATTATGCAATAAATTTCTTTGTTACATTAGGACTATTGCCATTCTGAAAATATCTGAATATACCATGTTCATGCATCATAAGACTAGAAGTAATAAAAATAATCTTAAAATGTTCTTTAACATTTTAGTAATTTATGTTTTTAATAATAATTATTATTATTATTACATTTAAGTTTATCATTCATAATAATTTATGAATTAAATAATTTATGTTTATTATTCATAGAAATTACATTACGCAAACAAAAATTATAAATACAATTTTCTAAAACACTTTAAATGATATACTCAAATGTAATATCTTTACAGTTTTTTTTGTCTTGTCTGTATGTTTCACATAAAAACATAATTTTAGTAACTTTCTTTTTTCCAATCTAGATACCTGGATTGGCTGTGTGTTACTTAGGAAATGCCGTGCTGTTAGATACAATGAGTGTTGTTTGACACTGCTTTGTACTGATAAAGGCAGTGCATAGTTCTTTATCTCCATTCAATGCAAAAAATAATCATTTGTTGTTGTTATTATTTAAAGGCGAAAAACACATTGAGGCTATTATCGCCTCCCTAAATATACGTGTGAGTGTAAAGTGTTAAAGTCGTAAGTGTCAGTGTTTATTAGACTCGGGTACTGCGAGGGACGTCTAAATCCTCTCAATAGGTGCAGCTAGTCTGCACCCCCCTGCGGGGTTTGCTTAATCAGCTGTAACCTAAAACCTAAATGGCGTTTTCAAGCAAATATTAAAAGGAAGACATTTTGTCAATGCACTCCCGCTATCTGGATTCATGTTGTCTCAGTGTCAAATCATACTTATTTCAGACATACTCTTCTCAAAGATATTGAACACATCATATATTTCTGATACACTAACATTTCCACTATTTATATCAAAATATTGTTTGAATATATTAAATAAAAGGAATTTACGTCATTTTAAATGCAATACTGCACTGCCAGTACTGTACAGCACATGTTATTAGCCATATTTATGTTTATGTTTTGATAATCTGAATGATTTGCTAATTCACATCACCTCCGGTCCCAATTAGTTCGGATTATCAAGGATGCACTATAGTAATATTAAGCAAGTGTATTACGATATTTACAGAGGATTGCTGATAAATAAATATATGCAACTTTCAATAAAGACTAGTTTACATAAAGAGTGAAATTTTAGCAGTCCTTTTATGACAATTGAGTGTTTTCATTACATAAATTTCTACTTCCTTTTGTATTCTTCCCAGTTTAAAATATTAACTTGGAAGTTGTTTTTAATTTGCTATTCTTAGTACAGTTAATTAGGATTTATTTTTAGAACAGTGTCATATGCTACTACAAATTTAATGTTTTTCAAAAACAAAGTTTGAAATACACAAAATTTCCTGAGGAAGTTACCAAAAAATCCACGCTGCCATGTTATCAAGTGAAAAATTTGTAAGACTCTATTATATTTATGTTTGTACATGTGCGTGTAAATATATATATACAACTATTATCTCAGAGTATTGACTTCAGTTATTTAATTTATGCATACAATAAAAAATTCACAGTTACATAAAACACAAATAGTAAAAGGTTTAAAATAGTTAAATCTAATTACAGAATTATTTTAATGATACGTAACTGAAATTGGTGGAAAGTGGGAATGAAAATGTGACGTACAAGTGAAGCATATAATATATGCACGAATTAAACTAATTTAGATATTTAAAATTTGGAAATTTAGGAACAAGAATAAATGTCACTATTTGTGAAGTTAGATGCTAATAAAATTTCACTGATGGATACGGGTAGAAGATTTGGAAGTATGGCTGAAATGAAATAGTTTAGGTCCTCTTCTTTACTAATCATATGATGGATTCCTTTTTGAAAACTGGATTAAAATTTTGAGCTCACTTAATTTTGATGTATTTTCCTAGAAGTCCAATAATTCTCACTCTTAATGAGGAAGGTTTCTAATAAACTGTACTTTTTACTTTTCTTCTTCTTTTATTCTCTTAAACATTCTTTGTTTAACTTTCTTTTTTTATTCTTGTTTTTTCTTTTTGATATAACTTAGACATACGTGTGTTATATGGATATACAAACTGATCAATGAAGTTAATTTAAAAGAATAGCTTTGGTTGAAATGAATGGATGTAATGTTCAGATCTTGTTTTTTTTTAATTTTAATTATTTGGACATTTTAATCGTTATAACACACACTCTCACACAAACGCGCGTGCACACACACACAGACACGGTGTGGCTAAAAAATAACCAGATTATGGTTACCACATTCTTCGTTTTTATTTCTTCACAAATTTAACATTATCCCCTTCAATATACTCCCCTCCACAATCTCTACACTGCTTCATGCAAATTTTCTATTTTTCAAAACAGTATATCGTTATTTTCTGAAATCATGCTTAGTGTTTTTTTCTTTCCCAGCTTCAACTATCTCAAATCTCTTTCTTTTCAATGCTAGTTTCATTTTCAGGAACAAAAATAAGTAACATTGAGCAAGGTCTGGTGAGTAGGATGGGTGTTCCAACATAGGGATTCCATCCTTAGCCGAAAACACCTTGAAAACCAATGCTTATGGGCTAGTGTGTTATACTGATGAAAAAGCCATTACTCATTTGCCCACAACTTAGGTCACTTTCTTCTTACCCATTCATAGAGTAGTAGTTAGGACCTCAAGATAATAATTCTTATTCACGTACATAATTTACATAACAATCCCCTGGATGTCAAAAAATTCAATCAGCATATCTTTGAATTTTGATATGGACATTTGAGTTTCTTCAGTCTCGGTGAATGGGAGCTCTTCCAGTGCATTGATCGTAGCTTCTGGATCATAAGTAAAAAACCGTGATTCATCACATGTTATATTACTCTTTTTAACACGGTCTTTTTTGATGGATTTCAAATTGTCAGCACAAATGTTCATTTGCGTCTTTCTGTTCAGGTGTGATTTTTTGGCACCATTTTTTAACAAACTTTCTTTATATAAAAAATATTCATGCAAAATCTGACAAACTGATTCTTTGTCGACTCTGGTGATCTCAGCAACAGTGTAAATACTCAACTGATTTAGTCTTTTAAGACTGAACAGCTGAATTTTTAAATGTTCTCATCCGTTGTTAATGTAGAAGGTCACCCTAGATATGGGTCATTGCCAATTTCTTCTTGCTCTTCTTTGAACAGTATAACCGCTCAAAAACCTGAGTATATGATAAGCATTCATCACCATATACTTATTTCAACAAAGAATAAGTTTCTGTATTGGATTTTCCAGGTTTCAATAAAAGTTCACTTTAATGCATTGCTCTTTTAAAATGCACCAGACATTTTTCTGAATGTGCATACTCCCGTACGAACAAAGACCACAGTCTAACTGAGGGGTTGGCGTTTGTATCAGTAGTGCGAATGAAAAGGGAGGATATCACATGACTTAGCAAAGTAGCATTAGTTCTTGATGCACTAGCTGGTTATATATCATGTTTAAATATAATTAAATGATAGCTTACTGTAAAGAGATGAGAATACACTGAAATCTGCAATAGTAAGCCGGTTTCCAACCAAATATGTTACAGGACCAAGTACTCGGTCCAAATATGCGACAGAATCTTGAAACTCTTGGCTGCATGATAAAGGGCCCAAACTGAAGGACAACCAATGGTCCACCTGAAATGTACACAGTACATTAGACTTTACAAGATACTGATTGTATTTAAACATTAATATAAACAATCAAAAATAAAACCGCACTACTGTATATTACAAAATGCTTTAAAAAGTGGCTTAGTTAACAATATTTATTAGATTTTTTTATTAAAAAAAAACTACTAAAACAAATTGTCAAAAAGTATTTTTTTATGAAAAAAACACTTTGGCCTATTTTTTCAGAAATGAGCAGTAATTGAAATCACAGTGTATTTACTTTAAACCAACACAATCTTGAATTTCATCAAAATATTTTTTATGAAATTAACTATGTTAATTAACAATGTTTATGTTAATGAAATTAGCTTACATGTTTAAAATTTTTTTTTTACTAACGAAAAAATAATGAAGATATTAATAATTAATTAACAAACTATTTTATAACATAACTGCTGACCTCTGTTTTTTCCAGTAGATTAGATCCGTAAAGAAAGAATTTTGAAGCATATCTTGCTAAGTAACGACTAATGGAAGCGCTTGTATCAAAAGTAGTTCCATCTACAGTTAAAGATGTATCCTTTCCCCACTCTACTTCTACAGGGTAAATCTCATTGATCAATTTAGCAATTGCTAATTCACCTAATAACATCAACATAACATTAATTTTTACTAATAACCCAAACTGTAATAAAGCAGTTATTTATCTAAAAAAGCATTATCAAGAAAAAAGTGATGTAAAGGACTGTTATTACACAACATTTTTTATAAATTAAAACAATTTTAAAGTATAGTTAGAAATAAAAAAGGTTGCTACATTATTTTATATTTGTTATCATTATTTTATTGTTTGTTTATTAAAACATGGAGAAGAATAAACTCCTTATTATAAAATGCAGTACAACAATGCAGTGCAGAGAAGGGATAACATTGTACAATTACAATCATTCCTAGGCCAAAATATAACAGAAAATATTAAAAATATAGCATACAACTCAGTCTTGAACTATGCTTTTCAGCAGAATAGGTCCTAACTAATGTTGACAGTTCAGCTGTGCTATTACCAGAAACAGTAATTTTTTTGCACTTATCTGCCATTTGTTTATTTAAGGCCTACCTTACGTTATTCACACAAGTTTTCCAGAACTTTCCAAAACTCACCGAAATAATGAAAATAGCTCTGACAATAATCAGGGATAATTTACAATATTTTGATACAATTTTAAAGTTTAAACCATTAGTGATAAAATATGTATACTGCCCATTCCCTTTTAGGGAGGCGATAATAGCCTCAATGTGCTTTTCGTCTTAAAATAACAACAAAAAATCTGAGTACTAAAGGTGTGTGTGTGTGTGTGTGTGTGTGTGTGTATGTGTGCATGCACACACACACACACACACACACACACACATATATATATATATATATATATATATATATATAAAACTTGCAATAAGTTTATAGTCCTTTTAAAATCAATGTATTGGCATCTACTAGAAAAGAGTGAAATATATTAGTTTTTTACAAACATATATATATATATAAGTTATGTGATTTGATTTTAGACTTTATTTTTTTAAATTTTTTATGAATAATGTTTTTCTTTTTTATATCTTTCCCAACTCTAGTCAAATTAAAGTTATGATGTGTCTAGTGAATCTTGTATTAATTGATGTCTCTTATATAATACTTTGCTGAAGTTGTATCCTGCAGTGTTTCCATTATTGCTGACTTTGTATGTCTTGACTATGCTCACATATATTATTTCACTGTCTTCTAATTACATTCGGAAGTGTTGATGTGTTTAATTTTTAGTTATCATGCAAGAGGTTATAGTAAGCCCGCCTTGATCAGAATTCAGTTAAGTTATCCTAGTTCCTTCCTATCTCGTATGAGTGTTAGTCTTTCTTCTTTCCTTATTATTGGTTCTACTATTACCACACTTAAGTACTGCATTTAAGTTAATTTGTCTCACCCATGCTAAATGTCTTGCCTAAACTGATCAGACTGACACACTTTTTTATGAAATTACTTTTGAAAGTTCCATGTACTTTTTTTTTTTTGGTGTTTTAACGTCCGACTATTGTGCACACTTAAGCTAATGCAGACGATGGGATGATTTATAGCACGGTATATAGATACACGGTAGGGGCCACGCGCATGTCCCCCCACCACTTGCCGGCTGAAGTACGTCATCGAATCCCTGATCGAATCTAGCTCAAACGTAGTGTTCAATAGGTTTTTTTTTTGGTGTTTAACATCCGACTGTTGTGCACACTTGGGCTAATGCAGACGATGAGATGATCTATAGCGCATGAAAATGCCAAGCCCTCACCGGGAATCGAACCCGGGTCCTCGGGGTGAAAGCCTAGTACGCTATCCACTAGGCCACCGAGGCGGCTAGTGTTCAGTAGGAAACAGTTTGTAATGTTAGTGTTAGTAACTGTATTATAGTAATTACAATAATAATTCCTTATATCTAACATTAATAACGCTGTTAATTACTTTACTTACTGAATTCGCTCATTGTAAAACGGAAACTTTTATTTTATACAATATTACATAATATTAAAGTAAAGTAAATTATAGGTCCATAGCTTGAAAAATTCCAGGTTATTTTTGTTTGAAAGTTAAAAGCACATCACACTATGAATTACGTATCTCATGGATTTTCTGTGATAATTATGTGGTTGACTGTGGCACATCTCAAATAAAAAATTAACAACAAATTAAATAGCAAATAGGCGTATGCCTATTATGCAAACAGTAAAATAAAACATACGTATTTCTTAGAACTTATGTATCAACACATATTATCAGAAAAAATATTCTTAAACTTAGTAACATTGCTTTGTAAAGCCACAATTTTATTTTTAACCGAAGCCAGTTCTTGTAATGCAAGTTGAATTTGTTCCTTCAAAAGTAAATTTTCATTTCTTAAACATTTCATTTCTTCTACAGAGGCAATATTTACAACGATATTTGTATTAAAATTACTGACTACGGAAGGGTGGGTTTCATTTACAGAATTACACGTTACAATTGCACCAACGTCATTTCCATTTACGTTTAATATTAATTGTTACGAGTTAAGCCTCTTAATATATTTAAGTCATTTTTAATGGATGTAAAAACATACGATTTACCTGGTAGATTTCCATCGGACTCGTCAATAAGTTTTTTTTAATGTTTCTTGGTTTTCACGTTTTTTAATCCTTGCAGCTCGTTCAGAATTGATACATATATTTTCAATGGTTGGAATGTTAAAACGTGGAATGACACCGGATTTCAGCTGTTTTTTTAGGTTTCGTATTTAGTAATTCGGATTTAAAATCCCTTTCGAAATCGTCGTCATTAAAATGAAGTGAACAGACTTTAACATTATCAAAATTAAAATGATCTGCTCGTTTACACGCATGAACCCAAGCTTTTCTCAGGCCTTTGTCTTTTCTGAGAAATTCTGTGAAATGTAATTCCTTTCCCTTTACAATTCTTATCACTATTATAGCAATTGGCAATAGCGCAATTAGGCATTGTTATGCATACACAATTATACAACAGCAAACAAAACAAATTATGTATTTTTTAGGATTCAAAACCTATGTTTTGAATTTTTTTTTACACTAATTAAACCTCGACCACAAAACACAATTATCACCTTTTATTTACACAAAAAAAGACCTTTTACTTAAAACAAACACACACATAAACACACCGAATCTCCAACTACATTTACAGAACACCGCATTGTTAAACGGGAAATTACAGAATGTAGCAGTGAAGATTCAGTGACGTCACGCGCGCGGTAGTCTACTGCGCATACCCACCATGGCCCCTACCGTGTATCTATATACCGTGATTTATAGCGTATGAAAATGCCAAGCCCTGGCCGGGAATCAAACCCGGGTTCTCGGGGTGAAAGCCCAGTACGCTATCAACTAGGCCACTGAGGCAGCTAGAGTTCCATGCACTCATAAGGTAATATGGGTGAGTAATAAATTTTATTTTATTCTTAATTGGAAATTTGTAAATAAAACCTAAAGTTATTTCAATTAATAACCCTTTTCATTAACACTTCTGGTAGATATTAAAATCATAAAACGAATTATAACAAAGCATTAATCAATTAGTAATCCCCAGATATTATACTTCTGTAATATTTATATTACACTGGCAAATCAAATTCATAAAAATCAGTTGCACTGATTTTGAAACAGAAAGGAGTTAAAATGAGTTATTATGGAACTGGTCCTTAAATGTGTAGCAGGAATTAATTTGGCATTCATAGCTAGGACAATTACATAATTTCTATATATTATATACTAATACAGCTGAAGTTAATGTATTAATATTCTATTTTATTTAGTGCATTTATTTTTTCTAAATTGATATTTTATTACCAAAAATTTCCAGTGTATACTTTCCAGTAAAATTTAAATAAAACTTAAATTTATATAAATAATTAAAGCTATTAATGTAAGTAACTCAGGAATCAAAACTCAATAAGAAATTACACTTCAATTTCAAATTAATAAGAAAGAGTTGGCAGCACTTGGTCATGGATCTGTTAGAAATTTGCTTCCATCATTTCAGCTATGTGGTATGAGCACCTTAGTATCCAGCAAGTAAACTTGACTTACTTCAACTTTTAATAAAATATAATAAAACTTGTTTACTTAGAAAATTCTTCTTTCAAACATAAGTTACAGGCTGATGCATACATGTGCTTGTTGCCTAACCTAACACATACAATACTTCCTACAGCTGTTCTGTACTGGTAGGTTAAGAACAAAGTCAAATTTAAACTAAATTATTTATAATTTCAATGAGTTATCTTACAAAAATGTTAAAATAAACAATTGAACAAAACTAAAATTTTGGTTTTAAAAGTGGACATGTAGGTTGGCATGAAATTTTGAATGCCCAACTTACAGAAAAAAAGAATAAAATATTAAACAAAACCTGTTTAAAATGATTAAATCAATGTATTTTACTTTACCAATTGGTGGATTCGTAACACTCGCCAAAAGTTTCATTTTGTATAAAATACAAACAGTACTATTCAAAATCCCGTATTCCCCTATTACTCAATGCCATAAATGACAGTCGTGATTAAAGATGGGTAAGAAAACTCCAAACTGTTAAAACAAACTGTTTTTCTATATACGAAAACAAACTGCTTTGCCAAACGGAAACAAGCAGTTTCAATTGGACTGGATCGTTTGTTAAACAAGGAACAACAGTTTGGACTTCCCCACCACTTACGTTCTATTCGAACGTTGCCGCAAGCGCTAAAACTTTTTTCCTGCAATTTTCCTGCTAAACTGTTTTCCTGCAAACAGTGCAAACACCTATTCTTTAACCTGTTATACTTTCCCCCTCTATTTCAAAGTTTTTAGTTGCAACGTAGTGACGTAAGAACTGTTTTGAACGTTGTCAAAGTTTATCTCTATTTTGTTGTGAGTTGTCTGAAAGTTTTAAATGTAAAATTTGTTGTTCAAATATTTTTTTAACTGTAAAAACAGCCATAATTGTGTTATATACTAGTTTTTCTCCGTAGTTTACTTTGTGTTTAGAAATTTAAAAATATTTAGTGGACAATTTTGAAAGTTTTCTTTTACTTTATAATGTTTTTAGAATTAAGTGCATAGTTTTTAATTATTTATTGGATGTGTGGACTTAGTATTTTTTTTTCAGTGTTTAAAAGTGAAAAACCTGTTTTTTTGTGTGATTGGAAATATTACAAATGTCTTATATTTTATTTTTATGCGGAGCCTAATTTTCTTAAAAAAAATTTTTTTTTTAATATGTTATTACAATAAACTTTATATTTTTTCTGTGTTGTAAAACGGAAAACTTATTTTTTTGCTAATGCAAACTTATTTTTTTGTTAATAACCTATCATTAACCTATAATAACCTAATGTTAATAACCTATAATTTTGTAACTATATAGAGCCAATTTTATTTAAATATATTTGGCCAATGTTCTTATTACTATACTTTAATTATTAAGGTTGCTTTTTTCAGTGTTGAAAAATGAAAACCTACCTTCTCCCAAATAAAAATATGACAGTAACATCTCACATTATGTAAATACATAACCTAATTTTATTTAAACGTTTTTCTTATATTTATTATCAATAATCAATATTTTGTAATCAACTAAAAATATTCTAAATTGTTTGCATTTCAGTAAATATGCAAAGGCTATTTAATTTTTAAGTAAAAAAAAAAGAATGCTTCTATTAGAAATTCATTGCATTTTGTAAATATAAAATGGCATACATATATATTACGTTTTGAGAATGTAATTTAATTATTACTACACTTATAAGGATTATTTTTTTTTAAACATGGTGGTTATGGGAATGAAAAAGTAGTCTTAGAAAACTGAACGTTTGTGCTTATGTTTTAGCTGCTAATACAACTTCGAGTTTAATTTTTCTAAACCTGTTTTTTTCAAACTGTTTTTCCAAACAGTTTTTTTTCCAACAAAAATTTCGGTGATATTTTGTAAAAATAGCAGAAGTGCCCATCCACACACTGTTGGCTGTTGATATATAAAACAACTTGTTCTTTCGAGATGGGTCGTTCGTGATCGAACGTGTCAAAATCTGCCGATATTCGAAACTGCCGAATGACAAAGACGGCGGACTTTTAAGTTAGCCTAGACAGCCTGAATTGTTAGCAGACAATCTCAAGACATTAAAGTAGATGTTACCAATAATGATGCACGATTACGAGATGTTTTATTCCATTGTTTCGATTGTAAAAACATCTAGATGCTTCTCGATTGTATTTGACTCGTCAGTTGTCACTTGATGATTGATCAGTCGTTAATTGGCGATTGCTTTTCTATCCGAGTCCTTCGAATCGCTTAGTCATTTAGTTTTGTGTTGCTGCTCATACTACTTACTGTAGGCCTAAATTATCGACAAAACAATAGAATTAATCGTCAACTTACAACTGGAATTGATGTTGCCGGAAATGTTTAATACGTATTCTAATTAAATGGCGAAGGCCTATTCCGTTTTTCCAGGAAAACATTGCTCTAAAAGCCGAGTCAGCAATCAGCTGTCTGGAACCATCACCCTAACAATTGGAACGATCACGTCAACAATCGTCAAACATCTCGATTGGTATTCGTCCAATTCATCCCATCATCTGCATTAACCCAAGTGTTCACAATAGTCGGACGTTAAAAAAAAAAAACCGAATGGTATTTTATGGTTGACTCGATTGTTTAGTTGTCGATGGTCGATTGTCTCGATTGTAAAAACATCTAGGAATCGCGCGCATCACTATTTCGTTACTATGTACTGTTCGTTTCATATAATCTGTGCTATATACTGTGTACGAATTTTTACGTAAAATTTTCATTTACAGGTATATCATTTATTTACCAAAATCATAATATTGTGATATTCACCTTATCAAACTGAAACTGATTTGTGATTGAACACAAAATACAGATACAATAAAATACTGCCTCGGTAAAGATTTTAAATTATATATATAATTTTATATATGATAAACAAATTAAGATTGTGAACAAGTTCAAATATCTTCGGGAAATTATAGCCTGGAACACTGACGAGAAACCATCAATATATAGCAGAACATACATACTGAAACAAGAGCAACGACTCACTTGGCCAACCTACAAAAAGAAATCGCTCTAATGAATGCCAAATTTCGACATTATAATTCCGTTGTTAAGCCTGAGGCAACTTACGTTAGTGAAACACTATTCAAGTTGAAGATTAACTCAACTACTGATAAACTGCAAAAAGCAGATAGAAGAATCATCAGAACAATTAACAAGAAACACAAAGTGAATGCTAATGGAGATTACTACTAAATGAAGTGGTATATCAAGAGAGTGAGTTAATAATAGACACGATGCAGAAAAGGAGAATTTTTTTCGGCCATATAGCACGCCTTCCAGAAACCAGACTGGTGAAACGGTTATTTAGCTATTTCTGGAAGATTAAAACGCAGAATAATTGGTTCAAAGAGATCCGGAGTGATTTTGAAGAGTTAAATTTGATGGTGCCTCAAACTGAAGGTAGAGCAGAGAAGAGGATTCTAAGGAATAAATATCTACGATTCAAGCTAACAACATTTGAATGAAAAACGTACACCATAACTGATGAACAAAGCGCAGCCAGGTCAGCCAGGATGAAGAAATTTTGAGAACAAAAGAAGAGGCTGAAAGACTAGTCTCTCAATAGCATTATTGGACTTGAGGTGTAAGGACTGATTAAAGTGCTCCAATGAGTGCGTAATCTATCTATATATATATATATATATATATATATATATATATATATATATATATATATATATATATATATATATATCACCTCTAGATCACTTTTTGAGAATCCATAAAATTGCATGTGTGATCACTCTCAAGTTTGCAATTTTGGTCAGATTTGATTCAAACTTGGTTCAAAAATTTGTTTTGATAATACACAGCTTGTTTTTATTATTATTATTTTGTTTTTTCAGAAAAATCTATCTATCAGTTTCAAAATAACAGCTTTTAATAACCTAAAAAAGATCATAAATTATTTATCTTGTACTTTTTTGAAAGTCTGATTTCAGCATCTTAAAATTTCAAAATCTGAAATTATGAGTTAAGTTATGAAGGTTATGAGTAAAGTTTTAATTTCAATTGAATTAATTTTTATTAATTAAAGACCATTTAACACTACGAGCAATACTAGTTCGGTCGTCACTTTTTAATTAAAAAAAAAAAATTACATAACAAACAAGAAGTAGTAAACAGTCCATTATAAAGGTTAAATCGTTTTTTGAATTAAAAACCGATGACCGAGCTAGTATTGCTCATAGTGCTGAATGGTCTTTAATTAATAAAAATTAATTCAATTGAAATTAAAACTTTACTTATAACGATAATCTCATCCCAATTAGGTTTGCCAAATCTTCTACTTTAATTCGTTTCATGTTTATAAAAAAAATAAATAATGCAAAATATTCATGTAAAAAATGATTTTCAGTTTTAATGCAACATATTCATTTATAATAATGCAATCCTTATAGAGAGGAAAAAAGGAATGTATGTATAGAAATAATAATAAAATGTATACTTGCTAATGATGATTTGATAAATAACTATATTGTGAAATATTTAAGGGATGTGTGTTATTAATGTTAAATCAAAAAGTGCCTGTATAAAAAAGAAGATATAATTTAATAGTCATACTAGCCATATATAATCTTTTGAAAAAAAGAAATGTAAATAGATAGTTCTTTAAAACAAAATGGTGGCCACTCAAAATGCTTGAGTTATTTTAAAACTTTATATTTTCATTAGTTCTAGAAGGAAAACAGATTTGTTTAAACACTCCTTAGTTCAGTTTTTCACTTAATGCATTGGAAAAGCCAAAACTGATGTTAAAAAATTTCTGTCTGTTACCTTAAAATGCCAATATCCGCTGTCTATGGTGCAACGACAGATTTAAAATGAAACATTTATATGTTAAATGTAAAAACATTGTCAGTACTTTTAGGCTACCTCAAACTTTTGTACTCATATATATATATATATATATATATATATATATATATATATATATATATATATATATATATATATATATATATATATATATATATATATATATATATATATATAAATAGCACACAAAACAAAAATGGCTGATTTATTTTCAAACAAGTTATTTCGACAAACTCTAGCCACCAAACAAGTTGACTAACCAACAATGCCACTGTATAATTTCTTTGTGTAAAATATCAGTTATCTGGTTACAATATCTTAATGACAGAGGTATTTGTATTAGCCATGTTTTATGGACTATAAAATGCTACAGACTGTAAAACGTACCTTAATTTTTAAACAGTTTTTTAAAAAAATAACTTTTTTACAATTTTTATTATTAGATTGCAAAGCCAGACTAACAAAAAAATTCTTTCATTATTTTTATTTTTTCCATTATGAAACTAACTAGTAACAAAAATATTGTACTGTTACAGATATCAAAAATCATTTTCAATTCAAGTTCTCTGGCACCGCAGACTGCAGTGATGCATCATAGGCTACACAGTGTTCTGGGTTTGAGATGGCGGGGTGAGTTCTACCAAAAATCTGTTCATTACTACATATGTTCTACAGGTAACAATAACTTGCATTTTAATAACAAAAGCTTGTCTCCAAATAATATAAACACAAAATAGTTAACATTGAAAGAAACACTTTAAGTAAGCTTTCAAATAAATCAACAGTAATTTTTATTCCCTAAAAAACTGATAGTGTAGCAAAGCACAAGTACACAGCTAGTGCTTTATAAAGCACTGTAAAGTTAATGATTATTAAAACAATCCTTAATTTCTTTACCAAACATATCATGTTGGTGTGAGGATGACATTACTGTTACAAAGTCAAGAGTGTACATTATATGTGCATGAAGTGGTCAATTTTGTATTTTTAACCTTTATCTGCCTTTGTTTGCTGTCACTTGAATCTGGGATTGTCAGAAGTGTTTAACATCTACATTGACAGATCTTGTCTTTTTTTCTTAATGGGAAAATGCACATTTTTTAAACCTTAAAATACTTTGATTATAATTAATAATTTTTTTTTCTAAACTTAATCATTGTCAAAAAAAGTTTGTCTATGTTATTAAGTAATTATTACAAAAATTACCTTCGTTGGAAGAGCCCCGTATCAGAAGAAGACGCATTGTTGGCATAGCGTAATTAGCTGTCGGACGTTTAGCGTTACCCAGGGTGCACCGCGAGGAGGCGCCGACTTCACACCCCCTGCAACAATATATTTCAAAGTTGTACATTACATACATAATATAACTGACCATATTTTCTCTCTTCAACTTTATAAACTATTAAACTATTTACACTCTAACCTCTGCTTGAATGTCATATACAAAACATAAGTCAAAATTGTGCTGAAAATACTAGATAACAAACCAGAAAATTATTTTATTTTTAAGGTGTTAGTCACTCATTGCTACATCAGAACTACGAAAAGGTCACGAAAAAAATGTTGCATTTTGTATAGAATGACCAACAGGTTATTTATTACTTTAGTAATAATAATTTTTGCAAAATGTAATCATAATTCCACAAACACCTGATTCCCAGTGACAACAAAGTATCAGTTATCACAAAATAGATACAATTACTTGTGAATCAGTTATTTGAAAAACACAATCTGACAACTAATTTCTTTACTCGCAATATCTGTAGAAGCAGGTAAGACTTTTAACAGTTGCCAGCAAGACTGATAGTGTACAGTAAATCAAATCTGGCTTAAAGTGGGTTATAGTACGAGGTTTGTCCAATAAATACGCGAACTGGTCGAATATGGTGGCCATTACGGAGAGTTAAGCCACGCCCACTGGCCTCACGTGTTGTCTGGGACCCAATGAGCCGTCAGTGCTTGGCAGAATTTTACGCTGTGCGGATCTTGCGAGTAGAGTTATTTTTAGTTTTGCATTATTTTTTTGTTCGTCGATATGGAAATTGACCAATTCACTGAACAACGAATTAACTTCAAGTTTTTGGTAAAGCTTGGTAAAAATTACCAAGAAATTGCTGAAATGTTGAGAGTTGTTTATGGTGATAATGCTATGAAGAAAACAGCCATTTTCAAGTGGATTAAGCGCTTTAAAGAAGGTCGAGAAGACGCCACAGATGATGCAAGAATTGGACGACCTTCAACCTCTTGTGTGCATGAAAACATTGATCGTGTGCGGCGTCTTGTCCTTACTGATCGCCAAAAAACTGTCCGAATGATAGCTGAAGAACTAAATTTAGGAAAATCAACAGTGCACACAATCTTAACCGAGCATTTGGGCTTAAGAAAGGTTTGTGCGAAAATCGTGCCAAAACTGCTGACTCCGCATCAAAAGTTGAGAAGAGTCGAATGTGTTACTGACTGGAAAAATTCCATGGAAAATGATGTTGGATTCTTAAATAGGGTTATCACTGGTGATAAATCGTGGTTTTTCGAGTATGACCCCGAATCGAAATCGCAAAGCATGGAGTGGAAAGCAACAGGTGAAGCTCGAACAAAAAAATCAAGGAAAAGCCGATCAAAAATCAAAGTCATGCTCCTGGTTTTCTTTGATATCAAAGGTGTTGTTCATCATGAATTCCTTCCTGAGGAAAAAACGGTAAATTCTGAGTTCTACCTTAACGTTCTCAAGCGTTTGAGAGATCGAGTGCGTCGTAACATTTGACTCAAAACGATGGATGGGCAAGACAATGCACCCGCACATTCGGCTTTGATTGTTCGCCAGTTTCTGGCTAAAAATTCAATCTCTATCCTTGATCATCCCCCTTATTCACCGGACCTCGCCCCCTGCGACTTTTTTCTATTCCCTAAATGCAAAAATGTGATGAGGGGACAGCATTGGGAAGATGTGGACACAATAAAACAAGAAACGACGAGGAGACTGAAAAGCCTGACTTCCGAGGACTTCCAAGGGTGCTTTGAAGAGTGGAAAAGAAGATGGGATAAGTGCATAGCAGTGAATGGAGAGTATTTTGAAGGGGACAAAATCAATGTAGATGAAATTTTGTAAAATAAAGTTTTTATGACCTTAGTTCGCGTATTTATTGGACAAACCTCGTATATGTCTAACAAGCTTGCCAGTTGTTTTCGATAAGCAGAAACCTATTTTGATCATGGCAGCCGGTAGAGTGCAGGGGCTTAGTCATTTGGCCACAATTGCCACACACATTTGGGTGATGGGTTTTGAAGCGCTACTTGTCACAACCTCATGCGACTAATTTTCACTGATATTTACTTTTTGTTATAAAAAAACTTCCTACTCCAATAGTAGTAATGATGGTTATAACATATAATATTGTGTGTGTGTGTGTGTGTGTGTGTGTGTGTGTGTGTGTGTGTGTATATGTATATATATATATATATATATATATATATATATATATATATATATATAAAATTATATATTGTTGTATACAATGTGATACACTTACATGATGACTACAGTTTTTAACATGTCATTTGAATGATCATCAAGTTTTTATGAGCCAAAAGGTAGTGTTTATGTCTAAAAAAAAGTTAATTTGTAGCATAAATAATCCATTATTAACTACTTACTTAAAAAATATAGAACTATTTATTCTAAATAAAAAACAGAAAAATAATATTTTTTAAAAGATTTTTTGCTACACTATGGTTTTTATTTTTCACATATTACAATGTGGCCTTATTCAATTATATATTAATTATATAGTCAATTGTCACATTAATTGAAGATGGATTAAATATCACTTTAATTTTGTATCACAAAGAAGGCCAAGGTGTAGGCCTACTATTATTTCTTACATGTGTATAATTAAAAGGTCTGTGCAAGTTTTATCTGTGTATACATCTTATATCACCAGGTACAGCCAACTTACTTCTGACCATTTGCACACATTCTACCAGCAAACTTGTTGGCTCTTGCTATAAGCTGAATGACAAAAAGCTAGAATTAATTGTAAAAATTTCTATATACGTATAGTTAAGTTTACACACTGGAATTATTCTTAAATTGTTGCTGCTGGCAATTAGTGATGTCATGACTGTTTGAAAATTTTAGTTTATAATCTTACATACTTAGGCCATTTGTATATAATGACTTACTTTAGCAACTGCCTAGGGCAGAATGGTGAACATTTTTTTTTTTACATGTGGTTTATCAAAATTAACCTAAACCAGCACCTTATAAGTTTAACAACAGGAAGTCAAAGTCAACTGTTATAACAATTGGGAATAACAACTGGTAAATCTGCACTCTGCTTCCCCTTTGACTGATAATTGAGTTTCCATCATGTCAACCGTATTTATGTTTTGAGATCAGAGCGATATTTTGTATTATCCTAGTGGCAGTATGACCTCTTGCAGAAGTCATAAGCTATACATATACCACCATGGTCTTGAAAATGGATTTCCTAACGTATAAGTAGCTCTTTGTATTTTGCAAGTTACTACTGCTGTCAGTAGCAAGTGCAGAACAAGGTTTTTACAAATTAAAACATATCTTTGTAATACAATGCATCAAGAAAAACTTGTGGGTTTAGCTACAATGTTTACTGAATGTAAGTTAGCTAGACTAATAGATTCAACAATTCTAGTGAACGAGTTTGCAAATGGGAAAGTAAGAATAGCATCATTAGGGATTTAAAAGCTGTTGACTAATTTATCTTAAACAATGGGTATAAGACTGCAGTTATTTCTGATATTTATTGAATGTAGATAAAGGTGTAGACACTTCACTGAACTCAAAAAATTAAATGAAGTAAATTATATCTTTAAAGTTTAGAAAAAATAATGTTTTTAGCACATCTGAATAACAAAATACATTTTCTAATGTAAGGAAGAATTACAAACCTCTTTTGTTTTATATTCAGACATTGAATAGTTTATATTATAATAAAATTTTACTTCCTTGTATTGTAACCACTACATCCCTTTGTTTATTGTATTTCACATGACAAACATTATTTTACTTACGAGGGTCAGGCCAGTGTCCAATATCTTCAGACGTTGATGGATATACATTCACATGCAGGAAGAAGGAAGGTAGGAAACATGTTTAATCATCTATCAAGGGAATGCACAAATTTAGTAAATCATTATGTTTTAGATAAAGACAAAATGTAATTAAAAATACATGCACACAAGCAAAACTACATACTCCAGGCTTTAGCCATAAAACACTTCGTACCATAAAACACGAAGTTATTGTAATGCATTACCTATTGTCTAATTGTAAATAAAAGTGTATAAACATATGTTTAAATAAAATGGTTTACAAAATTAATAATATCTTCAGACGTTGATGGATATACATTCACATGCAGGAAGAAGGAAGGTAGGAAACATGTTTAATCATCTATCAAGGGAATGCACAAATTTAGTAAATCATTATGTTTTAGATAAAGACAAAATGTAATTAAAAATACATGCACACAAGCAAAACTACATACTCCAGGCTTTAGCCATAAAACACTTCGTACCATAAAACACGAAGTTATTGCAATGCATTACCTATTGTCTAATTGTAAATAAAAGTGTATAAACATATGTTTAAATAAAATGGTTTACAAAATTACACAAATTTTCTTCATTCAATGATTTGCCAGAAACAAATTCAGTTCAGAAGTTAACAACAAAAATTTTAAACCTATTTAATTTCTCAGCCAGCTCATCATATTCTGCTCAAAAGTTAAACACTTTTTTCATAAAATGGCTTAAAATCGTTTTTTTCAAAATCCATTCTCATAATTTTGACTAAATATAGTTCATAAGTACTACAGATTTTTTTCCACAATCAATGTACATTTTTTGGTAAGAAATTAAAATGAGTTAAACCAAACTGTAGGTGCAAAGAACATTTTGAAATCACACAAACAGAAAGCAGGAGTAATTAATTTAAAACTGTTAAATCATTTTGTTTTTATTTACAATGACTTTTGCATTCAGAAATAAAACAGTGCCTCTAAATAGCCTTTCATAAATTACCCGTTTTGTGGATAAAATTTTTTTTTTTTTCTTTTTCAAAGCCTTAAAATTATTGATTACCCTTTCCAAAATATAGTAACTTATACTGGTGTTTTTTATTTAAAAAAATCAATGTTGTACATACACTTTTGTTAAGGGAGGATATCCTATTTGAAATAAACAAAGTACCAGTGGGTCTTAGGGGTGCCTTCAACCTGAAGAGAAGAAGTATAGGAATTCTCCCCTGAGATTTCTTATACATCAAAACCAAAATTTAAAGGTGTATGATTAACAAACATTACAGTATTGTTTAGATTTAAAAAAATATATTATGTAGGACCCAAATTTGCTTTTTTCCTTTTCCTTATTAATCGATTTAAAAAAGAACTCATACATTTTAAAAAATACGTCTAAATGGAGTATAGAAATATTGGAAAAGTGCACACTTCATTGATAATAGTTTGTAATTAGACTAAATATTGCAAAATATAACCAGAAATATATTTCTACTTTATATAACACTTAGAGAGATTAAGAATGGTAGAACCCCTTCTATGCCTTGATCAAACACAAAAAAGGTAGGATAATCAGAGGATAGAAAAATGACACACTGTTACTCCTATAGCATGCAAACAACATTCTAACAAAAAAAACCATAAATACCTGTGTTTTTACATATATTTTTTATTTTGTTATTCCCTTCCAACAATTTATCCCTTACTAGGTTTAAAGAGAAGGATATAGCCCCCTGATTAGGGTCCTGTACCTACACCACTGATAAAATTATCTAATAATATTTTTAAAGTCAAAATTTTAGGCAAGTTTTATATAAATTAAAGTGTTGATCCATTCGAGTAATACAGTGGAACCTTGATAATCCTAACCCTAATTTGGACTTGAGGTGATTCGATTAACCAAATCATTCGGATTATCAAACATAGACTAAATGTATCTAATGCTAATGACATCATTAATTGTACAGGAGTGTACTTCAATGGGGTTTAGAAATAATAATAGGCCTACAGAATAAAGCGCCACAAAATGAGATAACATCATTTTATTTAATTATTTGAGAGAACATGAGAACATTAGAACATTATTTTGAAATAATGATTAGAAATGTTGTGGAGGAAATACAGGATTAGAAAAATGTTTTGAGAAGGGTAAAATCAGCAATTCCTATGCAACAGGTGATTAACCCAGAAACTCTGGTAGAAAGAAAAAGAAATTACAAAAAAAAAGAAAAGACATTTGAGAGTTATAGATGTGTCATGAGACTCTATATAAATAACTTTGATTCTTTAATTTGCGTCACTAAATTTTATTTTTAAGGTTTTTTGCTTATGCCATTTCTATTGAATAACAAAAACAAATTATTGATTTCAGAACATTTTAAAATTATTCTTGCAAAGTTTATTCGTACAATATTTTATTTTAACAAAGCATATTCAGTCGTTTCTGAACAGCTATACCTCTGATGTTTAGCACAAAATTGTGTGCAACTGCAGCAAAAGTTATTTATGCCTAAATTGGTTTGGATTATCAATTTTATGCTCTAGTTAATTTTTGTATACTCTAATGACACAATAACATTATAAAATTATAATAAAATGACCTTAAATGCATAATTTTTTGCTCATATTTTAAAAAATCAAAGAATTTTTGTATAAATCAAAAGTTTATTTTAACTTGTAGGCGTTATTTCCTAATTTTAAAATTAAATATAGTGACAATATATTATTTTCGTAAATTTAAACTTGTAAACTGAAACGTTTTTTAGCTTCACCATTTGAAAAATAAAAGGGTTACTATCAAGAAATAAACAAACAAAACAAAAGGGTGTTTATGAAACTTATGAGCCCATTACTATAGATATTTATGAAATAACAAAAATAAAAACTTACAATTGAGGAAACAGCAACCAGACGAAACATTAAGGACACTTGGTTACAGGAAACTCCTGAACTGGAACCCCACAAATACAAATTAAATTAACAAAATGTAGTTTAAACAACAAATTAACAAAACTACTGTTCTCTTAAAAAAACTGACTTCATTCATGACATAAGAATTGACAAATTGTAATAGAAATAAGTTAAGAATAAGTAAATATTACATTTCATCAACAAATTTGCATATTATATTTTTTTTAATACATATTTTTTTAAATATCATGAAATACACACACACACACACACACACACACACACACACACACACACACACACACACACACACACACACACACACACGCACGCACGCACACACGCACGCACGCGCGCGCACACACACACACACACACACACACACACACACACTGGGCAACAAACTTGTCCAAGCTTGATTTTTTGCCAACATGGGATTTTCTTAAAACCCATTCTAATTATTTTGATCAAATAACTACTATGGATTTTTTTCAATATCATTCTACTAGATTTATACTTTTTTTTGTATGAGAAAATAAAATGAGTTAAAACCAAACTATAGGTGCAAAGCATATAAACAGTATGCATTAATAATAAATTTAAAACTATACAAATCCTTGTGTTTGTTGTTTTTATTACAATGACCTTTGTATATATATATTTTTAAATGGAAATTCGCTAGCAATCAACATACAAGTAGAAAGAGATCTAGTCTCTAAGACCGTACAAAAAATAAATGATATGCAAAAACATCACACAAACTTCCTTACATTCAATTATTTCCACAAAATTTAGCTCAAAACATACAGGAAAAAACTAGAAAATCCTGCTAATTTTTCAAAATTGGCTCCTCAGATTTTACTCATAAAAAAATTATTATATTTCATCAGGCCAGTGTATTACAATTTTTAAATTTACAAATTGTGAGTTACTTGAAAAAATAAATTCTGTTACTTGATTATTCTAAGACTGATTTAGAATTAAAAAGCAGAAAGGTTTTTAATTTTAGATTTTTTTACTTTTTTTTATTTACTCCTGAACCATAAATTTATTTTATTTAAAATTTGCTTATTGTAATCACATTGGGTATTGCATGTTTTGAACATAGTAAGTGGTGAATGTAGTAAGTGGCAATTAGGAAACGTGATGCACAGTGCAGGCTGGAGTTCTTGGTGTTACATTCCACAACCACGATTCATAAAATACAAAAATTCCTTTGGGCTTTGTTTATAAAATATGTTTGATGAATTTAAAAAGTATTTTTTTATAGAATAGGTAATTTTTTTATATAGTGAACTATATTATTGTAGTTGCTATTAGAATCAGTACAATAGTATATATACATATATTACATAAAATCTAGCCTACCAAGAATGTTACTACGCAGCCAACTCAATTATTTGTGATAATGGTCAAGACATATTGTCAATAAAAATTAAATAATGTAAAATCAAAATAATTTAAATTTTATTTATCAAACTTTTTGAAAATTTTAATTTTCTCTTAAAAATTGTAATTAATTTTAAAAAAAAAACACTGGACATTTTCAAACGGAGATAAAAATGTACATAAATGAGGCTACACTAACTGTGACATATACATTCAAGTATTTAAATGCCATCATACTATTTACCCAGCCCAACTTCATTATATAGTATTAATTAGTCTGTGCAGAGGGTGCAGACTAGCTGCACCTATTGAAAGGATTTAAATGTCCCTCGCATTACCTGAGTGTAACACACATTTACACTTACAATACTACACTTACGACTTTAACACTTTACACACACACTTACATTTAGGGAGGCGATAATGTGTTTTTTGCCTTAAAATAACAACAACAAAAAATGTAACATATACACACACAACATACACTGACTGTATGATCAGTAATCACTGCACATACTATAGTACATCCATGGTTATCCAAGATAAAGGGAGAAGCCATATCAGACAATGGTTTTCTTGGTTAAGACCATGGTATTAGACACATATGATACTTCTTTCTATCCAATTATTTCTAGAAGATTTTGAAGGTAGATTCTAACCTTTTTTTAGGCAATACATAACTTACATTTTTTATTAAAGTTAAAAATATATTTTTTAGTTTTACATCAATAAACTGTACGAGACTTACTGGACTTAAGATAGATAGACATGTTCATATATCACTAAAAAATTCAGTGATTTCTGTTGGTTTCTTACATCCCCCTGCAATGTTTTTGAGCAGTGAAGTCCATCTTTTCATTAGAAGAATGTCAGCTGGCGTTGATTCACTGCATTGTTTCAACGAATTTCAGTGCAATATAAAATTGAGCATGACTCGCACCTCTACAATGACAGCTAGTGACTAATGCAGATGTCAGTGTTGTGGGGTGGAGTGGGGATTGACATTATAGCTATCTTTAGACCCGAGCCTGTAGCCGGGGAAGTCAACTCAAGGCATATACTTCTTTCCTAGCCCAAACAATATCGCCCTCTATATTTTATTTATTTCCCATCATTTTTTATGGTATTTGTGATTTTAGATGCATTTCAGATAACCTGGGTTTCAGTTGACATGAGTTCGATTAACCAAGCTTGGTAAATCGTATAAAAATTAGTATGAAATCGCCAATCAACAAATTGATGTCTTATTAACTGATTATGTGAAAGGAAAGAAAAAATAATATTGCAAAGTAAAAAAGTGTGATAGCTTATTTATGTCTCTTACTCTACTGTATTTATCGCAAAACATACAGTCACAAATATTCTCATGTAATCTGTACAAAATTATTGGTCAGCAATAAATACAAAGCAACTGTACTGTAGGAAGATGACTTGTTTGCTAGTGTAAGGATTTTGCTAATGATTGGTGAATGGTATCGCTATCCTATATCACTAGGCGATATAGGATAGTGGTCCTAAATAAACTGTCATTTTGTATTTGTTCTTTGTTTACATACCCCATCTTTGATAAATATACTGTATACAGCTTTATCTTGTTTCCCTACTTCACAAAAATGTGGTCAGTCACTGCAATTCTATTCAAATATAATTGCACAGAAAAATCCTTTTATCTTGGTGTATATAGGCTGCATTTAGACAGCATATAAAGAAATTTTGACCGTAGTATGCGGTAACACCTGCTGTATTATACATAACTGCCATAAAAGTAAAGTTAATTTATAAATGGAATCCATTCTTTGTGATCTAATCAATATAAGTGAACCATCAGATTAACCAATGAATCTAAAAAATTACACCAAATTTCTACTTTAGACAGATAGCTCCCAAACTCGATATTTTGAGTGTATAGCGACTAACAACTTTTGTCTGAACATTTATGAAAAACATTTTATCAAAATCATTAAAACCTTTTGAGACATTTTATTTTTTAAGAATTTTGTTGACTAAAAACGAGCTTCAAAATACTTCTATGAAAAATTAAAAGAATGGCTCCCAAGGTAAAAAAAATATGGGCAAACCAAACCTACATACTAGTTCAGTATCCAGCAATGTCCAAGATACATAGACTGAAAAACGCCTACATAAAACACATTTTTTTTTTACTCAGGGGTTTTTAAAATGGATAGATTTTTAAACCATTCTGATCTATCCAAATCTGAAAAACCACCAAACTTTTGTATACTTCAAATAGTAAGAAAGTAAACATTACTTAATTTAAAATAATTCAGGAAAAAGTTAATTCTTCTTAAATTTAATAATGAACATACAATAATACTAACCCATTTTAACCTGACCCTCGCCGTATGTAGCTCCCAGCAGATCTACTTAGTCACCTTTAACAGTGTCTCTGACTTTTCTATGCAATTAGAAGTGAAGCAGGGAACAATGCACTCCAATGTAGAGCTATTTCTGTAACAACTTCACTTAGGATATACAAATAAGCTTAATTAAGTGTAATTTCTCATCAAGATTAATAAAAAAGAAACAAATAATCAAACAGTTTTAAATAAGTATGCTACACATATATAAGTTTGCAAAGTGTTATAACTACACAAAAAATCCATAACATTATAATATGTATGTTAGAGTATGAATTGACAAACTAATAGAACCTGAACTGATCTGTTTTTGTAGTCATTTTAAATTCACTGTCTTGTTCATTCTTCAATTTAAAACCAAAATCAAAAACCTTCTTTTTCTTCATTGGAATAATATTTAAACATAACCGAACATATTAAACAAAAACAGAACTTAAAAACTAAAAGAGCCCATACGTGGTAACAATAGCTTGAAATATATCAAGCAGTTACATTACATCCTAACAGAGTCTAAGCAGAAAAACATCCTAACAGAGTCTAATGCGACTCTTAACGCAGGACTATAATTTCACCCCCCAAGTCTAACGTCAACCTCTAATAAGTGTTGAGGAATTACGACAGTGCAAAAAGTGTAAACACAGTGGTAGTGTAAGTGTGTGTAGTACGATGAACCCAGCAGGGAAACCAAGCGTCCCCCTGGTCCAGGGTATGGGTGGCCTGAAAGAGATACATTGGTTAGTCAAACCTAATCTAGGCAAAGTACTACCTTATCTCAAATTTCAGCAAAAATAGTGGAACTTATTAAAAATGTAGAGTGTAAGCAAAATATTAAAAACAAAACTTTTTAAGACTTAATAAAAAACCAAAAAAAACTAGCATTTATAAAATTGATGTGTGTGGGTGTGTGTACATCATTTAATAAGTCTTCTAAGAAACATCTTGTGCAATTGGCTAAAAAAAAAATAACCTGAAAAAGATACCTGCAATAGAACAAAGTATACATACAACAATTAATTTTAAAATAATTAAAAATAATATAAATTCTGGTTTAAAAAATCATAATAAATACTATTCCCTAAAAAAAATATAATATTTCCTTTTATATAATGTCAGTAATAAAAAGAGTTTAAAATTTACATGAATTCTGATACAGAACCCACAATAAATATTATTCCTAACAAAATATATAACAGTTCTTCTTACTTGTATGTACCACTCCTATTAACAAAAGTTTAAGTGAATTCTGATACAGAACCCACAATAAATATTATTTCTAACAAAATATATACAGCTCTTCTTATTTGTATGTACCACCCCTATTAATAAAAGTTTAAGTGAATTCTGATCCAGAACCCACCATAAATATTATTCCCAACACAATATACAACAGCTCTTCTTATTTGTATGTACCACCACTATTAATAAAAGTTTAAGTGAATTCTGATCCAGAACCCACAATAAATATTATTCCTAACACAATATATAACAGCTCTTCTTATTTGTATGTACCACCCCTATTAATAAAAGTTTAAGTGAATTCTGATACAGAACCCACAATAAATATTATTCCTAACAAAATATATAACAGCTCTTCTTATTTGTATGTACCACCCCTATTAATAAAAGTTTAAGTGAATTCTGATCCAGAACCCACAATAAATATTATTCCTAACAAAATATATAACAGCTCTTCTTATTTGTATGTACCACCCCTATTAATAAAAGTTTAAGTGAATTCTGATCCAGAACCCACAATAAATATTATTCCTAACAAAATATATAACAGCTCTTCTTATTTGTATGTACCACCCCTATTAATAAAAGTTTAAGTGAATTCTGATCCAGAACCCACAATAAATATTATTCCTAACAAAATATATAACAGCTCTTCTTATTTGTATGTACCACCCCTATTAATAAAAGTTTAAGTGAATTCTGATCCAGAACCCACAATAAATATTATTCCTAACAAAATATATACAGCTTTTCTTATTTGTATGTACCACCCCTATTAATAAAAGTTTAAGTGAATTCTGATACAGAACCCACCATAAATATTATTCCTAACACAATATATAACAGCTCTTCTTATTTGTATGTACCACCCCTATTAATAAAAGTTTAAGTGAATTCTGATCCAGAACCCACAATAAATATTATTCCTAACACAATATATAACAGCTCTTCTTATTTGTATGTACCACCCCTATTAATAAAAGTTTAAGTGAATTCTGATCCAGAACCCACAATAAATATTATTCCTAACACAATATATAACAGCTCTTCTTATTTGTATGTACCACCCCTATTAATAAAAGTTTAAGTGAATTCTGATCCAGAACCCACAATAAATATTATTCCTAACAAAATATATACAGCTTTTCTTATTTGTATGTACCACCCCTATTAATAAAAGTTTAAGTGAATTCTGATACAGAACCCACCATAAATATTATTCCCAACACAATATACAACAGCTCTTCTTATTTGTATGTACCACCCCTATTAATAAAAGTTTAAGTGAATTCTGATCCAGAACCCACAATAAATATTATTCCTAACAAAATATATAACAGCTCTTTTTATTTGTATGTACCACCCCTATTAATAAAAGTTTAAGTGAATTTTTATCCAGGAATAAGTATTATTCCTAGTATAATACATAACATCTCTTCTTATATCTGTTTCCTCATGATAAAAGTGCAAACTGCAAATGAATTCTGATAAAAAACCTGACATTAAAATGACCTGACATAAAATTATATAAACCACATACCTTACATATTTCTTCCTGTGACTGAGGTGATTGATGTCTTGATACTCAGATACAAAACATTTGTCTTGAAAAAAGCTGAAAGTGCATTTTGTTTTTATTTGAAATATTAACTTCTTAAGTATTTTAATTTTACTGTATTATTAATTCCACTAAGTTTGCTGAACTAATTACTAATAATATGCCAGGTAATTCTGCAGGGAAACAATTAACACATAGTAACATGTACTAAAAAAACAAAACAATATGCAATATTTGAATAATTGGTTTTTATTATAAAAGTTTTAAATTAAATTAAAATTTATAATAAAGGAAATAATATTATTATATTTAAAGGTTTCTTTTTACTATTTTGCTTCAAAAAATTAGTTATACATAAAATATTAAAATTGTTCTTAATTTAAAAATTGATATTATACATTATATTTATATTGCTACTTCAAAAAATATTTTATATTTTTAAAACAGAATTTAAAATATATTATTATTATGGAGCAGTGAAGGCTTGTTTAATACAAAATTTTACAGGTTATAAATGTTAAAAGTAAATCATAAGAAAAAATGTTATGACATTTCTGCAAAGAAAATGCAAAAACAAATACGTATTTAGTTATCAAAAGGAAAAATAAAAAAGGTGCAAAATCATGTTTAAAACACTCCCTAGCCAAGCCTATAGACAACATTAACTGGAAACAACAACTAAACCACCTAAACCAAAGGAAAATCAGCCAAAAATATCTTCACAGCTTCCAGGTCTTCTCGCAGCATAACCAAAGCTGAACTCCTAACAACAATGAAACTATTAGATCCTTAATAACCTACAAATAAAGAACCTGAAAGAATCAAAGCAACCTCTAGAACAGCACTATAAACCTCAAAACCATAATAAAGCACCTCTGTAACAGCAGTCATATATAACTTCAGACAGCAAATATAAAAAATGTGTTTGTAACATTGATCTTTACACTACATTTTCCATTTTGACCTTTCCAAACTAATATTATTATTAGAAGACTAAATTAAAAACTAATACTTTTTTAAATATTGATCAAATATTAAATTTTTATGTAAACAAATATATTTTTATCTAAATCAAAGTCAATTAAACGGAATTATTAATTTTGTAATTGAGAAAATGTTTATTAGGCTATGTGTTCCTAAATACAGTAATATAATATTTTTAAACAGTGTACAATCATTGTTCCTTAATTAATTAATTTTAATTTATTAAACACATTTAAGCATGACATATTTTACTTTTTTTTACTGGGCTCTAGGCACTTAAAAATATAAAATTAAAAAAAATTAAAGACCAATTAGATTCTTCATGAAAAAAATTCAAATTCAAACATTTAATAAAAGTTTTTTGTAATGAAATAGAAGTTTAAAAGAAAGTAATAGTGCAAATACATTAAATAAAACAGGTAGAATGGAGGAAACAACCGATTAATGTAGCATCAAATCGATGGAAACACTGGCCACGATTACGTTATTCATGAATTATTCGAAACCGATTACAGGTAGTTATCGATTACAGTTAGTAAACTTCCATTTCATTACATTTTAGGAAATTCCATCAGACCTTTGTAAAAATTATTAAGGGAAACAGAGAAGAGGTGGTAACTTAATTTCACGTTAACCTAGGGGTCATACATTTATTAAAGGGTGGGCTTCTCCGGACCTGAAAAGTACACAAAGCAATGAGGCCTAATAAGGCCAATAGAAAAGCCTCCTCTCCTCTGTGAAGCAGGGGTAAAAAAAAAAAACAAAGTCATGATGGATGCAAATTTAGCTGACATGTTGTGTATGCTACCCACTTACCTCAAGTCCAAAGCTCTGGGCTTGAGAATACCACAAACCTGAAATAGAATAAAATATTTAAATAAAGAATAAATTACACAAAATTAGATTAAATTTAAATTATTTAATTTATTAACAATGATTTTGTAAAAGCTCCACTCTCCCATTAAAGCCTGCAAAAAATAAACAATACAGAATCATAATACTTAAACAGCTAGTTTTAAACTCACTGAATAAGATAATTGATCTAGAAGTGTCACATATTGTAGTTAACTTATGAATAAACTGATTAGAAGATTTAAGAGCTTTTCAAAATTGGTTTTATGAATAAATTTTACTATAACTATAAATAATAATAGTAATAACTTTGAATAACCTGACTATAGCAGCTAATAATATAAAATTTGGTATAAGAAGATCATGAATCAAACAGTAAACAAATGAATTTTTGTAAATAAGTTTGATTATGTGGGGACCAAAAATAGGGCTGATCAAAGATGTTAAGGAGTAATTGGCACCTGGGCAAAGATTTGGGCTGGCACTTCCTCCCCTCCCAAAGCAATCATTAATAACTATGGGATGAAAAAATATGCAAATTAAATCATTTCAGAAATTTTTATTACTAAACTCCAATCGTTAAGTCACCCAAGCCTCTGCAGTTCATAAATTATATGCAGAACGTGACCAGTACTGCTTTTCAGGATCCAAAACTTAAAAACATAAAATTGTATAGTTGTCAGTAAAAACAAAACAAAATTTTAATTAGTAGAGTCAAAGGGTAGGAAAACAATTTGAAAATAGCACTGAACCATTTTCTCTTTCTTCAAAATTGATAATCTACAACCTAAACTACTGAACAGATATTGAACAATGATGACTTGTTTTATTTGTTCTGGTGTTACGATATGTCTTTTACAAAAAACTCAAAAAATACATCTTTTTCAATGTTTTCATTTAAAAAAAAGGAAGAACACTTGATAATTTAAACATTTGAGCTCCTACAATCTGAAGTACCGTAACTAATTTTGATTAATGATGACTTTTATTATGTGCCTTTTGCGTAAACGTTTTTAAAATGCATGAAAAAGTAAAACGATATTACGTTCAAGTGTTATGAATGTAAAGTGTATAATTTGAGTGAAGTTTTTTTAATTTGTATTCAAAGTTTTTTCAAATGATCTTTTTTTCAATGAAAAATAAACGTAAATTATTAATAATAGAACATTTTGAAATCATTTTTACTACTTTTAGTCGTATAATGCTTCATTTTAAAACAGAATATTCAGGCTCTTTAAAACGGCCATAGCCTACCCTGAGCAAAATTACCCACTACTATTATAATATAATAGTATCATATTATATACATTATGACAATAATGATAATATATTATTATTTAATAGTCTTGGCAGGGAATATTTTACCACTTGAGGTTTTCATTTAGATTTTTAATTATATAAATATTTAATGTAATTGTTACATTTACATATTTTATTTTAATTTACTTATTTTATTTATTAAACCAGAATAAAAATCTCCCAATAATTGTAGAAGCCTATCAGTATATTTATTATATTCATAATTATGACTTGTAAAATCTTAGAAATAAAATTATAAAATTTGAATAACATTTTTCAAGAGACAAAAAAACTCCTTAAAATTTTAAATATAAACTTTTACTTCAAACTTTCATTGAGCCTATTCAACAAAACAGAAAATAAAACTATATAGTTTTTGTTTTGGTTAACACTTTTTTAAAAATAAATATTTATAAAATCCTACTAAATTTACTTCATGTAGTTAAATAATAAATTGGCATAAATATCCCACTTGTATTTTGATCCTTATAAACAAAAATTAACTTGAATTATTTTCCAACATTAATAATTGATCTTTACTAATGCTAATTTCATTGGCTAATTTTAAGCGCCTTTTTTACTAACCAAGTCTGAACTAAAATGTAATTTATAAAAGTTTTATTCACAAAAAATAAAGAAAACAATTCACCAATAATTATAGTAAACATATTTGAATGTGATGAATAACATATTATTGTCGTTTAAACACTAAAACTATGAATTCTGTATAATTTTACCGGGTACATATTTACCTTATTATGGAAGTTGGCTAGCCTAATGTACGAGCTGATAGACTTGGGACTTGGTTCTTCACACACAATAAAGAACTCAAATTTTGGTACAAACCTTATAATCCCTACAAGTTGACACCGTAAGGTAGCTAAGGACATATGATTTATACAAAATTTTCGGAAGTTCTACGATAATCGCCTAAATTTTTTTAGGAAAACCACTTTCACTAACACACACTTTTCGTCTTTCTCTAAAAATTGCAGAAGCCGGTTGTCTTGTAAGATGAGAAGACCGGAAGAACAAGGTTGCCAGAATTACTTCAAATTTGTATTTGTACCATAGATAAAAATAATTACATATAAACACAATATATGTATTAACAATATTATTTTTTTCTGTTTTTATTTAAAAAGTTCTTTAAGAAATTTTATAATTAATTTTTCCAACACAAAAATTAATACACTGTCAAAATTGTTACTTTAATTTACTTCATAAACTTTTGTACACTATTAGAAACAAGTTCAAAAATTAATAGTACCATGTTTTTTTTAATTATGTGCATACTTTATCCTACGTTTTACAATATTGTAATATCTACGATACATTCAGATATACAATATATGAATATATACAAAACTTATTTTCTAAAGTAAAAAAACCAATAAAAAAATCTGAAATCTGATTGGTCGATTCTTTAATCAGTTTAACAAGAGGAAATGTTGCAACAAGGCTTGATGCAATGCAATGATTTTAAGTTTAAAGAAAATATTGTAGTGTGCTTTACAGTTGTGTACAACGGAAAAATTTTATTATAATGGTAAGTGGTTTTTAAACTGTTTAAAAAGAAATTATTTGATTACCTAACCTATAATTCGATTCTGTATTTCAGAACAATTTGCAAACAAACGTGTGGAATACATTAAAAATATAATTTCGTAGGCGTAACAGAATTAACCTATATTGTGGATCCAACTATCGAATGTGAATAACCAATCGGAAATTATAAAATACATAATTCCGCTAAAATCTATAATTTTACTATTAATTTTATGTGCGTATAAATAGATAGTTCATTATTTAATGCTTTCGTATGTTTATAAACACTAGATTCTCATTTTGTGTGTGTAGTTTAAATTAATCACTAGTTCAATCAAGTGTTCATAGAGTGTTCTTGCTACTTCAATTAACGTTAAACACAACAGCTGTTTTTTACATTGCCGAATTTTAAAATGGTTTTGTTCGCACTTCAAAAGGTTTAAATTGTTTGAAAATGTAACACGTTTTATTATGTCTGGTATACATTTTAAATCTACAACTAAGTAAAATAAGAAGCATACTTTCTAAACAAGCAAGAAGTGTGTTTTGAAACATCGTTTAGGATCTATTTTATGTGGTTGAAATATTTTCAGTGTGATATTACTGTATTAATTCTTTGATTTAACAAATTTGTAAAAAAACAATGTTTTGAATTAGTGGCACTTTGTGTTGATTTGGTTAAATTTGTAGTTTTATAAATTAACTATAATTAATTTTAACTGTTGTACTTACAGATGTATTGAGACACTGTTTTATTTTACTCACTATCTGTTGTTAAACACACTTACACAACACATAACGCATTAACAACACAAAACACACAACACATTTACAAACCAAACGTCCAAACCAAGATGTGTGAAACACCCAATAAACCAATGAGAGATGACACAATTGACAAGTTTGCTAACTGTCCAGTGCTGTAGCCTACTGAAGTGGTAGGTAACATGACCTTGACATAGACGAGGGGGTGACTTCCTATTACCCCTACCCCTCTACAATACCCCTACAGTGTTGTTTTTTTTACTACTACTACTTAAAATTGTACCTAAATTTAAAACAGACGGCTTGTATGCGAGGTACTAACTTAACATTGAAATGTGTTAACATTGAACATTGTTGTTTTTTTCAACTATGGTACTCCATTTACGGCTGTAAATATCCTACGTGAAATTCTGATCCGATTTTATTCAAATGTGGTTCAAAAATCGATTTTGGAAATAGCTTTACGAAATTACCCAGCTAAATCCTTCATTTTGACAGATATTCTAATTTTTTAAAAAACCGTAGCTTTTCTACCTTACACTTTTTTTTTGAGAATACGATTTCACCGCCGTATGTTAACAGTTTAAATTTTCAAAATCCGTTGAAAATTTTAAAAAATGAATTTGACGGCGGAAGTTTAGAGTGCTAAGTTGTGCAGAGACATTAATGCTTGATTATGATGGTAAAATCAGACTTTTTCAAATGATTGCCATCACGTCAGCGAGACAGTTGCGTGCCACGATATTTTTATAACAGGTCTATAAGTAATATTTATCTTACTATTTGCTTGGTTAGTATAACATACATATCGCTTTCCTACAAGAAAAAGACCGTACAGACAGGCGTCATGGCATAACGCTGTGTTGCAGTCTCTGTCAATATCACAAGTTTCTTTTTTCGTGTCTAGCTATTCAAGCTACCAAACAGGAAACGACAGTCAGCAGTATTCTGTCATTGTTATCGCTCTCGCAAAGGAACTTACAGCAGGGCCTATTTCCTGTTCACTCTAACGTTTTTATATGTTTGTATTCTTATTCAGTCCATTAACAGACAAATAATTATATTTTACACTGTTTCATCACAAGCTTACTGTTTTGTATGTCCGGGTCAAATTTTAAAACCTACATTAAACTCATTTTCCGCCTACCTGGAGCTCTCAAATTTTACAAACGTTCATATACCCGATGACAATACAATTTTCAGTCATAAATATTATACAATCTAACGTAAATGTGGATTGAGTCTTACAATCTATTTTTTTTTTTTTTTTAATTTTAAGTCGAAAAGCAACATTGAGGCTATTATCGCCTCCCTAAATGTAAGTGTGAGAGTAAAGTGTTAAAGTCGTAAGTGTAATGTTGTAAGTGTGTGGTGTGTTAGACTCGGGTACCGCGATCGACGTCTAAATCCTCTCAAAGGTACAGCTAATCTGCACCCTCTGCTGGGTCTTACATCCAAAACTCACTTCCCAACTACATAAGCTCTGCTCTGAAACTTAATTAAATGCAACAGCCCAATTGATATACACAAGCTTAGTATTTATAATGATTAATATAGTCTACTGAATACAATGTTTTACTTTTTAATAAAAAAAACTTTCGAAAATTGATTTTAAAAAATTGAAGGCTATAAAGTCGAAAAGAAATGCGGCATTCGTGGAATGTGCTACTTTAATCAGCAGAAATTAAATAACTAATCTTATTGTTAAGCTTCCATTTTACACAACTGATATTAAAAAAAATTAACACATCATATAGAAATATAAAACATCAATCTTGTACATTATATTAGAGCAACTGTTAATGCTCTAATAGGGCATGTATTATAATGGCGTTTGTTAGTAATTTTAATATTTATTAATAAACTTATTTATATACAATGTGTTTAACTGTACAATGTTTTTTAATTCAAAGCGATTTAACATTTATAATGGACTGTTTACTACTTCTTGTTTTGCTTATAGTTTTTGCTTATAGTATTGCTTATAGTTTTTTTTTTTTTTTTTATATAACGTCCGACTATTGTGCACACTTGGGCTAATGCAGAGGATGGCTCATAGTGCTGAATGGTCTTTAATAAAAATTAATTCAATTGAAATTAAAACTTTACTCATAACGAATTAGGTTTGCCAAATCATCTACTTTAATTTGTTACATGTTTATAAAAAAATAAATAATGCAACATACACATTTATAATAATGCAATACTTATAGAGAGGAAAAAAGGAATGTTTGTATAGAAATAATAATAAAATGTGTACTTGCTAGTGATGGTTGGATAAATAATTATTTTCAATTATAAAAATGACAATGTGTAGCTTTTTGTTCAGGCTAACAAAAATTGAACAGGTCAAAACAAATTATTTGGTAAAAAAAAAAGAATGTCTAAAATGTATAACTATATTGTGAAATATTTAAGGGATGTGTGTTATTAATGTTAAATCAAAAAGTGCCTGTATGAAAAAGAAGATATAATTTAATAGTCATACAAGCCATATATAATCTTTTGAAAAAAGAAAAGTAAATAGATTTCATTTCCTTCATAGAAATATAATATGGATGTTAATACAATTTTTGTTGTCTAAATAAATTTCTTTATCAAAATTTAATAAATAATTTTTAAGAAATAAAAATGATTGTGATAGTTCTTTAATTTGCATAAAGTTGCAAAAATGTGTGTGTGTGTGTGTGTGTGTGCGTGCGTGCGTGCGTGTGCGTGCGTGCGTGCGTGCGTGTGTGATCAACCGTCTGCTAAACACGAATTTCAATTATAATGTAGAGATGGGTAAGAAAACATCAAACTGTTTTTCTACATACGAAAAACAAACTGGTTTTCCAAACGGAAACAAGCAGTTTGAAATGGACTGAATCGTGATTTGTTAAACAAGGATCAGCAGTTCGGACTTCCCCACCACCAACGTTCTATTCGAACGTTGCCGCAAGCGCTAAAACTTTTTTCATGCTATTTTTCTGCTAACTAATTTCCTGCAAACACCTTTTCTTTAACCTGCTATACTTTTTCCCTCTATTTAAAAGTTTCTTGTTGCAACGTAGTGAGGTTAGAACAGTTTGGGCGTTGTCAAAGTTTACCTCTATTTTGTTGCGAGTTGTGTGAAAGTTTTAAATGTAAAATTTATTGTTCAAACATTTTTTAAACTGTAGAAACAGCCATAATTGTCTTTTATATTAGTTTTTCTCCGTAGTTTACTTTGTATTTAGAAATTTAAAAATATTTAGTGGACAATTTTGAAAGTTTTCTTTTACTTTTTTTATGTTTTTAGAATTAAGTGCATAGTTTTTAATTATTTATTGGATGTGTGGACATTTTAAAATTTACAATATCTACTCTTGTATATATCTTGAATAATTGTATGTTATTTTAGTACTTTTTCTAAAATTTTCTTTAAAAACATTTGTTTTGTTAAATATGTTATTACAATAAGGTTTATATTTTTTCTGTGTTGAAAAATGGAAAACTTATTTTTTTGCTAATGTTAATGTTAATAACCTATCATTAACCTATAATAACCTAATGTTAATAACCTATAATTTTGTAACTATATAGAGCTAATTTTATTTAACACATTTGGCCTATGTTCTTACTACTATATTGTACTTATTAAGGTTACTTTTTTCAGTGTTGAAAAGTGAAAACCTACTTTCTACCTAATAAAAATATGACAGTAACATCTCACATTTTGTAAATACATAACCTAATTTTATTTAAACGTCTTTTTTATATTTATTATCAATAATCAATATTTTGTAATCAACTAAAAATATTCTAAATTGTTTGAATTTCAGTAAATATGCAAAGAACTATTTAATTTTTAAGTAAAAAAAAGATTGCTTCAATTAGAAATTCATTGCATTTTGTAAATATAAAATGGCTTACATAATTATTACGTTTTGGGAATGTAATTTAATTATTATTACACTTACAAGGATTATTTTTTTCTAAATGTTTTATATTCAAAAACAGTTAAGGACATGGTGGTAATGGGAATGAAAAAGTAGTCTTAGAAAACTGAACGTTTGTGCTTTATGTTTTAGCTGCAAATACAACTTCGAGTTCAGTGTTCTAAACCTGTTTTTTTCCAACTGTTTTTCCAAACAGTTTTTTTTTCAACAAACAGTTCGTTGATATTTTGTAAAAATAGCAGAAATGGCCATCCCTAGTCGTGATAATAATAGATGTACATGGATATAACAGATATCCTGCCGTCTGTTAGAAGTGTAGCCAGTCTTACCTGTGGCAACCTGTGTAGCGTAGAGTCATAGATAAAAAAATTAGCAATAAATTCAGACTAAGCACACAACACTTGTTCAACCTGTTGTTGATATAAACAATGAATATAAAATAACCGTTTATAACCTAAATTTTGTCTAATAAAATTTGACTAACAATAAATTGAGATTTATTGGTTTTGTATTCATTAATCAATGAAAACTGAATGAGTTTAAAACATAATATATGATATGCTATTTCTTTTATTAAGCTATTCGTGACGTCAAATAGCGATTGCGCATTGTCAAGATTTTATCGCAACATAACCATCATTTTGTCAATATAAAACATTCAAGTGCAATATAGTTACAGTACTCCATCATTTGGCGTTCAGTAAAATGTTGATTGCGATCGTAGATAATAGATCTTGGTTCTAATTTAACTACGGTATTGTGAGGTTAACAAGCTCAACTGAGCTGAAATAAATATATTTGAATTTGAAAAACAGATGGCTGTCATTTCATTGTTTTACTAGCCAGACTAGTAATATAACAACACATCTTTTATTAATTTTAATATGTATTTACAAGATACCGAAATAGATCAAACAGATAAGACTGACCTTTATCAATTAACTGAGTTTAGGCCTAAGCCTAATATTCTAGAATCTAGTGTGAAAATGAAGTATGTAGAATCAAAAATATTGTCTCCTGAATCAGAAGAATGTGTAATTTTTCAACAACTAGATCTTTTTTCACAAGGATTTCCAGTGATGGAAGAAATTAGAAGGCAGGGTAAACTCTGTGATGTTACTCTGAAGGTATGTTTATTTTGTTTATAATTTACAGACCAACTCTTATGAATTAAGCCTAATTTTTTTCCTTTAAACTTTTTTAGTAAGAATCTGAGCTATAAGAACTACCATGAGAGTTTCTATAGGAGACCTGGATTATGAAATCCTGTCATTATTTTTTTCTTTTTTTAAAGTATACCTAACTTGCTCAGTTTTTTCTGAGCATGTTATAATCATAAAACTGCACTGTAGAGCCTTGTGGCATTTTCAGTCAATTTTGCACTAAAACACTATTACATTTCCAATAATAATAATCTAAATTATAGAAGTGTGGAACAACATGAATTTAGAAGACAAGAAAAGAAAATTAACATATATAACCTTCAAAATTACTAGCCTGCAGAAGTATGTTTTTAATCACGAAAATGATAATTAAATTCATGTGATTAATACTAAAAATAATATAAACTTTTTTTTAAAAAATCTGAAGAACGTAACTCGACTCAGCTTTATTATTTTTTTTTAATGTAGAACCTAACTGACATGGTTTCGGGGCATTTTAACACTGTTATTGGGTACCACTACAAGAACTGTTAAGATAATAAATCATTTATTATACTGTGATAACGTGTATGAGCAATACCTTTCTGGATGACATAAGCATAATCTTGCATATGAAATCTAGCTTGCTCCATGCAATGTAAACAGTTCTGTTAAAAAGGACTTAAAAGGTTATTGTAATAAATTGATTATTCCATGAGTTAATATGTGTAACTGTAATAACAAAGTTCATAATAAAACAATTGTTTTTTTAAATTACTTTAGTATAATGCACGAAAGTGCAAAATATACTAAATTTAACTCATTATATACAAATTTATATTATAATTTATTGTTTTATAATTAAAACTATACAATGACCAAATTACAAAAAATTACTGCACTGTTATTTTTTGAAAGCACCAAATAATTTTTTCTTTATGTTCCTAAGAATACTTGTACTTTTAGTGAAAATTAAAGCAAACAGGATATTGTTAGAAATGCTATAATAACAAACACAATTACCTTGTTTTTTTATCTTAATTTCCATGTAAGTCCATTGCACACAGTTTCCTGTAGACACAGTTTTATTTTAAAGATAATAATTTTTAGATTCAACCTATGCTTACAGTTTTTTGATTAGCTGGAGATTAAAAGTGGTATGAAAAACAATTTTCATCTTGTCATTTTTAAATGATCTTTATCATCAATGATATTGTAGCTTCATCAATGATCTACTTTCTTCTTAATAACGTTATTGGGTCTCTTAACCTTGAATGAGGGAGAAGTTCATAAACAAGTGTTGCATTATGGGTTTCAGTTTATTGAGTTTTATTGTTAGACTCATAATGATACAATAAATAGTCTATAACCTCACTACTAAGTCTTATTGTTGGTGAAAGGAAATGGACAATTTTAAAATTTATACTTTTATGTACTTTTGTTCTAGGTAGAAGATCAGTCGTTCAGTGGACATCGAATTGTACTTGCTTCAACAATTCCATATTTCCATGCCATGTTTACTCATGATATGGTAGAAAGCAAGCAAAGGGAAATCACTATCCAAGGAATTGATTCAGTGTGAGTATTGGGCCTGTATGATATTTGCTTCAAATTATGTTATTAATGAAATGAAATATTTTATGATAAAAAAAAATTGGCTACTAAATATATTGTAATATTTGATATACCCGAATATTAGATACAAATTTGACATAACTTTCTTCTTGTCTGTTATGAACATCATTATTATGTTTAGTGTATGTCCCATCTTTTCTAGGTTTTTCAATTTACATTTGTTGGTACATTTCAGATTATCTCCATTATCAGAATTTATTGTAGTTCAACGTCGGTGATAACACCATCGGTTTTTTGCTGGAAAAAAAAAATATTGGTAGTTCAAGAAGGTGATTTGATTTTACTAGACTAATTATGAACATCATTACTGATCCGTGACAATTGTTTAATGAGGGTGACATTATGACTTTGCCAGTTAAGAAAATATTGTGCATGAATTATAAATTTTAAATCTTAAAATCATTTCAAAAGTCTAGTCTATAATGCTATGCTATTATTGAGAAATAATTACACTACGTATTACATTGATCAGTAATTAAGTCTGTATTAATAGTATTGATCTACTATTAAGTAGACATAGTATTTATTATTACTGTGTATTAATATTAATGTATTTAATACAAAAAAATCTTATATTGACTACTACTAATGTATTAAATTAAGTAAACACTTTAAAATTAAGCAGGCTGTTATGATTAATATGGCACTGGGGAGTAGGCAGAAGATCTAAATACATATCCAAGGCATTGTCACATGTTTTCTAAATTTCTTCAAATTTCCCACTACCCTCTTACATTGTGTTGTTTGTCAAAAATTTTAAGCCGTAAAAGTTTTGACATCAATGCTCTCTTTCTTGTGTTTTTAAATATTTTCCCATTATGCATTCAGAAACAGGAGTCATCATAGCAATTAAAGGTTTTTAACTTTGGTTTTATTCTCTTTATTTGTTTCACCCAACTTTGGGGTACACTAAATTAATCACTTTTTAATGTTCTGTGCCTTCCTCGTAGCTCAGTATTGCTTCATTCGTTGTGATCTTGCTTTTCTTTCTTCATCAGAGATTTGGATCGTTTGCTTCGATTTGACTTTGCCTTGGAACTGTTGCTTCTTGTCCTTGGTTATTGTTTTGGCTGTTCTGTCCATGAGCATAGTGTCAGTGATTTGTAGTTCTGTTATGTCTTTCTCTGTTTCTCTAAACCAAAGTGGTTTGGCTCTTCTATTGCAAAAGTAGTCAAATATTTTTTTGTTTAGTCTATTTTTGTCCATTCGGAAGATGTGCCCATAAAAATCAATTCTCCTTTTTCTTATTGTGTCTGATAGTGTTTCAGTTTTTTGGTAAAGTGTTTCATTACTGATGTGGAGTAATTGGTTGTTACGGAATTTGGGGCCTAAGATTTTTTGTAATATCTTTCTTTCTTTGATCTCCAGCCTTTCAAGTGGGCCCTGGGTTGTGAGAGATAATGTTTCAGCTGCATATAAAGCTTCTGGTTTAATTACCGTATGATAATGCCTTATCTTTGTATTCCAGGAGAGGGACTTCTTGTTGTATGTGTCCTTGGTAAGTTGGAAGGCTAATTCAACTTTATTTCTCCTAGATTCCATAGCTTTTTTCTCTAGGGCATTCCAGCTGATCCATTCCCCAAGATATTTGAATTCTTTGACTATCTCAATGTATTGTTCTCCCACTTGAAGCTTTTTTGGTGGTTTTTCTATGTTTGTCAATATTTTAGTCTTTTCAGATGAAACTTAGAGACCCATTTTTAACGCTTGCTTCTGGAGTTCAAGAGTCTGTTCCTTAGCTTCTTCCAATGTCTCAGCTAGTAAGGCCATTTCATCCGCAAAAGCCAAACAATTTACCTTAATGCCTTTGTTCTTAGTTCCTAGTCTGATTCCACTATGCGTATTCACGTTCCACTCTCTAACTACTTTTTCTAGTGCACAATTAAATAACAATGGAGAGAGTCCATCTCCTTGTCGGACTCCTGTTTTAATCTCAAAAGGGGTGGAGAGTTCTCCCATGAATTGAACTTTGGAGGATGTATTAGTTAATGTTTCCCTGATAAGATTTGTGGTTTTGTTATCAAGGTCTAGTTCCTTCAGAACCGAGAATAAGGATTCCCTATCTATAGAATATAGAGTCGTATGCTTTTTGAAAGTCAATAAAATTGATATACGATTTAGCCCTTGACTTTTGGTAGTTCATGATATGTTTGAGGTTAAGGATTTGTTCCGGACAGGATCTCCTTTTCCGGAAACCCGCCTGTTATTCTCCAAGTTGATGGTCCAATTGAGGTTCCTGGGCCAATTTTGGTTTTATTATCTTCATATTTTATTTGTCAAATTGCTTACAGTTCACAGACAACCCTACTGCATGCTGATTCTCTTAGTGGTGACCTGATGAACAAAATTTTGTGTGTATTATAAGAAGTTCAAAGATCTGGTAAATCCATAACATATCCAATTCCATATATATCTACTAAGCAAATTATAACAGCTTGGTTATATTATCATAAGTACTACTGTAGAAAATGAACATATAGGTCTTTGTAACATGAATATCTTAGAAATTTAATGTTTTTTTTTACATATTGAAATAAATTATATCTTGTAATATTTTTCAGTGAATTTCTTTAAATCTTTATTTCTTAAATAACTAAATGTAGGTACTTCTTTATTTTAACACCAATTTTGTTTTACATATGTAGAGCCTTAGAAGCACTATTCAACTTCGCATACAGTGGTCGAGTTACAATTAACACTAATAATGTTCAAAGTTTGATGGTTGGTGCTTCGTTTCTACAGTTACCGAAAGTAAGAAATGCCTGCGCAGACTTTCTGAAGAAGAGGTATGTTTTAATTTTAAAGGATTATACAGTGTGATTGTGAAATGCTCTGTAGTTTTTTTAAATATTTAATTAATATGTATGATTATACTATCAACCCTATTGTTGACTGAATGTAAGTGGTTTTGTTTCATGTGTTTAGGTTTACACCACAAAATGTACTTGGGATCCGTCAGTTTGCCGACACTCTAGGTTGTACAGTCTTGGTAGAGTCTGCTGACAAGTATTTGCAACAGTATTTTCATGAAGTCAGTTTATCTGAAGAATACCTTTCCTTAAATGCAAATGAGTTATTGGACATTGTGAAAAGAGATGAGCTACACGTATTGTCAGAGGAACAGGTAAGTGGCACACAGCTGTCTTGTTGGCATAATCGAATTACATAGCAAAAAACCACATTTTGAAAAAAAATGTTTTAAATCTGATATTACCATCATAAGTGGCATTAAAAATTGATGTAGATTTTAATACTGCTTTTGATGCTCAAACTTTGCGCTCCGTTATTCGACTGCAGTTGATACGATGGTTTTACCTTTCACTGCGTAAATTGACTTTGGTCTATAATGCTAGTAAAACTCCTCATTTGGCTGCATAAATTGACTATAGTCCCAAGTGATTAGAAACAATGTTATTTCTACCTAAATATGTGCTGCTGTCTATTGGAAGCCATTGGAACTGAAGTTTGTCACAAATTGTTTATTGACAGTCCAACACTCTAGTAAGTCAAAGTTCTTTTGTGGGTTAAATGTTTTCATTGATTCTAAAACTTTATTTTGATAGTGGTTATAATAATATGTATTTACAATGAGTATTTACTTCAGAACAATATTTTTTAAAATATGATGCAGTTTTAAAGTTATATACTGCAGGCTTATGGTTCTTTTCTGTATTATACTGTAAGAACCGTACCGGTGATAATTCTAAACTGTAATTATTCACAATATAGACTTTATAATATTTTGATATAATTACAAGGAAAAATATTATGTATATTATTACTTATTTCAGTTATATATTATCAAGTTACCAATAAATATATTTACTGGACATTATTTCAGTTTTACCTTAGCTGTTTCTTTGACAAACAACAAGTGTGTTACTGCATCTTACAAAATGAGCTAGTTATAATACAGTAATTAATGTGCTTGTTTAAAATTAATTAAAGTGCAAACACAAATATTTTTTTGAATTTCTACATGTATAGCACTTAAAATCATGTTTCACGTATAAAAAAACATTAAAAATAAATAATGTTTTTTCTATTGCAAGATATAATAATAAAAGTAGACTTAATAAAATAAATCAGTACACAAAGTAAAAAAGATTCATGGCTGATTAACTGTAAAACTTGGTGAACTACTTGGATATTAATACACAGCAAAAGGTAGAAAAAGCTAAAGGTTAAAAATAGCTGAGAATGCAGTTATGCTATATTATTGTCTTTGATAATCTAATATCCCGCAGGGGGTGCGGACTAGCTGCACCTATTGAGAGGATTTAGACGTCCCTCATAATATACACTTACAACACTACTCTTACGACTTACACTCACACTTACATTTAGGAAGGCGATAATAGCCTTAATGTGCTTTTCGCCTTAAGTAAAACACACACACACACACACACACACACACACACACACACACACACACACACACACACACACACACACACACACACACACACACACACACACACACACACACACACACACACACACACACACACACACACACACACACACACACATACATACATATATATATATATATATATATATATATATATATATATATATATATATATATATATATATATATATATATATGTATACATTGGTATTTAATTACCTTGGTACACCTAAAAATAAATACAGCAATTTCATGGTTATTGTTACAGAAAAATATACTTCTTTAAAAATGTTTTTATTACAAAGGTGGTTTTAATGCATATACTTTTACGCACATTGTTTAGTACATACATTTATAGGATATAGTTTCCTTATCTGTTTATAGTAGTTATTAAATTCTTTGAAACAATAGTCATCTCATCTTCCCGAACATCACCATATTTTGCACTGTCACAAAAGAAAATTATGTATAAACAAATCAATCAAAATATTATGTAAACAAAAATTATTTAACATTGGTCTACTTATTTTACTGTTCAGTAATAAAACAATCTATTCTTCAAGACACACACACGCGCGCGCGCGCGCACACACACACACACACACACACACACACACACACACACACACACACACACACACACACACACACACACACACACACACATATATACACACAATGAAACAAAATCAGATTTGGAAGTTTAAAATGATTTTTTTTATCATTCATATTAAGTGAAATTAAGGTATAACTAGTATAATTGTTATTGGTGTTTAGGTTTTCGAAGCCATTATGCGATGGGTGAAGAAAGAACCAGAGCTACGACAAAAAGATCTACCTCAGCTTTTGGCCAAAGTTCGGATGCCACTTCTGCCTCCACATTACCTTGCTGACAGGATAGCAACAGAAGAATTAATCCGCTCTTCTCATGAATGCAGGTAGGTTAAATTAAGAAAATGTGTTAAACACTGCATTACAATTACAGATCAGTGAAATTGATGTCAATTTTTTTCTTTTTATTTAAGAGACTTGTTGGATGAAGCGAAGGATTATCACCTTATGCCTGAGAGGCGTCCACTTCTCCAAAGCTTTAGGACAAGACCTCGTTGCTGTAATTACATCATGGGCCACATCTTTGCAGTTGGTGGTCTAACTAAATCGGGTAATTGTAATAATTCATCACCAAGTTAGAGTTACAAATGCTTCACCCACAGTTTATTGTATCATCTAAAAAAAAAGTAACAAAAGTTCTAATCATAATTTTAATATTAAATAAATGGTACCAATTTTTTAAAAACTTTTTTATGTACAAGTTAGTTAACTAAAAATTTGAAATTAAGTGTTATTAGAAAGAAAATATTTTTTTAAAAATTATACTAATTTTATATCTAGTGTAACCTAAACAGAATATATGAGTTGCTACCTCTACTAATTACACATAACAAGCAATGTACAAAAAAACGTGAACATTGGCAATGTATAATTACTCTTAAACCCTAAGGCAATGTATAAAATATAAAATAAAATGAATTTGTTTGAACTAAATTTAACTCCAACAGTAGTTATGGTTTTTTTGTTCACTAAACGTAAATTTTTTTATTAAAATCTTATTCACTAAATTTAATTTTGAATCAAATAAATACTACTCAGAATTGTTTTTAAGATTTTTATTGAACTCAGGAGAAATGAAATTTGATTTAGACACATTAGAAATTAAATTAAAACACATTAGCGATAATAGAAATCTAAGACCCAATTTATTAAAATCAGCTTGACATATTTTACTCAAACTCTTTATTGTGCGTGAATCGTAATTCATGTTTGTAGAAAAATCAGGGAAAATGAAAATAAGAGTTTCAAATATCATAAAACATGAACATTTGTTTTAATGAACATATTGTTTTTTACACAAGTGTAATATTTTCTTTTTAAAAGATTTGTGAAACGGTAACCCAGCTAAATCTGCACATCCTTGCCAGGTTTTATAAACATAAACAAGAAATGAATAAATACAGAAGTAATAAACTGATAATAAATTGTGCGCAGATTAAAGTTTAATTATTATTATTAGTGTATGTTTAAGACTGGCAACTATAATAACTAACTGTATTTGGAAGCAAAAACATTGGTTAATTTTTAAAAATTTAATTTAATGATTTCTTTATAAATATGTTTTCTTATCAGGTGATTCATTAAGTACAGTGGAAGTATTTGATCCAATCGTAGGAAGATGGCAATTGGCCGAAGCTATGAGTATGTTACGTAGTAGGGTTGGTGTTGCTGTGATGAAGAATAGGCTATACGCTTTTGGAGGTTATAATGGATCTGATAGGTTATCAACAGTTGAAGTATTTGATCCTATCAAACGAGTGTGGAGTAAAGTGTCGCCTATGCACTGTAAGCGAAGGTAAGTTTGTTTTCAAGTTGAATACGCAATATATACATTTAGTTCTAAGGACCAACCTATGTATGGGCATTTATGCCTCCTGTAGGTCCTTCATATTTTGTATTATATTGTATAATTTTTGAAGGAATTTAAATATAAATAAATAAATATATACAGCTAGAACCTCTTGTATACATTGTGTTCGTACACAGAACAAAAAATATAGTCAGACAACCAAAGAAAAACACTATTACAGTAATAAAATTGTATACACTATTTTGTTACAAAAACTACTGCAATACTATCAGTAAAAAAAGTAGGTTTAAATGAAAAAAAAAAATACAAGCAAGGAATTTGGTACATGCGTTGTACCTTCTTCTTAAGGATATTAAAAGTTAACAAAAATTTAAGTTGTGCTATAGCCACTGTCTTAAAATCTGCTCCCGAACATTTACTGCAACTGATATGCATCCACAGGAAATTAAATTGAACAACTTGCTCGGGGCATGATCCTAATGTATGATCTGGCCTAACACTCCTGTGACTTAACTGTCCTAGGCAGTAGGTTTCAAGTTTTTGGAACTGTAACAACACAAGCAGAATTTCTCCTTGTCATATCAGCAGCAAGAGAGATGAGATGTGACCTGGTAATGTAGTGTTTGACCTTGATGCATTTTCTGATTCTTAAAATCAGTCCAGTTATTTTTTAACCACACCTCATAGCTATACAAGGTATGTTTTCCACATTGCTACAACGTAAATTATATATCAGCTCCAACAGAGGGATACGGATAAGCGTGCTATGTTAACCCATGTTAGGTACTGAAAAAGAAAAGTTCATATTTTATTGCATTTAAACATACAGTATAAAAAAAAAACGAAAAGTCAGAAAGAAGAAGTTTTACGTATGTGATAAAATGTATGTTTTCTTTAATTAATAGCAGTAAAGGAAACAAAAGAAACTAAATAAAAATAATTTGATAGATATCACTGTGCACGTGGCACCAGACAATCAGGGACACAGTCGGTTCTACTGTATTTACAACCAAGTGCACAACATCACATGTTTCAACAATTCATAAAATCACCTCACTAAGATGATAGTAGTGCTAGGTTTTTTGTCTAGTAGGTAATGTTAAACTGAAGTACATTTATACTTGTTTTATTTTTTATAACGATTATTGTATATATATATTTACGTTTTTAGTGCTGTTGGTGCTGCTGCCTTGAACGGTTGTCTGTACGTATGTGGAGGTTATGATGGCATCTCTTCTTTGAACACTGTGGAATGCTACCACCCAGATTCAGATAGATGGACCATTATTACAAGCATGGAGAAGCATAGAAGTGCAGGAGGAGTGATAGGATTTGAAGGTTTTGTGTATGCTCTTGGCGGCCATGATGGACTTTCAATATTTGACTCAGTAAGTGCTTTATTTTATTTAGTATGTGTTCAATTTTAGAAAAATAATAAATTTATGAAAAAATACACATATTTATAATATGTTATATTAATAATATTTCTTAATGTCATTTTTGTATACTACATACAAAAAACAACCGAAAAAGTTCTTCCAAACTGTGTTTTATGAAATTTTCTTTTTTATTCTGAGTACACTTAAAAACATAACATATAACTTTTGACATTGTGTAATTTAGGTGGAACGATTTGATCCAAATTCTGGTCGTTGGATACTAGTGACACCTATGTTAACTAAACGTTGTAGACTCGGAGTGGCAACATTAAATGGCAAGCTATATGTTTGTGGAGGATATGACGGTGCTACATTTCTGCAGAGCGTTGAGATGTACGATCCCATCACAGATAAGTATGTAAATATTCTGTTTTACTAAAATTAACCTGTTAACCCTTTGAAGATTTGCCTAAGAGATTGGATTTTTTGCGTTTTTTTTACAAATTGATCTTTCAAAATATATGTATATAAAACTCCCAAGTCCATGTACATTTTATATCTCTATGTAAAATGTAAACAAACAAATACAAAATATTAGTTTGAATCATTCTGTAATTTTGACAAAAATATGTGGATTGTAAGTTGCATTTATTTATAATTCATATTTATTTTTACTCTGCACAAACAAAATTTACATTTATTAATCCATATTTATTTTATTTTGCACAAACAAAATTTAAAATAATTGGAAAAACGTTCAGAGTTGAGTGTATTTTATTACCATGAGTTAAAATGGAAAATAGTATTTTGAGTATAAGATATATATCTTATGTATGAGTATAAGATGTATATCTTATATACAAGATTTGAATGCAAGTTACTAGAGTTAATGCTGTTACCCAGCAGGATAGTGGGAATGCCTGACTGGGCTGTATGTATGTTTAAATAAATAAAGAAAAGTTTTGATTTTATGTATTGTAATCAATATTTAGAAAGTAATCGCTTTGTCAACATAAGATTAATCAGCCTGCATGTCAGGATGCTATGTCTGTGCTGAAATTAGGTACACTTTGTTTCATTCTCAAATGAAAATACAATTTTAAAATGTGAATGTCATTATAGCTTGAAAATGTGTAATAAATAATAGGTTATACATGTCATACAATTTAATTACAGTACTCTGAAATCAATTTTTTTGTATTAACTTCTTTAGTTAAAATCGACTAAGATTTTGCATTTATAATTGTCACAATTTAATATCTACGATTACTTTCCAGTTTATTCAGTTCTTTTTTTGTCCTGAACAAAAATATTTTTTTTCATTATGAGATGAGAAAAAAGCATTGGGATAAACAAATAGAAAAGTTACACTAAAATTACCTATAGATTTTACCTCTTCAGAATTATTTATGACCCTAATAAATGACAAAGAAGTGTATGTCAGTATATTGGTGTTTTTTTCTCTAGGAAATCTCAACCGACTGATCTGTCGTGAATGGTTGTTCAAAGTCATCTTGGAAACCATAATTGAATCAAATAAATAAGGTGGTCCTGTAGCAAAATTTTCAAAATAATAACATCCAAAACCCCTAAAACACAACATAATAAAGGAGACAGACCTAAATAGAAAATTTTAACTAATTTGTCTGATTTTTGATAGGCAAGCAATATTAGCATCTGTTTCTCTCTTTTGCTTGCAGTTACACACTTTTACATGTAAAAAAGGTTTTGTTACGGAGGTAATGAAAAAGTATAAAAATGAAATTTTTACCTAGATTATGTTCTTAAGTAATCGTATCTGTCAGTATCTTCCAGTTGCCCGACCAAAATTTCAAATTCCCATCACTGTCCATATGGTCAATTTAAAATTAATTCAAAAATTATTTTTAGATGGAAATATGTAGCTTCAATGAATGTAATGCGCAGCCGTGTTGCATTGGTAGCAAATATGGGCAAGCTATGGGCAATCGGAGGCTATGATGGTGTGTCCAACTTATCAACAGTAGAAGTCTATGATCCTGCAACCGACTCATGGTCTTTTGTGGCAGCTATGTGTGCACATGAAGGTGGCGTAGGCGTTGGAGTCATACCAATTTGTAAACCTGAATAATTGTATATTTTATTGGAGTCATACCAATTTGTAAACCTGAATAACTGTATATTTATTTTATATGTTGAATCTCTTTTAAATGATCTTTATTTATAGTTTTACTGTGATGTTATGAATATAAAGTCCACTGATCAAAAGTTAAACTAAAAATGAAATTTATTTTATTAGAAATAACTAAAAATGAAATTTATTTTATTAGAAATAACAAAAAATTTGCTCAAAGAATCAATCAGAAAGCTGCATTTTCTTAATTAATTGCATTTACAGATCTATTTTAATTAAAAATTTTTATTTGGTAATTTTTATTATTTGTGTAGTATTGTTATTTATTTACTTTTATTATTTTATTGTTTTTAATAGAGATTTATTCAGATGCATTTTATCCTGTTTTGATATATAAGTACATTAGTATTTCATTCGTTAATACTTTGTATATCTTGACTGAAATAAACAGGACTGTAAAACCAAATTAATGCATTTTTTTATATTCTCATATTCTTTGAAATAGTCTTTCCTTGTGAGAACAATAAACAGGTGATATGAAATTTTCTGGGAAAAGTGCACATGCATTTAAGACATAAAAAAAATATATTTTGTATATAAGAAAATGTGGGATAGTAATTTATTAAATGCTCATCTCTTTCTTAAACGAAATAAATTGATAATTTGAAAGTCTAAGGCCAGTATTACACCATTAACATTTCTCTGTCAAAGATCTTTTATCAATTATTTTGTAAAAGGTAATGTCAACCTCTTGGAGGGTCGTGGAGATATTACATCATACCTTGCCTCTCAAGGCAAGGGAGGGGTAAGAACTATGTGACATGTTACAAACCATATACTACCAGGCTTTTTTTGTAAATAAAAGAACACAACTATATTTAAACCGTTGATTTATGTTTAGTTAATGTTTGCCAACAAAGAGCAATACTTTTTAAATAGTGCATTTTAGTCTTTCAAAATGAAATACTGGCCTGTTTTGATAATGTGTTGGCTTTAACAAAATATCTGTTTGAGGCTCATGACGCTGAGCGGTTAAGGAACTGTACCAGAACTTTTTTAGTATATTTAAAAAGGCTAATCAATCTCTTGACAAAAAGTATAGCAGACAATCAATGGAAGAAGTATAGTATAGTGGAAGAAATTTAAAGAGCTCAAAAGAAAGCAAAATTTGCAGAGGTTTCAGATTACTGGCGACTCCAGATTTCAAATAATTACTTAAAAAACAACTGCTAAAACACAAAGAAAATTATACACAAAAATTATATATTTCATAATTAAACGAAATGAAAATCTGAAATATAATTGATTTTAAAAGGTCGGAAACAAGGTATTAGAATAAATGTTGAAGAATATTTTCCGAATATTTAGTTAATAAATTATGAATCTGTTAAGTTCATACAATAAATGAAGTCAGGGGCTGCATCTCAATATGTTTGCACTAAACCGAGCAAAAAATTTGATACAAATTTACTGGTCTACCTACTACTTCAAGATCCATGACTTGTGCCTATGATCCGACATAGATGACTAAAGACACGTACCACCATTACTGCAAATAATGACAAGAATGTTTTGAATGGTATGGTAGTTTCTAACAACATTGTTCATTTCTAAGGGTCTAGTCTTTCACTTTTAGCTCAAGCCATAAGACACAAACTAAACAGGCCTAAGTATGAAATTATTTTTAGATTTTATTAAAAAAAGAACTTTAACTTTCATTATCAGATAACCTAAAACAATACCCTATGTTACTGTACCATAACATAGTACATATTTATTACCTAAGTCAGTTGCGACCAAATAAAAAAGGATTTGTGGATGGATGGAGTAATACAAAAAAAGACGTTATTTATTAACATCATTTTTAGATCAAAAAAACTAGATTTACAATTTATATTAAATAATACAATAATTATTAGTAAAATAATTTAAAACAAGTTTTACAAATGTTTTTATACAAATTTCAAATGTACAACCCATTTATTTAATAATTGCAATTTAAAAAAAATAATAACAAGAGTACAAAAATAAATTTACACTTAAAAACTAAACATAAAGCTTCTTTTGACAAAAAAAACATGACAAATCAATATCGATTGATTAATGCACTAAGTATTTAAAGACAATATGATTTTTTTAACTTACATTCATGTTCAGAGGTTTTAACCTTTGAATCTGCTTCAATAAACACTAACCTAATAATGTATTTCGACGACCTTACTCATAGTTAGGTTTTTGGGTTATTTTTATCATAAACAAACATTTATAAAAATATAACTTTATTAAAAATTCACCTTTTAGTTTGTCTGTATATAAAATGTATATATTAACACATTAAACAACAAATAATAACATACAGGTTTTATGGTCAATATATATTTTTTGTTTTTACATAAAAACTAAGGGTCCATAAATTTTTCTAAGGGCAACTATATTTAAGTTAAGTGGCTAAAGCTTTTATCAAATTATAATTCAAAACAACATTAAGCATAAACTCATTTTTAAATGACTTACAAATTGTATTCTTCATGCCATTCAGAATGGGATTTGGTTTAAAAGTAAATTTTCCTATAAAAGACTATGAGCTGGGCACATAATTTTGGGCTGGTCAGGGATATAGCAAAACTTTATTGGAAGATCCATTAATAAGAATGGCTTAGTATATACTATTGGTCAAACCCTTAGTAAATGGCCTGGTCGAGAAATTCTCGTATACGTAGAATTCCCCTCCAGCTACTTCCCAACAGACCACGCTACTATCTGTTTACTGTTTAATTTATCGCTGCACTTGCATCTCGCATTACAATTGTGTTAGCATTACATAGTACAATGTAAGTTTGGGTTTAAATGACTCTTTTATGTGTGCCAGCTTTATTGCTGCGGTCACATATTCTATTGTAAAGACCAAGGAATATTTTTTTTTCTATACAGTAGGCCTAAATAAAAGATAAATTAAAACACTAATGACAAGTACTTAAATTTGTAAAAAAGTTCATAAATTCAGTATCTATAATTAGCAGAATTTAGTTAGGAAAATAATTCATTATTACATACGAGTATAATCTTATATTAACTCATTTAAAATTTGTTTATATAATAAAAGTTTCCTAGGAAGTTTGTTTCATTTATTTTTACAAATTCAAAATTCATTCAACCAGTGAACTGCCGTTTGACATTTTATCAGCTGGCACTGCTAGCAACTGATATATGATACAATGATACTTTCTTCTCAATAATAGCGAAAAACAGGAGAGAGTTGTAGCGAGAGAGTGGGAACTTGACCTCTCGCTCACACATTTTTTTCCTATGTCCCATATTCTATGCAGCTGGCCTATAATGCGAACAGCCACACTTCAGCAGCGGCCAAGGTTTGAAAAGTTTTTTTTTTGTATTGTAACATCTAAAATTTGTAGAATGAGAGATCATTACAAACTATGATATATATATATATATATATATATATATATATATATATATATATATATATATATATATTATGATATGATTAAAAACAATGATGTTTGTATATTATGATTCCTGTATTCTTTCATTAAACCAAATGACTTGCTCTTTTCAAAGCAAAAAATACACTTCTTCATTGAAATTTACTTATGCTCTTTTTAAGTTTGTACATGTTAACCTGGCATATCCAACCTCTGAACGTATCACCTCGGCATAACCGACCGTCTATTGGGTGTGTAGGAATTGTATATCCAGCTTACCAAATATGTATTTATTTGTTATATCTTGCGATAAAGCAGTCTTCTGTGATATCCTTTACCTAATGTGTTGAAGTTTTACAGTATAGTCTATAACAGCAGTTCCAAACTTCATTTCATTTTATTTTTAAAAATCATTCGTCCTAGCTAGATGGATGTTGGTAGTTACAGCAATATATTTTTTGTTATTGTTATTTTAAGGCGAAAAGCACATTAAGGCTATTATCGCCTCCCTAAATGTAAGTGTGTGTGTTAGACTCTGGTACCGCGAGGGACGTCTAAATCCTCTCAATAGGTGCAGCTAGTCTGCACCCACTGCGGCGAGTTCCAGCAATAGCTGAACCCAGTGAGATATATGAAATTCTTAACTCACTTTTATGTCTTTTTTTCTGATGACATGTAATTATTAAAGACAAACAAAATATAAAGTTTTTTATTTAAATTATATTTCAAACTCATTCGTCCTAGCTAGATGCATGTCATAGTTCCAATAATAGTTGAACCCAGTAATTTAAAGTTTTTAATTCACTTTTACACCATTTTCATTTTTCTTCTGACAAAGTGTAATTATTAGGCACAAACAAAATATAATGTTTTTATTTCATTATATTTTTCTAATTTTCCTAGCTAGATGCATGTTTTAGTTCTAGTAATAGCCAAACCCAGTCATTTAAAATTTTGAACTCACTTTTACACAATTTTCTCTTTTCTTCTAATGATATAATTCTGACACAAAGAAAATATAAAATTTGTTATTTCATTATTTTTAGCAGCCTTCTATTTTAAACCTTATATATATATATATATATATATATATATATATATATATATATATATATATATATACATGCACACGTGCCACACACCCAAAATTAGATGAAAAGTTCCAATAAACATAGGTCCAAAAAAGCTTTGTTTCTGCCTGGCCGCCATTTTGTTTTTTATAAGAAACAATTTATATTTTTAAGAAGGATTCAAGAACTTTCAAAAAGAATTTCAAGAACTTCATGAAATTTGACACACACATACATATCTGTATCAACAACTGTTTAAAAAGTATCTAAATTTTATTTTGAAAATTTTCAAAATGGTGGCCATTAAAATTTTTTAATTGTGAATAACTTTTTAATCTTATATTTTATGAAAATTATTTCAATTAAATATTTCCCATTTCATTAAGAACAAAATAAAACTTTATTTTTAAAATACATTAAAAAAAGTTATGACAAAATTTGTGATTTTTCAAATATTTTTCAATTTTCTGTAGTTTCATGATTTCTATAACTATTGTTTTCATGTTTTTTCTGCATTATTTTGAAATTTTTAAAATTACTGTATTATAATTTTTGGGTATCATTAAAATGTAATAAACTTTATGATCTGCCATGTTCCCATTTTCCATAGGAGGAAATGAAATCAGGCTCATATTTGTAAATTTGGGGTGTATATATATATATATATATATATATATATATATATATATATATATATATATATATACCCCAGTTATCTGAAATAAAAGGGAGAAGCTGTTTTTGACAATAATATTTTCAAATATATCGTGCATATATGACACTTTTTTGTATCTAATTAATCTAAAAGATTTTGAAGACCAAATGATTCTAACCCCTTTTTACGCTATACATGATTTATGTTCTTTAAGTTAAACATTACATTTCTAGGCTTACAACAATAAACTGTACACTGTACGTAACACAGGTTATAGCATATTTATTATTCATTAAAAAAAGTCAGTAATTTTCGTTTGTTTCTTACATCCCTTGTAATGCTTTTGAGCAACAATCTCTAACAATCTTTTCATTAGAAGGTCGTCAGCTGGTGTTGACTCTCTGCATTGTTCACCAAATTTCAGTATAACCTAAAATTAAGACGATCCACATTTCTGTACTGATAGTTAGTGACTAATATGGATGTTAGTGTAGCTATGTTGTGAGCGAGACTCACAAGTTAGTGGATGGGGGAGTTAACTCAAGGTCAGGCATTCCCTTCTTTGCTAGCTCATGCGATGTCATTATATTCCTGTACATTTTATTTATTCCCGATCATTTTTTTAAAAGGCTTTACGATTATGGATGCGTTTCGTATAACTCGGGTTTGAGGTGTCCCAACTTTGGTTAATGGAGAACTGTAGTTGTAATCTTATATTACCCAATAATACTTCATTTCTCTTTCGCACCAGTATTCAGAACAGATCATTGTCTAATAAATCTATCTACAGAACTTAGAGGCTCATAAATCACACATATCAGTTGCCTTTAGACTTGATAAAAATACGACCTAACTAGCAGTTCATCGTTTATTCATTCCACAAAATGTTGTTGCTTCTTAGTGTTAGATCTAGCAATTGGCAAGATATTGGTACTGGATTTTATTTTTTGCTCACCTAATGAAGTCGTATATATTTTAAAATAATTATGATGTACTTAAAATAAGTAATAACACTGTATTTTCATTTGTTTGGATAATTTGTTTGGCTGAACCTTATTATCCGATCTTTCACATTCTGAACTTCGCCCAGGCCTAAGGGTGTTGGATAAATGGACATCTACTGATATTTAAAAACATACAAATGATTTTTTTATAGACAATATATATTAAAATTTGATACATTACTAAATACAAAAAATATTATTAAACTTATTTGATTAAAAAAGTGGGTTTACCTGATTTTCATAAACAAAGTGTGGATTTATGACTGGCTTGCACAGTACTATCTCACGATCCTGCGTCAAACTTTTACTGTTTAATTGCAACATCGAAGCTACCCACCCTTTTAGCATACATCTTATTAAATATTAATTACCAAGTAGCTCAATTGGAAGCTGTATCCACTACGAGCCCTCTCCAAATTTCCAGTAACTTCACTGACCACCACCATCTACTTCTAAATAATAATTCTTTCACCTCTTGGAAGTACTAAACTTAATGACCTCTCATTCTACAAACTTTTAAGTTCTATATTGATGAGTTAAAAAACAAAATTTTTAAAATGTCAATTTTACCTGCGCATTCCAAACCATGCTTAATAATGAAGTTTGGCCATATACCCAATCAGCCCACAATTATATAATCTGATCTCCGACTGCAAGGGACAACAGCTTACAAATCTGGCTTAACTGTTTAATTCCTTATGTTGCCTTTAACAGAGATCAGTCTTCATTAATAATAAGGATTCATTTACTCTCTTACAACCAAATAATTTTCAATCTATCAACTCATATTTTTAGACAAATTTGTAAAAACTACACTATAGAACATTGTAATTTAATTTAATGTGGACAATCTTAACTTAATTGTATCATTTTAACTAATTTCCATGTGTTTATTACTTTGCATTAATGATCAACACATAATTAATAAAAACTTTAACCCGATAATAAATAAAAAATGCACTTTATCTTCCAGCCAATTGGTCATTGAAATAAAACTTTAGAGTTAAACTAGTCAAAAACTTCAATAAAACTTAAGAATTTGATTTTACTCTTAAAGTTAGCACCGAACACTGATTCTGTCACATGTTTTTTAGAACTCAACTGATAAAATACGTTAAAGATTTATAATTAAAATCTTTATGCAAATTGAATATTTTCTATCTTATACTATTTTAAATATCTTTTTTCACCACTGCCAAAGGACCTGATTTTAAAACAATATTCTCAGCTATAAAAAATCAGTTGTTAGTAATTTGCTTTCACCAAAATAATTATTTCCTATTAGACTCCATGCTTTTGTTAAAACATAAAATAATTAAGTATGCCGCCACTGACAACTTATATGAATCTGTGATCTACATGCCATTTCTTGGACACCCTAATCTATTCAGTATACAGTTAAACATGCAAAATAACGTTTTATCATAGAAACAAATTATCAAAATTTGCATTTCATCTTTGAAAGTCATAATTTTTTACAAAAAAAATTAAAAATCACCCTGTACATAATAAAATCTCTTGTGCTATATAACAGTGTTTGCGCCATAAAACTTAGCGATATAAATAGAAACAATCAGTAAATAAACTTCTCAAATAAAAAATAATAAATACTTAAATTATTCTATTTGATAATTTTAATCCACTTTCACTAAAACTTAATCACACAAAATAATAATTTAAATATAATTTGTACAAATAATTTTTAAAATATAAGCTTACGGCAAATAATACTAAAAGAATTTAGTCGTATGCAATGCAAAATCTAATTGAGCAGAATTAATTAATAAACACATTCAAATCTATTTAAACAAAGATAAAACTATATACAACAGTAAATATACACTCAAACGCTGACTATAACTCAAGCAAAGAGATGTCTCACCTTTAAATTAATGCAATGATGAAGTGAATGCTCAAATAAAATATTTACAGCAAAATTATTATAAAACTTTTCATTTACTTTACAATAATAAACTTTGTAAAAATTTTGGTTTTTTAAAATGTATTTTTGGAAATAAAAGTATAAATACTTATACTACATGGAGCAATTATTTGTTTACTCTTTTTTTAAAAACTAATATTGCCGCATAAGTTTCTACTGTACATGCACATGTTATTGTACAATATAAAACCATAAATATATATGCATATATTTATATATATAATAATTATACTGAAGTATATTATCTGCGACACGTATGGAAAAATATTTCTTACAATACTTGCCTACACTAATTTTAGTCTTGATGAGATTATGAGGGTTTAAAATGGTTGTCAATAAACAGCTGCCATCATGAACAAGACAGTTCCGGCTTGAGAGATTTTTCTGCAAAAAACAAATAAATTATTCGCAGAGTTTGTACTCGGGGGAGAGGGGCTTAGCCCCCACTCACCAACCCCTGTAACAATGTCCAAGCTTGTAAAATATAATCAAACAGTTATTAAATAAAAAAAAAATTAATTAAATTATCATTTTAGATATTTTTAATCTTAAAAATTTCAATAGTAATGCCTATTAAAATATAATTAATAATGATGTGTTGTTTGTAGATTATAATGAAATTGTTGTAAAATTATAATATAACTGCAGTTGTTATTATAATATTATACTTTAATACTTGTTAAAGGACAAATAAAATCAAACCTTGTACCCACTTACCTTCTCGCTCTCTCCTGCGCAGCTTCTTCCGTCTTCTATCAATACAGGCGAGTTCAGTTTTCACTGACATATATGTCTTTCTAAGTTCAGCTAATTTTTGCTGTAAAACTGCTATTCGTTGTGAACCATCCAGTTCTGGATCTAGAGGAATAACAAGAAAAATAAATTATAATTTTTTTTTTTTTTGGTGTTTTAACGTCCGACTATTGTGCACACTTGGGCTAATGCAGACGATGGGATGATTTATAGCGTATGAAAATGCCAAGCCCTGGCCGGGAATCGAACCCGGGTCCTCGGGGTGAAAGCCCAGTACGCTATCAACTAGGCCACCGAGGCAGCCAATTTATGTTATAAATAGTATTATTTTAGTAACTCTGAAAAAAAAAATTACTAACCTAATTGAACGTAAAAGTTGTACTTGGAAGGACGAGGTGATCTAGAATGTGAAGAGAGAAGATCTAAAGAGTTTTCTGAAGTATCATCACTTTCACTACCACCTGAAATACAATGAAATAATTTTATATCACATACAAAACTGATTCCTTCTCTGCAATACTATTAAAAAAATCTAAAGATCTTTTAAAAATGCAGATATTATTTGGAACCAAGTTTTTAGTTTCAAAGGTGTCACCCAGCGTTTCATTACATTCTATATAATTTTTACACCTATTAAATTATTTCACTAATACTACTGATATTGTTGAATATACATATCCAACCGCTCTTAATATCCATCCGTCACATTGGCATAACCGACTATTTGCTAGACGAGTCACCAATTTTAAGATATTTATCTTAGCAAGTGTATAGTTTTTACATCTCATGATAAAGCAGTCTTCTGTGACAGCCTTTGTTTAATGTGCTGAACTTTTACAGTATAGTCTAACAGTAAGACTTATTTAACGACGACCTGTGCAGAGAATACCACTCATGTAGGGAAGGCAGTAGTTGCAATTAGTTCTCTTGTATCTTTCACACAAGTACCCAATAAATCTGTAGTTATTTAAATAGTTATCAGATCGGAGCAGCATACCCAGAACTTGGGTAGGACACTACGTGTGACTTTCACGGTTCTGACATTAGGTTTTGTCCTGTGTCAAACCTTGTCTACGTCTAGTGTTCGGAATTAAATCGTGTGAGTTTAGATTTATTCTTACAACTTTTATCAATCAATGTAATAGTTTTTAAATATTATATACATACATTATGATTGAATATATATATATATATATATATATATATATATATATATATATATATATGTATATATATTCTAATTCAATAAATAATATAATTAAATCTGTTTAAAACAGTATAAATTCTAATCTCAACTAATACAAAAAATATAACTGAATTAATTTTAAACAATATAAATTCTAATTTCACACAGACTTATTCACTTATAATTTTTTTTACAACAAAAATTGTTTGTCCATAATATACTTTAAATCAAGTCAACATAAAGCCAACAAAAAAAACATAAGCAATATGTAAGCTAATCTAATGAACCAATTCTTTTAAATTTTAACAATATTAACGATAATGATTTATAATATTAATATTTATATTTTGTAAGTGTAGACGCAAGTGACAAGTAACTGGCCAGATGTAGTAGCATAATACAATAATGAATAGTACTGTAAAACAGTAACAGCTGTGTATGTAATCTCAACAGCTGAGTCAACGACTCTCTTAGTTAGGTCAGCTACATCTAGAATTTATAAGAAAAAATAAATAGTAGTAGGAAGAACAGCCAAGCTGTAGCGGAAAGTAGCAGCCACTTGTGTAACCTGACTGAGTTAAGATGAGAACTGCTACTTAACATTGCTGATCTCAATGGGGAAAATATAATAGTCACTAACCGTGGCTTTCTGAAGAACTATTGTGGTGCAAGCAGTGTCTAGTCTATGAAGGAAATAAGAATATTGATATGTATTCTGTAAATGAAATTATCACAATTTAGTTTTCACAAGTCACAGAATCAATTTCTTCACTCGAGGTTATATTTTATTAGATCCATTCATTATCTAAAAGTATTAATTCAATTTAATTTATTTAGTTATAAATACATCATTCCTAGGAGATACAATGTATCCCGAAAGAGAGAGGCTCTCTGTGATCAAGAGCTAAAACTTATAAACTAACACTTAAAAACTAGAGAACAAAAGGAATAATTATGCTACGCAGTGCAAACAAAAGAATTATTTCATTACAATAAAAATTATGTAGAGACATTGGAAATAAATGCACTTAAATAAAAAAGTAAGTATATCATGAAATAAATTTTTTTTTAATCATTGAATAATTAATATTCTTCCTTCGGTTGTTGATATTAATATTTTCTGAACTAATAACGTTTATAAACATCACAATATTTCTTACCGTGATGTCGTGGACTTCGATGCGACAGTTTGGGCCTCTTGTTACTATCTTCCGACCGTCGATGGCTGCGCCTCCTTTTCTTGCTGGACTGTGAATCGCCATCATCAATTGAAGCAGGTGGCTTTTTTATACGAGATGAACTCACACATACTGTATCTATGAAAATATACAATTTTAGTTTAAATTAATATTTTACCTTTTAAAAGTACAGTAGAGTCCTGCTTATCTGACCTTCATTAATCCAACCTTCTGTTTAATCTAACCTAACCTCAAAGAACAATATTTCAAATAATTTAAAATATTTGTAGCGAAACCAAATTTACAATGACCACGCGCCACTTTCGTGTCAGGCCTTTATGTCTATGTGTCTCTTACGCGTCCATCCGATGACTTATATTCTCCTAAAAAAAAAGAGGTTGGCCACCCTTATACCTACCTGGTCTGTTCGTTCATTCCTATTAGTATCAATTCAAATTTGTGGAAGAGTTGACCTTTAGAGTGCATTATGATTATGTATTTCGTAACATTTCACATTTTTTTTTTTTATTCACTATTTTCTAAAAAGTGATAGTTTACTTCTCATAAGATTGTAAGATGTAACAGCGAGAACACATCGAACAGCTGATAAACAAAAACAATTACAAACCTTTTCCGTCAATTTTGATGATGAATTTTCAATGACGGATTTCAATTTCATCAATTTTTGACGAACTGTAGCGAGAGCAAATAGCATCAATTTTTGCTCTTTGCAGAACTGTAGTGAGATTCTGTAAGCTGTTTTATGTTTTAGTATAATACATTTAATAATATATGTAATTCAAAGTTTCTTGATGTAATAAAATCAATTCAATACTTTTAAACGTGTTTTAATGATTTTCTGAATAATCCGACTTTCCCGCTAATTCAACTTGGCCCACCCAGTTAGGTTTAGATTAGCGAGATTCTTACTGTAACTGCCTACAGCTGTTATTGGTAGTTTCAAAACTTTCATTTTCATAAACACGCGAAATGGTGTCTAAATTATTGTTATTGATAGGAAACTTACAGACTTACCTAAAAATACAAAAATTAACATTTATTGCCTTTATTAAACAACAACAAAAGATTTTTTTAAAATTTTTAAACACTGTTCACTTCCTTAATAAGTACTAGTTTTATAGCTGCAGAAAGTCAGGTATAACACACAAGAAGAAAAACAACCAAACTTTCCACTGTTACACTACTTTGAATTACTTATATTAAAATTTATATCCTTTTTTCTTTTTTTTCATTCAATCCTGTTGCACAATATTACTACTACACTCACTGGATCATATCAGACTAACACAATAACAATACTTTTTCCTTTTTTATTACATTGCACTTTACAATTTACATACTTTTAATTATGACACATAGCATGACATTTCTTAATACAATGTTGGTTATGTGTTAAAAGTTTTTTTTTTTAATTACAAGCACTGCAGCACTTTCAATCACCAAGAGCTTACAACTGACCATAATAGCTGGGATTATGGATTTAAAAATCTCTAACACAACAAAACAGGGAATAAAATTTTTTACCCTATATGTAATCATTAAATTGTAAAATATATTGCAAAGAAGGAAAGAAAATGCTATGAATTTCTGTTATGCGTTTATACTTAACGATAATCCTGTGAGAGCCGTAGCACTAATTTGATTTGCATCATGACCGAATAAAAATAAAAGGTGTATACCTAAAATAGACCAGTCCTTCTCTTTGGTCATGTACTCTAACCTACAGGAGTTATTTTATAAAAGCCTTGATTAAGGCCTAATAGAAATATATAGAATTATGAATAATACAGTACTAAAAAAAAGAATTATAGAATTATGAATAATACAGTAGTAAAAAAAAAGAATTATAGAATTATGAATAATACAGTACTAAAAAAAAATTCCAGGTTCAACATTCGTGGCTTCACGACCGCGGATTTCTTTCATTATGAGAAAATATATTGCGGATTTTTCAGAAATTTGGAAAATAGTCGCAATGAAGACCCAAAATATTTCATTAATTTCACAAAATATTTTGTTAATTCCATTAAAACATTAGTAAAAAATATTATTTCCTAGTCTACGAACAATAAAACTAGCGTAAAATAGCATAAAACATGTACCTTGTACTTGAATTTTCATTGAAGTAAAATACAATTGTACAGTACCATAAAAAGCTTTCATTTTTTTAATGTACACCTACTGTTTTATTACTTAACATTTTTACCTGTGTACTGTATGTACATACTGTCGATATTTGTACATTACTGTAAAGGGTGGTTTGTTAACTACGAACAATATCTACTACGATAAACGAGAGTTCACTGTATAACTTAGTGTTAAAACAATATTTTGCATTAAATATTTTTTATCGACACATTTACGTTCCTCTGCCGTTACAGTCGTTCTATTTCATCCACACACTTTGCCTCCTACTCTTAAAACATTTTCTACTACTCTACTGGCCTAACGTTACTAATCCAAATTTTCATAAAATCAAAGAACAGAAATTACAGGGTCTACACAATTACTGTATCATTTATTTACCTTCTTCACTATAATGTCCAATTTTGGTAACCTCTGGATACATGTCCATATCTACCTCTGAGGAATCTCTGTGTGACTTGGAACTGTCATTGTCAGGTACCGGTGAGGAGCCACTTCTTTCTCTGTAACAGTACATTTATTTACTTCAGTAAGATTACTTGGGGAGACCATAATGACAGTCTTTATAGCAGTTATAACTTTTTTTTTAACTTACAGAAGAAATTACTTTTTTTAATGTGTAATATTAAAACTACAGAATATTCCTTGATTATTCATGGGATATGTATTATGCACTGCAACTGCCAAAGCTGTAGTGTTACCACATAATGTATGTGCGATGAAAAACAATATGTTCCTGCTTAGCATTTTAGGTAAATTATTTTGGCTCCCAAATGTTTAGAGTATATTGTCTATTATTTTTCTGTCATTACCTCTGCCTAAACAGCTGTTTATTTTTCCTTGTAGAGTTCAAGTAACCTTGGCAACAATTTTCATGCTTGACTGCTGATTTATAACATGTTTATGTATCATTTATTATATCAGTTGTTTGTTTTTTTAATTATGATTATGTATATTGACCTGAAACTATGTTTTGATCTCTCTGTGTGTGTGTGTTACTAATAATAAAATTTAAAATAGGGTTTTTTTAATGAAACTTATTCTTTGATGTGAAGCGATAACAAATTATTAAAATACCAGTATTACTAACTGAGTTACTTTAATTTTAGTATTTTAAAAATAAAGTTATTTGTAAGTTGGTAAAACCCCTTGCAGGAAAGCATATCAGTACATAAAATAACCAGCGTGTAGAAGGGTTACAAGTATCCGGGTCTTGAATTTTTTCACACAAAGTAGTGATACCAGGATGGTACCACAGTGGAAAGGGACACCTTAATATAAATGCTTAAATTTTGTCTCCGCCTTCAAGTGTGTCAGTCACTACATGTCGACTTCTGAGTGAGGTGCTGTGGTATGTGCTCAACGATTTCACTCGACATAATGAGCTGAACAAGATGATTCAATTCAGTCAAGGCACGGTGATATTCACAAGCAAAAGAATTTGTAAGATTTAGCAGGTGTTTGGGGATGATGGTGGTTACACAATTTTAGGAGTAATTTTAGCAGTTCAAAAACAGCCCCACATCAGTGATTTTTTTTTTTTTTTTTTTGGTGTTTAACGTCCGACTATTGTGCACACTTGGGCTAATGCAGACCTGTGGAGAGGGAAGAGCATTCAGAGAGGCCTCAAATCACTAAGATTTATAGTTGTGGTTGGTGAACAATCTAGTACCGGGAGATAGTCATTTGACCATATGAGAAATTGTCAAAGAGGCTTGGATAATAAAAAATTCTGCAAATGCAATTTTACATGATAATTTGCACAAACGCAGATGGCTTTGAAATCTGTGTCCAAATTGCTGTCAGCATAATAGAAAGAACTCCGTCTTAAGGTTGCACAAAATCTGCTGGAGATAGTGTCTCTGATCCTGAGTTTCGGAACACTGTGTTAAATGGAGATGAAATCATCATGATAAATGGATACAACACAGAAACAGTCCTTAAAGTATAGAATATGATAATCAGATACACAACATTCAAAATTTTGAATAATTTTTTTAAAAAATTAGTGTTGTACCGTCTTTTGAAATATTCAAACATATGATTTCACAATTATTCAGAAAACACATTTCCTAAGGCTGAAAGCAAGCCTTTCTAGCAACCAATACATATGGTTGTCACTTGTATAGAGTTAACAATAGTGATTAGCACATTAACTTTAACTGGCATGTTTTGCATGTACCTACCATATAGTAAACAGTTGATTGTTATTTGCCTGTGGATGAAAATGTGTTAAAAATGAGTGCAATAATAATCAATCACCTTACATGTACAGCCAAGTCAATAATTAGATTTTAAAATGCTAAAGGCCTTAATGCTGCTGAAATTAATCAAAACCATTAACTGTGCGGAAACATTTTGGACACATCGTAAGGAATGACAAAAAGTGAGGTTAGGGAAAGCCATTTTAATGTTCATGATCTGGCTATATCTGGTATGACAATAGAATTTAAAGAAACTTATTTCATATTGTAGAAAGTATTTGAAATGAATGGAGATTATGTAAAGAAATATTTAATTAAGTTTTTTGAACCACTAATTATTATTTCGTTTCTTCCCATTTTATAACAGACTGGTCCTTACAATTCAAATACAAATTTGTTTATGTATCTTACCCTCGAGGTGAATTTGAGATTGGAGACAAACTACTCTCCGGTGTTGTAGGTGGAGTGTTATCCATGACAGGAGCGGCTTCATTATTAAGAGGCAGGGGAGGCTGTAAAGCAGGAGGAGGCGGAGGAGGGAGTGGAGGAGGTGGTGGAGGTGCAGGAGGTTTATAGTGGGGTAAAGTAGACCCAGGAGCACTTGCAAATGGTAGCTCTGCAACACTTCCTAAATTATCTGCCTCAGTTAGTGAACTCGCTGCAGGAGCGGGACTACCAGGAATCGTTTCTTCACATAACAAAGATTGTAGGTTGCTTTCTGTCTCTTCCATTTCTTCCTTTGCTACGTCTGTTTTATCTTCTTTTTCCTCTGGTAATTCTTCTTCAACTACTTCTTTTCCATCTTCCTTATCATCATCTTCCTCTTCTTTTTCTGCTTCTTCGTCCTCTTCTACTTGTACTTGATTGTTTACATCTTCACATTCTTCTTCCAGGACTACTTCTTTGACTGCTTCCAACACAACTTCATCTTCGATTACATCAGTTTCAACAATTATGGTCTAAAATTAAAGTAAAAATTGTGCATGTAATACTTACACAAAGCAAATAACAATTAAAAAAAATTAAAAACAAATTCACACAGAAAATTGAGTTTCTATATTTAAAAAATAAAAGCTTCTGGGACTTAAGTGTAAAACCAGAGTCAGTCTCCATCCCAATGTCACAATTTTAGCGCAATTAGTTCTGATTCTATGCAGTAAACACTTAGTGCACTGACCAGTAAATCTTGTCCTATTACCTGAGTGCCTAGCTATTTTTGCCATTTTTCATTAAAAGAAATCTTTTGATAGGTGTAACATACTAAACAATACATATGTTTTTAAAAATAATCATTGAATTTCATTTAATATAACTGATGTCTTTTGAAATCTAATTTACCAAAATTTAATATTTTACAAAAAAAATTAATTTTAGTACTTCTTTGACAAAAAATATATATTGAACTGTAAGATTTACCAATATTAAAACTGAAGTTTGTACAAAAGAAGAAATTTTTTTGTATGCATTAAAATTTTTATATTATCTATTTTAGAACACCTAATGAATTTAAAAATATAAGCTACATTGCTTCAAAGTACAGTCTATTTAATTTTTGATCTGTAAACAAAAGCTAGGTTATTACTTCAAAAAAGAGGACTTTTAACATAAATTTTAGAAACATGAATAAATCAGTGTAGGCCTATCGATGTCTCGCATTTTTTCCAATGAAAAACCTTTTTGGTTATCATCGCCATGCTGTCTCATATATAATTTTCTATTTAAAAAATTGTAAATATTATAAAAAATAACGCACCCATTTTATCCAGTAACTCTGAATCAAAATAAATCGCTTTAAATCCTAATCACAGAAAACAAATGTTGTCATCATATATTACTTTGTTGACAATATGTTTTATACATTAATCATATGTATAATTAATGTTATGTAGATAACAGTATGACATCAACCCATTAAGTGTTAATATAATTAATACACACAAAAAAATGCAAATTTAGTTGAGTTAAAACTGAGAACTTTTACAGCTTTTGTTTCAGTAATAAAACTAATGTTTACTTTCAAAACAAACGGTTCTTTTCACATATTTATAATATTATACTTTGTAATGATGACTTTCAAATTAATTTCAGTTTTATTTAATCAAAGCACAGTATAAATTAATATCATATGCATAAGTTACTTTTTAAAAATTCAATAATTCTGAAATTAATTTAAGCTTTATTGCTAAATTGATAATTAGATTATATAAATGATAATAATCATTAATTTATTATATTACCTTAACATTAGAAAGCTCCACTACTTGAGATATAACAGTTTCTTCTACATTTTCATCTCCTTTTTCACTTTCATCAACTTCTTCAATTACTGTTTCTTCAACTTCAGCTTTATCTGCATCCATATCTATCAAATTTTCTTCTTCTTTTTCATCTTCATCTTTACTCTCATTTCCTTCATTCTTTTCACTGCTTTCATTGTTTTCATTTTCGTTAGCATCATTATCTTCATTGTCACCAATTTCTTCATTCTCATTGTTGTCATCATCTTCTCCCTCGTTGCCTTCATTTATTGTAAGTTTACTATCGCTTTCAATGGAATCATTCAAAATTATGCTTTCTATGATGGGGCTATCAGGTTTTTCTTCATCTTCAACAATTTTTAATGGAATACAGGAATCATCATCGTCATCATCTTCTTCCTCCTCCTCAACATTCTGTTTGTCTTCATCCTCAATGTTTTCTTGACTAACTTCAGATTCTGAATCTATAGTAAATATTTTACTAGACATTGTTTCATCTTCATCTTTTAATACTTCCTTGTTTTGGTTTGATGCCACATTATCAGCATCACTTGAATCTTCATCAGTTGTGTTTTGTGAAATAACTCTTTTTATTACAGCAGAGATTGAGCAGTCACCTTCTTTCTCCTCGTCATCATCTTCTTCATCACCATCATTTTTGCTCAATTCTGCACTTTCTTTTATTTCTGAACCGGTAGGGAAACTTGAGAACACACCCGAGGGATTTTTCATTGATTCATTTGGTGGTAATTGCTGAGATATTAAAGTAGGAAAAAGGTCTTCATGATCCCGCTGCTGGTGACTAAATAAAGGACCTTCTGGTTCAGTTTCTGTTTCAGTCTCGGATATCACTAACCTTCCTTCGCTGTCTTCATCAATGCCTACAGTATCACTTTCACCTGGCAGTTCGGCAAACAATGGCTGGAGAATATCATCCACCTTATCACTGGTTAAAACTTCTCTAAAGGAAGGTGTTTCCACCAGTTTATCAAAAGCTTCTTCACAGGGCTCTTTCACAACTTTTGGTGCTGGAGTTGTACTTTCTGTTAATTTATTCTGGTTGTCAGTACCACTTGAACTCAATTCGTTAACTTTTGTACTGACAGACACTTCAATATCAATAACACTATTTTCCTCCATTTCTTCTTCACTTTTCTTTATATTTCGGTGGTACCTTCTTCTAATATCACTGGTTGTAGAAGAAGTTTCTGGTTTTGGTCGTATCACCCTTCTCCTAACAGGTGACTGAGTTTTATTAATAGTTTCTTCACTCATTCTTCCAAATGTGCGCATTTGTTTCAAGCCTTTTTCATCACCGCATTTTGTACGAACTTCAAACTCAAAAGGTTCTGGTTCCTTAAATTCATATATATCATCTGCAGTAGTATTTAATGATTTTGTGCTAGCATCTTGCTCTGCCAGATGAACTGACTTTTCTAATTCAGTTTCTTTCTTTGCAGATTGAGGGATGTCTAAGGGTAATTTTACAGCTTTATCAATTCCTTTCAATTCCGATCTTATCTGGTTTAAATCAAAATCTCTTCCTTTTGGTGGTTCATCATCTTCTTTTGTTCCACTTTTAATACATTCTTCTTTCCTTGGAGTTACTCTTCGACTCCTTCTTCTTTCTTTAGTTTGATTTTCATCGTCATTCTCCTCTTTCACATAAACATCTTTTAAATGTAAATTATCTTCTGTCTTACTTCGTGTCTTCTTTTTTGTACCAATTACATCAATTGTGAGATCTGTATTATCTTCAATATCTTCCGTTTTTACATTTCTTTTATAATCTGTATCAGGTAATTCTTTGTCAGTTTCAACATCTTTTAATGCATTTTCTTTTCCTTTCTCATTTTCATTATCAATTTCACTTTTATTATCTATTACTTTACGCTTATCATTTCGACTTCTAAGTCTATCATTTTTCATTGGTTCTTCTACTTCTTTTTTTATTTCATCTGTATTTAAAGGTTGTAATTTATTAATCTCTTCTGCCTTTCTCTTTTCACTACGACTTCTTGTCCTGTCACGAGGCTGTTCGTCTGGTGTTGTATCTTCAACCTCTTCCTTAATTTTTTTACCCTTAGTTTCAGTCACAGGATCATCTTTGATTTCATAATTCTCTGGCTTATCAATCGAAATATCCTGTTGTAGTTTTGATTCATCACACTTCCGCCTATAACTTCTACTTCGCATTCTACTTAATACAGATTCTTGAACATTTTCTTCCTTGATTTCTTTCTCATCACTACTATTTATTCCTTTAATTCTGTCTTCAATGTCCTTATCTTCTTCAGCATCCGTTTTCCTCACTTCGTCTTCATCTCCTATTTCACTTCCAATGCGATTCCTTTGCTTGGTGTGGAGTAAGGATTCATTATCCGACTCACTATTGTACACCTCATCACTCTCAGACTCTGAGAAATCTATCAGCAAAAAATAACGAATAAATGAAAAAAATCTGTTACTGATCAATCTACAAACCAAAATTCTTTGAAGTTTAATAACAAAGAGAAAAATGTTTAATTTTATTCAGCATTTCAATTTAATTAAATTTTAACTACATGAAAATGATTTTCCCCAATTAATTTGATACAAAGTTGAATCATCTCTTGTTCTATTCAACAAAATAAAGATCTAATACAACCTTTGTCTCATAAACGATAGATAAAATGTACAAAATATGTTCCGCTGACTATCAGATATTGATGTAATCCCATAATATTTATCTTACTGCAATATGTGCTTCAACACAGTGAATATTTTCAAATTATGGCCAATTTTTTTTTTAAATATACAAATATATTTTATTGCAATATTCATCAAATTTTTTTATACTAAAACAAGATATTCAACATATACCACTTCATTACCAAAAATACAAATTACGACCCTCTTGATTAAAAAATTTAATTGTAGGATGTAACTCTGCATGTAACTGTAACTTAATAAATATTTTCTGCAATAAACAGACAAAGATAATGTCTGAAATTTAATAGTATACTAGCAATATTCAGAAAATTCCATTTAAAAATAAACCATGGATGCAGTTTTAAAAAAGGTTTATCTGAATATCTGCAAGTCAACTGGAGATATTTCAATACTCCCTACACCCACTGATTGAATAATATTAATGAGTATATTGTTTACCTGTATGCCCAGAAACACGACGTGCCTTTGTTTTATTACGTGTACTGCGTGTAGTGGAATGACTGACTGCAGGAGACTTAGTACGGCTTGATGAAGACGTTACAGAGGACGGAGTTGTTGACCTTGCACCTCCTCCTCCTCCGCTTTCACTCCTTCTACCCCGTTTAGGACCATTTCTAGAAAGCTAAAACAGTTCACCTTTATTTAGTAAACAAAATTCATATTTAAAGGCAAAATATTTTCCTATAATCTAATTTATTTTTAAATATTATAGAAAAATTTATATTAAAAACAAACAACAGACTCCTAATTATACACGAGCATAACACAAACACGGGAACAGTATATAAAAATGAAGTAAACATAATTTCACATGTTCAAAACAATATTTGCAATCTATTTGCAAGCAGAAGAATATGGTTAATTTAATGCAATTTTGTGAAGAACAGTTGCAAAATCATTTAATATTATTATAACACATTAGGTTACTTACAGACTGTTGAGGCTGGCGTACTCGTTTAGCCCGTCCTGGGTTCCAACTAAGGTTGTCAGCTATGCGGCTGCGTTTAATCCACTCATCGTAGCGGGTATTCCATCCAGTGTAATGCACTAGATACATTACTTCATTGCCCTCATCCTTCTGATTCAGAACCTGTTCAAATAAACAAAAATCTCTTGTAAAATGATTTTCAATCAATGTAAAGGATTTGCTATGCAAAGGATATAACTTGAGACTACAGAAGGATGCTTACCTTAGCTTCGTAGGTAACTTTAGATTCATGAGTGGGTCCATAATAAACTTTCAACTTGTCACCAACAGATACTGTCTTATAACTGGGCAGCAAGTCCAAGATCCTGGAATCAAGAAACCATTGTACTCTTGTGTTAAAAAACATTTGTGATTAAGAAAATATAGTAAAACTCCATTTAACTGAAGAAATCCAGATAGTTGGAAATATTAAAGAAACAGAAAGACATATGTATATGTTCTAGAACCATTTAAATTAAAAACTGTCACTAACAAACAATTTCACAAAAATTACTACTGTAATTGATAACTAAAAATACGCATCAATTTAACATTTATAATTAAATTATACTTAATTAAATTCGCAGAAACTTGCGTCAATATCAAATTTGTGAATGTTTAGTTATTTTCTGTCAAAAAAATAAAGTTTAATTTTAGTTTAATTTTATAAAAAATTTAATAGGAAAAGATAATTAAAATGAACCATAAACTTTGATTTTGTGTAAAAGTAGTTTAATTTAGCAGGATATTACCTTAAATTTCTACCAAATATAGTGAACACATTGCCCTCGAGTGGCATGCAAGGTTTTAGGTTATAACTTCTTCAAACAAAACTAAAAATTTCTTCAGAGATTTTTCTAAGGTTTTTTTTTATTAGATTATAAGGGATTTTATATTAAAAGATATTACTGATAATTTTATTAGAAAAAAAAAGAAACAAAAATACAGCCCTTTTACAAAATCTTTTCAAAATCTCAAAAATGGATCTGCACTTTTGGTTACACTATGTGAAAAAATATCTGGATAGTGCGTGCAGAAAAATGCCCAGCAATGAAAGAGTTAAAATATATAAATTATGTTTTAATAACTCCAAATCTATAGTATGTTACTTTGTTTTTTTTTTATGGTGAACCAAACTTAACCGAAAATGATTAAAAAATTGTTAATAAAATTTGTATTTTTTCTTTTTAAAAGTTTGTAGACCCTAACAGTCATACTGAAACTATTCTTCATAAAGCCTAATGTTAACTGATGATATACAGGGTCTATACCAAAAGTAGTAGAACTGATTTTCTGTAGTGCGTGCAGAGCAATGGAGAGGGGTTTGGTGGCTGGCAGGGCAAGATGGAGGGAACACTTAGCAACACAGAAACACCAACCGCAGTCGCCTTTGGGCTTTGGTTGAGTATAGAAATCATTTATTGTGAAGAGTGTTTTTTGTCACTGTTGATGCACAAAATGAGTCAAAATCTCGAGCAGCGATAATCAATAAATTTTCGTGTCAAACTCCGGAAATCGGCAACCGAGACCCTAGAAATGGTTAAGTCAGCTTACGGAGATACTGCAGTGAGGGGCTCCAGTGTTTTTGAATAGCACAAACTGTTTAAAGAAGGTAGGGAGCTTGTTGAAGACGACCATCACACTGGACGGCCTTCGACGGCACGAAACAATGAGAATGTGGCCAAAGTGAGAGAACTGCTGGGTGCAAGTGCAAACCCGCCTGCGAGAACGAGTAAATTGCGTTCAACCAGCCATCTCTGACAACTGGACACTGCATAATGACAATGCGCCATGCCACACTCATCGTAAGGTTGTTGGCCCGATTCAGCGTTGCCACGTTGCCGCACTCCACATATAGTTCCAATCTGGCTCCACTTGACTTTTCTATATTCCCACGAATGAAAAGACAGCTGAAGGGACATCTTTTTGTCTCGATTCAGGAGATTCAAACAGCATCGACGTGGGCTCTCAACAGCATCCCCAAAGCTGACTTCCAGAAGGCGCATGGTGAATAGCAGCAGCGTTATTCTAAGTGTGTAGCTGCCCAAGGGTGCTATTTTGAAGAATATTAAGGAATGGTAGACATATCTTCAATAATTAAAAAAAAAAATCAGTCCTACTACTTTTAGTATAGACCCTGTAGATTACTCCACTATTTCTTAAGATTATAATGTTTGATATCTCATTTTCTCCTCTTCTTTTTGGCTTAGAACATTCTCCGTCTTCGATACCTAGCTTCCATTTTTCTCTGTCGTTCCACAGATCTTGATCCAATCCCCTCTCTCATTTCCTTATCAATTCCTTCCCTCCAACTAAGTACCGGTCTTCCTCTTTTTCTATGACCATGTGGTTTCCATTTTTCAAGTAACTAAAATGTTTGCCCGTTTCTGTAGCTTGGGTCATCTTCATTTAATCCATCCTTTCTGAGGCTGGCTACTAGGTTTTTTAACAATAAAGTTTTTCCGAGTATTGGAGAGTTAATCCGATGCCTCAATTTCCGATTTAGAGGACCCAAGTTTGATTTCAGAGTATCCTTCGGAATGAGCTGCTATCACTACAGCTAGGACTCTCCTCCAGCCCACCTGTTGGTCTGCGGTGGTATTTTATTTCCTACCTACTCGCTGTCACGCCAATTAGCCTTCCTTTCTAAGGGTCAGGCAGGCTCCCCTGAGAGTGATATCTCATTTTGAAGGTTTTACATGTGGGAATGTGGTTTGATTCTTATATTTTGTATACATTGTTTGATTTGCATTTTTTTTTTTAAGGCGAAACGCACACTGAGGCTATTATTGCCTACTTAAATGTAAGTGTTAATGTAAAGTTTTACAGTCGTAAGTGTAAGTGTGTGTTAGACTCAGGTACTACGAGGGACATCTAAATCCTCTCAATAGTTGTGCAGCTAGTCTGCACCCCCCTGCAGGGCGTATCTTTAAAAGCAAAAAATGTATATGAAAAATAAAAAGCAGACCACATTTCTACACACAAGACCTTTTAATATTATTTACAAATGGCAAAGTAATATATACACTAGGATGAGGGAGGTGTGGAGGATTAGAAGGAACAAGACATGAGTTGGAGTGCTTTGCATGATCCAACAGGGTCTATACGCAAATAATAATAATAATAATATATATATACTGTTAATTATCATTAGCCTTATAGGGAAAAAATTCAATATGGAAAACTGTGTACACACTCTTAAGGCAGATACAATAATGCCAGTTTGTCATATTGTCACAGAAATAATAGGAAGTGAAGTTGTAAACAAAGGTTTAATTAGTTTAAAAAATCTAAACTTGTTATGTATAGGCACATTACATTGTATTAATAGATTTCCCCAATGTACAAAAACATTTCTCTTTTTTGCATGTTAAATTATTCATTAAGGAATTATTACTTTGAATTTATTTAATTTCTCTAATTTTAACTTATTAACTGTATTGAATCACTTTTAGAATCACAGAATAATTAACTTACTCATCACTTCCATTTGACTTTTCTTCTCGTTCAGTGTCTTTACGTTTGCGACCCCGTTTCTTGTCGGAATCATTGAGAGAATTTACAGGTACAAGAGGCTGAGGAGGAGCAGAAGATTTTTTCTCCGCTCGATTCTCTTGCAGTACAGAATCTACTTTCCTAGTCTTATTGACACAGAGCCCTTCCTCTTTGGACTTCGATCTAGTCAGCTGTGGCATTGTCTGCAAATTAATAAAGTAACCATTATGTAGCACATTACTAACAAATGCTCTCAGTACATTATTCTCTTAAAAGATTTTTTTTCTTATTTTAAGGTTAACCCGGCATTCGTCATATATAAAATTGTTACATCATTAGTCGGGTGTAGAGATTATATTTCAGCCATGTCATTTTGTTTATAATTTTTTTTGCCACAATAAATTTTGTACTTCTACGACATGAACAAACATGAGATATACACAATCTAATTTTATTATATTAAAAAAATGTATTTCTTGTAAAAATATTAAATTATGTTGAGAGAAAAATTCTCATAACAGCAGAAATGAGGTCACGTATCTAGTCAGGTATTAGAGACTTTTCCTTGCACAACTTCTCTCACTTCTATCCCTCCTACTGCTTGTCATTAGGCGAGTTTATTAACTTACTGCCACGACTAAGTCGCTTCTACCATTCTTGAGAAACGCCTAGAATAGTTTCGCGTAATTACTGGCAAAAAAAGTACAAAAAGGTGAAAAAATTTAGATTTTTCACATCCCTGACAGTTTAAATGGCTTTCTTAGTAACTCTTAGCTTTTAAAATCAAATTCTAATTTTTTGGCTTCAGAATATTTATTTAAATTTGTTAGAAATACATATAATCTTCAACCCCTGTAAACATTTTTTTTAAATGAATTAAATTTATATAAAAGCTCTGGAAAAATTATATAAACAAATTAAAGGGTAAAAATGAATATATGTTACTGAAATCTGAGAAAAGTAACCCATTCAAATTACCTTTCTCTAGTACCTTTGTCATTATTGGCCTGTAATCCCCACTGAGTACATTCGTCACACGACTTATTAGATTTCAGTTGTTATTACTGTAAGAACTACTATTTAGTAGCAACCACTGTCTGCCGTTTACCGATAAGACTAGAGCAAAACTTTGTGTGGGCTGCTAGGAGATATCACTACAGTAAAGTCTTTTTAGTCCAGAAACTCGTGCCAATTGTTTAATGGACACAACTCAGTGATAAGTTAATGAAAGGCCTATTTTACGGGCAGTATTGTCAACTAAGCATTTTAAATAAAGCTTCAGTCTTTTAGCTCATGGACAATTGATAGTTGTTACACCTGTAAGTACTTCTTTATTCCACCAATGTAATACACTTGGCTGACTATGATGTATATGCTGTATAAACTGTTAGCCTAATTCGATAAAGGAGAGTCATAATATCAGAATCAAATAAAAACTGTAGGCCTTAAGCATAAATCTATCTTTATATGTCAAGTTGAACATTGTAAACAATTATGATAAGGATCCTATACCTACATCTAAAAAGAAATGGGAGAAATGGTTATGTTTATTTATTTATATATATATATTTTTTTTTGTGTTTAACATCCGACTATTGTTCACATTTGGACTAATGCAGACAAACATAGAAGTGTCAAGGGGAAGTACTGTTTACGTTCAAATGCAATTATCACCACACAAATTTGTTTAGGCTACACAGCTAATTATAAACACAATTAAAGAACAATCATTTTTGTTTAAGTATCTGGATTACACATTGCATATACAAATAAAGAGTTTGTTGCTTATGTGTTACAAAGTCAGTCTTGCATTTCCATACTACTGTATGGAATGTTACAATTACAGAATAAATGTAATAAATAGAATGTAATAAATGGAATGTATGTATGTTTAATGTTACAATTAGCAGAAAAAAAATTGTTAGGTTAGTAAGGGACTACTGTATTTAGTACTGTAATGTAATATATTATGTATGTTTATCTTCATTTTCATTAGTTAAAACAGTATTGTACAATGCGTAAGTTTTTTCTATTGACCCTGAGTAGTCTGAACTCTTTCTGTAATGGGCGTCTTGCCCTGTAGGTGTTCCAGTTACACTCTGCTGTAATTATTTACAATTGAAAGTAATAAACAGTCGTTTTTACATGAACATACATCAAAATCAAAGTGAAGCTGAAGAAAAAATATGCACTCTCAGAATTTTCCAACATGTTAATACAAAGAACAAATTTTTGATGGCATTCAAAACTTTACATGGAAAACTTGTTCAACCTTCTTTTAGTAATGAATAATGCACTGTACATTTTCAAAGGTAAAAAATACATTACTAAGTATTAAAATGATTTTTTTTTAACATACAGTATATTAATTAAAACTTACTTTTTCTTGCTCTTCGGAATTTGACTTTTTCTTCTTATCCTCTTCTAAAGATGAAACCACTTTTTTCTTTTTCTCTTCATCAACAGCACAAACAGTTTTCTTTTTCTTCTCTTCTTCCAGTTTTTTCTTCTTATCTTCTTCTAAAGACAGAGCCGATTTCTTTTTCTTATCATCATCAGATATCTCAGCTGAAGGAGACAAGAGAGGAGGCAAATTTAAAGGTAAAGTCGCTTTATTTTCAGGCTTCTCAGTTTTCTTCAGTTTAAATTTTTTAACCATAGCTTTCATGCGCTCAGTAAACGAGCGTTTCTGCCTGACTGCATTAATTCCAATTTGTTTATTATTAGCTCTTGGAATTTTACCGGGTACTGTCTTCGACTTTCTGTTACCAGTTAGTCTAGAAAATAAACTACGAGATTTTTTTGTTGTATCGTTTGAAGGTTCTGTAATTATCGCTGCTTCGGTGACTGAAGTCGCATTTGATGTTGTAGCTAATACTGGTTTTTTAAGTTTCCCTTCATCACTTTCTTCTTTTTTCACATCACGCCTCGTAGATTTTGATACTTTTTGAGTATCATCAATTTTAACATTCTTTACATTTTGCATGTCTTGTTTTACTTCTTCTTTTGCAGTAACAGTCACATCCATTTTCAACAATTCTCGCATTTTTATTCTTTCTTCTCTATCATCTAACTTGTTCTTTTCTTCTTTTATTTTAACAGGTACTGGTTCCACGCTTTTTGAAGTGGTAGGTATAACTTTCTCTTCCTTCTTTTCTTTTATTTCATCTCTTGCAGTTCTTGTTCTTTGCATCTCTTTTTTGGAATCTTTTACAGCTTTTGACGCATCGGTAGCAATATCTTTAATCTTCTTTTCATCTTCCTTTGTATTATCTTCTTTTTTGATTTCTATAACAGGTGCTTCTTTAATTTCTTCTGTTTCTTTTTCTGCAGGCTTGTCCTGGAAAAAAATAAATACAACTTAAGTACAGTTGCTACATAAGCAATGTTGCTTAAACATTTACTACACAATTTTTATTTCAACATTTTTATAAAACATCTGGTTTCATTTTACTGTCATACAAAACAGCTTTCTAAGCGGCAGTAAACATTTTTTTTCTTAATTTAATCCTTTGCCGGTAACTTAAGATGTAATGTATCTTCTACTTTGATTATTTTCAAAACCCAGACAACTTTATTACCCAGAGGGGTTCAAACTTAAGTTGTAATGTATCTTCTACTTTGATTATTTTCAAAACCCAGACAACTTTATTACCCAGAGGGGTTCAAACTTAAGTTGTAATGTATCTTCTACTTTGATTATTTTCAAAACCCAGACAACTTTATTACCCAGAGGGGTTCAAACTTAAGATGTAATGTATCTTCTACTTTGATTATTTTCAAAACCCAGACAACTTTATTACCCAGAGGGGTTCAAACTTAAGATGTAATGTATCTTCTACTTTGATTATTTTCAAAACCCAGACAACTTTATTACCCAGAGGGGTTCAAGACCTAATTAGTATGGGTTTTTTTACTATCTACTGTATAACAATACATTGCCATAGATTCCATATGCAACTTCATGAACACATGGTCTCCAAGTAACACTTAAATTAAGAGAGGTAACTGAAATGTTTAAAGTTAGATGCTACCACTGTTCAATAGGTTTGGTTACAGGTACAAAATCTGTTTTGTTCTTAAAACCTCCTGAATAGATCACTGCAATATCTTTGTTCAGTAGAGAGTAATTACCTTGGTGAGTCAACACATATTTAATGTTCTGGGCAAATTATTAATTTTGCAAAATGGATGAAAAAATGGAATTAGTATGTAGAATTATTATTATGGAGATGTTAGATGAATTAAATGAAGTTTCTATGTGATTCGATTAATTTTAAATAGAGATTATGCACACATCAATTTTCAGTAAAATTCAGTAATTACTGTTACTTGTACAGAAATAATACTGACAAAGTGTCCCAAGTACTGATTAACTGGACCAAATTTTACCCAGACTTGTTAGGTAGAAAATTATGAGCAACAAATCATGAGTTTATGGGTTTGATCCTGAAAGAAAAGCAAAATTATCTCGGTGGAATTTTTAAAATTGCCCATGACTTAAAAAAGCACAGCGAATTCTATCAAACACTAAGACAATTTGGCAAGTTTTCCAAATCTACTGATATTGTGCATTAAAACATTTACCCTTGCAGAATAATAGTATCCCTCAAAGTTTGTATAAAAACGTGCTGCAGAAAAGGCATACACTCTGGCAAGATAAAAATTAGGTCCTTCACTACAACAACCCACATCTCATAATGTGTTCTCAATCGCAGACTTCTGGCTAAATTTCAAATATCTGTGCTTCTATAACCCCCCCTTATTCCTCTAATATAGCTTCTGAAAACTATGTGAATCAAAAACAACTGATATCACAAGTTTCCTAAATTGATATTTTTTTTTATTGAAAAGGAACCAGTTCAAATCAATTGAAGATATTTAGATAAATAATACAGACAGGGACCTTTATCTCCTTTGGAAAGACAATTTTAAGGAATGTTTTCCTAAATGGAAATACCATTGGAACTACTATGTCAGTCTGAGACTACTTTGAAGCAGATTCTCCTTTGAAATATCCTGTATTAAGTACAGGGTGCGGCAGTCAAACCTGCATTTTTGAAAAGACTGTGGAAGGCTAGAAAATGGGCTGGGTTAGTTGTTAAGGTTACCATTGTGTCCCCCAACTCAAAGCGCTTCAGTAACCATGGAACAGTGGTCAAAGCTACAATGGTCATTTGCTGTGAAAGCATTTTACCACAGCGGAAAGCTTCATAGGTATGGGTAGTTATGAAGCATACCCAACCTAACACCATACAATTTTTTCTTGTGGGGATACCTAAAGAGTAAAGTGTATGAAGAACGACCTCGTACAGTTAAAGAACTCAAGGCAAGAAACCACCAAAAATTCAAAAATTCCTCAGCTCTGCGATGTGATGAACAATTTTATAAATCGCCTGCAAGAATGCATTAACCGGGAAGGACACCATCTTACCGATGTTATTTTTAAGAAATGAATAATTACGCTTATGTTTCATAAATGCTTTTTAATATATAATAAGATGGTAGCAATAAAATTTTGAAAAATGCATTCGTTTATTATCCACAGCCTTTTCAAAAATGCAGGATTGACTGGAGCACCCTTTCAAGCCCCGATCTTATATCTTTCCAATCATACTTCATATTATGAAGTTGTTTGATTTTAAAGTGAATACTAAAAATGGCAAGGTGAACCCTTACCTTAACCGTAGTTCTATCCTTGTCTCTTATGAGGCTGCGGTTAGAGCGGTGGCGAGCTCGTTGGCCTCTTGGATGATTTACCATTGTACATCCCAGCTTCCTATAGAAATCTTCAAAACTATGTAAAAATCTGAAAACATAAAAAAATAATACATTATAATACGATAAAATAATGTAAACTATATGTGCTTGCAAAGAATATATTTATTAACCACAGCCAGTAAGTTTAGTTGTACCTACTAATTTAATGTTAACCGAATATTGGCATAAAAAGATGGAATAATATAAATTAATAAATTTTGAAAAATATTCAAATATCAAAATAAAATAGCATTACTTTTACGTGGAACATTTATAAACTTGCTAGAATTAAATAATCAACAGCATGCAGCTTTCTTGCTGATGTAATGGAAGCGAATTTTCAAAATATTTTTCTTTACCTTACCATTTTTGAAATTCCGATTTCACCATGACAATCAGCATTAAAATCTGCACGTATTAGCATTTTAACTTTTAAATTATAATAGAAAATATAAAAATGAACCCCGAAAACTATCCAAAAAATTTTTATTTAAAAAAATTGTCCAAGCTATTATCATAATTGACTTTTATGATATTCTGATCTAATCGGACCAAAATTGCGAATTCGAGCATGGTAACACACACACGTACAGAGATCGGTACTTATTTCAAGGACCAACATGAAGGCTGCTCCTTAGCCACCTAGGTGGCCTAGTTGATAGTGTACTAGGCTTTCACCCCGAGGACCCGGGTTCGATTCCCCGCGAGGGCTTGGTATCTTGGTATTTTCATACGCTATAAATCATCCCGTCTGCACAAAAAAAAAAAAAAAAAAAAAAAAAAAAAAAAAAAATGAAGGTTGCTCCAATGCTCACTTTTCCAATGAAAGTTTGCTAAAAATCATTTATTTCACCAAAACAGGGAATAAACATATTTTGGTTTCTAAACAAAATAACGCTCAAGTGTGTGTGCTAGTGTTAGCATGTTCAAACTAGCAATTTTAATGTGATCTGATTCAAATTTAGTACAAAAATCGATTCATTACTTGGACAAGGTTGTTAACCAGCAAAATTCATTTAATAGTTTCAAAATGGTGGTCATTTAAAACTTTTAGAAATTATTCACTTTTTTTGTCTTAAATGTTTCTGAAAATTTTATTTCATCATATTCAGCATTAAAATCTACATAAATTAGCATTATGAATTTACAAAAACCATTAAAATTAAGTGATTGTGGTCAAATACAAGATGGTAAAATCAGAATTTCAAAAAGGGTAAGGTAAAAAAAAAAAACTTTTTGAAAATTCGTTTCTATCAAGTCAACAAGAAAACTGTATTGCACTTTTATTTGTATTGGCAGCTCTATATCCAGGGTTAGCCGCTGTACGCACTGATCCTCTTTATCTCCTTGGTCATAGCCTTAAGATTCTGAACGCTTACTATTGTAATAATAATTAATAATGCAACACATGTTTAATAATGAAATAGTGACTAAAAGTGCCATAGGCAAGACTGCAACTGTGGGAAATTTGTCATGGACAATAAATTAAATTAAAGAATACACATAACATTCAAATTTTAAATATTTTCCTACTATTGAGGAAGATATTTCAAACCCCTTTTAAAAAGGGGATGTCTCATTTTCAGTAATAAGAAAAGCTACCTTATCTGCCTAACAATCAACTGCTACATATAATATTTTGTATAGCTACTCTATAATGAAACCAATTATGTACTGAATAACAATTTCATGTTATCCTTTTTAATTTGATCTTATTCTTAATTTGTTATTTATCCTTGATTAAAATAATCTACTTTGAACAAAAGTTACATGTTTACAACAAAGACAGTTATAACTATTTAAAACTGTAAACTGTAAAAGAAACTAAAATTTTTTTTTATTATTCTGCCTTTTCTATCAAACCAAAGCAGAAAAGCAGTAGCTAACATTAAACTTGAACAGATTACACGATTCACTTTGGTGCAAGTAAAGTACTTACTTCTTGTAGGCGTGCTTAACAAGATTAACAGTGCTTCCATTCTGCCCGAAGCCCAACTTGTGCGATACAGTCTTCCACTGGTTGTGATTGGTCACCCTGTTGTAGCCCCCCAACTTGTGCACCACCTGTTGTACAATCAAATTTTATTACATATAAAAACAAATAAAGGTCGAATCCGTAAGTATAAAGTCTGACTGAACATAATCAAGCCAGAACTTAGCCATTACAAACCTCTTCTTGTTAAATCCCAAGATGTTTCTATGGTCACCTCAGATTTTTGCAATAAGGAATATTGTAATTATTTTTCAATTTTTTCTCAACTCAATCAGTAAATAGTTTAAAAGTCCAACTCTCACCCTGATCATATTTATAACACCATAAGTAAGGTTTTATCAATAAACAAAATACTTAATATGTATACAAAGTATTGGACTATTGCACATGTCTAAGATGCTAACAAATAGAAAACTACATACTTTTATTAACCTATTTTCTTACCTTGAACAGTTTATATAAATCAACATCTCTATTGCTAATTATAGGGCCTTTGTTTATTGGAGTGCCTCGGTCATCCATAAATTTATACAGTTGTGCGACAAAGTGATCTTTCTCTTCTCTTGGCTCATCGTCCGAGGTCTGTAAACAAAATACATAATTAGTAACCTAACCTGCACAGTGCTATTCGTGTAACAAATGTTTCATACTTATTTCTCATACGTTTTTGGTATAATAAAGTTATAAAGGTTTAAAACCTGCTCGTTTTCAAAAACATTCCTTGGGAAGAAAAAAACAAATGTTTCAAAGGAAAAAAATAGACTTAAAAATCATTACAATAACTTTATGTGGTAAAAATATCAAACCTTTGATGCTTATTTATGCCATGAATGAAGATGAGCAGTATTACTAGTTTCGAACACTTACACTTGCAGATTACCCTGGGGATGCATGGAATTATGGAGAAAAAGTTTGGTATCACTGTACCCATGACCAAGAGGATGATTTTGAAGATGGTGGAAAATGAAGTTATAGTTAGCAATTTTAATTTAATGGAAAATTTTTTCGAACTTTTAGGTAGTACACTATAGATAAATATTACAGGTGTGTGTGTGTGTGTGTGTGAGCGTGCGCATGTGCGTATGTGTATATATATATATATATATATATAACTTGGGGGACAAAGTTGATTGTGTCCGCAGCACACTTTAAGCTGTACGTGTCCCCTGGGTAGTGCTAAATGATCAACAATGATGGCAAATGTTTCCCCCATCTCCTGGTCTGCAGAAAATTAGATGAAGAGAAGCAGAGAAGAGGAGACCTCCCTGGCCTCTACTGGGAAGCAAGATCAAAGATGGCATGAGCCATTAGAAAACAACAACATATATATATATATATATATAATATGTATAACAATACGTACGTCAGAGTCAAAAGGAGCATCTGAATCACTGCCACTACTTTCATCTAATCCAAACAGCAGCTCACGATCCCAATGAGGTGGCAATTCATCTTTGTCCAGAAACTGCAAAGCTTTTTCAACAGCTGCAACATACACATAATTAAATGTAATTTATTCTCAAATTAGTTTCTCACTACTTTAAGTATACAGAGAGTGTGTGATCGTGCAATAGCTACGGTAGTTCAAGCCAAATGGTGCTATTTATAAGTTATATAAACAGTTGTGCAATAACTCCTCACCAACCACAAACGCATAGGTCCCGCAAAAAGGCTGTGGTTGGTAAAACTATTGTTAAACACCAGTAAGTTTGATGGGGTCATGAGTTTGTTAATTATTTAAATTAGAAATAAATCAATGCAGTAATTATTACAGATTTCATAAATCAGAAGGGATGAGTTGCAATCATCTCTAGGCCTTAGTATAGTGTAGTTTAGAGTTTATCACCTATGTATTTCAGAAGAATGACAGAAATTGACGGCTAAATCACACTATTGTCAGCAGTAATTATTCTGATAAGGGCTAGCTATCAACTTCTATTTCACTTAGAATTTTCTTCTTAGGTGCCTCATAAATCTGTTAATACTTCTGATTGTCTGTTGGCAAAATTTTATTTTTAGAACATACAGTGTAACATTATAAATTTAATGCAAATTTATTTCCAAAATCAAGCTCAAAATACAGTGAATCTAGAATTACCAAGACTTAAATTACCAAGTATCTACTGTTTTGAAATTACCAGTTTAAATGTACACAGGGAATTTTTTTTAGGAAAAAATTACACTTTTGTTAATGTTTTAAATGAAATCAGCTGAGTATCATTAATGTAAAAGAACTATAAAGTTGACAGTTAGACATAGCAAAACATTTAGGATCATAAATGTTAAGACTACTATATTTCAGAAGATAATGCTTTGAAACGAATTTAAATTCTAGGTAGATCACACGTGTTATTGATAATAATATTAAGGTACAAAGGAAATAGAACCAACTAAGAGCAATTAATCACACTTTTTTATTTTTTTGTTGATAAACTTTTTTGTTGTACATGTACTCTTTAGTCCCTGTACTGTGTATGTACTGTAACATTTTAATTGTTTGATAATATATATTATTACACCATCACTGAATAAAAATGTTTTAGCGTTTAAATCATTTAAACATGATTTGCCCTCAGTGTCAGGGCGTTTCTGACTGTTACTAACTTGGCACCAAACATGACGAAGTAGAATTTTTAAAATATTGTTTTGTTCTACCACAAATATGAACCACACAAGGTAAGCAAAGAGCTATAACCTGTGTACAAAATGGAACTGCTGAAATCCATAAATATGTCATCTACTTATCATAATATCATGAAATAGCTACGCATGAACTGTACATAGGCACTGGCACAAATTAGCAGGTCCGAGATATATTTAGGATTAAGAATCAACTATCCAATAACTATGTTTGACATTTTAAGAAATAAACAATTCATGAAAAGTTCTCAATGAAAGTATCAAAATTTTGGTGTGTGTGTGTGTGTGTGTGTGTGGTTTAAATACAGTATTTCAATATGGAAAGTTCAGTTCATTAGCATAGTCAAATGAAATTCTTTTTTTTAAAGATCACATCCTTATTGGTTTAAAATATTACATTATCAGTAATCCCACATTTCGCCAGTCTGACAAATCCAGTACATACACCTTTTGTTTATCCAGAACAATCAACTACACTAGGACGAGGGGTAAGAGTACCATTTTATAATTCTGGATGTTGGTCATACTAAATAAGTCCGCCAATTATCTGACCAGTGAATATTAACAAGAGTTAGTTGTGACTAGATATATCATAGTCTTAATCTGGTACCTAAGCTATTGTTCTTAATGAAATTCTGATTTTTTAAACATGAGAGTGAATAGCCATTCTATTGTTTATCTTTCCAAAAACAATAACTACGGTCTGTCTGTAGTGTGCTACAATTTATGTGTTTTTATAAACTAATGTAATACAGGGCAAAAGTATATGCAAGGAAAGAGAACAAGAGTACATGCTTACTCTTTACCTCTATATGTGTACTGTTTCTCTTTAATGTCAAAAACAGAGTTTATGAATACTGATCTTTTTGTATTGTAGCTTCTGCATTTTGTGAAATATAATGATCCTTTTCTATTAATACTAGACGAACATTCATCACACTGTATGCTAGAAGCAGTTATTTCCTATAGGGATAACAATATAACTTCTATCTCTACTACCACATGCAAGTCATAAAATTGAATCCTTGGGTGTTTCTTTGGTCTGTTAAAACCTGCATATGGACAAGAAATTAAAGTGGACAATTACCAATCACTAAGGAGTTAAAAAAAAAAGATTTCTTCATTATTTAATGCAGCAAATTCTAGGATCTCAATTATAGGAAAGGTAGAAAAAAATCAGTTTTTAACTCAATATGGCTTAACAGTGTTGTTTAAGCCAAACACGTCCTCAGAAGTTGACTTTCGATAATCAGAATGTAATTTTTGGATGTAAAATCAGAAGAATAGAATAAGATTAAACTGAAACTAGAAAAGTGGAAGCAAGAGAAACATTCAAGTATTACGTTAAATGATAGCGTCAGGACAAGCAAGAGAAAGTGGAATGGACAGATAATGCTTTTTTACAAAAATTATTGTGACATTAAAAAATGTCAAAAGAACATACCATTTTTAAATGTCATGAATGTGGTCAGACATTTGATGATAACTTTATAAAGGTGGTGTACGTTATAAGTGATATTCTGACTATAAGGGAGCCTGCACTTTTAAATATAATCATTGTTAACTAAATACTGTTGGACCATACTAAACATACTCTTTCCTAAATAGGCGTCCAAGAGCATGAAAATGACCATTTGTTACTTTTAATCAAAAAGGATTCTATTTTTATTGTCTCTGTTATAATTAACATACATATACTACAGTGAACTGTTTCTTTTTTTTCACAATAAAACGGTTTTATTATCAAAAATGTGTAAGCTGCATACTCTTGCCTCCTCCTTACCCTATATATTATCTCAATTGTTTGCTTTCCAGGCAAGCAGTACTGCCCAAGTTAGTATAGACTGGCTATCTGTCATTATATTATCAGAATACTATGTAATCTGTAGTCAGTCATCAGTTGTTTATTGCATACATTGTACAATCAAAGTCCATTCCATATTAGTAGATAGTGCGTCGTAACAAATTTAACACTACAGAGCATAACAAATTTAAATGAACTGTAATTTAGATTGAAAGGTAATAAAGCACATTCTAAATTTTTTTTTTTCAAAAACCGATGACCAAAAATACTAGTAACTCATTTTTTTCATAACCCTAGTAGAGTGAACTTCCAGTTATCCATTGGATTGGGTGAGGTAATTGCCGCAGATAAACCACAAATACTGTATCTTTAAGCTACATCGTTTATAAATTAATTAGGAGAAGAATAACTAATAATAAACTGTTTAAATGCAAAAATAATTATTTTCTGTACTGAAAGCATCATTTATCTGCTTGGCACGCTAAGAGACAATCATACAGCCTTAACCACTATTAGTTATGTATTGCCTCGGCTATTACTAACCTGTCTACTTCCAATACGATATGTGAAACATCTAAAATTTAATGCTGATTATTTACAGTGAACAGCAAACTTAATGCTACATAAAACGAGTAAAGATGCACAAAATTATTATTATTTTTTTTTTTTAACGTCCGACTATTGTGCACACTTGGGCTAATGCAGACGATGGGATAATTTATAGCGTATGAAAATGCCAAGCCCTCGCCGGGAATCGAACCTGGGTCCTCGGGGTGAAAGCCTAGTAAGCTATCCACTAGACCACCGAGGCGGCCATTATATAATCGTACGTGCGTAGTTTAACAAAATTTCATTTAACATTATTGTACTTGAAACCTAGATTATCTTAAAAGATAACATTGGTTTTATTTTATTGATTCCAACTTTTCCTGATATATACAACTGCATAAAGGAAAATGCATTTAATATATTTGAAACATTTTTTTTGAAACCAAGTGAAAAAATAAATATGTATTTTCACTGCACATAATTTTTTTTAATTTCAGATATATGTTATATGTTAAATTACAGTTGATTGTATTTAAACTTGAATAGTGCCACATAGATTAGAATGAAACGGTAATACCTATATATGTTTATGTCCATTTTCAAGTAATATGGAGTGACCGGTGCACTCTTTAACTTAACTGTACTGTATTTTTTAAAATCTGTAATGTTAGTTCTGTTTTGGTGTTAATTTTACATACGATGGGTTGCACAAATATGTCACAGGCGAGAAAAAGTGAACAAAAACATAAAACACTGACTGTAGTTGAAAAATCCAGGCTCAAATATTTTTTTTATTGAAAATCCAGTAACCAACAAGGCCTGGTTCCATATGTGTTAGATTATAGACTACTGTACTTGTACAAGTATACTAAAATAGGTATAATATTAAATCTACTCAAATGCTTACCTATTCGTAATGTATTGTTGTCAACTTTCAAGCCTATTTCTCTTGTAAAAGCAGTAGCTTCTTTTTTTGGTACAGTATAACTATAAACATACAAAAATAATATATTAATGTATTTCAAAAATAAGGTTTTTTTATTTCACTCAGAGTCCCACTTTCATGGTATTAATAATAAATATAAATTGTGTGTGTGTGTGTGTGTGTGTGTGAGAGAGAGAGAGAGAGAGAGAGAGTATGATATTTTAGAACCTAACATATTAAAGAGGTTGATGTTTGAAGTTATTTGACCTGTTATATGTTTATTTTATTTACACATATAAAAATGATTAATTTGTAGCTTAGAATAACGGTTTAGAACAAGTAGTTTACAAGATGATGTAATCAGATTAAAAACAAACATTGCGACAGCCCAACTTGGATAGGGTTAATTGAAAATTTAGGCAAACGAAATAAAAAATTCAATAATAATTAATCATGAGCACTATCAAAAATTAAAATTCTAAACATAATTGCATAAACATACAGAAAATAACTCTACTGGAATACATATTAAATGTATACCTAGCTATTAAAATAGCCAAATTTTGTTAGCCAAACTGAATTAAAAATTTGTTTATAAAATATGATGAAATATTATTATGTTAGTGTTGGAACTTGTGGTAAAATGAAATTATGCAAATATGAGTAGATTTTAGGTGATAAATAAAATTTTCTACATAAAAAATACATTAGAAAATTACTCTTTTAGTATTTTAAAACTTGCAAAGTGAAATTTTTTTAAATACATTAATTAATACAAGCAATCCAGTAAGATGATGATAACAAGAGTGACAAGTTATAAAATTTAAGCCAACATAGACCATAAACCACTGGTGGTATTAAAAATCATGAACTACTTAATTTGAAATTTATAAAAGGAAAACGGAACAGATATGAAATAAAATAACGATAGAATCCAAAATGTTAAACAAATAAAATAAGCCAAATATTATACATAAATTTTGATAATAATAATTAAAACTGTAAACTGTAATCCAAGGTGTAAATGAAAAATTATTAGTGTCCAAAATAAATTTTTAACCTTAATGAAACTCATAAGATTAATACTTCATAATAAACAAAGTTAACTATCAAGGGCAAATATATAATTTTGAATGTAAAAATATAAATTAAAAAAAGTAAAAAACCAACATATCCAACCTCTGAATATGTCACCTCTGCATAATCAAGCATCTGCTGCGTGAGTCATCACTTACGATATGCATATGTACCTTACTGTATGCCTATTTATTATGTCTCAAGCCAGTCACAATAAAGCAGATTTCTGATAGTATTTGCCTAATAACTGATGCTCATAAAGTACACATATTAAACTGTTTTGTATTGGTGTTGTGGCTGAACTTGATACATAACGGTATACTGTAATATGAAAATGTCAACACAAATAAATAATGATGACAAAACCTCTCATTTGCAAACAACTGCATGTACAGTACATACAGATAAGCACATTGTTGTTTATGTTTTCACAACATGTTGTTGCTTCTTAATGTTAGAATTAGCAGTTGGCAAGAGATAACTGTACTGTACTGTATTTCTTAAAACACTTTACTTTTTTAAATTTTTATTTACTAGTTTCTTATTTGGTTCCTCTTATTATCTGATTTTTGTGTGCACCATCCTTTGCCCGGTCCTGAACATAACAGATGAAACACGGTTTTACTGTAACTAACTTATAAGTGAAACTTGATCAAACTATCTATTGACATAAAGCAATAAGTCTTTAAATATTCATTTGTGAATGTTATACTAGAAGAAAACTTTTATAAATTATAAGTAAATACAAATTTGAAAGTTTATAAAGTTAATTTTAGTGCAAGAGTAGTGCTAAGTTTTATGTTAGATTACAAGCTGAGATATAAACAGATAAACATTAATAAATTTCTACATTGTGTATTGTTTTGCATTAAATAAAGGTATGCATGGTAACTCTGCGTATGTGTGAGTAAATAGTTATGGTTGTAAATTTTTAAATATAAATATATCTGAGATGGAACCAGTAACCCAAGATTAAAAGTGCTAAATAAAAGGTCCAACTAAAATTATTAGCTTATATTATTGTATTTTCTTTTAGACAATAGATAAATATTATAAACCGTAAAATGTTTACTGTATATATACAGAATACAAATTAGTATATAAATGTTATTTTACTATTCATTATTGTAAACAGTACTATAAGATATATTAATATTTACTGGAAATTATCTATTTACAAATAAAATAATTATCACTTTGTGATAACGATTTTTCTTTGAAGGTATGCTATATTAAAAAAAAATTACAACCCTCTAACAGACGAACAAAAAATCCTTCTGGGCAGACAAAAATTTGGGAATGTCAAGTATTTATATACTAGAGGTTTTACTATATATAGGAACAATACATGATATTTTCAAAGTATGGATCAACTTTTGTTATCCAGTGCCTAACTTGAGTCCCTAACATGTCTTATTTTTAATTTTTGACCCCTCGTGGTATCAACCATGAGAGTTTGTTCTTTGATTTTAGTTGTACTTTAGCACATTTCTAGGCATCTAGGCATATATTCTAACTACTTTAAGTCAGATACTCGAGAACAAGAGTCAAACTCTCAAAACTGTGTGTATTATTTCTACATAAGCAAATAATGCAATGCGAAATAAAGAGTAATAATTATTAGATTATTAGCCAATTTACTCACTATCTTCCATCCTTGAACGAGCGTACTAGATAGTCTTCACGAACATGTATCCTAACAGTGTCTTGCGCTGTTGGAGCAACAACCAATCCAGGAAACCAATTATCTTTTTGTTTCTTCTTCTCACTCACCTCTACACACACAACCTTGCCTATATCTGCTTCTTTTTCTTCTTTGTGTCGTTTACCCTTGCGCACAGGTTCTTCGTCATCGCTACTGTCATCTCTGCAACAAAAAGATGCTGAATAAAACATCTAACATCTAATTATAAAATTAACATTACAAAGTCTATCTATAATTCGGTCTACAACGTTCTACGACGTCTTCCGATCTCCAACCTCCACCGATTGCGGTCCCACCACAGGTCTTCTGTTAGATCCCTTTTTTTTATTTCCTTTTCGACTCCCTCTCTCCAGCTCAGTCTCGGCCTTCCTCGTTTTCTTCTTCCAGGTGTTCGCCATTGCATGATTTTTTTGGGAATTCGCTCATCCGGCATTCTTTGTACATGCCCGTACCAAACCAGTTGCTTTGTTCTTATGTCCTCTACAATTGTATGCCTTACGTCCATTATCCTCCATATACTTTCATTTCTCACTCTCTCTTTTCTTGATCTTCCTGCCGCTCTTCTCCAAAAGTCCATCTCAGTAGCCAACAACATTCTTTCTGTTCTCCTCTTAATTGCCCATACCTCACTACCATATGTTATAATGCTTTTTACAATTGTGTCATAAATTCTTTTTTTATTCTCTTTTGAAATGTTTTGATCCCACAACACCCCGTTCAGCATAGATACAGCTCTCCTTCCAAATACTATTCGTTCTTTAATTCCTTCATCTAATGTACCATCTTGTGACATTTGAAGTCCTAAGTACGTATAATACATTACATTACAAAGTTACTGGTAAAAAAAAAACAATTATATATGCCTTGTTAACAATTAATTATATAATATACTTACTGCCGATTTCTCCTCCCTCTTCTCCCTCCAATAACTGGATTGCCGAAATGTTCCGGGTGTGTCAACGGTAACTGATCCAACGTCTCACTTTCAGCAAAATGTCTACCACTTTTTAGACACAACGCTGTTCTTCTCAAAGTTGTTATATCACCGTCATCAAACACTATATAAAAGGTAACAGAAGTTGTTTTTTAATACACAACACTTTTCAGTATTGAAAAATTGTAATTAAACTCTTAAAATCCCATTAACCTAGCTCTTATTATCTGTAACCAGTGTTTTACTACACCTGATTATAAGCTCCAAATTACTCTGAAGAATTAAAATAGAATAATCTACATTCTCTACACAGGTAAGACATGTCAAATATCTGAATAATAATATCTGTGTACAGTAAAATCTCTCTATAGCAGCATTAAAGGAAACTTTACTTTCTGCCGCTATAAAAAGATTTCTTACAGAGATAGATCAACCAAAAAGTGCATGAATTTATTTTTTAAATGTGTTATACACTACTTTTAATTTGAAGTACGAGTGCACAGGTTATTCAAATAAAACTATATAGAACATACAGTCTTTAAAAAACAATATTTATTAAATATTACTATATGAATAAAATATTGTAACTGTGAGAAAAAGGCAATATTTTTTAACCTATTGTTCATTAATTGGCATAAAAACTTGGATACCAACATAAAAAATTGTGTTAACATTTTCAAGATACAGTAAAATAACAGAAGTACACTATTTCATATTTAAAAAATTAAAACATACTACAGTGGTACCACGATATACGAGTGCCCTAATATACGAGTGTTTTGAGATATGAGCCGCCGAGCATGCAATATTTTGCTTTGAGATGAGAGCAAGATTTGAGATTGAGATATGGTCGCACACTACACCACTGCACATGACCCCAAAATGCATGTTGGTGTTGTGTGCAGCGTCTAACAGTTTCTCCCACCTCAGACTAGATGTCAGTCTGTGTGCGCATGTTCTGGAAGGACCACTTTAACATTGTGATATGTCTAAGAATTATTGATCAGGCCTGGCTGGGTGTTACAACGAGCACCTTAACCTCTGCATGGAAGAAGCTGTGGCCTGAGGCTGTAGCTGAAAGGGCCTTTGAAGGATTGGAACCCGAAGTGTCTGTGGTAGAGATTGTTTCTGTAGGAAAATCCATGGGTCTGGAGGTGGATGAGAGAGATGTGAACGAACTCGTCGAGGAACAGTCTCAGGAGCTGACAACCAAGGAGTTACACGATCTACATGCGCAGCAGCATACGGTGGTTCAACAAAAAATTAGTTTTGAAGAGGAGCCTGAGATGGAGGTTATCTCTACAAGAGATATAAAGGAGACCTTGGGAATGTGGGAGAAAGTTGTAGAGTTCGTGGATAAAAATCACCCCAAAAAAGTTGCAACTGGTCGTACATCGGAGTTGTTCAACGAAACTTGCCTAACTCATTTCCGCAATATCCTAAAAGAGAGGAAGAAACAAACCTCCTTGGACAGTTTTTTTTAACGATCTGTAGGTGAAAATGAGCAAAGCATGATGAAAAAAGCGAAGACCAGTGACGAAAATTAAGCGCTTTCGTAAGCACTTCACTTTTTCTTTTATTATGTTTTTATAGAATATGTATTTGTTATTTATAAATAAATGTTTCTTCTTGAAAATACATTTTTCTTATACAAAAACACTTAACAAAAACAACTGAGGTGGTGTTTTGGGAGCTGGAATGGATTAATGGCATTCCAATTAATTTCAATGGGGAAAATTGCTTTGAGATATGAGCAAGGTTACGGAACGAATTAAACTCGTATGTCGAGGTACCACTGTATATATTTAGGCTACTGAATTATTCAACTACTGTGTTTGCCTTCAATTTGTTGTCGTCATCATAACACATACGAGACAACAAAATAAATTGGGTAGAGTACCAATAAGCAATTTAATAAGCTACCAAGGTCTCTAATATGGCTGAAAAACAAGAAGGTCTTTACCAAGGTCTCTAATATGGCTAACCAAGGAAAAACAAAAAATGGCTGATATATGATACTTTTAGGGATGACAAGACCTGACCGACTAAACAATAACTGAGCAAAACCTTGGCCTCATTGTTGACCAGCCATGGGACAAGACAGTAAAAACTCCAATTACAATAAAACTTGCATTTTTCCCTCAAACTTAACAAAAAGCTGGTTGTCAAGTAACACTGTCATCACTTTCAATCAGTCTCCTCTAACTTTATGTCTAATTTTTCGTCTGCATTAGCCCAAGTGTGCACAATAGTCGGACGTTAAACATCAAAAAAAAAAAAAAAAAAACTTTATGTCTAACAATAATATTTTCCATTTAGACACCATTAGACTGTATTATAAACTTATAAAAAAATAACACACTATTTGTAAAATATATTAATCACAAGACACTCGACTCAGTTGATGCACTATGCACTGGTTTTAATACATAAATTGGTTGCGAAATTGCGTAGAAAAGTAGGAAGTGTGCACTATTTTGCTGCTATAGAGATATTCTGGAATCTTGTTGGTCTCAACAGAGAAAGTTACAATACATTTTGTCATTATAGAAAGATTTCCGTTATAAAGAGATCCCCAATAGAGATTATACTTATAAAAGGCAGTCAAGTAACTCACTCACAGCTCTCTTTATGGTGTAGACGTGCAATAAGGCTGGGTTTTAAAAAAAATCTTTTAAGTGGTTTAAAATGGCTTCTTTCTGGAAAATGAAAAATCTCAGATTTTTTTACTACTTGTCCGATTTTTACAAGAACACAGCTATTTTAGTGAACGTTTTACAATGTTATTTATAGCTGCGTATTAGGTTTTAAACAATGTCAAAATGTCACATGCCTGAAATAAGATTGCGGGCATTCAAAATACCTGATTTATCTGTTACATTAAAATGCCAAATTTGACCTTTGTCCACTATGAAAAGACTTGGCAGATTTTAATGAAAATGTTTGTAAATGTTCTTCATGCTTAGTATGTTTAGGTTACTTTAAATTTTTGTTTGCATGCTTGAAACAATATGGCATTAAAAAAAGAACAACATATTAAAAAAGAGTTATTTCCAGGAGCTATAGCAGAACAACAGGTCAAAAAACTGAAAATGTTACCATATCATTTCTTTGTAAAAAATGTTATTTGTTTCGTTACAATACCTTAATTCAATGGGTAGTTGTATTTCGGGTTTTGGCCAAACTATCTCCCATATTTTGCTAAAAATTTTACTATATTCTACCAAAAAAATAACTTGTTTTTAGAAACAAAAGCTTCTCTCTCAAACTTACAAATTTTACTCAACAATGTAGTTGGCATTAAAACAAAATTTTTTAGACAACTTTTAAATTAATCAAATGTAATTTTTATTATCTGAAAAAATACCATACTGACGCATGTGTACACAATTAGTTCATTTATGTAGCCCAAGTACCAGTGAGGATAACGATTTGTTATTCAGTAAATAAACATTTGTATTTTATTACAAGAATCAATTTCCATATTTACTTTTAAAAGTAAGCCTAATGTATTATTTCATATTTACATGTTTTAGTACTGGAAATAGGACCACATTATTTCATATACTCACCAACTGTATACTGACTGCAGTCTTGTATTTTTGTTATGACGGCTTCTACATATTCTTTCTTCTCCAAATGTCTCACTTCCACTGTAGCCCCAGCCTTAAATATTAAAAAAATATTAGTAAAAATTTCAATTTTTCCCTTGATCAGTTAAAATTTTAAATATATAGTTTTAAAATATAGGGTTGCACAAATATTCAACGGATGAAATAAAATAGTTCGCCACATTGAAATTCAATTATTAATTATATTCAATAATTTTTTTAAGTATTTAAAAGAGAATAAAATATCATTTTGAAAAACAATCAATTTTTTAACAAAACTTTATACTAAATCTTAAACTTGTCATTACTGAAAGATGATTAATCTTCATACTGACTAAGCAGCATTAATTTCACATATAACAAAATTTCAAGCTTGCATGGTAAAAATATGTGCAGGGTAAAAAAGCGAATATTATTTGATCTAAATTCTTTTTTTTTATCCTTTCACGATTAGATCAATTCACTTATTACAATTTCACCTCCAAAAAAAATTTTAGTTTTCACATTTCATTACTCAATGATTCAAAAAAAAAGAAGATACATATGTTTTCTCTTTTACTTTAATAAAAGATTTTTCTATATTTCAAAATCAACGATTTATAGGAATAGATTAAGAAACAAAATATTTGTAAATAAGTATTAGCTTCAATAATTTCCAAATAGTTTATAAAGCTTACATTTCATCCTAACACAGTCCTCTATCCTCAAATCTTAGCAAATGAACTTTTTTCCTGTATAACATAAGTCAATGAGTTATGCGGCATCTATCAGAGAGTATTATAACAAGAATTACTGTACCATGATGAGAGTCTTTATACCATGAATCTTTTACAGGATGAGGTACTGTGTGCAAGACAAAATTAAAACTATGCTTCAAAACTATCAGAAGGGATTGTTGTTAATCCTTGCCATGATAGTAATTTAACATGTTTATTTTCTAAAGTGCATATATATTTTATATATATATATATATATATATATATATATATATATATAAATGTAAAAACACATTTTTTTTGTTTATTTTATTGTTTTCAACTGACAATTTATATTTATACAGTTTTAAGAGGGTTTTTTTTCCATTTTATAACAAAGGTCGATGAAGTAGTGATGCATTTCCCACCTACAGACACATGATGTGGACAGTTATAGAAGTCTAATGTTCAGCAATGGAAACTATATACAATTTTCAAGAACCCTCAAAAAGAAATCTAGATCAGGATCAGTGCTCATTTCAAGATCCCAGGAATATGTCTTACCGTGATGGTCATTCCCATTGCTTCATTTTCCAATAAAAATTTACTAAAAATTAGATAAATGAAAGATAATCCTTATTTATATCACTTTTAAAATTACTATAAAAATAAAAAGTGCTATATTATATTACTTTTAATATAAAAATGGAAAGTTAAATACCAACAGCAACTTCTTTAAAACTCAGGGGCCTATATAAATTGCCTGGCTTGTATTAACTTAAACAAATAAAGCAAACCTACCCTCAGAGTACCCTTGATCTGGTCATCTGTGACTGTAGCAGTGCCTAGGCCTAGTTTGTATGCAACCTGTAACATTACATTGTTTTAAACTTTAGAATCAAATTTACAAGTAAAAACATTTAATAAACATTGTCTGCAATTCATGATTATGGAAAATTAAAAATAATAATAAAAATTGTTTAAACACTTACATAGTTAACTGTTTCTGCTACAATGTAATTCATCCATTTAGCAAATTTGTACACAATTTTAAAAGACATTAATGTAAACGTTCAGTTTAGTATTTGGCAATTTATGTTACTCTGAAAATAACAGTAATATTTACAGAAATAATTACAGTATATATTTTTTTACTGCCAAAAAATAATGACTGGCACCCTTAACCACACCAGTAACTTATTGCAAGGCAATCGAAATTGGATTTAAAGTTGAAAAATAAAACAACTTAAGATTGTACATTTTAAAGAATTTTAGAAACTGCTTGCATCATTAGCAGACTCTTGGTTAAACTGCTTGCATCATTAGCAGACTCTTGGTTAAACTGCTTGCATCATTAGCAGACTCTTGGTTAAACTGCTTGCATCATTAGCAGACTCTTGGTTAAACTGCTTGCATCATTAGCAGATTCTTGGTTAAACTGCTTGCATCATTAGCAGACTCTTGGTTATCTTTGAGCATAGGTCCACAACTCACTAAAAATGAAAAATGTATGAACCTGAACCACACATTTGTTACTAAATTAATTAATTTATCTGTCATTACTTAAACAACATAGGAACTGAATTACCCAACCTAGTTCGGCTTACTAACACTGAACACGCTAAATTCTCGAACTTCTCTTCCAGCTTTCAAACAACCTACGCCTGCAAACCAAGTTCACAATTCTCCCGTCAACTCACTTTTGATTCATAGTGCTCATGTATATCGGGTCTAAAATATGTTTAGATTATTACATGCATTACTGCTAGCGCACCATGTCACATCTCCCGTACACAGTAGCTTCATCCTGATTTGTGTGTTCTTGCTCTGGTTTTAATAATGAATTTCTTAGAAATTATAGTTCCTGTCATAATTTCAAGTATAAATACAAGTCGAAAATAGTTGTTCAGCAGAACATCGAAGATGACTACCCACCACAGAACAACTATACGGCAGCCTACCAATACCCAGAACAACTCTATAACACACCACAATTTTCGGGAGTAAATAGGAGGAATCCGGCCATTGTAAAGAAGGCCATTCTTCTTACCATTCAGAACCGAAAGAGTGCTTTGCCAGCCTGCGGTCGACTTTGTAAACGCACGGATTTCTATTATTTCTCCCGGAGACTACAACATATTTTTCATCTAAGGTCTCAAAAAAAGGAACAGAAAAACCATTACTTTCATTACATCATAGTATAAAACAAATTTGACAGTACAGCTCTTTCACACTCAAATACTGCCGTCATTTCGTAGTACTGTTTCCTTTTTGTTTTACAAGTGAAGTTTTATTATACACACTTTGTATTAAGTGACAACTTAACGAAGTACCTGTAATCGAAATATTCACTTACCTTACACTTTACACTTCTGACGATTTTTCGCACTTTTGCTTCACAAAAGGCGCCTTTATATTTGGCACTGACTTCGGTGCCAACAGCCAAGTAGGGTGGGTCGTCTCCCTGTAAGTAGATTAAAGTAGTATTAATAACTAACTTTATATACAATAGAACCATTAAAAAAAAATTTTACATAATTTTTAAAGTAATTTCAGAAAAGAAAAAATACTTAGGTTTATTAGAATGACTTAGGACCTATAATGTAACTAAACGTAGTTGTACAATAATGAACGTTTTTGAAAATCGTAAGTTATAAATAAAAAAATTAGCAAAAATCTAGCTATGTATTTCTTTGTAAGTAAAGTCATTTTATACATGAAAAGTTACACAATGTTTACACATTTAATATATCAAAGGTTTGTAGCTAGGGTATTTCTTATAATAAAAAACCATCAACAACCATATCTTTAACATGGATCATCTAGTCTTTAACATTATACTACACAATATGCAAGTTAATGTCATATTACTACAGTACATTCAGTACTTTTTTCCAGTTATACTTAAGGTTACTTTTATCATTACTGCTCAAATTTGCACCTGCAAGTAGGATTGTCCCACAAAGCGGGCAGGATTTACTTATATTAAAATACAGTAATTAAAAACAATTTCATAACAAAGTAACCAATGGTTTTTACATTTGAAAAACAAAACTGTACCAAAAATTCATTTGTAGTTGTGCAACTTAGGGGAAACAGATACTGCATGACATTATGAAATGTCAAAGAGGTCAGAAATGTCAACCTAGATAAGTGCCAATGTGGGAGGTTTTCCAATTCTGATGGGGGGGGGGAAATATGGGAGATTGCATGAGAAGAGTTACAACACAGACCATAAAAAACAAACACAGCTTGAATTAATATGTAATTCTAGTTTTTAAAGTAGGTCGTTCTTGAAAAATATATCTAAACTAACAATTTTTAAAGTTGTAGTATAGTAATGGCTACGATCAGTTTAACAATACTTTTTATATACTTATATCAACCTGATATATCTGTTCTGATAGGAACAGAAAGTAATAAGATCAAAATTTATAAATTTTTAAGGAATTAAAAAAAATAAAATTAAAGTAATCATTTACTTTGTACAATACAAAACGTTAAAAATACAGCAACAAATTTAAAATTTGTTAAAATTTGTCAAAATGGAGTTAAGCTACAGAAAGAGTTACTATCAATAACTAGGCAACAAGATTTAGCCGACATGTCTTCTTACTTATTCACCCGATGTCTGACCAGCTTTATAAATATAGAAACATTACATTTCTTCTACAAAATGTCTATAGAATGTCCGGCATTTTGCTTGGCCAGACATGATTCATATTTTTCGCTTCAAAACTCCCCCCCCCCCGTCCAATCACACTCAGTACTTTTGATCCAATTCTACATCTTTGTTATCTCTTACTTGTAGTAAATCCGAAAACTTAATTTCTTTTTCTTCTTTAAATATAAAAACAATACAACACAAAATTGAATCTACTCAGTAAGTAGTCCTCAATGAGAATTCAAAAAACGTAGGTGAAATACATATTTGCATTTTGGTTGTGAAGTTTTTGCTATTATTGATATCTTTTTGCAATATCATGTTATTATAAAATTTATAACAATATTATAATATTATAAAACTGAGTTTTTTTCATTTTTAATTTGTAGTTTTTATTATTTACTTTATTTATAAAATATGTTAGATTCATTTTAAAGCTGTTTTTATACAATAGGTAAATTTATCCACTTACTATATTACTACTGTTACCATTAAAAACAGTACAACAGTGTATATACATTTTAAATAAAAACACAGTAGGCCTAAAAAAGGGCTACGAAGAATGTTATTAACATTGACAGACAACTTACTTATCCATAATAATGGTTGGAATGGGTATCGAGCCATTAATGTAATTTTACATTAAAAATTAAACAATGTAAAACTGTAGTTGCTTAAATTTAATTTGTTGAATTAAAAAAAAAACAATTTCATTTTCTCTCTAAAATTTTAATGACTTCTCTTAAACACCAGCCATTTTAAAGTAGAAATAAAACAGTATGTAAATGAGATTACACTAACAGTATGATCAGTAATCACTCAACATGCTACTGTAAAAACTACATTATACAAAAATTAAGACAATGCAAAGGTATGCATCCTATTAATCACTGAGTTATCAGTCATCCTAAATAAACCGATAATCATTTTGTGCGTTGTATTTTCTTTACATTTAGACGCGTTTATCTTCGTTGAATCAATACACTATATAGAAGTATAATCTTGTTTGCCTACTTCATAAAAATATAGTCAGTCACAGCAATTCTACTCAAATATAATTGCACGAAAAATCCTTTTATCTTGGTGTACAAAATAAACTACATATAGACACTTAACTACATACCACAAAGATCTTATGTTACTTTGTTATACCTTAAAATGTTATTTTTGGAAGTACCAAAATTTCATGAACTCTGTTACAGACTCTACTTCCACCTCTTTTTTTTATAATAATAAACATAATCTATTTTTTAATGTCAATGAGGATTGTTTTTACTTAAAACCTATATAAGTTCAGTTATTAAGACTTACCATCATTTCCCTCTTGCTGTTCCACCGCTGCATTAAGGAAAGTATTTTGTACAGTTTTGCGAATAATAAAAATCATTCATCTGAAAATAAAAAAACACAAAGATCAATTAGAAATACTCAATCAAAATTATGTATTCACATTTAAAATTATTTTGAATTTGATTTAGTCTAATTCAAGATGAAGGTAGATGTTTACATTTAATACTTTTAAATATATGATTTAAGTTATCAATCTACATCATTTACACATCTTTTTGTTGCATTTTCACAGTGGTATAATAGACAACAATCTTGTCAATTAAAGTGATATACAAGCCACACTCATTTTAAGAACTGTTAAAATCTCCGTTTTAATCTCAATATTTAAAGGAATAATCATTAGTTTACAAAATATAGTGCTACTTAAGAACTGTCACAATGAACTCTTTACATGATTTCTCTCTCATTGTATTAATTTCCTGAATAAAATATTTTGTAGACTTAAAAATTAAAACTATTGTTTGAAAATCAGAAAAAATATACTATATGTTGGTAGCTATTGTCTCATGGTAGGCTATATATGATTAGGTTTTTATCAAGATACAAATAATGTGATACAAATTATAGGATATACCACTTTCGGTTGGTTGCAGTTAAACTTTACCCTCATCAATATCAAACACATCTGCACTCCTAACCTAGAACCTACATGGTCACACAGTTGTTAATACTAAAATACACATGATTTAAATAAAACTCTATAACAGAGTTTCTAATGATAACCAATTGTTTTATTTTTTCCCCTGATGTTATCGCCTAAACAACATAGAAACTGAGTTACACAACCAGTCCTACTTACTAACACCTAAAAACATTCATACTATATTCCCGAACTTCTCTCGCTGTATTATACACTACCAACTTTCTGATTGTTGTGAGCAAAAATTAAACAAAGCTACCAATATTGTAACCACATAAACAAGGCCTACATACAAAAAAAAAAATTTTAATTCAGATTTCATTTTATGTTGTTCTAGAATAATACCAAATTAAACTTATATTATACCTGTCAAAAATTTTTGCCTTCTTTAGCTGTACCTATTATTAACATATTGAAAATGATCTCAGAGCCTTACTCTGAATCATAGGCTTTTATAATACAGATAAACCTAGTAAATATGATTACAAAGATTACCTAAAACCAATTAATACTTACAAACCACTTCTAAATAATAATAATAATAATAATAATAATAAATAGGCTTCAGTAAATATAGCCTACCAGCCATATGAGACATCTTCTAAAGAATATCTACAACTTATATGTATATATATATATATATATATATATATATATATATATATATAAATAAATTTTTATTAGCAATCGCTCTTAGTACTGCAGTAAATTTACTTAGTGTTGAGAATTGTCATTAGGTCTTGGCCTATTGCTGTTGAATACTGAAAACTTTTGAGCTACAATTCCTATAACTTAGGCTCCTATTTTGATTTATACTTCTAAACTTTGTTTGCACTTTTAACATCTAGGCAACAATTGTACTAAATTATTGAAACAATGTTATTTTAGCTTATATTGTGTATTAACTTTTAAACTGTTTTCTAATTAGGTTAATAATATATCTTTTTGAATAGTTTTTAACTTATAAAATAATTATCTATATGTAGGTCTTACTTGTCTAAATAGTTTTTCTTAGTGTAGTAAAACAAATTTTGGAACTACAAATAAAAAATGAGGAAAAACTATAATTTTATTTTGTGAAGCAGCATTCTAAGAGTTAGGCTTAGCTTATTTAATATAGCATGAGCATCTGTTTCAGAACATTCTGATAGGGCCTACTGTAATACAAATAACTTCAGTTCACAGTGAAAAATACATATTATGTTCACTGCTTATTCATTATAAGGATTGGCTAAAGCACAAATTATAAGTTTATTCAAACTACAATTCTGAATTTATAATAATGAATTAATTATATGATTACAAAAACTGAGGCTATTTCATAAACTGTGTTAACCCCTATCAAATTTTTTTTTGAAAATTGAACTTTAAATACAGCACAAAATTTAAAACCCAATATCTGTTACCTGGTTAGAAAAACAAACTTTAAAATGACTCAAAATGCATAAAAATGAAAACTAAACTCAAAACAAAATAACACTAGCCTATTTTTTTTTTTTTGAGGCCTATAAAAAACGCCATTTCATATAATTAATATATAATACGAAAGAAGAATAACTTAGGTGTGTACTTAGTTGTATATTTTACACTACTTCTACCAAAAATTAAGTTTAGTATGTAATACAAACGAAAAGAAACGAAATCTTTTAAACTTAGGCCTACGTTGAATTCTGTTTTTTAGTAATGAAGGCTAGCTAACGCCACAATCAATCATTGAAAAAACAAAACAAAGATATGAATTTAAAAACCATTTTCATAAATATGAAAATTCTGATATAAAATTTAGTTTCTTACTGAAACTAGCTTACTTACTGTTTTTTACACCTACAGCTACCACAAAACTTTCTTCTACGTTTTGAACCCAATAATTTAACAAGTTATTCATTAGCACATCAGTAACTTACTACTACCCTAACCACCAGCACCAGCTGCAAACAGCAAAACAGGAACACGTCCAGAAATATAAACTACAGGTTTCTGTCCTGCTATTGGTTAACCGTGCTTGACAGCTGACAAAGAAACTGAAAATGTTTTTTATCTCGAGTTAACATACAATTACGAACAAACACTATAAAGTATTATAACATTATTGACGACATATAATATAAATATTGTATAACTTTATTATACCAATACTTTTCCTATACACTTTCATTAATACATACATGTTATCATTATATTTTTATAAATTTCATTGGAAAAACAAAATTGTAAAAAAATAATGTATTTGTTATTACATTATATCTGTAGGATAGTAACATTATTTTTATATTGTTAACCTTTTTCTTGACTTTCTTAGTTTATTGTTTGTTTTATATATAATTTAAATTGTTGAATTAAAATTAATTACTTTTGTATATTAAATATCTTTTGTATTTGTATTAAGTATAAATAGTAATTAGAAGACCAACTAATGTAGGGCATTTATGTCCTCTTTACATATATATTTATTATTGTATGTAAAAGAAATTTTGGTGATAAGTAAATAAAAAGATATCCGAATATTAATAATTTTAATACAAATTAAAATAATAAATTTACACGATAATTTTTGTAACAATGAAATATGTAGTACCAAAATAAGAGGTTCTGGCAATATAACCTAAGCCATAGATAATAATATGCATACTATTTTACTAGTATGCATATTTTACTAAGCATACTGTATTACATACTTTGTGATCACCAATAAAGTTAAATTTCATAATTGCAGTGAAATTTGAAGAGTTAATTCATACTTATTACTACAAAAGTAAGAATTTTTACCTGAATGTGCATTATAATTATTGTACAGATGCCTAGTTGTGAAGTACACAACTTCACTTTTTCAGACTTGAAGACTATAAAACAATTGTAGTCCAGGCACATAGTAAATGATCTGTACAATAATTTCTCACACACATAGGAGAATTCCGCTTCAACTCCCTCAACAGTCTGATTCTACAAACTATTATTCCTCAGTGACAGTGATGGACAGAAGGAGGAAACTATAGTGAGAGAGTGGGAACTCTCACTTGCACATTTTCTAAGCAGCTGTAATATTTTTTGATACAGATGGAATGTGATGTAGGCAAAAGTATAAATACTAACCACACACTTTTTTGAATTCTAATTCACTAATGTTTTTAAAAATTCTTTTGCTTTAAGATGGATAACATGTCAGCTATTTTTTCCTGAAAATATGTTGGTAACCACTAAATCAAAATGGACCATAAATTATTGGTTTAATATTAGACTACTTAAAAATATTGTCGCAATACCATTTTAAGGTGGGTGAATGCATTTAGATCTAAGGGACCTGTTATGAAAATAAAGCCACCTGGCCCCACTCACTTTGGATAGAGTGAGAGAGGCAATTCAGCGCAGTCCTGGCCATTCTGCTAGATGTCACGCTACGGAACTTAGACTTAGAGCACTGTAAAGCGTATCTTACACAAGGATTTAGGGTTACCCATATAAAATTATAATTATACAGAAGTTAAATGTTGCACATCATCAAGATGGCAATAAGAAATCAGACTGAGCTAATCAATTTCAGACTGGGCAGAGTGGAAGCAAATTTTCGAGGAAGACTGGAGATGTGTGTTCGTCACAACGACCGTCATTTGGGTGATGAGTTTTAAAAATTTAAGTAATGTAATTTTTCTTTTATATGGCATAACTTTACCTTCATTTCTGCATAAATAAAAATTATCTGTGTTTAGAACTAACGGAGCAATGATTTTTTCAAAAACATCCGCTTCCCGTGGACCATCCTGTATAACTCACTTTGTTCTGATATTTATGTCAATTATTGTTCTTCATGCTAATTTTTTCTCAAAAAGTCAAAATGTGAATTATTGTTCATTCACATAATATATATCTGATAATAATATATTGATATGTATCTGTTTCACTTTCAAATTATCTTTCTTTTAAAAGCTAATATTTTACATTAACAATTTTGTTTATAAAGTGTTATGAAAACATACCTGAAATAATTTTATCAAATAATAATTTAAAACAAGTAAAATGTTGACATCAGGATGAAAGGAAATGAACTAAATATTTTTCTATAGAAAAGTAAATAAATAAATATATTTTATTTTGAGTATATATAAGCAGTATCATGGTAAAACCTTTATGTTGCAAGTCCTTTAAGCAAATTTGCAAGTTTCTGCGTCTTGTAGTCACCACGTAGCTGAACAAAATTCAGTAATATAGATCGCTCCAAGCCAGCCTGGAATAAAAAACAATGAAAACAGTTTTATCATAGTTTTTATTTAAGAATTTGTATTTGTTTTGTGCAAGTTCAAAAGCAAGCTATTGGTATGCTAATACTGTTATTCAAAACAGGACTGTTTAAAAAGCAGCAGCAGGGCTGAGGATGCAGTGGCAGGTTTGAACATGTCTGTGCCTGATGATGCTTATCCCAACGTGGGTTCAACGGTCATGGTTGTAGACATGGTTGTACCAATCACCAAAATTCAAATCCTTGCACTAGCATCGTGTTGAAAAAATTCAGTATTCTGAAGGAGCAATGAATTAACCTCAAGTTTCTTGTGAAACTGGGAAAAACTGTAACAGAAACTTATGCCATATTAAAGAAGTGAACAGGGTGAATATTTATCATGTACACAAGTTTTTGTGTGGTTTAAAAGGTTTAAGGAGAGACATGAAATGATCGAAGACGAACTGTGCCTTAGACAACTTTCAACATCAAAAACAGATGACAACATCCAGAAAATTGGTAAACTGATCCATGAAAATTGTCATCTCAGTGTCCAAGCTCTTGCTGAAAACTAAGGAATTAACAACGAAAGTGTCAGTCAAATTTTACACGAATCAATAAAGATGCAGAAATTTGCACAAAATGTGCCAAAACTTCTTACTCCAGAGCAAAAGGAATCGAGAATGAACATATAGGCTGAGCTTTTAAACAATGGTGATAAGATCCAGAATTATTCGACAAAATTATTACCAGTAATTTAAAATTCAAGATTACCATTGTTTTTTTCACAAGTGTGGAATTATCTATGATAACTGGGTCCCCGAAGATCAGACGGTCAATCAACATTATTACATTAAGGTTCTGACAGCTCCTCGTGAACCAGTGAGAAGATGAAGACCCGATTTGTGGAAGAGCAATTTCTGGACGTTTCACCAAGATCTGTCCATTCTGCCTGTTTGTCCTTTTAAACTTGTCTGCAAAGGCATTCCTTGTGAAATATGGCACCATCGTGTTAGACCACCCACCGAACTCAATCGACTTGCCCACATTTTTTTTCTTTGTCAAATCAAAATGAAGCCTAAGGGGACAAGATTTCACTGCATGGAAGCAGTGACAGCAAAATCAATGGAGGTTCTCAACAAGCTGACAGAAACAGACTTCAAGCACTGCTTTGAATGGTGGAAAATTCGTACTGAGTGTTGTAGGAATTGGCAAAAAGAGTACACTGAAGGGTATAAACTTTCTAAAGTTCTTGGTGATCAATAAAATATTCTCTAGCACCTGTATGGTTATTTAATTGCCACATACCGTACTGTTCTACATTTTTTAGAATATGTTTGAATGTGAAGATTCTGCTTTCATTAAAAACAACCATATTATTTTTTAAAATATTTTTAAATCTACAAAAGTTCTATTTTCAAGAACTCGTTTTCTTGCTTTAATTGGTTTTAGCAAATCATTGTTTTGGTTTTCATCTTCTACTGACACACTTCAGTATTCAGTGAAACAATGTAGTTGTTTGTACCTCTTCTTTGCGATTCATTAAAACAGTTATTTATAGTACCTAATAAAAATAAACTTGCCATCAAGGCAGATGGATAGAAAGACTTTACAGACCAGAATGATGTTGTATACGTAGAATATTAACCTTTCTAAAATTATGAGGTTAATAAAATCTTTTGAGTAGTCAATTTTTAATAGCATTAATTTTATTATTGTTTTTTCATACACTTTTCCTATTATATGATATAGTAAGGCGGTGTTGAGAGTGTGGTGGAAACTAATATATTATTACAAGCCTGAATAAAAAGTATAACTAGCGCTTAAAATTTAGAATATTTACAGTTATAATTAATTCTTGTTTCTGTTCTGAATACTGACCAATTGATCACCAGTACACACTTGCTTCAGATTCTCAGGCTTTACTAGTAGCAAGTTACACAGAGAATGTAAGGTGTCAAACAGATTTGTAACTAAAGGTAACCTCAGCTCCTTGATACACTTCCTGTACTCGTTCACATCACAGATCACACACATTGCTCCTAAACACACAAAGTGAGAATCTTTTACAATACAACACATTCCAATCTATTACTGTAGATATGATTAAAATGCGATCATACTGCATCTACGTAGTACTGCACCTACTCGCAACACAAAGTTAAACACTAAATTACTATGTAGTACATACAAGAGTTTGTATGTGTTTTCAAGTTTGTTTATGGTAAAATCCTACTTTATGCTAATGCAAACTATATGCACATTTAATATTATTACAGATATGAAAATATTTTCTTTCAATTATATACAAACAATTCATTACCTGTTAACAAGACATGTTATTCTGTATTTTCTCAATATTCAACACAAGAAAAAACACGAAGTGAAAATGCATCTGACCTCGTAAGAACACTAAAGAGTGTTTATGGATAACCTCTTCTTTGCGATTCATTAAAACAGTTATTTATAAATAAAATAAACTTGCCAGCAAGGCAGATGGATCTAATGGATCCAATGGATCTAATGGATCTAATGCAGCTAATGCAAATGTAAAATGATATTAATTTTACAGAATAAATATTTACTCATAAAGCTAAATAAAAACAAATTTAATTAGCCAGTTAATCGAACATTTCCTACCGGAACATTAAATAAATGTTCTGCAAAACAAGCTGTGAATAACTTCTGGTCTTATAAATTTGGGTAAGCAAGACCATATAGTGTAGTTATTATATGAATAACATTTACAAACCAGCAGAGTTATACTGAAACTGCAGCAAGTGCTCGTAGATAACACGATGGAACCTTATGCCCAGTTCAGTCATAACAAATTCGATGTTTTTACCATCAAGGCAGTCCCGCAGTTGCTTGATTGTACCACTCATATACTGGACTACAGCTGAACAGGCCTGTTTATAAACACAAATTTTAATGAATAATTTATTACTTTTGTGTATCCGTATTAATAGTAATGAATATGACACAGTATTTTCATAGAATTAATTTATACGCAAATTTTCTTAATAATAATCATAGTCAAACTAATATCGAGAAGAGTTTATATTAAGTTGTAACTGTCAAACTATCATAATTTTTGTTCTGTGAGAAGAATGAGGGAAAATGGGATCAGTGCTAAAGTATATTGTTCTATGATACACAAGGTGATGACTCCAATGTTATATGATGTTATATATTATTATGTTTTATCGTATTATGTTTATGAAGTTACAACTGTTGATGTTTTTTACAGTTGTTTAATTCTAGGCATGACTTCATGTTTTATAAAACAATGGACATGATGAACAAAATATCTATTGTCCAAAAATTACTGCATAAAACTTAATTTTCCCTCTTGTAAAAATTTGTTCAGATTAAGTATAAAATAATTTTTTTTGTAAGTATTTGTATACAACACAATTTCTCCCCCTTGTTACATTTGGTTAACTTACAGGTGATGCTAGTGTATCCACATCAGTTTCAGGTTTAAAGTCTGTCTTCTTCTGCTCTGTTTGAAGAAATATTTTCACCCAGCCGACAATAGCATTAATAGATCTAAAGTCAAAAGAAAATTTTCACTAGTTTTAAAAGGTAACAGATTTCATGTAAATGATTTAACTTACTTCTTACCTCTTGTTGATGTACCTGACGTCAATTAAACTCAATCACATAGTGTCTCTCAAATCAAAGGCAGCCAGTTTCCAAAAGGTGTTGTTTATTAAAGCTTTTCAAAGGTTGGCTTCCAGTTGGAGCTTTGTCTTCAATTCTCTGAAAAGTTTTATCTTAGGACACTGAAAAAGAATGGGCTCCATAGCACATTTTGTTCCTAACAAACCAAGCAGACAAGAGATTCTGATAGTCCAAAACTGATTTTTTTTTTTTGGTGTTTAACATACGACTATTGTGCACACTTGGACTAATGCAGACAATGGGATGATTTATAGCGTATGAAAATGCCAAGTCCTGGCCGGGAATCGAACCCGGGTCCACGGCGTGAAAGCCTAGTACGTTATCAACTAGGCCACCGAGGCGGCTCAAAACTGAAGATATGATTGCGTCCCTATGTGTCCCGATTCTTGTCCTTGATGCAAACGTGGAGACTAAATGAGGACTTTTATACACCTTTAATTCATTTGGTTTTTTCTAATACTGAATAAAGATACTGACCATCCCTTCATTTGTTTATCTCTATCACTTGTAGATCTTCGTAACAATTAGCGAGACTGGCACTCAACGACAAACTTCTTTGAGGAAAAGGGCCTAAGTTAGGAGCCGATCCAGCTACTCTAACCACTTCCTCATTTCCATGCAGTCCAAAGTACCCAGGCACTCATTGAAACCAACCTTCTCTATCCTTTACCTTACTCAGTAATTAAATTTCTTTTACCTTGTGGGGGTAGCTTGAAGGCTGATATTTTCTTAGAAATTGCAGTGAACTTTTGAAGTCACTGAAGACATATTTCTTTTTCCTTCTTCGACAGTTATGATGTGGTTAACACCTGCATTAGTGGCTAATAGTTCCATGTTTATGTTTGACATAAATGTGCTAGTGCAAAGAATGATTCACGAGTGTTATTCAAAATATCCTGCTCCGGATCTGGAATTACATAGAAACCAAATAATGTTGTCCGTAGTGGTTGTTAGCAATTTCAAGAGCAGATGCTCTTTGCAATTCAAAATGGACACTCTTAAAGATATTATGATGTAACAAATAAAAGCAATTAAAACAGATTTGATGTAAATGATTCTGTTACACTTAATAATTTTGCAAATATCTATGATTTAATACAAGGCTTTAAAGGCGCCTTTATTATTATAAAAAACCTTATTGTTATTATTATTATTTATTTATTACCAAATTCCTTTTATATATAAAAATATACAAAAAGGACCTATAGAGGGCATAAATACCTGTACATAGGTTGGTCCTATATAAATATAAAAATAAATATATCATTATACATTTGAGATAAAAGCATACAACAAAGAAAAGAAGAGCGAGGAATACATCACCCGGTTATTATTTAAACTATTCATATTAATTTTTTTACTCACATTTAGATTTTTCAAACTATTAGGTTTGAAAACCTAAAGTACTTTTTAGAATAATACAAATAGCTTCTTTTACCAACTGTCAAATGATGCCCAGGTAACACAAGGCTTTTAAATCGAGTATTAATCGAATTTTCACTATATTCGGTCTTTAGTTTATTATGTAAATATACAATAGAGTTCACTACAAACACTTGTCTGATGTGGAGCAGCTTATTATCATCTTGATCAGATATGAAATGAGGTTTAACTTGAATCATAACAGTGTTTTTTTTGTGTTCACAATCTTGTCAGTTGATTGTAGTGTAGTGTGTGTGTGTGTGTGTGTGTGTGTGTGTGTGTGTGTGTGTGTGTGTGTGTGTGTGTGTTATTTTTATTATAATGAACCTTTTTCTGCAAGGTTTTTTCCTAAAGTTTAGAAAATAGTTTAATGTTTAATAAATTTTAGAATATTTTACAAATTACGTGATGCTTCCATGAAGTACTTTAAAAAAAAAAAAAAAAAAAAACAGGTAGTTCATGATAAAGTTAGGCTGCTGAAACCAGCAATCAGTAGGACTTTGTATCAACGATAATATAAGATAATTTAACCTAGCACATTACATGTAGTTCATACATTTTATTATGTGCTTGTTATAAACTATAATTGACTAAACAAAGCAAGGTCACTATTTCAACTTGACCGTTTAGCATTTGGTTTATGTGCTTTATTTACTCAGTTTTGGCCAAACGCACTGACCGATTGTTTCCAAATTTCATACAAATATACTTCGTATAAAGCCCAAACTATATGTAACACTTTTTTAAAAATTCACTTCCATTTCATAATGGCAGCCTTTTATTTAATGAGTGTAGTTGCTGGCTCTTCTCTGTAACACTGGCATAAAATTTCCAACAAAGATGGTCAAATAACATTTTTCACTGACGGATCTAAAATTGGAGGTGAAACAGGGGCGGGAATATTCTGTGAGCATTTTTCTCACTATTTTGCATTAAGCTCGGACGCCACTGTTTTTGAGGCGGAGTTATTTGCAATCGATGAGGCATTGAGGCAAGTAATAATGAGGCCATGGTTGAATAATAACATAGTGATATTAGTTGACTCTAAATCGGCATTACAAGCAATTGCTGACAACACATCTGCAGGCTCTATGATAGAATCGATCCAGAAGAAATACAAAATAGTTAAACACATTACCAAGGAATTGCTTCTGCAGTGGATCCCGTCACATATAGACATACAAGGGAATGAGCGGGCAGACAAGCTGGCCAAACAAGGAACCCTTATAGTGCAGAAACCAAAAAGAATGCTCACACTGGAGGTTAGGATTAGTGCACTAAAGCGAACATCTTATCTTGAATTTACAAACAAAGTCAAGGAAGACATAAAGAACAAGCCTTATGAGAATGTATTCGACTTGAATGGGAAGGTCAAGGATCTCCAGAGTAGGACATCTGTCGCGGTCTTTCGGCTGACAACTGGCCACGACTGTCTGAATGAACACCTGAAGAAAATTAAGATATTAAACTATGACAACTGCACATTGTGTGAATGCCCAGACACCATCATGAACAAGGACCACCTCCTGGTCTGCAGAAAATTAGATGAAGAGAAGCAGAGAAGAGGAGACCTCCCTGGCCTCTACTGGGAAGCAAGATCAAAGATGGCGTGAGCCAGCGGAAGCCATTGGAAAACAACAACAACAACAACAACATTTTTCATAATTATTATGGTTTACCAGTTAAATTGGTGGAAAATGTGAGTGCATTAAAACACTGTCATGGAACGATGGTCAGGCAATTAAGAATATACAGCAATTATGTTTTTTTAACTTCTAGTAATTATAAAACTATTATACAACATGCTATAATATTATGACAAAACTTTTCGAAAAAAATGTACTAGACAATCTGCATTTGTATTCATTCAATATTTTTTACTATCCAAGTAAGTAACTTTAATAAGTCAATCTGAAAATTTGATAATTTAAAATTAATTTCAATAAATTTTTAAATAGATTTAATTATATACTTTTAACTATAGATTTTTTTTATAAAAGTGGGATATTGAAGAGAGGGAGAGTTATAATTTAGCCGACCTGTCTAGTCCAGTATCCAGCTTCAGTTCTATTTGGTCCAGCAATAACTTCTTCTTCACCAAACAATCACCATGCTTAGGCGTAGAGCTGAAAACAAGCACAGAAATGTTATGCATGGTAATTCTGTTCAAAGAGGTAAATCAAAGAGGTATTTTACATCAGACATTTCCAATAATTTTATCTAAAATATTTTGTAACTAGATTGAAAAAAAGGAAAAAATGTGCTGGAACCATATTTAAAAGAGCTTATAGACATCTCAAAAAATTATTAGTTGGTAAAATTTACAAACTTTCTTAATATTCAATTAATTTAGTAGTTAACTAGTTTACTTGTTTTGTTTATCAATGTTTTTTTATTAGGCATCATTTTTTTTAGTTTTTTACAATGTTTAAGAGTTTATTTTGTGTGGTTTCTAGTGTTGAGTACTTAACTATTTATGAAAAAGCCATAATATCCCATATTTGAGATTATGCCTAGTTTGGAACATTGAGTTGTTTAAATAAAGTACAGCTTCTTAGTCATGGATTTACTCATTTTTTCAGTTTCATGATTTCTTTCCTGGGAGAAAATTTTCAAAAATTACTAAACTGTAAGTACGGTATTTTCAATTCATATACCAATAAAAAATATCGAAGAAATACCAATGATTTATAGCCAAATCATATTATATATCATATCATATTAATTTGCTGTATAGTTAAACAGTATAATTTAATGATTTATACTGAATAAAATATTTTTTTTTAAATTCCTTATTTTTATTTGTTATCTGTGTAAAAAAATTAATATAAGCACTTTTTTTGAGTTAAAAAGGCATAAATTAATAAAACCATTAAGACGTTATGAGAAAACATTTATTGTTTAACAAAATTTTTGACACTATATCTTTTCACAAATCTTTTGAATTTTGTAACTTTCCACTTCAAAATCATGTCTACAGTTTTACTAGTAGTGGAATTTATGCTAACAAAGAAATTTTGGAAGCTAAGATATATTTCAAGGTTTTAATAAAAATTCAATACTGCCTTGTTTTAATAAAACCCTCTATTTGATAACCTGTTAAATTTTTTGTTAAAAAATACCTGAAATCCAAAAATTCAAAGAGTATTATACATTTTTTCCCTTAAATATTTGAAAACATACCGTAATATTAACAAAAACTTTAGAAAATGTTTCAAAATAATCACTCGGTATTTTAAAATTTTGCTTAGTAAAAGATTTATACATATTAAAAACATAATTTTGTTTTTTTAAGGAAAAAAATGAAAACCATTAGTCTATTTTAATAAAATAAACATAACTCACACAACAAGGGGGACTACACTGTCATTAAACTGTTTCTCAACAAGGTGGATAATAGCATTGGCTTGTCGTACAACATCAAAGAAGTAAATGTGTGGCTGCTGAGGTTTCGATTCAGGAATGGGCACAGCTTGGAGACCTAATTCTATGCCATAGTCGACATGGTCCATGACCAGCTGTTGCAATAGTACATCCATGATTTGTACTGCATTGCCTGGCAGCTCGGATTGTTGTGAAAGCTATAGAGACAAAGAGGTACAAAAACAAACATTGTTTACGTATTCACTTTTTTTGGAAACTACTACATAATAAAGTAATTCAGCAGATATTAGACCAGCAAACTACTGAACTAACAAAAACACAGATTAGTAGAAGTTCATTAAAAAAAACACATTTTAATAAAAAAAAATCTATGTTCATTAGAATACACTTACTATTGACAAAAATTAAGAAACAATAAACAGTACAGTATTGCATTTCCCTTATTATATGTAATGTTAATAAGGGTTTATTTAGGTTTGCACCTACTTGAAATTTTGTATTTCTTACCTAGAGATAAAGTTTTATGTGCTTCATTTGTTCTGTACTGACATTTTATTTATCAGGAATTAACACAAAAATTTGTGCACATAAGAGTGTACAATGACACATACAGATCAATACACTGAGCTTCTGAGCCTAGTGTTTCCGTTGTCTCACTGACACCTTTACTTTCACACTTCCAATACTCACATTTCTGAAACGCTGGCCTAATACATGGGCTGGATTAATGAAGTACTGGATTATAGAAGGATCACTGCTTTTATTTATTTAATTAAATAGTTTAAGCTATATATCTCCAGATAAAGTTTAAAAAAAGTAAAATAATTTTTTTTACTTCAAGTACTTACAACTTGACATCTCTGGAAAGCAAGTTTGGACTCTTGTAGCAGCGCAATAGCCAGTTCTTCTGACAAAAAAGTTTCGCCTCCATAGTCTTCTATTTGGGCAATATTTATATTAGCTCGAGTGCCAATCACAGCCTGCAAGTCTCGCCTCAAGTCTTGAAATCTACAATTTTTTAAAGCAAAATTTAATGGAAACCATTAAAGAAGTTTTAAAAAATGTTTATATTTTATATTAATTCATTGTGAATATACATTTCAATTATTACTTACCTGGCCGGTGATAGTTTGTTAAATTTTTTTTCATGGTTTATTTAGAGTAAACATATATGAACCTAAGAGATATCCTTGAACATTACTGGGGTTTACGAAGGCTGTACAAACTTTCCAGTGTCACATTCATACTTTTAATTAAACTTGAAAGATTTCAAATCTTCCTTTAACCCATTCGTGATGAAGCCCTTTCAAGCAATATAACCGCAGAATGCAAGAAGCCATCCTACTTAATTTAGCTTACTGTCATAATTTTGGAGATTACTTTAACTCAATAGGATAACGGGCAGTTAAAAACAAATGTTGTTTCTGATTTTATAAAATTACAAACTTAAAAATATTACACGTATCTAACAAATTCAACAAATTTAATAATTTAGAGAATTTAGAAATATTTTTTAGTTTTAAGTAAATCTGTATTAGTTTCAAATGAACAATTATACTTAGGTTATTCACCATTCCACTGTCTAGATTGTTATACTTCAACCTAAACTGTTGGGTTCTTTTCTAGCTTAGCAGTTAAAAATACTAATACAGTCCGTAACGAAGTGAACTTTTACACTTTTCTTATATTATGAGAATTTATTTTTCTTAAAATTTCTGTCTGAAACTTTATTAAAATTTGTATTACAATTTCACAGTGTACTTCTCAATTACACGTAAATTTTAAAACAATTCTACTCACCCTCCAGTCTGTATCTGCTTCTTTTGATGACCCTTAGAGTCATAATACTTCTGTAAAAGCGAAAAGCATTTCTCTCTTAAGCTTTTTGTTTCCATACTGAAAATGTTAAACAATAATTAGTAACAGATTTTCAGCCAAAATGTAATTTTTATGATAGTAAAATTAGCATAAAATGAGTACTGTCGTAAAACAGTGTTCATTAATGCGTATTGCTATTCCAGTGACCAAGTATTTAAATATTTTTGTTTTCTGCAACAATTAATCCTTTTATTTGTTTGTAAAAAGTAATTTGATTAAATGATTGATTCTTATGGGCTTTAGTGGTCCCTGGCAACGAATTCACACGATGTACAACTAGCATCATGAATTCTAGTTCAGTAGACTGGTACTCTCAATCAGTTATATTTAACAGTTCACAATGCCGCCTCAGTGGCCTAGTTGATAGCGTACTGGGCTTTCACCCCGAGGACTCGGGTTCGATTCCTGGCCAGTCATCCCATCGTCTGCATTAGCCCAAGTGTGCACACAATAGTCGGACGTTAAACACCGAAAAAAAATGTTTACAGTTCACTGACTAGCTCATCTGCTGGCGGTCCTCATGACAGACTTAAAAATAAAATAATTCCAGATTCCAAAAAAAGTTAAACAAAAAAAAATATAGTAAAGACAATATAAGCTTATTTTATCAAAAAATATATTATTTACTTGATTATTTTAAAAACAATTATTAGAAAGAGAGGTTTCAATTTGTTAAAATCCGTATTAGTTTACCAAACAGAAAATAGTTAAACAGAGCCCTGATGATTATGGCTGAGGGTAGGTTTGGATTTTATGCTCAATTCTACTAATATTCTTAAAAATTCTTTTAGATTTACAACTGACACCCATGTTCAGTCATCTGACAAAGAATTCATTTTGGAGACAGTATAACTTGCTTGAAACCTTACTCTTACTTATTTGTCACTGTGGTTGGACTACACACTTTCTGCTCTATTAAAACACTTCTCATACGAGAAATTGTCAATGACAGCTAACATTACAGCATTACCTAGCGGCAGCTTATGAAGCATTAGCAGCATGTTATAAACTTCCATCACTGGAATAACTGATTCCATATGAATAAAAATAATACTATACAATAACGACTTTTACATCATGAGTAAGAACAAATACAATATAAAATAAATGTAAACTAGAATTTAAATATAAACACTTCTATGCGGAAATAATTAACAATGGAATCAGCTGACTGAGAATATAACCACAGCTACCTCAATGTTGATACAAATTGTATTTTGTCACAATCTCAAAAATATTTAAGTATTTTCAGCAATAAAAAAATAGACGAACCACGCATTATTTTCTTTAACATCCATACTTTATCCCATTTAGACTAATGAAGATGAATGATAAAATTTAACAGAAACTGTAAAGCTTATGGAAATAACTGCAAGTCTCAAACCCATGCAATATCTTGACGTACTCAGTTTAGAGACAAAAAAGACCTAAATTCAAGTCAGTACTAATGTCAATCTATGACAAACTGATGAATCTACGAACTAACCAATGCTGACAGTACTGTTAAACTTACATCATGAGCTGCCAGATTATATAGATAATTGTATTTTTGTTTCTTATTTATAATAACAAGCATAAATCTTACCTGATATAAAGGTCAAAATATTTTTGAAATATATTATTCGTTAGTTTATTCAGGTATGTGTCATCAGTTCCCATATTGAATCTGTTTAATTCTCTTGACAGTTGAACAGTCCTACAGAAAAACAAAAATTAATAATTTAACAAAACTATTGACAGTAAAAGCTTTAATAATTTATAACAGTTAATATGATACATATATATTTCATTTTCTAAAACATTGTAATACATCTTGTTTTCCCCTTCTTTTTTATATTATGACTTATGTTTTGTATTTTACTGTTTCACCAGACAATAATGTCTTCTATGTAAAGAAAACTACAGTAGAGCTAGTCTGAAAACATTAAATTTTAAAGCGAATGTTTCTATAAAGCGAAGGTGCAGGGGCAGACCAGCTGCACCTATTGAGAGGATTTAGACGAACCTCGCAGTACCCAAGTCTAACACAGATTTACACTTACAACACTACACTTATGACTCACACATTTTGGGAGGCGATAATAGCCTCAATGTGATTTTCGCCTTAAAATAACAAAGCTGCTTCAGTGGCCTAGTTGATAGACAACTGGGCTTTCACCCCCCGGGTTCGATTCCCGGCCAGGGCTTGGCATTTTCATACGCTATAAATCATCCCATCGTCTGCATTAGCCCAAGTGTGCACAATTCGGACATTAAAAAAAAAAAAAAACTCAATAGCAAACAGTATTCTGAGTACAGATGTTTATAGGTGTGAGTAAAATATAGCAATTTAGGATAACCCACATATAAGAAAACAAATTTTAAAACTAGTGAATTTATTTCATAGCAAATAATGTATGTACTTTTATTTCTAAGGTACAACATTGTTTACAAGTTAATTACAGAAGAATAAATAATAATAAACTCTTTAAATGAAAAAGAATAGATTCACAGTACTGAAGCACACAACTCATTTGTCTGGCAGACCAAAAGACAAACAAACAATCCTAGGACACTATAATTGTTATTTATTTACTACCTCAGCTATTGTCTTATTCTGATACAATATACAAAAACATTTCTGAAATTTAATGCTGATTATTTACTGTAAACAACAAACTTAACCCTATGTACTAACATGTTACAGTGTACAGAATTACTGTATAACAGTTTATGTGTGTATTGCTTAACATTTTATTTAACATTATTGTAACTGTAACCTAGATTGTTTTTAACGATAAATCACGGTTTTATTTGATGATTCCAACTTTTCCTGGTGTACTTGCATAAAGAGAAAACACATTTACTAGCCTACATTTGAAATTTTCTTTCTTTTTAAAGACAAAGTATTTGTCTTGTATTGTTTAATATTAAAAAAATAAAAATATTTTTGTCGCTGTGGATAAAATGGGAGTTGACTGTAATGTATATTAAAATACATAACGTACAAATTTTGAAATAAAACAAATTTATGATTTGAGAGTCAGTGCAGTGAATTTGCAAAAAAGAAATTTATGTTTTGGTAAAAAATTGAAAATAAACCCTAACGACTGTCAGGTTTGATTTTCCCCTTGGTCCAGTATAGAATTTACTCTTGGTCCATAAATTTCTTTTATTTAAAATTTGGCACACCAAGATACATTATGAATCTTCATATGACCAAAATTTGATTTTGAAAAATTAGGCTGAACTTTGTTTTGTAGTTTCCTAACTGTAGTTTTTGAGGAAAATAATTAATTGAATATAAGAATAACTGCGCAATGTTTTTGAAACATTTACACAAGCATCATTCAGACGGTTGTTTTACTTTTAAAATTACGTTAAAATATTTTCCCTCACCTTGTATATAAGTCCATTAGGTTCTTCAAGTGCTTATCTGTATCTGATTTGTCTGACAATTTGCCAACAATGTGTTTCTGTAATAAATTAAAAAAATATAAATTACAATTTTGTAAGAAAAACACTACGAAATAAAATTTGCAACCCAACATGGAAACAACCGGCATCAAGAGTCTACTGGTTATTAGTTCTTCATAATATAGAAATAAAAAATGTATTTGATAAGCAAAAACAACACAAGATCAAATCACACATTTGCAGCGTGAATAATTGCTAACAGTAATTCAAACCTTTATCCGACCTTCAGTTGGGAAAAATATACTGCTTACATGATGGGAATGGAGTTCTAATTACGATGATGAAATCAGATTTTCAAAAACGTGTTAAGATAAAAAATAATATTGTTGGAAATACGCTACCAACTTGTCAATGAGAAAGCAGCGTACCATGGTTATTTTGATCAGAAGTAAAGTTTGCTACCTGTAACTTAAAGTGGTAAATGTTGAGAACAAACTTGGCCATGACCTGTTCTGGATTGTTGAACACTTCCTTCATCAAACTGAAATTCTTTTCACACATAGGTATAACATCGGTGAATACATCTTTTCCTCCGAAAGTTCCCTGCAACATGAATGATCACGTTTATTTCTGGATTCAAAGCTTATAAGTATAAACCTACAGTCAAAGACATATAGACATCCTTAAGGACAATCAATAAGAACCATATAAGAGACATAGCAGATTCAGGGGTTTCTTTGTGACATATGCTCTTTCTAGAGCAAAGGCGTTATTACCTCAGGTTTTATATTTCTGGCTCAGTGAATTTTAAAAATAACTTTAACATAATTATTAGTTATTCTACTACATAGAAAAATAGTTAATAGATAAAAACAAATTATTTTTTGATAAAAAAGTTATGATCAAATACATTTTATGCAGCTGTTAAAACTGTTTTTGGATTTTCTGACAAATTATGCTTTTTATTACAACCGCCTTCCCATTTTCAGTCTTTTTTGTGAATTAAAAAAAATTTAATATATAATTTCAAAATTGACATAAATCTGGCTACTAATAAGATTTAAGCACACAAAAATTTTACGTTACAGTAAATATAAATTCAATTCATAATAGTTATTTACCAACTTAGTTATGATTTATTTAATTAATAATTATTTTAATAAGTTTTTATTTTATGTTTTAGGTCACTTTAAGAAAAATCCATGTACAGAAAGAAAAAAGTATACCGACTATAAATAATAGGCTTAATACTAAAGGCATTAAAAAACTTCTTTTCCATTCTTTAATTTGAAATTTTTTATGTACATGATTATATTTACCATTTGACTTTGCTCAATAAAAGCATCAACACACTGTGGATAGCCCTTGAAGTGCGAGAGAATCGTCGCTATTTCTTTCATTCGTGCAACATCATACTTTCTGTGAGCCTCCACAAATTCTTCTATCAGTGATCTTTCTATTTCGCCATACTTCACTGCTATTTTCTTTCTCGCCTCTTCAAACCTATCAACATTAAACAAAATTATTTAACAACTGTGAACTATTTAACAGGTTAGCTTATATGCAACTCTTAAATAGCAGGCAGTGTTTATAATGACTGATCGCAAGGTTTTCTGATTAAGCTTATGTGTTGATTGCCAGTAATGAAACAAAAGGTTATGTTACCTGTTTATCATATGTTACCAAGAAATAAAATAAAAATTGTTATATATTTTCTATCGGTAATTTTTTTTACCTGATTACATATCACAATGTTCATACTATCTGGATACATGAAAAGTTAACAAATAAGTGTCTGTATTTAGTAACTTGAAATCAGATAAAAAAAACTGAAACAATGAAGACATTTAACAAATAAGAAATTTGATTAACAAAACCTTTTTTAAGTTATTAAATTCTACTTCACTCACTTTCCTGCTGGTAATTCTTGAGCTATTAAGTGTAATTTTTGTATAACATCTGCTGCTTCATCAATCTGAAAAATACACAGATAATTATAACGATAAAATTAGGATAAAGTGAAAAAAATGGTTATCATACTAAACAATTTGCACTGTGTAATAATTTAAGACATAGTAATAAAATGCAGTGAAACTTTAATTAATCATCATTGTTTTAACTGCCAGTTTCTCTTAACCATCACTTCACTTTCAAAAGTTAATTACAATAATTAAATATTATTTTACCTTTTATGCACAGCTCTTAGAGAAATAAGCAACGAATACATAAATATACAGACAATAACAACCAGTACAATACATCCTGCTTCCAATATATACAGTAGATTGCAGTGAAAAATAATTTTAGCTGGTGCCTTGAAATGCGGCACATTTTTGTTTTATTGATGTGTCAATCACATTTTGGTCATGTGATATAAACTATCATTCATTCTGTCAGTTGCAGATGTTGCAGTTGCGGATGACAAACTGTAGTGATTAGTGTTTTTTACATTATTTGTTGCTTAGTGAGTATTTGGTCATGTGATATAAACTATCATTCATTCTGTCAGTTGCAGATGTTGCAGTTGCGGATGACAAACTGTAGTGATTAGTGTTTTTTACATTATTTGTTGCTTAGTGAGTAGTTGCTTAATTGTTTAAACATACGATTAAGACTTTCAATTAGAACAGTACAAGTGTAGTTCCCAGAATTAGTAATTACAGCATTTTATACTTTATTTTATTGCAGAATGTACACTCAGTTCATAATTTTCTAAAATCTTTTGTTCATTTACAACCAACGGGGTGAGTTGTTTTTTAAGGGTTATCCTGTCCCTAACGGTTAATCAAACTTTCACTGTATTCCAATAATTATTTTGTTTTAAATGAAACAAAATAGAAAAAAAATGAATAAAAACATGATGCATACTGTATTATTATAAAATAACTAAAAATTTAAAAAACTTGGTCTAAAATTAGGTTCTTTAAATTTACTGTACTTGGAAGTACAATAACTCTAAAAACAATTATAAAAGAATTAATGATTATTATACAGCTAAAGTAAAAATTGAAAGCGATCTTATCACCTGTGATTTATTTGTAAAAACATCAACCATGAGAGGCCCTGGACTCAGAAACTCCGCAAAGTAATTCATCAATTTCTGCGCTTCTACAGCCCTCGACCTTGGCGTGTTTACACTCTCCAGCTGATCCCCCAGGTGTATAACTTTGGTAGCAACGTAGTTGATCCGCTCATCTAACTCTTGAAAAAGGTTTACTGTTGCCTAAGCATAATGAATGGTTTAATTACATAATTAAACAGTACAGTCACTACTTGATAAGTCATCCTTGAAGGATCTAGCAACAAAAAGTTGAATTACTAATGGTGGCAAATTTATGGGTTGATAAAAGAGCAAATGAGAAAATACTGAGTGTATCTAGCTTATCTAGTCACTATAGTAGTGACAATGAATCCTCACACTTTATCCCTCACAGTCACTTCAATGAATGTACTTTATGAAATTGCTCTTATTTATTCAGCTACGATTTTTTTTCTTTATCTGACAGTACATTTGTGTATCAAACGGGTATTTACAAAATGTAGTTTACAAAGTTTATTACATTACATAAACATTCGCAATGAAGGGATATAATACACACTATAATAAAATTTTTATTGTTTTTCTGCAAAGTGTACTTTTTACATGTAGTTTTCTGTATAATATGTACTTACCGTTAAGGTGAACTTTAATGCTTTACGAATTTCTTAATATGATATGATTCTTTTTTTAATTCAAATACAAACTAACATAACGTCTAATTTAAATAAGAGTGAGGTGCTCGGTTCACAAAATAAAGAAATTACAAAGTTATAGATTATATGACCGCCGAGGCAAATAACAGGACATTCCTTACACAACTGAAAAATCTTTTGGAACGTGTTTCAAATGCAACTAAAATATCCATAAGAACATCAAAAAGAATTAAATCTGAAAGAAAAATAGAGGAGAATGTGTCATTCACAACATAACATTAGAAATTAAAACTAAAACCTTATTAGTTTCTACAGGTTAGTTTCTAGGTGAACCTACTAGCCTTCATTTTTAGTTCGGGGCCACAAGTGCACAGACACGCTATACCTGACAAGACGTACAGTACAGCATGTATATACAGTAATCAATATCTTTAAAAAAATTGTTTTTCTTACATCCATTAATGAAAACAGTTTCTGCAATATATGTTTTATAAGAAATAGAAATTTTAATTTATTTATTTTGTCTAATGTCCACACTTTATGCTGGTTGGACTAAACGAGGAAGAGAGATCAGTGTTAACGGTTAGGATAAAGCAATGGCAATAATTATGTTTTGAATCCTTGAGGTGAGCAGTTCAGACACACAGCAGACTGACCAGTACCGCAGCCATATCGAGCGTTGAGAGAAAAAACTACTTACATTCTGACGCATTCATTACCAAGATTAACACGAATTTCAAATGTACATAAAGTATCAATATCCAGCAAGCGGACAGTGATACTGTGTGATCAAAATAGTTGGACAATATAGAAGAGAAATTAAATAAATTCAATAGGTTTCCTCTGTGTTTCTTTTACTTTGTTTCAACTGTGTGGCCACATACAATGTCATTTCTGTGCATTGTATACTATCTGTATATATATAATACAGCTGTGCTATATTCATGCACAAGTTCTGCGGTGCTGATGATGCTGTGGTCTGACATTCTGATGATACTGTTTTCCATATCATAATGACAGACGAGCTATACTTTATCAGTAAGTACAGTAATACTGATTAACGACTTAACAAATAAACAATGCTGTGTACATGTAAACAAGAAACCCACCTGGTTAGTATGGGGTGAAAATTGGGTTGAGTACGTATTATAAAGCAGACATTACGTTTTATTGGTACAAAATATGGAAGGGACCTAATGCAATGTTTTTGTTTGATTAATCAAGAGTTTTCCACGTCTCCAGCATTTTAGTACATAACAAAAAGCCGTACAAATTACTGAGAGACGATTATACTCAAATTATATTTACTGGAAACTACACATGTAATTTAATCCTTTACCTGAACTGTAAGTCGGACGTTAAACACAAAAAAAAAAAAAAAAAAAAAAATTACCTGAACTTACCTTATTTTTTTCTTGTAATTGAGATATATCTTGCCAATGATTCATTTCTTCATCATGACACACTGATTCCAATTTTTCACATTTTTTCCGTTGTCGGTCTAAAAGTAGCTGTAGGTCCCTAAAATAAGGACATACAAAACAAACATTATTTACAAGCAATAAACTACAAAAAATAAATTTTGTAAAACATTTTTAATAACAATAAAATGTAAACTGTATTCTCAATTACATAGACAATTATTTGTTTAGTTACGGTATTAATTAATTAAAACTTCAGCCTATATGTGAACATGCCTTTAGAAATATTTTTTTTAATATCTAGACTTTATGCCAGTTAGACTAATGAGGACGAGGCACTGAAGTTAATACAAAAGGGTAAAGCCGAAGGCAGTAACTGTAGTATCAAACATACATCTCTGAGGTATGCAATCATAGCCACCTCGACCACAGGGCCCTAATATGCCTTTAAAAGAAGCTTAAAAACCAACTTAATTGTCTTGACATTATAAACAAAATACATGAACTATGATAAATGTTAATTTTAAGCTTGAACATTGATTAGGTTATATTAGTACTATTCTTAAAGGACCCCACACACTATGAGTTAACCTTTAGGCATCAGACCACCATTCATTACCCGTCATCTGCCTGCAGGCCTGACGGGTAGTTATCACAGTTGCCTGCCTGAAGATGTCACACACTGTACCGCTCATGCCTGCAGGCTGATGCCGTAATCTTCAGCATACAAGTTGTGAACTGGTACAAAACTGCAGGCGCAGAAGACTGCTCCCACACACTTCAGCTCTTAAACCCAATCATGCGTTGTTATAAACATTGTGCATTATACTTATTGTCGGTAATTTTTGAAAACAAACTTGCAAAGAAAAATGACTGTTGATGAAAAGTGGATACACAAGTTCACACGTCTTTGTTCCGTGAATTGTGACAGTCTTACTCAGAAAATTTCTTAAATTATTTAAGAATAAGTGAATACAACTTTAAAATAGTTCTGGGTGTGATTACACCATTCATTAATAAGAATAATATACATTTGTGCCAGTCTACAAGTGTCGGAAAAAACGCTGACTGAAATGATAAGATTTTTATCAAAGCGCCAGTGCTTTGAAGATTTGAAGTTTCTGACATGAATTTCACTTCAAGCTCTTATAATTATCATGCCAGAAATGTCTACACATTTACTCTTTTGGAGAATATGTTTCTGAAGGTAAGTTTACCTAAAATCATTTCAATAGTTTCCAACCATTTGTTTTTTATTTACTTTAACATTTAACTGGAACAGGATCCTATAAAACTTAAAATATGTACAAAATACCATTAAAAAACATTTTTAAGACTTTTTAAAAAAATTAAAATAATTTGCAACCTTCTGAATGTTAGTTTAACACCATGTATTGCAGCAGTATATTATTACTGTTGCCTTGCAAAACATACATAGGTAGAGACGACAAATTGTTTCTTTGAGGGACTAGTTACACTTTTTTGATAATGTTTATACAAGTGACTGTTGTTTAGGCCATGAGAGTTATATGATGCAATGATGACTGCAGTCATAAAAATTTTGGTCCAGTGAAACCAGTTTCTTCTTAAAGTTTCCTTTTCATTTTGTGTAGTAGAACTTTACTAATTAACATTTCCACATGCAATTTTTGTTTTTCATCCATGCGGAGTAATTTACAAGCAAAAGTGATCTCAATGCCATCAAACTCATCACCTTCTTTTAAAGCTGCATCAACAGATTCTGCTCATTTCTTAATTTTCTGGACTGCACTGATGAAATTGATGGAACTGATGAAGCACTGTCTCAACCACTAACCAGACAAATGAAAAGTGGATGGCAGCAATGGTATCATATAATAAAATACTTAATGGATTCCTCCTGATTGGCCAAAACAGCTCGTAGTACCAATTTGATGATGTGTATGAATCATCCAAATCAGAAGGCCCTGATTTTGAGTTTTTAGCTTTTTTAAACTCCTTCCTAAACACACTTCGAAAATTGTTGATCTTTTCTTTAATTGTATTATTTTTATTTTAACGTTCGACTATTGTGCACAGGGGCTAATGCAGATGATGAAATGATTTATAGCGTATGAAAATGCCAAGCCCTGGCCGGAAAATCGAACCCGGGTCCTCGGGGTGAAAGCCCAGTACGTTATCAACTAGGCCATCGAGGCGGCTTTCTTTAACTGTATCTACAGTCACCAGAAGCTAATTTTTTTTTATATATAAATCCAACAAAATACCACACGCTTCACCAATCAGTTTTTTGTTTGAATAATTATCATCTTTCACTTTCCAAAGACACAGATACTGACATCTCAATAAATGCGGAAATAAAAGGAGGTTTGTCGTCTATGATTCTGTTCAGTTAAAAAATTATTAATTGAAACAAATCAAAATATGGCCTGTTGCTCAACTGTATGTAACAAATAAATTTGAATCTGTCAGTACCTATACCTGCAGGTCGACTGAAAGTAAGTGCTGGGGGAGGGAGTATATTGTTTTGAGGTACAAATCGTATGGCTATGGATTGTGCATGTCAACTGAACTTTTGTGTGAGATCCTTATCTTTATTTGGCACATACTTCAACTGCAGACCACAACTGTCAGGTGAACTGATGTGTATTTGGGGGAGGAGAATTTCTGTTGACTGACAAGACCAATACCTGCAGTTAAAATCTGAAAGTGTGTGTGTGAGAGTGCCATTAAATCTTTAAAAACAATTTTATTATTTGATCAACGAAATAACCCACTTACTTTATTGCTTGTAAAAATGTTTCGTGCATTAAAACAGGATCAAAAGTGCCAGTACCGTCTTCTCTATTGCTGTCAACAGTTCTCCATGCTAAACGTTCAACAAATTCTTCAGGATCAAATGGTTCCTATAAAAATTGATTATAGATTAAATGAAAATATTTAAATTTTAAAATTATTTACATTTTACGAAATTAAAACAAATTTAATTTGTAAACTAAAAGTTCTAAGATATAGTTTACTGAAGTGAAGCTTTTAATGTTAGCTCTAGTGATTAGGAGTGAATAGAAAAAAAGTGTCATGAACCTTTTTAATGAAATGGAAATTTCAAACAGAAACAAGCAAATGAATTTCTATCTTTTTCTTCCTCCTTTTGGTAACAGTACATGCATATTTTATGAAAATGTTGTATTGCTTTGGTTTCAGTATTTCCTCAATTGAAGAACACATGCACATAGTAATCTTTTATAATGCATTCCAAAATAATATAAACATTTATAATAATTGTTGTTAATATTGCTAGGTGTTAACAACATAACCTAAAACTTATTATAGACTATCAGCTATTGAATGAAATAAGTTGTTACAGACATGAAAAACAGCTGATCTTTTACTATAACTTCAGTAAATATTATCTAAACTTGATTCACATATTTATTTTTATTTAAACATACCTAGATATTTGTAAACATACTTTCAAACTAATTATGGTTCAGAAAACTAAATTACTACAACATAATTCAAAACTTATTTTCAAAAAATTGATATGAAATAAAACTTTTTGTGGATAATTCAGGAAGGAACAGTGATGATTGATTCAAGTTATATACAGTAAGACCCAGGTCCTAACGAAATTAAAAGATATATATTATTACAAACAATTATTATAGATAAACTGTTATATACACAAACATTACATATGTATGTGTACACACACACACACACACACACACATATATATATATATATATATATATATATATATATATATATATATATATAAATTGTTATTCAAGGTGTGTCATTTTTCTTTGTATTATGTGTGTATTATGAATGTGTTGTTTTGTAATTTGTGCATTTATTATTTTTGTATAATTTTTTTTCTTTATTAATATTTCTTTAACTTAATGAAACAAAATTGCTTTTATAAACAATGATGTAAAATAAAAAATTTAAAAAAAGTGTGGAACTTGGGGAGTTACCGAGAGGAGCGAAGCCTAGATAAATCAGACCGTGTAATATGTTTGTATATATATATATATATATATATATATATATATATATATATATATATATATATATATATATATGTGTGTGTGTGTGTGTGTGTGTGTGTATGTGTATATATATATATATATAATGTTTGTGTATATTACAGTTTATCTATAATAATTATTTGTAATTATATATATCTTTTGATTACCTTTTAATTATCCACAAAAAGTTTTATTTCATATCAATTTTTTGAAAATAAGTAAAAAGGTTGCGTAATACAAGTAAACCAAGTAACCAATAATTTCGCAAGTAAACCAATAAGGATTCTAACACGACTTTTCAGAAAAAAAAAAAGAAAAAAAATATGCCAAAACCTACACTTGTGGAAGGGATTGATACAATAATATGAACATTAATGACCAAAATAAAACTATAAGTCTATTCTCCTTACATTAAAAATTAAAGAAATATTTTTCCAGACAAAAAATAATGAACTGCAGAGAAGTGATAATATACCACATATCCAGGAGTGGTACACCACAATAAGCTCAACTTCAAACAGCATACAAACAAAAATGGGTCTTCTTTAATGACTAGCTTAAGTCAAATGAAGGGGGAATAGACCTGTTGAATTATACATATTAATTTGCATTAAACCTTAATACCATGTAGGCTATTATAGAGAAGCTATTACAACAGAATACTCCAATGTGATTATTTTTTAAGCTCAAGAATATTTTTTGGTATTTAGTATGTCTCAACTTGTTATTACTTTTTTAAGTTAGACCCCTTAATAACAGTTTTATTTTGTTAACATTGGAAGGTTAACTAGGCCAAGTAAGTCATAATTTTTTTTTTTTTGGTCTTCAGATAATTTCTGCAAAATAATATTTTGGATTTTTACTTATAATATAGGTTACATTAAATAAAGTGTTTTAGTAGAAAAATTTTGAAAATAAGTGTTGACATTCACTACATATTTATTACAGTGTGATTACTAAGTGTGACTTATTGTATCTAAATAGCGCCAAAAGGCATTACACTTGACTATCACAAACTGTCCTCATAAGTGTGACTGAGGTTACGTAGATTCTTAGTGAGGGTGTATTCTTAGTGAGATTCTATTCAATGTGTATTATTAATAATGAAAGAATTAAAAAAGTAGGACCAACTTCACTACATTGTTGGGTACAATATAAACGTTTTTTTTTTTTAATTTAATCTAAATACCAACTGACTTAATTTAATTAAGTCATAGTAATGCTTTCTGGGAATAAGGTCCCATTTTCAGAACTCACTCCTAGAAGATTGTTAACACATTAAAATTTGTACAAAAATATACAACACATCACATAAAACATTACAATAAGTATATCATCGGATAAGCACTGCGGGATCTCGGAACTGATTGATTTTCCAGAACCACACATAATGTTTATATGCAAGGTTTGTCTTTATTTAAGATCTTTATTGTTGTATCACATTTAATTAGTCATTCTGATTTGGACCCTCTATACCAACTATGATAACCTTATAAGTTATGGAATGACGCAGGAAAAAAAAGGTTCCTTTATACAAGCCCTACAAATCTCAAACTCCTCAATGGTATCCATAAATCTGCCCTTGCTGCATATGTATAGGGCCTCCAAGTTAGTTAGCCGCCTCGGTGGCCTAGTTGATAACGTACTGGGCTTTCACCCCGAGGACCCGGGTTCGATTCCCGGGCAAGGCTTGGCATTTTCATACGCTATAAATCATCCCATCATCGGCATTAGCCCAAGTGTGTACAATAGTCGGATGTTAAAAAAAAAAAAATCCAATTTAGTTTGAGACTAAGACTGGTTAATCAGTCTTTTATTAATTAATACGTGATTCAGACTGGTTAATCAATATAACCATGATTGTTCTTAAAAGATAGCATGCATATTTATTTTGCAGTTTATTTATTTTGAAATTGGGTTAGATTGTTTTTTTTGTAGATGCTCGTTGAACCTCACACCCAAAGTCCGTACCTGTCTAACCTAGGTAAAAACTTTCACAGTCGTCACATATAATTTTATATATGCCGGTATTTTTTATAAAATTTCTTTAAGCTTTTGATAGCAGTAATCTAAAAATGTTATTATTTCTGGTGAGGGTATTAAGCATACTGGTGAGGATTTCAAGAATGATGTCTACAATGATGTTAATAAAAATATTTTTATTAATCTTATTATTTACAAGTGTGTCAAATTTGTTATGCTGTGTTGTGAGCACCTTATCTACCATAAAAACTTTGTAACCACTGGCTAGTCAATGTGTTTTAAACTTTTTCTTAAAAAAAACTTAAGAACTTGACTTGGTTGTTGGGTGGAATAGGCCTGCAAACATTTTAAAAAAATTTAGTGTACCTACTGTTCATGTCTTTATTTACTTACACCATAATGATATGTTTTGGGACTAAGGACCCATTTTCAGAACTCACTCCTATGAGGTCATTAACATATAGAAAATGAACTTAAAATTTTTTTAAAGAAAAAAACTTAACACAACTCATGTCGGTTGTTGAGTATTTGTTTAATTAGCTTCTCAATTTTAATGTGATAATTGAAGCCGCATGTAATAATAATAATTGGATGTATAATAATGCATACATGTGTATGAGCAGTATCTTGGTGGTGTTGCCGGCATGGTAATCCAGTATAGCAAATGAAATAGTCTCTATGAAAAGTAAACAACAATGACGTCACAATATAGTTCTGTAAAAATGGCTTAAATCATAACTTAATAAATTTAATCTTCAGCAGGAGAATTTTTTTTATTATAACACAGTATATAAAAATATGTTAAAATTATTACTTTAGTATAAGTCCAAAAAACACCGTCTTAATTATTGTTTGAAAATGTTATTATTATTTCCTCCCAAAAAAGTGGTTCTTGATGAGGAGGGTCTGTAGATAATTATTAAAAAAAATTAAAAAATCAAAAACCTATACAGTCCAAATTATTCACAGGAGTAAATAGCCTTCTATAACTTGAATTCCACAAAGCAAATAAAGGTAGAACAAAATAATTGATTTATAAACTAATATTTACCTGTTCTAATTCCTTCATGTATTGTTGCATCATTTTTACTAGTACAATGAAAATTTACTGCTAATGTAATATTTTTCAGAAGTGAGATTGCTGCTAACAATTTATAAAATTTTACACTTGGTTAACTGAAATGTCATTATTATATTCTTTTAACAATATTTTGTTCACATATTGAACCGTAATTAAAAGAACGAAATAACTATAAAATCAGTTGCTTATTATTATTCTTTTGTTATCTAATAACAGAAAAACACAACCCACAAACCTAGTAAGTACACTATCTACTGTTATAATTTACAATTGCTGTAATTAAATCATAAATTTTTAATTCTATGAATCAGCTGTATTTGACATGTTTGAGTATTAACCATAGATAAACCATAACTTAACATTAAATTGGCAGTTGGTTATTATAATGACAATAAAAAGAGAGATTAACTGATTTAATTTCTTGAGATGGTTTACTGTCGATGCAGCTAAAGTATAACACCGTTCACCCGGTCAGACTGCTGCGCACCTCAAGTCCGTGGGTTCGAGACTCTGTTACTACCATAAACTTAGTTTATGGAGTAAACAGTTTTGTTAATGCCGATCCCTTGTCCTCAATAATCTCACTGGTATAAAGTAAAAAAATTAATAATTGTATTAAAGTACAGCAGCGATATTATGATATCTATGGCATTCAAGTTGGAAATTTAATCTACTAGAAAGATTAAATAATTCAGGCTGACTACAAAGTTTTATGAAGTTATCTGTCTGTGTTCAAAGATTTTTTTTTTTTTTTTGCTCCTCAGATCAGATGTATGAGCCTATGGAAACCCATAAAGTGATCGAAGTAATATTAGATCGTTAAAACCAAGGAGGTTAAAATACAAAATAAGGTTAACTCCTTGATTTGGATTAGGACAAACTTTTGTCTACAATATTTTGGGGTTAGGTTCTACAATATATTTCATTACTAAACCTAGAGGCAAAAATATTATTGAAAATGTATTTTTTCATGGGTTAGGAAGTTTTATTTTTCATCAAATGTTTGATTTGTACAGTGAAGTACAAACAACAAATTAGTATTATTCTGCTGATATGTATCGTGTATTTGTAGACTTCCTAGATTAGTTAACATTTTTGCAGGGGGATGAAATATTTACAAGTAAAATAAATGCGTATTAGGGTAATGACAGTAATTTCATTAAAATATAATAATCATGGAAAAACATTCCATATTACATTTTTTAAATGAATATCTTCATATTAATAACATCGACAAATATGATGATGAAAGTATAGAATCACAAACTTCTCTTGAACAGGTTAGTATCTTCTAACTACTAGGGCCTAATAATAGATTTATTAAGAATGTTATTTACAGTATTATAATTAATCAGTATTAAGAAAATTGCCAATAGGCTATCCCATTTCAGGTGACTGTAGTGTGTGTATGTGTATATATATAAATTTATTTGTATTTATGTTGTCCTGTTAAAATAGTGATTTTTGAATACTTGTTTATTTTATTTTATATCTTATTTATCTAATTAACGCATATTTACCCATGGAAAATAATTTTTTTAAAGATTACTTCCAATTTTAGGCCTTTTTTTACGAACTAACATGGTTGTTGGGTGATTAAAACACTTAAAAAAATAATCTAAGTAATGATAATTTTTTTTGTTATATGTACTCTGTTATTAAATTAAGAGATATTCACCTGTGGAAAATTAAATTTATTATGACAAAATGTGATTTGAAGCCATTTTTTAGAGAACTATATTGTGACATTGCTATTTACTTTGCATGAAGAATGCTAATTTCATATCACTAAACTACTACTCCAACATCACTACCGAGGTACTGCTCATGCGTGTTCATTTTATAACTGAGATGAGTTAGGTAAACACTGAAAAATCTAATCGAATTTAGTTCTCTTTAAAGTTTTTATTACACCCAACATCTGGGTCAAATTAGGTTCTTATGTTTTTATTTTTAAAAAAGTTTATATTGTTTTAATAATAATTATTAAGTTCACCTATCGAGGTAGTGTATTGATACAAATATCACAGTCTCATTGTCAGTACATTCATGCATAGTTCTTATAGTGAATCCCCAGTCTAACAGTCATTACACGGTTAGGAACTTTCACAAAATACTAATGTCATACAAAAGTATGTTAGGTTCTATGTTTTTTAAAAGTTTCTTACAGAACTGTGTTACTTAAGTTCTTAAGGAATTTTTTTTTAAATTATTGTTTTATTATTAATTACATGCAATTAATTAATCAGTTTTACTATGAAAAACGTGTTAGCTACTTTTGTGCATTAGTAATTTTTAGGTTATGCGAGTCACTTTTATTTTTGATTTTTTCAAACCATAATGTTCACACTTTTATATTTCATACTGTTGGGCATGTAATATGTTTTACAATCATTTTATTCAAAAAAAAATAGGTATTGTTAATTAGGTATGCTGTTCTGGAGTTATATTGAAATTCAAATACAGTTTATTTTTCATGTTGTTCTTAACTAGTGCAGTTAAGTAACTATCTTAAAATTATTGAAATGTCAGCAAAATGTGCTAGTAAGTATTTATGTAGATCGTTAATTTAAGTAAAACACATCTTAGAATATTTACTAGCCGCCTCGGTGGTCTAGTGGATAGCGTACTAGGCTTTCACCCCGAGGACCCGGGTTCGATTCCCGGCGAGGGCTTGGCATTTTCATACGCTATACATCATCCCATCGTCTGCATTAGCCCAAGTGTGCACAATAGTCGGACGTTAAACACCAAAAAAAAAAAAAAAAAAAAAATTTACTTTTAATCTAAAAATAGTTGATAAAAAACATAATAATACAGCATTTTAATGTTTTCAGGTAAAAGTGGAGAAATCTATTGCACGGCTGTATAAAATATTTATTAAGAAAATTGAACTTGATCCCGAAGCTCCTGTTTTGGCAAAACAGCAACACATAGAATTTTTGAAACAGTATCTTACTTATCTACCTAATTCTTATCAAGTAAGAAAATAAAATTGTAGGCTAGTAAAATTGATTTCATGTGTTGTTATTAATTTTGAAATTTGCTTAGTTTTGTAAACCAATCGTCTTTATGAAGATGGAAAAAATAATTTTAAAATTAAGAATATGATATTAAAGAGTAGACCTATTTTTTTGGACTGTGTAGTATGTGGTGGTGTTGAAGAAAAAATTACAGCACAGAAAGAAAATGAAAAGCAAATTTTTGTGTGATTGTTATTGCGAATGTATCGTAAAAAAATAAAGGTTGTTTTTGTTAACGTATTTTTTTGTGTACAAACCCTAATTAAAAAAGAAAATAGTGAATCTGGAAGAAGTTTTTATAAATGTTTAATAAAAATATTAGATCAGTTATAACAAACTAATTAAGCTTTTTATTTATCAAAATTAGTATCGTATAGTTTATTCAGTATAGTTCATAATTTTAAACATCATGAACTTATACGTTTTTTACATAACTTAAAGTTATTTGTATTAAAATATTACCTGTACTTATAACAAGCAAAATGAGCTTTTATTTGAAAGAATTGGTTCAGCAGTTTAAAATTTTAAAATAATAATGCGTCATAACATTACTTGTATAATATTTTAAATTTTATAACTATTTAATTAGAACCGCTTCTATATAAATTTGTAATAAGTAAAATTCTTTACAGCTTAAAGTAACAACAGTTGGTATTTGATACTGAATTCTGTTAAAATTCTTGTATCTTACAACAGCTTTAACTATGACAATCAGTTTTGTAAATAAGTGTTGTATTATTTTACACATTTCATAATAATATGAATTACTGTTGATAAGCCACTCTTTTTAAAAGTAGTGTATTTATTTTGATTGCAGTGTTTGGATGCTAGCCGGCCTTGGTTGTGTTACTGGATTGTACATGCTCTCTTCTTGCTAAACAGTAAGATAACACCAGAAGATGCATCTCATATAGCCCAATTTTTAGGGAGGCAAGTTATTCAAAAAAAACTTACTTGGGTTATCTAGCCTCTTTTTTTTAACAAACTTTTTACATTGGCAAATTAAAGTTATGTTTGTTTATTAAATAACAAAAACTGTAAGTATTTATATAAAGTAATGGAATTAGAAAATATTTATCAATATACAAAATAAAAAGTAACTAGAATGATATGTAATTAAAAAAAAAAAAAAATACAATGAATTGGACAATAATTGTGCTGCAAAAGCTTACCTGACAACAAACACCCAAGGTCACTATCATTACTGTCCTGCCTAATTCTCACTATCAGGATAGATTTATCTTTTTACAATTTGAAGCAGTTGTGCATTTATTTTTTTCAGATCCATATTTTCCCAAATTAGTACAAAGTTTTCGGTTCCAAACTTTGGATTTTATTTTAGTTTGGATTTTGAAGCTTCTAATACATAAGGAATCTGAAACGTTTTTATGTAAATTGATTATTGTTTATCAATAAATAATATTATGCATATATTTATATTCTAGATGTCAGAACCAAGATGGTGGTTTTGGAGGAGGCCCAGGTCAGTTTTCCCACCTTGCCCCTACATATGCAGCTATTAACACACTTTGTATGCTTGGTACACAAGAAGCTTATAACATTATAAATAGGTGAGTTATATAAAATATTTTATCATTTTTAACTGAAATTAGTACTTCGTTTCCATTGCCAAATACACTAGATTCTCAGTAATTTAAACCAGGTTCAAAACAGGGTTGTCTGAAGGAGACAACTGAGTCAAGCTGACCCCAGACATCTTTGTGGAAGTAAAAAATACAACAAACATTAATTAAAACTGAAAAGTTTTAAAACTTTTACCATTTATGATATAATTTTTAGAATTGGGAAAACCTAAGTTTAAGTGTAGATCTCGCAACATAGAGACATATAAGTCTAGAAATAAATTGGAATTTTAGTCAAAATAATTATAATTATTTTAAAATCGTTAAGTAAATAAATAATAAGTAATTGTTTTATGTTGAGCAACAAGTATTATATCATTTTAACCTGTGGTTTTTTAAAAAAATGGTGTGACATTGCTACTAAAATATTTAATTATGTTTATCGGAACAAGTATGCATTTTATTAATGTTTCTTTTATTCATTATTATCATTGTTTTGTTTGTCATTTTAGAACTGTAATAGAAATTATAGTTTGAAACAATTGGTTGTTTGTATTATAACAAAAGTTTTTTTTTTTTTTTTTGTTAGAGACCTGACACTTGGCTTAAATTTCTAACACTGTACCACTGAACTAACCTAGCCTTGCACCAGTTTTGTTCAACAGTTCCTCATTAATAAATGTACATTTTTAAGAAAAAAATTGGCTCACTACCTAATATGAATGGCAACTAATTTTAATCTATTATATAGATAGACCAATTTAAATATTAAACCTAAGTTTTTGGGTTTTCTTTGTTGATTTTGTCACTTTATCGCAACACAGCCACCGGACCACATATTTAAGTAATCAGGATTATAACCTATTTTCTTCTATCTAATGGTATTTTTACTCATCTCATAAAGTCTACCGTAGTTTCAAAACCTCCTTTATGAGGTGATTAAAAAAGATCATTCGACAGAAAAAAATAGTTCATAATCCTAAATACTGTCACTTTTAATTTTTTTATTCTACCTTATAAAAAATGTTTATATTATGTTAATATTTTATTGTTTGTTAGAATATTTATCAATTAAATATAACTCAATAATTTGTTTGTTGTAGAGAAAGTTTAAAAAGGTTCCTGTGGTCCGTCAGAGATATAAATGGAGCATTCAGTATGCATGTCGAAGGTGAAGTTGATATTCGAGGTGTTTATTGTGCTCTGTCAGCAGCTAAACTTACTAATATATATAGTGACGACCTTTTTGATAAATCTGCTGAATGGATTATTAGGTAAATTGTACACTGTTATTACCAGATTAATTTGATTGTAATGCATTGAATGTAATGCTAAGATACATAGATTTGAGCATTGATTAATAAGGTGAAATCAGATTTTCAAAAAGTTACGATAAAAATGTTTAATGGTACCCCATTTTCAAACAAATTTTACTGTTTAACAACTTATTCAAGTTAGTACTAAAATTTTTGTGTGTGTAAATTTTGAAAATTGTGAACACTAGGGTGTATATATGTGCGTGTGTATAAGAAATGTTGTTGTTTGTTTGTTTGTTGTTGTTGTTGTTTTCCAATGGCTTCCGCTGGCTCACGCCATCTTTGATCTTGCTTCCCAGTAGAGGCCAGGGAGGTCTCCTCTTCTCTGCTTCTCTTCATCTAATTTTCTGCAGACCAGGAGGTGGTCCTTGTTCATGATGGTGTCTGGGCATTTACACAATGTGCAGTTGTCATAGTTTAATATCTTAATTTTCTTCAGGTGTTCATTCAGACAGTCGTGTCCAGTTGTCAGCCGAAAGACCGCGACAGATGTCCTCCTCTGGAGATCCTTGACCTTCCCATACAAGTCGAATACATTCTCATAAGGCTTGTTCTTTATGTCTTCCTTGACTTTGTTTGTAAATTCAAGATAAGATGTTCGCTTCACTGCACTAATCCGAGCCTCCAGTGTGAGCATTCTTTTTGGTTTCTGCACTATAAGGGTTCCTTGTTTGGCCAGCTTGTCTGCCCGCTCATTCCCTTGTATGCCTACATGTGACGGGATCCACTGCAGAACCAATTCCTTCGTAATGTGTTTAACTATTTTGTATTTCTTCTGGATCGATTCTATCATAGAGCCTGCAGATGTGTTGTCAGCGATTGCTTGTAATGCCGATTTAGAGTCAACTAATATCACTATGTTATTATTCAACCATGGCCTTGTTATTACTTGCCTCAATGCCTCATCGATTGCAAATAACTCCGCCTCAAGAACAGTGACGTCCGAGCTTAATGCAAAATAGTGCATTAAGCTTGGACGCCACTGTTTTTGACATAGGGGGACAAAGTTGATTGCGTCCGCAGCACACTTTAAGCTGTACGTGTCCTCTGGGTAGTGGTAAATGATCAGCAATGATGGCAAATGTTTCCCAAAGTCAAAAGCATAAGAAATGTTAAACGGCTTCTCAAAACATGTTATAAAGGTGTTTACATTCAAGGTCTCATGTTTTGATCTTCCTATCTTAACATTGCTATTGCAGTAGCAATAGCTCATTTTTCAATGGGAATTTGGTAATAATGTTGAAGCCAAATGCAGACTGGAGTTGTACTGAGTAGAGTAGACTATGCATCCAAAACTAAACCTATTGTTTTTAATGTAAGTGCGGCCACAGAAAGTGTAACAGAGCCGAGCGATACCGCTTGACTCCGTTTTCGTTTCAATGGCTGCATTTATATTAAAAACAATAGGTTCAGTTTTGGATGCGTAGTTCTCTTCGCTGCCACATGGCAGGGGTCCATTCTGCTGCCATATGGTAGACAAACAGAAGTACCCACAATATTCATTCCTAAGTAAACAAAACCTCTCTTTCTTCTTTCTCAGAATTGTACAAGCGTAATGTAGTTGCAATACCGGCTTACTAAATTTATTTTATTGTACAGCATGTTAAAAAGAAAAGAGTTATCGCAGATACACATAATCCATGGTTGACATGATGGTTTACTGTCTGTAGTTTTTTAGAGCATAGTCTCCTCAAAATTCATTTATTTCTCTCTTTATTTGTTTCATCCAACTTTGGGGTACACCAAATCAATCACTTCTCAATGTTCTGTGCCTTCCTCGTAGCCCAGTATTGCTTCATACGTTGTGATCTTGCTTTTCTTTCTTCGTCAGAGATTTGGATCGTTCGCTTGGATTTGACTTTGCCTTGGAACCGTTCCTTCTTGTCCTTGGTTATTGTTTTGGCTGTTCTGTCCATGAGCATAGTGTCAGTGATCTGCAGTTCTGTTATGTATTTCTCCGTTTCTCTAAACCAAAGTGGTTTGGCTCTTCTACTGCGAAAGTAGTCAAATATTTTTTTGGTTAGTCTATTTTTGTCCATTCGGAGGATGTGCCCATAAAAATCAATTCTCCTTTTTCTTATTGTGTCTGATAGTGTTTCAGTTTTTTGGTAAAGAATTTCATTACTGATGTGGAGTAATTGGTTGTTACAGAATTTAGGGCCTAAGATTTTTCGTAATATCTTCCTTTCTTTGATCTCCAGCCTTTCAAGTGGGCCCTGGGTTGTGAGAGATAATGTTTCAGCTGCATATAAGGCTTCTGGTTTAATTACAGTATGATAATGCCTTATCTTTGTATTCCAGGAGAGGGACTTCTTGTTGTATGTGTCCTTGGTAAGTTGGAAGGCTAATTCAACTTTATTTCTCCTAGATTTCATTGTATATACTTTTATTTAAATAACTTTAATCAATGTTTTCCTTATTAATGTATTGCTAGCATTTGGTGTGTTCAACATCGTGCTTTTTGAGTTACGAATTTTTCAACTTCTGAAAAGCAGTTTTGAATATGGATTTTATTTCTGATAATCCAAATTTGTGATAAACAAGTTCCCATCAACCGAGGGTCTACTGTGGTTATAGCCAGCTCGTTTAAATTCTGGTTTTAGTAGTTATTTATTTCACTTGTGTATATTTACTTCCTAGCTCAGATAAAACATGTAAAATAGATTCTATTATATTATAGACTCTAAAGATATGCTAACACACTATTCATGTATTGTTTTAATATATTTTTGAAGTAATTATCGAAATTGTTTCAGTTGTCAGACATATGAAGGCGGCTTTTCTGGTTCTCCAGGAATGGAGGCTCATGGTGGTTATGCATTTTGCGGCATTGCAGCTCTATCCCTACTTGGACGAGAGAATCTGTGCGACATGAATGCTCTTCTTGTAAGTAACATTCCGTTTATTTATAGAATTAATTATTTAGACTTGGGATTTGCTCACAGTAAAAACAATTAATTAATGATTGTCCTGTTTTTGTGTCATAGGTATACTAAAACCATCACATTTATGCCTAAGTGACATTTAAAAATTATTTGTAAATATTACATGTTCATAGTAAATTTTTAAACTATTACTATAACTTATACTTTTATTGCAGGCTGCGAGTTCCTTTATTTTAGAATTCTTCTTTCACAATGTTTTTCTTAAACTTCAAAAAAAACTTAATCATGGAGTGTAAACCTGGGTCACTGATAAAACTAACCCACGTTTTCTGTTATTTTTGATTCGTTTACAGAAACTGTTTATTAATTTTAATCTTATGCCTTTTAGGCTTGAATGGATTTTCTGATTGTTGTTAGTTCTCGGTCTAAATTTTTTGAGGGAGAGCGATTCTTACATTTCATTTAGATGTAAGGTTGCTGCACATAAATTATTATGCGCAAAATATGCCCAGCCATAAGCAAAATACTTGTTTATAAATACAAAAGTAGTATCATAATTTAAATAGACCCAATCAAATTTGTTGTTTTTGAATGGCAAATTACATTCACTGGTAGGTCTTTTACAAAGCTTCCTCTGTGTATTATTTTTAGTGAGAAAGTACAGTTACAAACTTAATGTTATAGAGGTGGACTGTGAACAGACAGATGAAATATGAGGGTGGTTTTCAAGGTCGCACCAACAAGCTCGTAGATGGCTGCTATTCCTTTTGGCAAGGCGGTGCTTTGGCAATCATACACACATTGCTGCTTAACAAAGGCGAGTACCTTAGATCTGTAATTCTTAACTGCGCTATGACTGTTTTGGAATCCTTCAAGATCTCGGACATAATTTTGATCAATAATAATCTTGTGAACTTACACATCTAGTTTTTTTTAATTTCTTTCAACTACAACTATTTAGCACTAGCAGTTAAATGTTTAATATTTGAGAATTGAACATTAGAAAGTATTGTATTTTAAAATTGAATTTTAAGTAAATTTAAATTCTTTTAAGTTTAAATATTTAATAAAATTATAGTTTCATAAATACATTAGAAACATATTTTACAGAGGTAATTCAGTTTTTTGAAGTTATGGGATTTGGTGGCCCCTGGCATGATCAAGAACTTATTATGCAAGTGGTTACTTATACACAATCAAAACTGTTTAGATACCAGAATAGTACTGAGCTTTTTGTATTAACACTCCGATCTCTCTTTCAAGTGTCCACCATCTGGACCACCCTAGAAGCACCACTGGAACCAGCTGTTCAGTACAGTAAGCCCATATTTTCTTCTGTCTTTTACAGACTAAAGTAGGAGTGATGCTATGTATAAACGAGCTCTCCAGTTTTACTTGGAAGAAAGTTTACTCGCCAAGCAAAAAGTTCTTCCTTTTTGCTCAGTGAAATTACTCCCAATTTTTAACTTAAAAGATTTTAGTCAATAATGTAATATGTTAAGCTTTGTCTTCGTAGGCCTGATGTTTGTGTAGAAGTTTAAATTCAAACTCAGAGGAGATGAGGTTTCGTAGCCTGTCTTAGATTTGTTTGCCAATTTTTCCACGACGACAATGATGTTGGGGTTTTGAAATGTACACATTGGACATTTCTTCCGTTTCCTGGTCCATCATGCATATGTAAACTATGTAACGTTGTGAATGTCTGTGTGTTGAGTAGATAAATGAGAATAGTATGAGCTAAGACCATCATCTACCTTCCCCATAAGATTGTACTATTGTATGAGCTAAAACATTGCAGGTCATAACTTTTTAAACACTGTGAATAACTATAATATTTAGATTATTATAGTTATGTACGGTATTAGCAAATACATGACTTTAGTTCTTATTGTGAATCAATGAACTGATATTTCTGATTTAACAATGTTACAGGTGATGATTGTGTAGACACAAACAGTTGGTTATTTCAATCTCATGCTTTGCAAAATTACATTATTATATGTTGCCAGCACCCCTCTGGAGGCCTGATTGACAAGCCTGGAAAGTGAGTGTTGTTGAATTATTTATTCATTCATACATTTTACTGTAAAATAAAGTTTTAAATTCGATTAAGACTGGTAAGATTAATTTTAAAAAATTTGGTACATAACTAAACTGTAATTGGTACAATAAAAATGGTCATGATTCAAACGAGTGAACAAAATTTGAATTTTGTAAACTTTACTATATATATAAACATTAAAAACTTCAGAAAAAATACTAAATAATCTAATACGAGGGCAATTTTTTTTTTAAAGGTCTGATCGGTCGCGAAATAAAAACTCCTGTAAAAATCAGATGAACCTGTGCGCAGATGTATTGCGCAGCGTCTCTAGTATGGCTGTCAATCGCGTCGCGTCACTTCCGTTTAGTTGTGTTCACATAGGTAGGATGTAAACATGTCTACAACAATAGCATCTCCCGCCAAGTGTGAAGTTCGTGCGGTAATTCGATTTCTTCAGGCTGAGGGGTGTAATGCAGCTGAAATTCATCGACGAATAAGTAATGTGTACAGTGAAACTTCAGTGAGTGACAGCAAAGTGCGACAATGGTGCAGAAACTTTAAAGGAGGACGTACAGATGTTCATGATGCAGGCGGCCAGGGAAGGAAGTCAGTGTCAACCAGTGATCTCGTTCAGCGAGTGGATGAGGCAATTCGAGAAAATCGTCGGTTCACAATTTCTGAATTGAGCGATTCATTTCCTGAAATTTCAAGGTAAGCTCTACACCATTGTGAGCGAGATGGGTTCCCAAGATGCTGTCCGACCATCACAAAACAGAGAATGGAAGCCTTCCTAACGTTTCTCCAGCGTTACCACAATGAAGAAAAACTTTCTTGAACAAAATTGTCACAGGGGACGAGATATGGGTCCATTACGAAACTGAAGAAACAAAAGAACAATCCAAGCAATAGATGCATTCTCACTCTCCCAGTAAACCAAAGAAGTTCAAGCGAACCTTCTCCAACAGAAAGTGCATGGCTATTGTTCTGGGACCGAAATGGAGTTCTCTTGGTGGAATTCATGGAGCGTGGCACAACCATTGCAGCAGCCTCATACAAGAGTCAACTTCAACGTCTACGAAAGGCAATTCAGAATAAGCGGAATGTTGTCTTCAGGCAATGTCCTTCTCCACGACAATGCTCGGCCGCACGTTGCAGCTTCAACAGAGACGCTCCTACAGTCTTTTCAATGGTAAGTGTTTGGTCATCCACCATACAGCCTGGACTTGGCTCCATCCGATTTTCACCTGTTTGCTCACATGAAACGCTGGTTAGGACAACATTTTGGCACAGACATTGAGCTGCAGACCAGTGTACAAACATGGCTGAAAACACAGGCGGCTACGTTCTACAACGAGGGTATTGGGAAGTTGGTACCACGCTACGATAAATGTCTAAATCTGAGTGGCGACTATGTAGAAAAATAGCGTAATTATGTAAGTACTTGTTACAAATAAATAATTTTTGATTTTTACTGCGGTTTTTATGTTGCGACCGATCGGACCTTGAAAAAAAAAATAGCCCTCGTACATAAAGAGTTAAAATGTGCATATTGTAGATAACTAAAATAAATTGTTTAAATAATCAGTATATTTAAATTGAATCAGAATTGGTGCATATTTCACAGGTCCAGTTGTAAAGATCATAAATAATTTTCCCATAGGCAATTCTCTACAAAGTACTTGCTTGATTGTTGTTACAGACCAAGAGATGTGTACCACACTTGTTACACTCTTAGTGGACTCTCTGTAGCTCAGCACTTGATCTCTGGGATGAAAGATGTTGTTGGCACTTACGAAAATCTTCTTGTGAGTACAAGTAATTGAATCCTTTTATCCAATCAAAATCAAAATATTCATTCAAGTACTTTTATATTTAACCTATTGGAAACTGGATTTTACTAACATGCTATTGGCCTTCAATACTGAATTTTTTCAGTAGTTTACACTAAGATTATGTGGAATAATAAAAGCAAGTAACCTACCAATTTTATCCTACATAATGTTGTTGTAATTGTTAACACATATTTAGCCAACACTTTTAACACTATATTAACATTTTTTTTTATATATATATATTTACACTATGTACATTTTGTTTCCTTTTTTTAAAATTTGTCCGATTATGATAAATTTCAAAACAATTTTCCAAATGCAAAGGAACACTACATTTTTTGCACTGGTAAATTGTTTCAGACCTTTTTCCTTTTGCAGTACATACTCTACACTTTCTAGATGGCCTTGCTTTGCTTTTTGGGGGGAGTTTTCCTATAAAATGTCACCAGAATCTTAGTTATATTTGGATTAGAAGTCCACTGCCAATCATTTACTTGTAGGTTATGTGTAGTATTGTCTGCAATTAGGCCTATTTTCACAGATCTCATCATCACTGTTATCACTATCACTACTGTCATTTTCAACAATACTTTCTTGCTTTTCATTATCACTAATCTCACAACTACTTTCATTTAAAATATCCCCAACAAACTCACTAAATGCACTCGAAGAAATAAACAATTCCTCACGAGAAGCCATGTTTCCACAACTGTCAAATTCGTACATAACTTCACAAAGAAACTGGCGGAAATTAACGAGTAACAACGGAAATAAACGAAGAAAAATATCTCAGATTGAAAATAGATTTATATTTCTATATTCGACTTTTAGGCTACAAACATACGGTAAAGAGATCAGGGAAGTAGAGGACGGACATTGCCCGTCTTTAGTACTTAAGCCATTGAGAGAGAAGGACGGGCAATATATACATCTTTCGTTACCAATGGGTTAAATAGTTCTGCATTACATTAAATTTACAAACGTTAAAAAAAAATTAGTAAAAAAATGGCTATCTGTGTCTGTAGGTTTTTGATTGATATCTCAGCATAATTAAAAAAAACTAGTTTATTTTTGGAAAACACAAAAATTGGCTTTTTGAGAAATATTTTGCTTATATACAATGAAATACATAAACAAAATTTATGGGCAGTGATTTATGTATACATCTACAAAATATTTGTTTTGTGAGCTGAATAAAAAAAAACTCACAATCAGCGTAGTTTATCAAAATTGATTAATTAAACAGTGATTATATATAAAAATATATAACTCGTCGGTGTAGCAAATATTTTAGTACAACGGCCAAATGTACTGATCTTGTCCCACTTCTGTATTAAAACTATGTATTCTGTACAAAATCACAGTACAGAATACTCTTACATTGTTAGAACAGCTTTGGCAGTCTTAAGGTGCCCTAAATGGATCTAACCTTTCTTCATCTACTTGCTTTTTTTTATTAGATTCCTTCATCCCAAACCAAGATGCATACACAAAAGTCTGCATGGCTAAAAGGGAGTTTAGCTTTAGTATGCGAACTTTGGATACCAGGTGACCTCCAGTATTAATCTAGCCATACTTATCCATGCTTTTTTTTTTTTTTTAATTTCGTGAAAGGTTATCGCCGAAAACAGGATTAGAAAGAGATTATCAATTATAAAATTACCCAAATCAAAGTAAATTATTTTTCTTAAGTTCAAAATAAAATTTTAAACTACTCAAGTTTAAGGAATTTATAATAGTTAGTAAAAAACATCCAAAGTAAAAAGATTAAGGTATTTTGAATAAAATATAATAAATTATTATAATCGTTAAACAATAAAATATGACAAAGATGTAAATAGTCCCTGAAAAAATAATATAACTTTAATAATAATAAATATGAATTAAATTTTATAAAATATATTTAAGCGATGTAAGAAATTTATTATTCAGTCAATAGCCGAATCATCATCTTTTAAAGTTTCCTTTAAAGTACTGCCTAATCCCCATAGCCAGCGCAGGTTCCTTAAGCCATTACAATCTTGCAAAATATGTTCAGTTGTGATGTGTTTCACAAAGCTAACAAACAGCTTGGTCCCCACGTCCCATCAGAAATTCATTTGTCAAAAGGGAGTGACCAATATGAAGACGAGTAACCACAACCTCTTCCATACGACTTGAACGTAAAGTCAACCTCCAAAAACTAAAAGTATACTTAAACGTGCAGGGCTCTGTATGGGTTTATATTTTATTTCCCTAGCTACTTGTGGAATTTTTAATGGCTGGAAACAAACTGTCTAAACTCGTTAAGCCCAAAGAATCCTGGGAAATTGGTAAAAATGGACCTGGGGAATAAAAAAAGTATGGATGTGGAGGAAACTGAGTTTGAGTCTAACGTCCATGGAACCCACAAACAGTGAATTGCAGCAAATAGTGGCAAGACCTATCCAACCAGCAATGTAGAATTTAGAGATGAGAGCAAACACCTCACATCAGTAAGGCTATCAACAGACATGTACCAGGAGTGCAATCCCAAACTGAGAAGTGAGGAAGCAGCAGCAAGGAGACTTGCAATTAAATGTATAAGCAGAAGTCCTTCCAGGGGAGGGCAGCAAGCCAGGAACATTACACAATAAAGAAACCGTGTGAACGTTAATTTTTTATTGTAAAACTTGCCAGCAGGAAGCAAAGGCTACGTAACTTTCAGAGGACCTCCAGTAAAATTAGCTAGAACTCTGTGGGAACCAGTCTGCTGAACTAGAATTCAAGAGGCTTAGTAACACAAGAGATCCCCTTTAATCATAGTGCTAGGGGCCACCGAACCCCAAAACCCTCTAAAGCAAGTTTCCTAACTAATGGTATGCATATCACTAGTAGTATTCAAAGGCAATTCTGGTGGTACATGGCCATGCCAAAAAAAAAATTTTAAAGGTTTATTTTTCAAATACAGACAGAAAGGTACTTCTCAATACTCAGACATCTGACGATGCGTCTATAAATTGATGTTGCCTTATTTTACTTCGTTATTGCAATAGACTCACTGAATTTCTATTTCCAAAGTATGAAACTGAGTGGAGGCAAAATTATTAAATAAAATTGACATTAAAATACTCTTCGTAAATGTTTACTTCAATTTTTGTACTTCTAAGTTAAAATAACATTTTGTGATCTTTCTGGTATATGTGTGTGAACAGTAAAAAAAATTGACCTTATGATGACTGAAGCATAATAAAGTTTTATATCAGTCCAAGAAAATGAAGTTTTCTGTTTATTTGCTTTAACAGTACACATCTTTCGCTCAGAAAACCTAAAAAGAAATCATCCAATTTTCCCCAGACCTCTTGCTCTATTGTAAGGCATTTCATACCTTAAAGCCTCTAGATTTCACCACATTTAGGTGTTACTCCAAATTGCCACACGAAAATACCAAGTGGTATCAATCCTACAGTAAAATCTTCCTTTATTGAGGTCAAATAAATTCCAGGAATTTATATAGTGGACGCGATTGGGGCACTTCCTCTCTCTTCTAAATTATTTTTCCTCATGTTAACACAATTTGATATAACACCAAAAAGGCCAGATATTGTACACAAGTAACTTTCTACGTTATTTTTGAGAAAAATAATATTTTGACCTATAAAATAAATAAGAGAACTGATTTAAAGCGATATATGAGACAGTGGTGGGCTACTTGAAAATCAGTGTTCTGCTAAATTTTAATAAGAAAGTACTGACATTTAAATTTGTATGTAGATGTTACATTAGTTACTATGATAGTAACATGTATTGATTTTTCTGTGTATTGTGTTGATTAACCATCTTTTTTATAGTATAGAGCAGATATTAAAAAAATCCAGAATACTTGTATTATTTAATGTTCTAAGAGGTAATGTTTGTATGCTACAGGAGTCGCTTCATCCTGTCTACAACATAGGAATGATGCCACTGAAGAAGGCCCTGGAGTACTTTAGGCAGCTTGCAGTGCCTCCATGATTTTAGCTCATGCCTCTTGTGTGCAAATCATCACCAAACATACAGCTCACTCGACTTCATATTGTTTGCTTTATTATAAATGTATCACAGCTCATCCAGCACTTTTATTGTGCTATTGTTGGTTATTTCTATGGACATACAAAATTACAAATAAATCTGAAATTTATTAATAGATTATTTCATTAATTTTTATACCATCTAATATTTGTAATAAATTATGTTTATTAAGCAATGATTAATTAATAGACTGGTAAGTAGGATGCAGGCTAGAATTTACTGGCAGTATCAGTGGGTGTAAAGGTTTTGGAAAGCCAAATATGTTGGTTTGGTTATCAACGTATGTTTTCTTAAAGTGAAAAAGGATAATTGCGTACTATTCACTTGTAACATGCAACTATTTTAGTACTGAGATACATAAGTTATTTTTGGTGGCAAATAACACTAATCAGTGATGTCACAGTGCTTTGCAAGTCAGTATTTCACTTAATACTTAAAATGTCCTCCTCCCCCTTGAGTCTGCATACATGTCCCATTCATTTGTGATTTGATCAGTGATAAGCAGCTGATCAGATTGACTAGTGAACACAATAGTTATTACCGGTGACTGCTGTGTATATATATATATATATATATATATATATATATATATATATATATATATATAATTATTATAGTGGAATCAGATTTTCAAAAAACGTAAGAAAAAAATTGCTTAATCACATCAGCAAAACATAAGTTATTTTTGGTGGCAAATAACACTAATCAGTGATGTCACAGTGCTTTGCAAGTCAGTATTTCACTTAATACTTAAAATGTCCTCCTCCCCCTTGAGTCTGCATACATGTCCCATTCATTTGTGATTTGATCAGTGATAAGCAGCTGATCAGATTGACTAGTGAACACAATAGTTATTACCGGTGACTGCTGTGTATATATATATATATATATATATATATATATATATATATATATATATATATATATAATATTATAGTGGAATCAGATTTTCAAAAAACGTAAGAAAAAAATTGCTTAATCACATCAGCAAAACAGATCCATGCTTAAATTATATTCTAAATATACTACCCTACAAATTCAACAGCAGTGAACCCAAAATGAATAAATTATCATTTGTATATCTAAGCCCTTAATGGTTCATACAGTCAAATTATAATTATTGCATGTCATAATGGAAGGATTTTCCGTTACTTTTACTTAGTTTCGTACAAGTAAAATTTAAACAAAATAATTATATAACAATTTATTTAGTTCATAAATAAAACAAAATAATCGATGAAGACTGAATACTTAAAAACTTCAGAAAAAATACTAAATAATCTAATACATAAAGAGTTAAAATGTGCATGTTGTAGATAACTAAAATAAATTGTTTAAATAATCAGTATAAAAATTATAAAATACATTTTTAAACAAATTCGAGTAATTTTTTACAGAACTAACCTGTTCTTAAATAACACAATGATCTTAAATTTGTGTTAGGAAAAAATTAGCAAAAAGACGTTTTGTTCCAGCCTCTGGTAATAAAAACTGGTGATTAAATTTACAACACATTACAATAACACTAAACAGAGATGTATAATATCACTATTATTTGCCATTCAAGTCTGTGCTGCTATCTATGTTTTCAAAGATGTATTTCCAAATAAATGTTAAAAAAATTATATTTTTTTTATTTCAATGCTTATTTGTAAAACAATTAAGAAACTACAATAATTATATATTTAAAAAAATTATGTAAATTGTACTGTTTTGTTATGGTAAACTTTCACTGAAGTTTAACTGATTATTATAATCTTCATTACAGTAACAATTCAACTGTAAAATAACGTGTGTAGATAATACTCGATAGCAGGGCGTCTTGCTGGCATCCATACTATTACATTTAAAAATATAAATAATATCTGTTTAAACAGATATTTAAAAAAAGATTCTTATAACTGAAAAAAAAAAAAAACGTTCACAGCCCAGTCACTTTAAGTTTTTTTGTTTTGCGTGAAGATCTGGTGCTCTCAGAGTCTGACGTATCTGATTCAGATTCTTGGTTACTGTACCCACCATCGAGGGCTATCTCGCTGGATTCAGCTGCATAGTTACCTGTAGCTTTTGCTTTTTCCAATGTGCGAACTGCAAAAGAACAAAGAACTATAAGGTTTAATAAACTAAATAGTGTAAAAACATAAGCTTTCTCACTTTTAGGTCCAATTATTTATAATAAAATCTTGTAACTGTTATTAAAAGAAGAAAATCAGCCTAATTTTGGTTAAAATCGATTTAACAAATTCACATTAAATTTTAGTCATAAATTACAAATAATAAATAAGTAACAAATTTGAAATAGAAATATGTTTGAGAACAAACTGCAAAACAAAACAAACCTGGAAGTAGGCAGGGTTTAATTTTAGTTTTTTTTGATTTACTCCCACCAACTGAAAATTGATTTTATTTCAAATTTTCTTCAGTCATGGATCTTCATATGTGACCATATTTCAAAAAAAATGTGAAGAATTAATAATGAAGAGATATTATGACGATTTTTCAGTTTTCGTTAACTCCCGAACCTACATTTTTTTAGGATACAGAGACACATATTTTTGTTTTTGGTACTTCTGTTACATGGTACAGATGTTTTGTTTGGGCACTTATCTGAACTACTTTTGTTCAAAAATTTATCGAAATTGTTTTTGCCAATTTTGAGAAATTCTGTTTTTTTAAGTTTTTTTTGATCAAATATGGGCTTAAACAACTTTTTACTTTGCAAAATAAAAAACTACCCTGAGATGTGGTCAAACCAAACCATCTCCAATATAACATTTCACCAAAATCAGTCAATTAGGATTGCCTCTTGCAACATGGAACACGAAAAAAACACTTTTGATTCAATGAATCTGAAAATAATAAAAACACTTTGGAATTAATAAACATTCTGCTTTTTTTAACATCCATACTTTATGACATTTAGACTAATGAGGATAAGGGATCACCATTAAAGGTAGAGGAAAAGCAATAGGAGTAAAACTAAAACCCTTAAGGTGTGCAGTTCATAGACGTAGCAGACTGACAGATCAACTTTGCTGAGTGAGAAATTATTAATACCATTCTGATATTATTTGAATGTGTTTCTTAGTATTTTTAATTTTTTTTTAAATATTTGTTAAGCGTTTCAGATTATCTCTATTTTCAAACCTTATTGCTGTACTTTTTTGTACTATACAGCAATAAGTTTTAATAATGGAAGTAATCCGAAACATATCAACACATCAAAACTTGACGAATAGAAATGGCTTATGAATGTACTCAACAAAAAAATGAATATTAAATTTTTCCAAGCTATTACCGAAATCTATTTTACTTATTTCACTTTTCTTATTAAAAAATTATTTAACTAAAATGTTATAATTATTGAATGGTAAATACAATATTCCAGGCATTACCCATTCAAAAAAGAAAATGTATAAAATAAATATCATTCAATCAAATATCCACTTTCAAACTAACTCGACCAAATAATCTGTATGAATCAATAAAAATAAACAGATGAATAGTTTATGTATAATGGTAACAAAACAAATTGCCTATTACTTATAAAGGGAAGAATGACAATACAATACAGGCAGCGAAAGACAGGAACAAAAATTTGACACCTATAAAAAGAGAGGTGCTAGAGCGACTAAGTAGATAGTGGTGAAATGCAATATCTCCAAATAAAAAAAAAAAAAGAAAACTTTACTATATATCAACCATATTGAACAAAAATGTTATTGTTTTTCAATGAAAATGCTAAAAATATACCAATTAGAAAAAGGTAAAACAAAGATTGGCAGCAAAACTTTAAATAAAAGTAAAAACAACTTCCATTAAATTTTAGAGACCACCAAGCACTTAAAGAATTTATGGTGAAATGAAAAAGAGCTAGCAATGCAACCTTTTAAATGTAACCATCATTAACACTACAAAAAAACTACTATATATATATATATATATATATATATATATATATATATATATATATATATATATATATATATATATATAGATATATATAGATATATATAGTATAAAATGAATCAAATTTTTCCAAGCTATTACCTATTTTACTTATTTCACTTTTCTTAATAAAAAATTATTTCTTAAATTAATGGTTTTCATTTAACTAAAATGTTATAATTATTGATTGGTAAATACAATATTCAGACATTGCCCATTCAAAAAAGAAAATTTATAAAATAAAAATGTACACACACACACACACACCATCAATTTATCATTTGCATGTCATGACACTGTTTCATTAAAACAACCACCCATAGTAGATCTAATATTTTTCTTATGTCCAATACTGTGTAGCTTTAAAAAAAACTAATTAATTACTAATAATATACAATTTAGCCAGCAATGCAAAAAATACATGCATAATTAATATACTTTAAACTAATAAAACTTGTAAATAGGAATGGCTGAAAATATTTTATTTTACTATTTATTATTTGTTTTTATTACAAACATAACAAATAAATAATGTGACATCAAGTGATAGTATGAGGTTTTAAATGATTAAAAAAGCTGGACTTACACAATTTAGCAATTTCCGATGTATTTGGTTAACGTAGTATTAAAATTACATCTTGGACCTACACATGTTGTTTTCAAATTAATTTATTACACTACATTTTAACTCCATTATTATAACTACGAGGGTTGATCAAATATAAACGAGACTGGCTTTCTAAAAACTTTTCCGTTGGACATTGAACTCTAAAGGGTGGGGTTTCAGGTAGCCTGGGAGGTTTGGGACGGGCGTAGACGGGCAACATTTCCGTTCGGACCCTTCAGTATAAAACTATACAATGAGTGAGAGTGAAGTGCACGTTTCCGTGGAGCAGAGAATTATTATTAAGTTTTTGGCCAAGGAGGGGGACAATCTGACAAATCTTTCGTAGATTGACGGCTCAATACGGGGACAGGACCCTGTCAAGAGCTGGCGTTTTTGCTTGGCACAAGGAATTCGCCGAAGGACGGGAAGCAGTAGAAAACCTGAAGGCCAAATCACGATCGTCGGCCGGGAAGGTAATGGCGACTGTATTTTTCGACAATCAAGGCGCCTTTCACGTCGATTTCCTCCATCAACGACGCACAATAAATGCACAATATTATTGCGATGTTTTAGAGGCCATAAAACAGTCTTTTTCAGTAGAAAAGGAAATCTAAACCGGCGAAACGTCATTCTTCTTCACGATAATGCCCGACCACATTCGGCGAACGCTACGAGGCTTAAACTCGATCAAATTGGCTGGGAACCAATGGAACATCCCCCATACAGTCCAGACTTATCACCCTGCGACTATCACCTGTTTGGGCCACTCAAAGAGGCGCTTGGAGGCCAGCGTTTCGAAGACGATTCTGCGGTGGAGACCTTCGTGCTCCAATGGCTCAATGAACGCCCGAGAACTTTTTACGAAAATGGAATTAAAAAACTTCCAATCCAGTGGGAAAAATGTGTTATTCGTGCGGGAGACTATGTAGAAAAATAAGTTGTATCAATAATAATTTGTAAGTAAGCAATAAATTTTTTAAAAAATCAGTCTCGTTTATATTTGATCAACCCTCGTATTATTAAATAGTACTTTGAAGTTATGCTGTTATTTGTTTTGCAGCGGGTAGAGTAAATAGGGATAGGACTTATATCGGAAATATAGGTCTCAGCTCTACAGAAATCTCATCCAGATTGGTATGGGATCCCCTCCACTCTCCTGTGTCTTGTCAAATGCTAATATGGTGCAACTGAATTGAGTACCTGGATACTGAGGGAAATGATAGAGCAGACCTATGCCAAAAGAGGAGCTGCTGCTTGACTTGTGGAACTGGAGTCAATGTGCGATATCAGTTGTACAACTGCTAGATGTGCAGTAAGAAAGTGAGCTGTATAAGTACATCAGCAATGAAGTAATTCTCTGGGCAATAGTCAGGAAAACACCTTCTCTCAGGACCAGACCCTGCACTGACAAGGACACTTGTTCAGTTCAACAGAATGTCCCTGAGGCAGGTCATAGGCATAATCACCAGTCACAGCCACACACAGGGTGGAATTACCATAAATCTTGCCTGAGCATTGTCTGCGTGGGCAGGAGACTGAAACCGCAACACACATACGCTTTAAGTGAGAGGTCCTGGAGTCCAAAAAAAAGGAGATTCTTTGGACCTTAGCAACCAGATAAGGAGTTTAAAAGGGCACTGGAACTGGTGTAAGGTGAAGCAAAAGGGGAACACAAAAGCTCATAGCTGACATGTCGGAGGCCAATACAGCCAATCTAGTAACCCTAAGGAGGAAAAATGTTGGATCATGGAAAATGTTTCTGCATATTATACAATTAATGTATATTATTAACATAATGTTAAAATGAAGCATGTAGTTCCAAACTGTTATTTCTCTAATACAATAACACTGTGTAATTTATTGGGCGAAGCCCTTCTTCCCAGTAATTTTGACAATACAAAAAACACATTTCCTCCGAAACTACTGAACCGATTTTGATAAAATTTGATATGCATCTCCAGCATAGTTCTGTAGATGTCGTGGTGCAAACCTTACCTTAATATTAATTTTTAATCAAAAGTTACTGAAGTTTTTCGGAAACGCCACGATTGCTTGCTGCAGTGTCTATTCTCTAGGCTTTAGCTGCTCCACCTACTCTCTCTTAATGACTTTTTAACTGCAATATTAGTATAGCTGGATTTCAGCCGGTAAATACAGCATGTAATTTACTGCAGTATATTTGTTCGTAATGGACTTACATTGTTTACATATCAGTCGCTACTTGGATTGTTTACATATCAACCGGTACTTGCCATAATACCCATTGACTTTACGTTCAAGTTCTATAATGTAACGTTCAAAAATTTTCCAATTTTCAGTTGAGTACATGAAGTTACAAAGTGAAGAGCCCGATTAATTTTGAATTTTTATTGTTTAGTGTATTCAGTGAAATTACAAAGTGAGGGGTCCGATTATAATTGAGTACTATATTATAATATATAATACTCAATATAATATATAATACATAATATATAATACTTAATTATAATATAATTGAGTACTGTATATTTTACAATAATTCAAATACCTAATAGAAAAAGATGTTCTTTTATCGGACGACACACACGTAATCAAATAAATAATAGGCGCAGAATAAACAGTGGCGAAGTGGTTGAAAATGTTCCTGAAGTTGTTGTAAATGTTCCTGTTGTGGCTTCCGATAGTTCCTCGGATAATAACGTGGATATTAATCTTCAAGCTACGCTGGAAGAGGAATTGAAAAAAACTAAAATTTTATGAGTGTCAGAATTGTTCTCGGGTTGTTATGCAAACAAATTCTACTGAGATATGTAAACAATGTAAGTCCATTCCGAACAAATTTACTGCAGTAAATTACATGGATCCAGGTACCATTCCAAATGAACTCAAAGATCTTACATATGTAGAACAGCTTTTAATTGCAAAAGTGCATCCTGTTATGCGTATATATAGATTAAAATCACGAGGTCTTCCGGGTCAATACGCGTACAAAGGTAACATCATTAATATCGGACAAGATGTTAATGAAATTGTGCGAAAACTGCCGCGTACTCCTGCTTCGTTAAGTTTGATAGTTATCAGGCGCGAAGGTTCCAGCGATCATCGTGATTTTCATGTCAGACGATTCAAAATCATAAATGCTCTAAATTTTTTAAAACACAATAATCCTTTCTATGCCAACATCAATTTTAACGGTGATGATAACCTGAAAGGTTTTTCGCCGCAAAAAACAAAACGATATTGATAATGAGCTTTTATTACAGCTGCCATTAGATGCCAGTATATATAATCAAAATCCTGCAGTTGAACTTGAAAATACAAACGACACTGAAGATGATCAATTGCAAGGAGTTTATGAAAGCCACATAACCATCAACATCAGATTGCAAGAAGCTCAGCGTATTCAAAATGCTGTCAATAACATCATTCCATGGCCTAAAGGAACTAATGTTATCAATGAATTCACATGCAACGGTTATATAATTATCCGTATATAATTATCTTCAAACGGCGATTGCACTGAAAAATTAGCAATTATCCAGGGAAAAGCTGGAACAGGTAAAAGCTGTGTTATTAATGAAATGGTTACACGTGTTAACTCAAAGCATGGACTTAATTCAGCTCTTTTGATGGCACCAACAGGCGTGGCTGCTAATAACATTAATGGAAAAACTCTGCACGATGCATTGAAAATTCCTGCAAATAATAAAAATTTTCTTACTCCACTCACTGGAGATATTAAAATTTCATTTGAAACTGAATACGAAAATATTAAATTCGTGATTATAGAGGAAGCAAGTATGCTCGGATTGACGTTATTTTTTAAAGTCGATCAAAGACTGAGAGAAGCTAAGCCACAATCTTCACATTTACCATTTGGAGGACTCAGTGTATATTTAGTTGGTGATTGGTCACAACTTCCTCCGATTTGTGACCAAAGTCTTTACACTGTTGGAAAAAATGAATCAACTATTCAAGCAAGTCTTTTATATTAGCAATTTATTTTTTTTTTTTTAATCAAATTATGCGACAGCAAGGAGAAGAGCAGAGATTTTTTAGAGAAACCCTAGAAAGAATTTCAAATGGTACAATCACACAAGAAGATTATAAGCTATTATCTACCCGATTCCATACTAACCACGTTGGAAATGATTTATTCAAAGATGCTGTATGCATTATGTCCAGAAATTCTGATATTGATAAATTTAATTATAATAAATTAGAAAGCTTAAAACAGTCGATTGCTTTAATAAATGCTATTCATAATTGCAATGAAGCCTCTGCAGCATCAACTGACGAAGCTCAAGGATTGCTTGCAAAATTACATGTGTGCAAAGGTGCTCAAGTGATTTTGAGACGCAATCTTTGGGTAGCCAAAGGCTTGGCTAAGGGCTCAGTTGGGACAATAACTGATATCGTCTATAAGCCTTACAATCGTATTAATAATTACAATGATGATATGCCTTTATGTATATTAGTAAATTTTAGAAAATACACAGGACCGACTCTTTACAATCGATCAATTCCAATTTTACCAGTAACAGCATCTTTTCAAAAATCAGGAGTTCACTGTTCCAGGAAACAATTTCCATTAATGCTTGGGTACGCGGTCAGCATTCATCGATCTCAAGGAATTATATTGGATACGGCTGTAGTCAATTTAGGAGACAAAGAATTTTCAGTTGGTTTATCTTACGTTGCACTGTCTCGTGTAAAAACTCTAGCTGGATTATTATTAAAACCAACATTTAATTTTAACAGACTCGAGAAAATTAATAAAAGCAAAGCAATGGCAGGAAGACGTGCAGAATTATCACGGCTTGAACAAATAGCAACACAATTTTAGTAGTAAAGAAATACAATAATTAATAATAAAATGTAATATTTGAAAGCAAAAATAAATACTATATATTTACTGTAAACTTTTTACTGAATTTTTCGTATTTCCACATTCCCTTTTTATGCCCCAGGCATTCCTAGTTTTAATTTAAAACATTACAAAAAATATTAACTTTAATGCACAGTTATGTGAAATCATTCCTAAAACAAATTTTTCAACATTAAACAGAACATAAAAAAGCTGTAAGCTAAAACCAAAATCTTTATCAATACAAATTTTTTTTAAAATAACTAAACAGAGTAAAAACTACAAGCCAAAATTTAAATATTATTATACATAAATTACAAAGCAATGGAATAAAAAGTTTAGAAAAATAATAAAAATAATTTAAATTGAAATTTATAAGAGAAGGGATTTAATTTTGATTTTGAATCCTATATATTATTTTATATCAACCACTACAAAGAACTTTAAATGTACACATATATAAACAATTGGAATAAAGGACACAAGCATATAAACAAAGTTGTTGTTGTTGTTTTCCAATGGCTTCCGCTGGCTCACGCCATCTTTGATCTTGCTTCCCAGTAGAGGCCAGGGAGTGACTTTGGGAAACATTTGCCATCATGCTGATCATTTAGCACTACCCAGGGGACACGTACAGCTTAAATCATATAAACAAAGTAAGCAAGCATACTTGACAGAAATTCACCGTATGTAGACTAGAGACAGACTGACAGTACGAATAAGTAGTAAAAAACTGGCATATAAACATTACAAAACCAATGTGAGTGTAAATGTTTATGGACATATGCAAATGCAAGTACAAATGTTAAAAACAATGTACTAGTGATGTAAGCACTGGTCAACAAAGATGAAGTATAACTGTATTTCCAGGTTAGTTTTATTATATCGTTAAGCCCTTTTTATGGATAAAAAATTCACTTTAAGTAATTTATTTTGCAGATTTCAACATACTAACACAAAAACAGAGTGGACAAAACAAACACTTAATCCCTAACATAAAAACATCATTTGATGATTCTTCTTACTTTGAGTTTCAAGCAATGAATTCTGCCTTTTCAAGTCATCAATGTCTTGCTGGTGTGCAGAGTTTTTCCTCCTCATAAACTGAATATAATCAGCAGCTTTTTTTAAAATTTGAGCTCTACTTGCCTGAAACATAAAAAAACATTTTGTTAAATTTAATATTTAAATTACAGTTGACTAAAGAAATAGGAAAATCAGTTTTATTTATTAAGGTTCTTTAAGTTTAAACCAACACAACATACATTTTTACGTTTCAGTGATGGGACAACATAAACTATCACTATGACACATTTTATATGCAGGATGGGCCCAAAAGAATAATGGGTGTGAAGAAACAAATAAAATAAAGTGATCACAAAAAGCCAGTGTAAATTACCAATTGTGATTTAGGCCTATAAAATAAAATGTTATAAGATTTGAATATCAATATTGTAGAAAGTATAAAAAAATGAATAATAACAAATACTTTTCAAACTTACCACTTTTTCTCCCTGAAGTGCTGGAACTGAGTCTCGCAAGCTGCTAAAGCTATCTTTAATATGATCTCGTCTTTTACGTTCTAATGCATTATGGTGTGCTCTTTTCTCAGCCTGTAAACAAATTAACATTTTTTATTACTTTTTTAAATTTTATTTTGTAATAATACACTGTTAGACTATTAATTTGTAGTTTTTATAAATTTTATAAGAATATTTTTTTAGACAGTACTTGAATATAAAGTAGTAGAGGTCTACATCCTATTTTCAGTTCTTTCCCAACCCTAGACAAGAGTTTATTATTTATTTATCACTGACAACTTTTTCCATGCATCTAAAGTGTGTACTTTTTCCATGTGTAGGGTACCACAACTAAAAATATCACTTTGTAGGTTATCACCTAGCCAGAATTAATAATTCATCTTTTCTAATTAACAACAAAATAACACATTTAAAAAATTAATTTTTAATTTTTGCATCCTCATAACGATTTATATGTTTAAAAAGTCTGAAAACGAAGACCAGGGGAATTTTATTTTATTTCCGTATACATACATATATATATATATATATATATATATATATAAAATCTTAAGTTTAATTAGGTTGAGCTGGCCTTGGTAAAGTAACTAAGCATGTATGCATAGAAATAGGGCCTACATGTATATTTTTAGTACATTAATGCAGTAGTTTCTGATTAATTTCTACATGCTAACAATACATTAACATGTTTAAAAACATGTGCATGAGAATATAGTTAGTTTGTCACTATTTCTAATAAATTTAGTCAAGTGACCTACGAATTGATGTTTTTGATTGCTTGGGCTTGTAGTAGAGCTCCGTCTATAAGACACACTTCACAGCAAGCGTTAAGTAATTATCCAAAGTATTAATTTGCGGATATTACCATAATATTGAAAAAATGGGAAACCTAACCAATCCTACGTTACTGACCTAGTTAGTATTACAACATCAAATATAATAGCTGGTGATTACACACTACTTTATGGAATATTTTTGCATTTTTAAATCATCTGTGGTTTATGCAATATAAAGGGTGATGACATCACAAAATAGTTCCATTAAAATTGCATAAAATTGTTATTCCACAGATATTTAATTTCATAAAATAACATTTCATAAAATAGAACTTTTGTTAAATATATAATTACATAATAATAAGTTGGGGCATATTAACTACAGAAATACCGTCTAATATCCATTAGCAAGCTCTTTGTAAATTCCGAATGCTTCTGGTAAATTATTTTCATATTATAAAACAGAATAAGTTTAGCATATATATCATATATATTAATAAGGCATTATCTTAACAAAATCTTTAAAATTGCACCAGTCCCTGTTGCATAATGATTATTCCTACAAATATACAGGCTACTTGGAGTGTCCAAATGTTGGGAAATGGTCCTCCTACAACCTTTAAAATTAAAAACCTTTAAAATGGGTTGAGGGTTAGAACTAAGAATTATTTTGTACAAGGTTCTTTCAAAACGAATGACCTTTTTTTCTAGTAATAATGATTTTTTTTCATTATCTTACCTATTTTTATGTAATAGCCTAACTTAATCTTTATTAGATACAAATTTTCTTTGTACTTACACTCTCTTGATCATGATCCCTGTCGTCGTCACTCATTATAATGTACGTAAGGTTCAGGTACACAGTTCAGTCTTATTACTTAGAAAATATAACTAGGCTATGGCTAGTTTATTAACCTATTGCTAAATCCCAGCAAAAATAATTTTTCAAACAACACCTCATCGAAACCCACAAAATGCCATTTCTGCAGCACGTACAGAACACACTGATCACACGATCACAGTGATCGCTCATCGCTCAACGCTACTCTGCTTTCTCAATAACATAAAGCAAGGCCCTTTATTTTAAATTTTAATTATTCTGTACAAGAATCATTTTTTGTAGGAGCTTTTTTAATATTTCACTTATTATAAATTCAGATCTACAACAGATTTGATTTGTTTGTTGACCCCAAGTTATTAATTAAAGTACCACTGTTGAAAATATGCATCGAGCAATATTCATTCGAAAACATGCGAGGAAAATTTATTTTTTGTTAGATTCGATTATATATAGGCTACTAAATAAAATTACTTCAAACTGTCAAATACCCATAAACTTTTTCGTTTATTCTTTAGTATTAGATTTGATTAGATATTTAAAGGTTACGGTATTTGAAAGCCCCTAGCAAAGAGACAAAAAGTCTCCTGTGCAACTAAGTCTCTTTGGTATTAGTTCAGTAGATTGGTTCCCCTCAATGAGTTCAAACAGTTCATTAACTAGTTCATTCAGCTGGAAGTCTTTAGTGTCATGGAAAACAAATACCTTCGCCTCCTGCTCGCAAGAACATTACAATCATAGATTATGACTGTAGTTTCCTTAACCATCCTGCATTGCCTATTTACAGTTTCTCCGTGTTATAATGTTTCTGGTTGACAGCCCTCTAGTCTTGGAACAATGTTAAATTGTAAAAGTGAAACGCTACATTAAACAGTTTGCCCTTAAATTTGGGGTAAAAGGATCTAACCAAGAACAGATAAATGAAGAAAGATTAAATCCAGCTAAAGAAATTCTGAATTGCCAAACCTGTAATCATAAGGTGTGAGCTCTTGAGAGATACTCTTTAGTATAAGTAAATTAATGCCGCTTTATGTCCCAGTAACAAAGACGATTAGATATTAAGTTTGTAAATTACAAGTAAAACTGAACACAACCATCTTGAATTAAAAAAAAATTAATTAAATTTTAAAAATAAAAAATGTTGAAGAAATAATTTCTGATCTCCAAGGCACTGGCTGGTAGTGTCAATGTCAATGTCACAGCAATCTTTGTTAGTATGGCTAGTACTGTAGTTCTAGTTGATAGAAGTAGGTATGTTATTGTTTATTATCGTTGAAGGTTGAAGTAAAATTTTATCTTTCCGCTAAACAAGGTCGTAGAAGGTCTACCCAGAATTTCTAATCTGGCCACTAGAAACGTAAATCAAAAAAATATGACAATCAGTTTACACTAACTGCTGGCTATTAGTAACCAGACAGAGATAATGAGATGATAAGCAGCTGTTTTATTTTTCAAGTACCAAGTTCAAAAGATCAGTTCTCTTCAAATCTGTTTTAGAACAGGTTGTGCGTTTCTGTAAGTAATATTATAGTCTAACCAAAGATGTAAATTTTAATTAGAAAATGAGTAGTCCTACATAAAAACTTACCTATTTAGTCAAACAGTTTTAAACAGTTTTGTCATATCTCCAAACAAAACTAGCATTTATAAATTAAAAAATAAATAAATAGAAACAAATTAACAAAGTATGATAAGTAACAGGGCCTTGGTGAAACAAATAAATCAAACTTGGACTACCATTTATAGGGGATTTTGAAATAAGCACATCCACAGTAATTATTTTGTGTAATGAAATGAAGTTGGTACTATGAATGGTTTTATTATGATGGGCTAAAGAAAGAAAGCATCTTTTTTTTTATCTCATCTTTAGTCAACATACATTTTAAGTTTTTTCAGGCTTCTTCATTCTAATGTTCTGTGACATACAACACATTTTGAGGCAATTGACATACTTTCAATAACACTACAAATATTTTTTGGTAAACTATTTAATCTCATGCAACAAGTCTGAACAACATTAATAAGATTTAGCAGTTGACTATACCCTTTCACAGTTTCATATTTTATCAGAAATGATTTTGTTTTATAGTATTTAGGTTTAGACATAACAGTATGGTTTTAAAACCCTGTAGTTGCTATTACAAATTGCATTAATATAGAATCCCTTTTTGGAGTGAAATGTATAGCCAGTGTTTCTGGATATGTATATATATATATATATATATATATATATATATATATATATATATATATATATATATATATAAATACAATATATAAGCATAGCATCAAAATAACAAACAGCATGGCAATTTTATTGAAATCTATTATTATTTGAAATAAAAAATGAAAATTTAGCAGTATGTCTGGCTAATGCATATTTACCAGTAATTAAATTCTCTAAACATATTGCATTTGGCTTACTTTTGCTTAGTAGAAGCAATATAAGGAAATTACTTGCTATGATCATAGGCCACGGCTATTTTAGAAAACATGTGCTAGGATGGGTATATACAGTAGGAAATGTCTGCTTCTGAAATATAAGTTTTTGGAGGAAAAAAGAAACAGAATTCTTAGACTAATTACCAAAGGACTGACCATTCCACAGGAGTATCTAATCAGCAAGATACTAGAGTTTATGTGACCCTTGGACTTTGAAAGTGGAGTTCTAGGGTCAGTACATCATCATTGGGAGCACAATAAGCCCATGTGGCTGATATACAAATGGATTCAGGCTGCCCAATATTAAAAAGAAGAAGAACCAGTACTATTGTATGAAAGTTACTAACTTTGTAAATGAGCAAATAACATAGTCATAATTTAAACAGTGATATACGCACACACACACACACACACACACACACACACACAGGGTGTTCCACAAAGAGCTTTACACATTTGGTTCTGCATTATTTTCTCATTCCTCCATTGCTCATTTTGAAGCTATACATACTTTTTAAAAAAGGTACGAGAAATAGCATGGAAGAATTGCATCTGTCTGATGTTTGTAAAAACAAAATGGTGGCCAAAATATTTCAAATTTTTCAAACGTCAACTTAGTCCATAATAAACTTTAAGATGATTTGGACAGAAGAGTGGAATTATGTTCTTGCATCATAGAGTTTCATGAGCATAATCCTTATTGTCATTAGTGTATTATTTTCTCAGTCAAATCCACTTTCTATCACAGTGGATAATTATTACACCACCACAAACCCCCTCATGTTCTTCAAAAAAAAAAAAAAAAAAAAAAATCAAAAAAGGGATTACTGTATGGACTGCTGTCAATGGTAATGGAGTGTTGTCTTATGACATTTCAGATAATACCATGACTGGAAGTAGGTATGAACAAGTTTTAAATGTACACGTATTGCCCCATTTTTCGGTACCTGAAATGGGGAAGTAATTTTCCAACACAATGTTGTTGCACCTCACTACGCACACACAGTCTAGCAGTTACTAAATTACAACTCTCAAGGGGGTTGGATTGGCTGTGGAAGTAATTTTTTAGATTGACCACTCAGATCTCCCAACTGTTTGTGACTTTTTCTTAGGGGGATACTCAAAGGATACACCCATAGTTTCAACAACTGAAATGTGTTATAGAAGAGGAATTACTTTGGATACCTCAGGAGTTATTTTCAAGAGCATATGATTCATTTGTTCGGCATTGATGGTTTCCAGTTTGAATAGGTCTGATTTATGAAATGGTCATTGCTATTTAGTTTTCTTTTAATTAGTTTGTATCTTATAAATTTTTAATTAGTTTGTATCTAATTAAATTTTATTTAAATTAATAAGAAATAAAATTTTGTTTGAAAAAATAAAACTAGTTCTATACTTTATTTAAACTTTATTTTGGCCGCCATTTTGTTTCTACAAACATCAGCAAGGTGCAATTTTCACATTATATTTCTGGTACCTTCTTTAAAAAGTATGTATAGTTTCAAAGTAATCAATGGAGGACTGAGAAAGTAATAAAGGATCAAATACATAAACCTCTTCAAGGGACACACTGTATATATGACAAAAAAGATCAAATATGGGGAATATTATAAGATCCAGCATGTAAAATTGAAAGTTATTCTATTTTAAAGTTGTTTTTGTTAAAATTTATTTATTCTTTTAATTTTCTACTTCTTCACACTTTATGTTTCAGATTGCTGCTGTGCAATCTTTTTATCAACTGCTGACAGTTGAGCAACATGGGAAAAGTAAATAAACATTTGTTACCAATAAAAACACATTACTTCTTCTTTATGGCAGGTAAATAAATTTTATGCCTTCGAATTTGAAGTGTTACTTTAAAAATACAGTGTTACAATTTGTATCAGTTTTTTCTGTTATACAAAGTATGGTGAAAGGTGATAGTAAAATACTAGATTTTGATTGATATATCTGTTATCTTCAGGTACCCCAAGTCAAAGGAATGGCTTTTACTATACTTGAATGTCTGTACAAGGTGCTACCCTTAATATTCCACAAATTGTTAAAAAGAACAGAACTCTGAATCAAAAATTTGTCTCCTTCAAAGTAGTCACCATTTGCTTCTATACAATATTGCCAAACGTTTCTGCCATGAATGGAAACACTGCTTGAAGTCAGCTGTAGTTAGTTCTCTTAGAACCACTGTGATTTCTCTTGAATTTCTTCTGTGGTATCAAATTGACATATTTTCAACTTGATTTTCATCTTTGGATTTTTTTATTTTATTTTAAGGCGAAAAGCATATTGAGGCTATTATCGCCTCCCTAAATATAAGTGTGAGTGTAAAGTGTAAAGTGTAGTGTTGTAAGTGTAAGTGTGTTAGACTCAAGTACCATGAGGGACGTCTAAGTCCTCTCAATAGGTGTAGCTAGTCTGAACCCCTCTGCTTGGAATGATAAAATAATCGTACTGCATTAGGTGCAGCGAGTACAATGAATGAAGTACATGTGGCATCTCATTTTTGGTCAAAAATTTTCTCACCAAGATCGAAGTGTGAATGAGTGCTTTATCATGATGTATGAACCAGTCTTTGCTTCTCCACAGCTTTGGCCATTTATACCACACATTCTCCCTCAGTCACCTCAAAATACTGAAGTAGCGGAAACTGTTGACAGTCTTTCAGGTACGATGAATTTCTGATAGACAAAGTTGAAATCTGTTGATTTCATGCTTCTGAAAACCTGATAGGCTTTTTTGGTTTTTGGGAGTTTGGCATCTTCCACTGTGATGATTACTTTTGGTTTCAGGATTATAACCATAACCCAGCTTTCTTTACCTGTAATTACTTTAGACAAAAAGTTTAGATCCATTGCAATCATCCATTGGAGGTCAGTATAGACTTGCACTCTTCTGTCACGCTGGCCTTGTATTACAAGTCAGGAAACAAACTTGGCTGCAGTTCTTCTCATGTTGAGTTCATCAGACAAAATGCGTTGGTATGTCCTGTACGATATTCTAATAACTTTAACAACATTGTGGATGGTTTGTCTACTGTGCTGATGGAAGATTGCCCGAACTGTAGCAATGTTTTCTGGAGTGATTCTTGTTTTGTGGTCTAACCAAATGCTGTTGGTCTTCAACAGACCCTCTTTAAAATGTTTGTACCATTCAGAAATCCAACATTTCTGAATGTTGAACAGAAATTCAACATGTTGCTTGAACCAACATTTGATAGGTTTCAGTAGCGATTTTGTTCAGTTTGCAACAAAATTGAATACAAACACTTTGCTCTTCAGCCATCACCATTACAGTAATCGCAAAGTGTTCAAAACAGTCTGTGCTCAGCTGTACATATCTTTACAACCGTGTGGCTCACTGTTAAACAGAGGATGACTTGTAAGACCTCTCGTGTTACGATTTCGTTCTTTAATCTGTTTCCATGCTTCATTCAAATTCCTGGAACTTTAGGTAGCACTTCGTACATGTATCTGTGCACATCACAGGAGATACATTGATTAATTTTAGTAAAATTTGGCATGTATAAAGTCTACCCATATATTAAGACCACTTTAATTTTTAATGAGAATTTTTTATCAATATTGTAAAGACCTTATTTCGTACATAATATAATAGCGTACTAGGCTTTCACTCCGAGGACCCGGGTTCGATTCCTGGCCAGGGCTTGGCATTTTCATACGCTACAAATCATCCCATCGTCTGCATTAGCCCAAGCGTGCACAATAGTCGGACGTCAAAAAAAAAAAAAAAAAAATTTATAAATATACAAAAATGTGTATGTATTTATTTATTGAAATGCCAAAATCAACATGCGTTCAGGATGATCTGCATTATAAAATTTACTGCTATCTGCCTAGATATATTAATATCTGTACACAGGTTTGTCATACAAACCAAATATTATAAACTAATCTTAACATATAAATTATTCATATTAAAATATCTTATCTAAAATTTTTAAGAAAATAACTAACCACACTGTAAGTTTCTTTTTAAATTTCTAATGTTTCTTTGTTGTAAATTATGTTATATTTTTGAATTTTAAAGGTAAATTAAAGGTTCTCATAACCTCAGTATAACTATTTTTAAAAACTACTTTTTGAGTAAATTCTCATGTTCGACACAAACACATGTTTGGTAAATTTCTGTAAGTTCCATAATAGTAAGTTACTTATTTTATTTTGAATTTTGGTTTTATGTTCAAAAAGGTGCAAGTACTACAATAGTCATTCTTACTTGTTATTAATGGACTGAATACATGAGATTAAGCCCCCAGACCATAGGTTGCTTTGAATTCGAATAGAGCATTTTATATTATTTACTACTCACTTGATTAAAGAGAACAAAAATTAAAGACAACAAAATAAGTCTGAGTTAGTGACAATCAGCTGTCATAATGGCGGCCAAGCTGCGGCAGACAAGTGAGCCGTCACTCACAGTGGCCATTTGATGTGAGAGGACTAAGAAGGCAGAAATAACTAGTTGGTTTGTAGTGGTGGTTGGTCATTTACAGTTGTTTTTTGAGTGCAAATGGCTGAACACTCCACCTCGAATGATACGAAGATAGTTAGCACTGTCCATTCTTCAGTATATCATTTATCTGGACACACACAGATTTACAAGTACACTAAGATCAGTTTAAGTACTAAAAGCAACATATGTGGTCTTCTCAAGAGTAAGCGAAAGCTGATTCTGTTTTTAAAAACGAATTTATTTGATTTTCTATTTTACTCCAAATCTTAGCAGAACTAACTATGACAGTTTCATCAGAATAACTAATTATTGCATTTTCTTTTAATATCTTAAATATATAATTTTAATAAAAATAACATGCACGCATGCGCGCGCGCGCACACACACACACACACACACACACACACACACACACACACACACACACACACACACACACACACACACACACACACACACACACACACACACACACACACAAGGGCTATTTTTATTCCAACCTCTAAATCTACTGTGTAGTGGTCTGTTGAACAGTAGAAAGTGGAACTGCACACTGAATAATAGCGCATTTCTCCGATTACAACCACGACCCTTTCAAACTTTATAACACCATTTTAAGCTAAGTTGCAGACTCATAAACATGGCCATGTCTATTGATTATTCTGCCAAGTATGAATTGCAAAATAACACTCATTTTCTTCAAGCAGTATGGGATAATGCAACAAAAATTCATCGCAGAATAAGCTACACATATAGTAAAATCTTCAAGAAATGTGGTGTTGTGCAAGAAGAGTACATACAAACTTTCAGGAAAAAAAATCCAAAAACGCTCAACAACAGGAAAGTTATGGCTATTGTTTTTTGGGACCATAAAACTGTGTTTCTATTAGATTTTGTGGGACGAAGGAGGAATAAGATCAGTGCAGATACGTATTGTCAGAAATTACATCAACTCTGGAAAGCCATTCAGAACAAAAGATGAGACCTGCTCTTCTGGAGTTTCCTTGATTCATGATAATGCACTATCAGATGCCGCTACCCTCACCTAATTGTCTCTATAATTAGGATTATAATCACTTTGTAAATACTACTGCAGTTTTGAAATCTTTAAGTCGTAATACAAAATCTGAAATCCCTCTGTCGAGGTCATCACAAAGTTAAACAAGGCATTGAAAACAAATATCACAAATACTAAACACAATTAAAGTACACACGACAAAATTTGGTTTGGCCAAATGATACGTGCAACTCATATGTCGTTACATGCCGGATTGCAGTCAAATAGACAATGATCAACACATGATCTTTTACATCATAATTCCTAAGCAGTAGTTCTATCCTTCTCAACCATAATTGAGTTCCTGTCATAGGCTTCTCAGTTTTTCTTCACTAGAACTTTGTCTGAGGATCGAACCTTTAACCTCTTGCTTATGAGGCGAGAGTGCTAACGTCTCATCAAGATCTTAAAATAATTGTATGCAGAAAACATTATATGAAATGGAATAAAGTGTGTCCATATTATTCAGTAGAAAATATGCAAAAATTGGTGATATGTATGGTGGTATTTATAAAATCTAATATTGCTGAGTCCAAGATATTGTTCTAGAGGAAAAATAAATTTGAAGTATTACTGTATATGTTGTAATTTCTTTGGATATAGGCATAACAGTTAAGTATAATGCTTTTGTATCAGAACTCATCATTCCATAATCTAATTGTACAGGGTGTTTTTGGGAATGGCTACTGCCCATATGAAGACTCCGTTAATATGTCATGTTATTTATGAAACCTCAGCATGCATGGATAAATAAACAGGCCAGTGCTTTAACCAGTAGAAAATTTAGAGTTGCTCGTTTAGAAGCAGCCATACTCACTGAGCTCAACTCCTATGCTGGACTGTGTCTGAGTATGGGACTTGATGAACAGATACTTACTGGAAAATACAGGTTCAGCTCATATTTGTAGTTTCTTAATATTATCACTTGTCAGAATACTGACTTCTAACACACACTGGTGTAAGTTTTACACTTGGAGCTTTGTACTATTCTACTTCTTCAGAAGCATATCTTTTAGAGTAGTTCACTTCCTGGGTTCCCTTTCCATTTTAGTTTTAGTTTCTTTCACCTATGCATGTTTTAACCTCACACTTAAAAAATTTTTTTTTCTCTCTGGCACTCTTGGGTCTCTTCCATACATCTTTCCCTTAAATTGGGAATCTTGTACGAATGAATCACTCCATGGTGCTTTTTTATTCTGAATTTTTGATTTTATTTATTTTGTTTTTACTTCCACCATATCTATAAGGTAATAATATAATATTCATGATCATTTCTTAAACAAAAAGTATTTTAAAAACAAGACAAATACCTATCAAAATTGTTTACACAACTTAGGAGACATTTTTTTTTTTTGTATCCGTGTAAAGTCCCGTTCTAATAGGACGTACTGACTCACTGTTTCTGTTTTTTGAAACATTCTTGGAGTTTTGTTTTGTTGTAGTAAATGTTAAAGACCATCTCTGTACTTGCCTGGATGTCTTCATTTGAGTGAAATCTGTTTTTTTTTCAGTGAAAATTTCAATTTACGAAACAAGTAGACATTTGAAGAAGGCACTTCAGGGGAATAGAGGGGTTAAGGAAGAACAAGAAATTTGGAATTTGACAAACAATTCTATGACATAGAGAACCTGTAGGAAAACCTAGCTTCTGTCTTATTGAGCAGTGGTAGCACCTGTCTTAAAACTTTCTAATCATACCTTATAAAGAGTGCGGCAGAAATGTCTTGACAGTTTTGAAAATATAACTTTTTCTTTTTGAAAAATAAATTTGTTTACATTTTCCATTAAATTTATTACATTTTTTTTGCAATTGTTATTTATACCATAAACAAATTTTAGAACACAATTTAAGTATCCTCTTTAGAACATAATTTAGAACACAATCTTGCAAATGTCCTCCATTTTTACTGCATATTGCTGAAGTCTTCCTCTAAAATTGTTCATATCAAGAAGCATATTTATTAGCATTGTCCTATAACTTGATAACAATTTTTACTTCTTCCAAAGGGCATGGTTTATCAGTGAAAGGTTTCAACTGGAGATAACCCCACAAAAAATAGTCAATTTTAACAGTACATTTCTGTAAAGTACTGCTGTGGAAACACGTGATGTATGGACAGTTTCCCTGTCCTGCTGGAGCCACATTTCACTCACATTCTTTGAATTTGAGGTATGAAAAAGTTTTCTTAACATCAAAACATATCAATTGAATTCACTGTAGCAGTTTGACCATCCAATTTGAAGAAATATGGACCAATAATCACACGGTTTGTTATTACACACCACACTGTTACTCATTGTGAGTGAAGTGAACACTCGCAGTTAATGAATTTAATGAACAGTTCATGAAATTAATGAATTTCGCTCAGGTTTGCTACAGGCCAGTATCGAAAGTTCTATTTATTAATGAAACCCAAAAGACGAAAATGGCCTTAAACCAACATGAATAAAATAGTCATCAATAATTGTTTCCAACATTCCTTAGCAAAATCAAATTGTGCCACATGATAAAATGATGATCAATGCATATGATTGGAGATGTAAATCCAAATGCAGAATTAATCAGCAGATTTGATCTGAAATTTTTTCAAAATAGTGGAATGCTGACTAACCGAATGGTAAGGGTTCTTCAATGGCATAACACACTGCCTCAATGTTTTCTGTGTTCTCACATGTCATGGTCTTCCTGGCTGTTTTCATTTTATTGCTTGTACAGTTATTCTGAAGCCAAAGTAAAATTGTGTTGTGAGAAGGCACCGTGATGACCATTATTAATAGACAGCAGAATGCTCCTGCATGCACAGCGGAATCATGCTTTGTGAAAAACATTTCCATAGTGAAAATGTGGTATGCAACAGTCAATTGCTCCATAGTTATTGAAATGGCAATAACTGCCAAGTAGAATGACCATAACTCCTACTCCCTCTTGACCATCCACTAATTGATTATCACATCCCCTCTTAAATTATCAGATATTTCTGCCGTACTCAATACAAAGGTGCATACATTCTATTCTGTTGTAATTAACTGTGTATTTTCAAATTATACTGTATATACAGTTTATTACAGTAATGCTCCCATATAATTTTGAGCTTAGGATGTTCAGTGTAAATAAATAATCTTAAAGTGGTCTTTTGTATAAACAGTCTTATTTTATCTTCTAATTATTCTTTGACTGTCACCAACTTTATAATTTAGTTGTACTTTAGGGGTTATTAAATGGTATCACATTAATAAATATGTTTTGAGTAAAAAGAAGTGCAACTAATATAATATAAATTACTTTGCCATTTTAATGTATTAAAATTTTATCCAAACTAACTTTTTATTAATAATTTATAAACCAAATTTGGAACTAACTAACTTGAATATATTATAAATATGGAGGAAACATTAATTATATTTTAATCATCCACTATTTCCCATTGACTGTCACTGCTACTTTGAATTGACGTTCTTGTTTAGGAATGGGGCCAATACTCCCGTATGCAATAGTGTTTGGAAAACAACTTGGAGTATCAGAAGTGGTAATGGGCCTCATCACATCTATTTTACCATTTCTATATCTTCTTGTCAAACCGGTGTTTGGATTTTTCATTGACTACTTTCAGTCTCAAAGGAAGTCTGTGTTCTTGACATTGTTGTTCACGACAACATTCTTTTTTGCTTTACTCAAGTTTGTGCCATTGTACCGACAACCATTCTTCAATGAAGTGGTCAACTGTTCCACATCCCTCTGCAACAACCAGGTACGTTAAACAGTTCCAATGCAAAGTATAGATAAATTAAACAAATTATTTACATTAACCATGGCACACTGCTGTCTTGAATGGTTGAAACATCTGATATTTTAAAATTCCAAAATTGTATAAACAATATTTCATAATATAAATATATTAAATATAATATGAAAATGAAAACTTAGCAAAATGTAATAACTGTCAGATTCATTTAAAAAAAATTTATTGTTAACTAATTTGCTTTCATTAAAATATTGTATATGTTTATAGCCTTTTCATTTATTCTATATACAAGATATGTTCAGAAAGTAACGAGAATTTTAATTTTTTGAACAAAATATTTATTTATCATTCTACATTGATGTTGTTGCCTTCAAAATAGTCCCCATTGGAGATTATGCACTTGAACCAACGCTTCTTCCAATCTTCGAAACACTTCTCAAACTCGTTCTTTGAGATAGCCTTTAGTTCTTTCAGCGATACACTTTTAATGTCATCTACGACTGTAAAACGATGGCCCTTTAAGGTTCTCTTTATTTTTGGAAATAGGAAAAAGTCACACGGAGCCATGTCTGGCGAATATGGAGGCTGGGGCATTATTACAGTACTGTTTTTGGCCAAAAATTCACGAACAAGCAATGAAGTGTGAGCTGGTGCATTATCGTGGTACAAAAGCCATGAATTTTTCCACAGATCCGGGTATTTTTTTCGGATTGCTTCACGCAAACGGCGTTGAACTTGTAGGTAGTACTCCTTATTGACCATTTCACTTGGTGGCAGGAATTCATGATTCACTATGCCATTAATATCGAATAACACAGTGATTAATGCGAATAACCTTCATGTTCGACCGCCGCACTTGTCGAACCTTTTTTGGTCTTGGCGAGCCAGAATACCTCCACTGGGATGATTGAGCCTTAGTTTCCGTAAACCCATGTTTCATCACCTGTTACGTTTCAGTAATTCTGCATCGTCGTTGACTACATTTAGTGACTCCTGAGCAACTTCCATTCGCCGCTGTTTTTGTTCAAAATTTTGAACAATTTTTGAACGAATTTTGCTGCCAAGCATTCCATACACAAAACATTGGAAACAATGTCATGACATGATCCAATCGATATGCCAACATCATCAGTAACCTCTCTAATTGTGATTCGGCGATTGTTCATAACCATTTTCTTCACTTTTTCCACGTTTCCATCAGTTGTTGATGTGCTAGGGCGTCCAGGGTATTCGCCATCTTCAGCGTCTTCACGGTCTTCTTGGAAACGCTTATACCACTTGTAAACTCTTGCTTTACTCATAGCAGACTCACCATAGGCCTTTTTTAACATTTGACACACTTTGTTACACTTTATTCGATTTGTTACTCAAAATTTGATACAAATTCTTTGATTCATTTCTTTTAACAAACGAAAATTGCCGAGCTCATAGAAACACGTCTAACCTTAGTGGCTGTCACAGACAAAGTCAACAATGAAAACAGCTGAAAGTTTTATCATATTTCAAGGGCATGTATACCAACATAATAAAAAAAAATGATTGTCAATCGGACTCTCCAAGCCTGCGAAATTTAAAAATTCTCGTTACTTTGTGAACACACCTTGTATATGATTTATAATTGACTTAAATCTGTCAAGTCAATTTCGAGAAATCTGGTTATATTTTAGATTGTTATGATTAATGTTTCTCTGATATCTTCTAAATCAGAATTTGTATGAGTATAGCTATGAACTAGAATTTAACAGGGTACATTTTGATTTGTCAGAACATTAGCAGAAACCCAATAAATTATATATATATATATATATATATATATATATATATATATATATATATATATATATATATATATATATATATATATATAATCAATTATCCAATTCAGTTAAGTATTAAAAAGTTTGAATAATTTACTTATGACTAATTTTCGTACAATAAAGATATATGCAAAAGTTATACAATCATATAGGGTGTAAAAAATACAGGGTGGCCCATTAGTCAGTTGTCACTAGCCTATAAGTTATTTGTTAACAAGTGTTACACTTTTTTTTGACTAGTGTAATAATGGTCATTTGTGAACTCGATTAATTTTGTAGTACCCAATAGTGAAAGTCAGTTGGAATTATCAATTATTAGAGGCTTCTTTAAGGTTATGTTATTGTTGATATTTAAGGCTAATGAAATACCGTATCTATCGAGACGGCTGTGTCACTGCATACATCAGCACTCAAGTAGCCCGTTATGAGTGTGTCATATTTAGTAATGTGAACGTCCATTTTTCACTCATCAACATGTAGTGAATTTAAAGTTAAAGGAGATTTAGTGTTCATAGAAAAAATGTCAAGTTGTTATATGATCAATTCTGTACTTTTAATTAGTCACATGATGACCATTTTTTTCATACTACCATATGAGTATAATGTTTAACAAACTTATACATTGGAAATGAAATTTGTTTAAATAATACTAAATTTTGCCTGTGTTTATGATCAGATAAATGACTAGCTGTTATTTTCCCAGCTATCTCAAATTACAACGTATATTTAAGATCTTTATTACTTTAATCTTTCAGTCATATCCCGCAGAGGAAGACTTATTTCATTAATAAAAATTCGATATCAAACATAATATAAACAAAATAAAACAATTTCTCAAATTACAAAGAATGAACAATGCAAACACCTTGTAACTATAGGATAGTATTAAAGACTTAGGGTTGTTAGGTATCTCAAACCACAATTTGCATTTAACATCTCTGTAACTATAACCTTTCAAAGTCATATCCCACAGGGAACGACTTTGTTAATAAAAAAATTGGTATCAGAAGTAATATAAGACTTTCTCAAAAAGTACAAAAAAATTGCAAAAAGAACCACTTCTAAGTAACCAAAGGACAGTAATAAAGATTGATAATCTAATATTTGATGGCAGTTATAAAAGCTAGAAGGAGTAATGGGGGGTAAACAGGCAGGAACAGGCATGTTGAACAAGTCCCGCTCCTAATGTGTAACATTGTGAGCACTTTTGTCGCCATAAATACCTCACTGTTTGAGTTACTGTCACTGAACTCTAAGCATGGCCAACTCCAATTTGATTGCATGGTGAGTAATTTTATATTTGTTTCCTGTGTTCAACAATAAATTTGAACTTTGATTTGTTTTGTATTTTGCACCGAACACATTTTTGACAACTGACTTATGGGCTATCCTGTAATCATAAAATACGTGCATTTGTTTGTATTATTTATAAATTTGTGCAACAATAAAATACTTGATGCAATAAATTCTAGACTGTAACATATCAATGTTATTAAGTATCCTATGAAATTCCCTTTTTATGTAATATAAAAGACAATTGTTTTCCATTCGAGGAAATATATGTGTACCTGTTGAACTGTATGCATGAATTATAGCTATTTGTCAGTAAATTCCATTGACCTGTCAATTGTTTTTTAGGAAATAATAATTATGGAACAGTTAAGTAATAAATTATATTGACTATATTATATATTGATGCCAGTGATAACATTGTCTCATAGAAAAGTTAGTATTGGTTTTAAAATTATGAGTTAGTGGATTGTATCAGCAAAATTTGTGATTGTGCAGATGACTATCATTAATTTCCCACCTCCATTTATATAATGTGAGAAAATCATAGACATTCTTGTCCCCCCCCCCCCCATTGACATTGTGAGGGCCTCTTGCCATAATTACGGTGAAGACCTTAACAATATTTTCAGCAGGGAATGAGTACTGTCTACAATGAATATAGCGAATATGGCAACCAAATCTGGAAGGAAACAAATACAGTATAAAACCACTGTTTTGGAGTTAGAAGAGGGATCTTCAAGTGCTAAGGGGAAGCCGACCCATAGAGAAAATGTACCTAATAATAAAACAATTATAAACAAAAATAAACCTATAATAAACAAATAAACAGTTAATGGAAAGAATGGACAAAGAAGAGCTTACGTGGAAATGGAAAGGAAAAAGAATAAGAAAAGTTACCACTTCACCTGAGAACTTGCCGACTCTTTCTAATTTTAATATAAACAAGACAGAATGTAGAATGAGAAAAATGAAAAGCTAGGAAAAGAAAAAGGACTTTAACCAATTAGTAGAAGAATCTACGGACTGTGAAAAAATGTACAGTCTACTGTAACCATGAAGCCCTATACCATGCAGGGCTTCGTGGTTATTAATTTTAAGTAGTGATGTACTGAAGATCAATTTTGTTGGTGAAAGCTGCTATAGGAACTTAGTGAAATTATTAAATGGTTTACCTATGAAGTTAAAAACAATAGAGCCATAGAAATTATGGCTTGATATCTTCATCCTATGTGTAGGGAGAGGACATAATGAATTATCAGATAAAAGGTCTCAAAATAGAAAAAGTTTCAATTCTAGGTAGGACAACAAAGATGAAATTGCCTTTAATTATGTTATGTTACAACAAACAGGATATATATATATATATATATATATATATATATATATATATATATATAAATATACCATCATCTGCATTAGCCTAGCGGATAGCGTACTAGGCTTTCACCCTTCACACCTCCCTCAGGACCCAAGTTCAATTCTTTGGGATTTCATTCTCTGCCTTCCAACCGAGGGCTTGGCATTTTCATCTATTCCTACGCTATAAATCATACCATCGTCTGCATTAGCCCAAGTGTGCACAATAGTCGGACGTTAAAAAAAAAATATGTATACACACACACACACACACATACAATTGCCCATATAATGAAAGTCAAGGTTAAGGCATTGAGGAAACCTAAAATGGTGCCTCTCAGCTGTTTCACTCAAAATTTTATAAGGTTACTGCTGCAAAGCTGAAATAAAAGTAACGAATCCCCATTCAGTTTGTAAAAAGCAAACAGTACATCATCGAATGCTGAGAAAAATTGTACAAAGGCGCCACAGTGGATTTAAGTAAATATTTTGTGTAATTACACAGAAAACACTTATTCTAAAGTTTTCATTTTTACCATAAATAATTTTGGTATTTTTATATCTCTAAAATCGCCTTGTTATAAATATTGAAACTCAAAGTGTTAGACCATGTTAACTACATTTGCGATCTTTATAGAAACTTTAAAACATTTGTTCTTTTGACTTTATCCTCGTAATGTGTAATTAATATGTTGCAGACTCTAAGTAAATATTATGTCTGTGATATAAGTAATAATAACAGAAATTCATCTCTGGAGGACTTTTGCCATGCAGGAAACTCGACCGTAGTAGGCCTTTGCAATATCCATTGCGAGCATTATAATCCTATAAACCTCTACTATAGTTTAACCTTCTGGATGTTTACGGTGCTTATGTCTCTGGGAAATATTGGATTCAATGTGGCAAACAGTATCAGCGATACAATCTGCTTTGACGTGTTAGGTAAGAATATAAAATCAATAAATTTCTATGCCTGCTACGTAATTTTATGATTTTTTAAAAAACTTTACTAAATAAACACAAACTCATTTTACTTTACTTTTTCACAGTTTATTACAGATCTTTTTTCTGTCTTTGCCGTCTAAAAGAAATAATTTTTTTTAGTATTTAAAAAATATTGGTTTCACTTCAGCATCATGATCTACAGCAAATGTAGATAATAATAAACGACTCATTAATAATTTTATTTAATTATTTAGATTGAAATATCTGTTGTACTACAAGGAATACAAACAACTAAAGTAATTATTGTAATTAACCAATAGTTAATTATTCTAATCAACTGTGTTTTAATTAACTATGTATTTGGTAATTGTATTTTATGAGCTTAAATAATATTATGATTTGTTTGAGGTTAAACACTTTGAATGTAATTGAAATTGTTTATTTAGAGCCTTCAGAGAAGTTGTAGGCAGAGGTTGGTGCCTAAAGAATGGGCGTTAAATCTGAAGCACTCCCAAATCATGCGTTTTAATTTAAAATTGGCAAAATAATTAACCTTAGCAATACCTTGGACAGGTTTATTATCCAATAAAATCCATTTATCCATTTCAAAGTTTGATCGTTAAAAATAATAAAAACTTCATATTTAATGTAGCGTTTTATAACCAAATTATTTTTTTAATATATAACTAAAGTAAACAACATTATAATCTGTAAGGTAGTGATAGCAATCAATTGGGAAAACAAGGTAACATCTTATCCCACTCTCAGCAACAGTCCCTTCAACCTCAATAAGAGAGGATAAAAGCAATTGTGTAGTGCTTCAGAAGGTCATTGGTCTCGTCCAGCCTACCTACCTGCTTATGCCAGGACAGTACTAATGTGTTGAGCCAACTGCACATCCTTTGACTGTACTGGTGTGCTGAGCTGATAGTTATCCATTTCTTTGGGTATACCAGCATGTTGAGCCGATAATCCACTGAGTCCTATCTGATGTCATAGCCATACTAGGTCGGGGTGCTGAGCCGGTAGTATTCCAGTCTTGAGGAGAAGTACCAATATGTTGAGCTGACTGTACATCCATCAACTATACTGGTGTGCTGAGCTGGTAGTCATCAGTTCCTTTTAGGTTATACAATATAACGGATATACAGTTGAACTAACTAGACATCCTTTGATTATACGAGCATGCTGAGCATGCTGATGAGGATAGTCATCATTTCCTTTTAGTTTATACCAAAGTGTTGAGTCGAAAATTCACACTGTCCACTAAGTCTTATAATCATATATGACACCACAGCCATACTATATTAATGTGCTAAGACAGTAATATTCTGATCCTACGTTGCAGTACTAGCATGTAGAGCCAATTGTGTATTTTTTGACTCTACCGGCGTGTTGGGCCGATAGTTATCAATTTCTTTGAGTTATATTGGTATGTTGAGCTGATTAAGTATTTAGTTCCTCTCCTTTTTATCACAAAAGTGTATATAAAAGGATTAGAGAAAAAAATGTATACTGGAACAAAAGCTAGTTGTACATTTGAATGGTAAAATTCAAAAAATACAAGTAAATTACAAAATTCTAAAATCAAAAATAAAACTGTACATACTGAAAACACAAAAAGTAGTTAATTTAAAATATTTCTGTATGAAAATAAATTTTATAAAATGTAGGACTGGAGTTCAATGTCTTTATTCATATTATAGATAGGTACTGTACATATAAAAAGTGCTACCCAAATGTTCCAAAAGTTATTAAAACAAAATAAAAGAACGTACTTCTAATCAAGAATTTAATTGTCTCCTTCAAAGTTGTCATCATTTGCTTCTTACAGCATTGCTAAGTCTTGAATGAAGCACTGCTTGAATTTTTTCTACAGTATCGAGTTGACAATCCTTCAGCTTGATTTTCATCTTTGGAAAAATTTTCCGAACTTTAACAATGTTTTCTGAAGTAATGCTGGTTGGTGGCCTAGCGGAACGCAGTTGGTCTTCAACAGACTCACAGCCCTTTTTAAAATGTTGGAACCATTCAGAAGTCCTTGATTTGCTTACAGCTTCATCTCCAAATGCTTGAACCACAAATGCCGAAAAAATGTCAAGGAGTAATAAGGCCATATTGAAGGCAGTCATGGCCACTGAATGGGACACATTGTGTGTGTTGTTAGTGTCTGCTTTGTAATTACTTTCTTCAGTGCTTCTTTTGTTTGCTAGAACTGATTCTCTTTCCTTCCATGTTGCCCACATCTTCAAAAAATTGTAATATGTCATCATTGTGTTATCAAAGAAATGGGAACATATTTTGATACTCTGCCATATTACTGTACAACAATGTTCAATATTGTGCTGTGTTAGTATAAGTTGCATATTTGGTATATTTCAGTGGCAATTCCAGTAATCCGTGGTATGGTTCCAATTATATCTAATTAATGCTATATTGTAATGCTTATTTTAATGGGGAGAAAAGATCTGTCATTTTGAAGCAAATAAACATATTTTACTGAATAACTTTCCTTAGCTATATACTCTCAAAACCAATTTGTGTACCACACTTGATGTTCAGGCATCAGTGGTTTTTTACAGGCTGTTATTCAATGTTGGTAGTTTTCTGGAAATCTCTTGTTAATGTTCATCTTGTCAGAGACAAATGTGTGCTGCAGTTATTAATATTGCAAATTTTTATAAGAAGAGTATACATGTGTAGGGGAAGGAGGGCAACCTTACTATGGCCAACAAAGAGTGTGGGGAGCTATTGGCTTTGGCATTGGTGCTTTCCTTGGTGGCTTCTTGGTAGATTACTGGTCAAGGGATTTGTCGGTCAAGGATTACACACCAGCAATCATCCTCGCTGTACTATTTAGCGCAGTAGACTTACTGTGTTGTTCAAAGCTAAAGGTAATTTCGATATTATTAATGGTTTTGCAGTAGCAAAATACTAATTTTGTTAAAAATAACGACTGAATAAATTTTACTGTTTTATACAATTTTTTTTTAATTTGGACCTTTCTAGACTAAATAGTCAGTCTTCAGTAAGAAAAAAAAATTATTCAATAAATTCTGTTACAAAAAATTGGAAAAACCGTTAAAACTTTTACTTGCAGTTGGAAATTCACTTTGTTTATGATTTCTTTACATTTATCTAGTTTTATTTTGAAAAAGGAATTATCATCTTCTCTTGTAAGAAAGGCATTTTTGTTTCAGTTACCAAAATTAAAAAAGTCCGATAACATTTTGAAAGATGTTTTGGCTTTGGTGCGTAAACCACACATTGCCACTTTTCTTGGTTTTACGGCATGCATTGGATTCTGTGACAGCTTCATAATGTTTTACCTCTTGTGGTATGTAACACTTATTTTATTATTTTAACTCTAGCATGAAATTAATAAATATTTTGGAAGACTTGATAATTACTGAAATTTAATTTCTGTGGTTTCCATTAAAACTTTAAGGACTCAGCTTTGATTTTGTGCTTTCATATTTGTTTTTTTTCAAACTTTGATCATTTTATCTTAAATCCTTTGTGCTATAAGCTCTAGGATGGAGTTTAATTCTGACCTGGTTTGTGTTACTATGTATTTTTCTTGAATAATCAGTTTAGAACTACAGCAGAACCCTTAAAATCTGAACTGATTGTGGCTGCAACCTGTTTGAATTTGGAGAATTTTGTATTTGCCAAAAATATTCAATATGTACTACTTAAGTCCAGTAATGGTTATACCACTGATATGTCACAGTTATACCATACATGCCACAGTATCCTGGCAGATATATCCAGATGTAATGCGAGTCCATCATGTTTCCCTTTCTCAATGTGTGATGGACTCGCATGGTGATAACTAAGTTACATGTCAAAATATATATTTTTTTTGCGGACAAAGCGATGACTTGTTCTTTGGAAAATATTGCTTACATATCAATATTACCATTGATATGGCCTTTTCTGTTATATTCTCATGAGTTTTTTAAACTTTATTTTCAAAAAAAGTGTTCTTATTTCACAGAATTTCGGAATTCTGAGGTTCGGATTTGAGAGGTTCCACTATAATTTGGAAATCTTCTCTTGAGCACACAAAAATTTTCTTAATCGGTGAATATCTCACAACTATATTTTTGTGACAATGGATAATTTATTTACATGAAATGTGGTATTTTATCATGTTTATTATACATGATGTGGTTGTTCAATTTTCCACTGTCATTGTGTACAAATATGTTATTTATCAGGTAAAAACATTCATGGTTATACGTATTTTCACATGTAATTTAACTTCTCATTTTGGTTAACAAATTAAAATGCTATTGAATAGGTTCTTTTATTGTATCTTAACAATATAAAACTGTGTTATTCAGGTACCTTGAAGATCTTGCTAAAGCTGGAGGCCATATGGCTACCATTAAAACCCTTCAAGGTTTGACTTTAGCATCAGAAACTCTTGGAGGAGAAGTTATTTTCTTTTTGTTTTCAGGTAATTTCATTAACAGTATTGTTTTAGCATTAAGGTACTATAGCTACCTTAAATTTTTATTAATAGAATGTGCTGTCAGGATTTCTGTAGGTTTTTTATCACTTGAAGTAAAGATTTTTCTTTAAGACTGCAGTAAGCCTTCTCATATATAGCTCAATGTAGTGACATGTTTAGACTAATGAGGATGGGAAATCAGCATTAACAGTAAGGAAAAAGCAACGGGAGTAACTGCAGCTAGAACTAAGAACACTAAGGTGCGCAGGTACCATTTAAATACCACCAAATTAAGATTAACAAAGTTTTTCTAAATTAATGCTCTTTACAAGGTATTACAAGACTATGCATTTATTCTGCAATATCATGCCTATTTGTATTATTGTAGATTTTTCTTTATAATTAACTGTCCGAATCCTTTTGCACGTAAACATTTTTGTACTTCTGACAATAATGTACTGGCCCAGAAGTCACTCTCAAGTTCCTAGAGTCCTATAAACTCTAATATCTAGCTGATGATATTCTTCTGTAAAATGGTCAGTCCTTTGGTCCTTATTCTAAGGATTTATTTTTTTTCTTACTCTAAAAATCTGCATTTCAAGAGCAGTTGTTCTGCAGTCTCTTCCTGCATTTCCTATACAGAGGTGGTCTAGTGCATGTTTCCTAAAATATCCATGCCCTGTGATCATGGTAACTACTATCCTTATATTGCATCTACAATGTGAAAAATGACAGTTGGTTTATTTAGGACAGCTGATATCTCAGTGATTAATCCACCAATACCATCCACCAATCATGAGCGTAATCCTTGGGCAAGCAATCAAGTCATATTCTTACTCTGTAGCTACTTTATTGCTGACCAATAATTTTGTACATGTTATCAGAAAATGTCTGTGACTGTTTTACAATAAGTACATTGCTGTAACAGAAATAAAATAGGCTTATAACACTTTTTTTTGCTTTGCAGAATTATTCTGTATTTCGTTTCACACCACCAGTTGATAGACGTTAGTTTGTTGATCAGCAATTAGCCAGTTCCAGTGCAACACTATTTAACGTTGTTTCAATTTTTATTCAGAATAGTTTATGCTGTAGCTCGACTGTAGAAAATATAGTCTTATTTACATCCTTTTCTATCTCTGCTTGAAAATGTCTGTTATTGATAAAAAAGTGATTTAAATTTTTGAGAGAAAATTAAAATTTTGAAAATTTGATAAATTAAATTTAAATAACTATGATCTTATTTAATCCTGACCATTATCGTGGATAATTAAGTTGTCTGTTAATGTTGATAACATTCTTGATCGGCTAGCTTCAGCATGCGTCATGTTTCTAAATCTGCTGCTTATTACGATCTACACGTACATTCAAAACTTCTAGTTTCCCAGAACCAGCAACTACTGAACTGCTAGAGTACTTTAACCAGTACTGCCAATACTGACAATGGTCATTAATCAAAAACTTTGTTTAGAAGCAACCAAAAGTTTCCTTGACTTTCAACTACATGGAATAGTTTTACTGTACCAGCTTCATTACTATTAGTGTTTTGGTATCATACTAAGCCAAATATTTCTATTATGGTTTATGTAAAATGTTAATCATTAACTCAAATATGACTGTTGTAACATTAACTATGATTGTGTAGCCGCCTCGGTGGCCTAGTGGGTAGCGTACTAGGCTTTCACCCCGAGGACCCGGGTTCAATTCCCGGCGAGGGCTTGGCATTTTCTAGCCCAAGTGTGCACAATAGTTGAATGTTAAAAAAAAAAAAAAAAAAAAAAAAATTGTAATCCCTAAAAACAGAAGATTACTAAAGAATGTCAGTCTAGAATCTACTAATAACTTTTTTTTTATTACAATTTATTACTATTCTTATTGTCATTATATTCTTACTGAATTTTGACTACACATCATCTTTAGAACAATTGATAACTTCATATTTATTAATACATATATTTCATAAAGTTGTTGCAGTTTATTGTCCAATATAAATTTTAGCTATATTACAATGAAGTGTTTTGTTCCAGGCAGGATCCTGCGCTACCTGGGTTATGGCCACTGTCTGACGCTATGCTTCCTCGCCTATGCATTAAGGTTTGCTCTTCTGTCTTACCTCCCAAGTCCCTGGTGGGTGATTCCTGTTGAGTTATTTATGCAAGGCCCTACCTATGCTCTGGGTTATACTACAATAGTAGCATACGCTAGTGCCATAAGTCCCCCTGGGACATCTGCCACCATCCAGGGCATTGTTGCTGGCATGGATGATGGTCTTGGTATGTATTTCAGACAATCTTTCTCATTTGGATTTAAATTATACTTTTCATTTTGCCTTCAGTAGTTGGTTTAATTCGTCTCATTTTGATGAACAATAATGCTTACTGTAACATTTTTTGCTTCGTTTTGGTAATTTTGTAAATTAAAAAATAACTCGGCAATAAACTTACAAAACATTAAACAAGACCTGATACATTGTATAGTATTTTAACATAAATTTTTTAAATTTTCTGAACTTGTAGTAGTAACTTTTAACATTTTAAAATTAGACTTATTTAAAAACAAATGTTTGGTCGTTTGGCAGGTTGTAGCTATCTAATTCATGGAGAAGCTAGATTACCTCCACAGATTTCTTTAAAATGTGTGTCTTTTCTTATATGCTTTGTGTGTACTGTGATACCCTAGCGAACGGTCGACTTGGACAACGGTCTAATTCACAGAATGAAAAATGTTCCTCATAACAGGTTAGGTTCCGGATAAAAGGCTGTGAACATTTATAAGAGTATTTACATTGTGTTAAATTATTTCTAAGCAGAAATTATTTGCTTATAAATTATGTGTAAATATAGAGATAACATTGCACTGTGCTACAGAAATAAACATTGTGCTGCGTTAATACAAACAAGCCTTTGATTCATAGGTGTTTGGTTTTTGTAGGACAATAACTTATGCAATATTTCTTAGTTATCTGTTCTCAGAATGCCCACTCCTATTCCCTTTTCTGTTCTCATACCTAATTTTATTTAGAGTGCCATCAACTCTTTTACTGTGTGTTTAATTTGTTAATTCATTAAATTAAAACAGTTATAATATTATCGTGGTACTTATAATTTTTAAATTTAACAAAACATTAAGTATTTTTGTGTGCGAGTTTCAAATTTTTGTTTAAACCTGTTTTCAATTTTTTTGGTCAATATTAATTAAATTGGTCCTAAAAAAAGCTACAGTATTGATGAACTAAAAAAATATACAGTATTGATTTGTCCTGTGTGTACACGTGTAGCATAATTATATTTGTATGAATTTAGTTAAAATAAAGTGTGACTTCTGTTCTGTGAATTTTCTTCATTCGTCTTCTTTGACATATTAATAGGGAGTACTCAATTATTTTTTTCTATGTGACAAATCAAAATGTTTTCCATAAGTCTCTATTGTAAGTGCTGACTCATACAGTACTGTACAGGTGGGCGTTTCTGCTGTTTTTACAAAATGTCAACAAACTGTTTGTTGAGGAAAAAAAGCTGCTTTTTAAAACAGTTGGAAAAAAACAGGTTTTGAAAACTGAAACTCAAAGTTGTATTAGCAGCTAAAACATAAAGCACATACATTCAGTTTTCTAAGATTACTTTTTCATTCCCACAGCCATGTCCTTAACTGTTTTTGGGTATAAAGCATTTATATTAAAGGAAAAAAGTTATTTTAAAGGAAAAAAATGATCCTTATAAGTGTAGCAATAATTAAATTACATTCTCAAAATGTAATAATTATGTATGCCATTTTATATTTACAAAATGCAATGCATTTCTAATAGAAGCATTCTTTTTTTTACTTAAAAATTAAATAGTCCTTTGCATATTTACCAAAATGCAAATGTTTTAGAATATTTTTAGTTGTTAAAAAAATATTGATGATTGATAATAAATATAAAAAATATGTTTAAATAAAATTAGGCTCTGTATTTACAAAATGTGAGAGGTTGTTACTACAATTTGCATTGACATTGACCAAACAGTTCTTACTTCACTACAAGCAACAAGCAATTTTGAAATAAAGGAAAAGCATAAAAGCAGGTAGAAGAAAAGCAGTTAGCAGGAAAGCAGTTACCAGGAAAACAGTTTTAGCGGTTGCGGTAATGGGTGTGGTAGTGGGGAAAGTCCGTTCCTTGTTTAACAAATCATAAACCAGTCCAAATCAAACTGCTTGTTTCCGTTTGAAAAAGCAGTTTCTTTGTAGTTTATAGAAAAGCAGTTTCTTTGTAGTTTATAGAAAAGCAGTTTTTTTAAACAGTTTGGTGTTTTTTGTCCCACCACTATACAGTAGTCTGCTCAGGTCTTAGTTTTGGAAGAATTAAGACCGTTAATCAGGGTACTACTGTAATTCTTTGTGTTAAATCTTACAGTTTACTGTACCAACATTTTGGCAAATAAAAACAGCTGTAACAAGATGTATAACACATATTGTTAAGAATATACCTAATATTTTGAGGTTATAAATATAGATATCTAAGATTTAGCCATGTTTTAAACCAGATTTACAGAAAATATTACAAAATTCCAGAAAAAGAACCATTTTTGAGCCAATAAGTTACATACAAACACGTCCTCAATTTTACTAAATTGTGAACTATATACTGCTAATAATGTTTTTTTTTACAATAGGTTATATAATAGGAGGCATAACTGGAGGCTTTTTGTACAAATGGTTCGGAGGAAGTTATGCATTTAAAATTTATAGCGGCTTCGCTTTATTCTGTAGTTTGAGTCATTGTTTCCTTCATCAACGCTTCTTCAAGCAACTCATAGCCACTGCGGCCATTACTCCCAAAAAACAATCTTCAGGTAATATTACTATAAAATATTACCATATCTTGACTAATTCAATTTACATTAAGTTTAGGATGATGAAGAAATAACTTACTTATCACTACTTATCAAATCTTACTTTCTTGAGCTTAAATGATTTTGGAGATTAGCGATATATACACTTCATAGCTTGGAAACTCTAAGTTGGCGGTTTTCAGTTCTCTTCAAAAATAAATAAAATATAATTATTATTAATATAAGCAGCACCAAAAGTGCCTCTAAGATTTATATTTTATTGTAGTCAATCTCTCTGTTAGTGCAAGGAAAGTTAATGTATTTTTTTTTTTTGTTAAATTAATTATGAAGCCCATTATAGTGATTACTGTTTTGCATACTGGGGAACAGTTTAAGTTCTTCTAAAAATATTGTCTGAAATTTTCTAGTTATTTTCTTGCTTATTATTTTTTGTTTAATTTTATATAAATTCACTTTTGATTACAGTATTTTTAATATGTAAAGGTGAGGGTTTAGAAACAAAACACTATTTCAGTTTCACAAATCACGATATTGTAATTAACAACTACTGAAACCATTTGTCAGTTTGTTTAATGAGTTATTCGGCAGCCATGACTCGTTGTTGAGCTTGCCCCATGCGACTTTTTTTATTCCCAAAAATAAAGTTGAAACTGAAAGGCCATCATTCTAACACAATTGAGGAGATCCAGGCATAATTGCGGATGTGCTTCACACACTTACATTTTCAGACGGCCAGGGATGCATGGAAACATGGGGGGAAATGCTGAGTTCGCTATATCCATGCCCAATGGGGCTGTTTTGTAAATGGTGATGGAAACTAGGAGTTACAAAAAGAAATTTTATTTTTATGGGAAAGTTCCCTGAACTTTTGGATAGCTCCTCGTATAGATCCTTGTCATGTAGATTACAGACAACTGATCTGATTCTTCTGTCCCTGTGTTATAGGACACAGGAAAGAAGTATTAAAAAGGAAAGAAAGAAGGGATGAATTTTTGCTGATGTGGCACTATTACAGTTCAGCTTAGGCAAACAAGTGGTGTGTTACCAGCGCAGCGGCAGTTAGCTGAACATGCGACTCATGCTCAAATAGCAGGTTGATCCATCTGGAGGCTGAACTAGAGAAAACCTACTATATTGAAATAATTGTTTGAAGTAACTCATTTAAATTAAAATATCTAATAAAGTATGTAATTAAAAACCTTATACTCCAAAGAAGTTCAGAAATGTTTTACTCAAACATAACACTAGTCATTTCATAGATATACCAAAATAAGCACAATAACTTAATACAACGTTTCAAATTACTGTTGACGAGAATGTCTCAGCTTTTTTACTCAGTTTACGATGGTGACTGAGTTTGTTAAAAGTAAACATTAAAGAATCTATGAAAGAAATACTCATTACTTTAAATTTCAAATCTTTTGTATGAACATTTTCATAATATTTTTACCTCTGTTTGTATTTTTTACAGAAAACAGAGCTATATATATTCCACCAGGCGTGGCTGTAGAAGTTGTCGGTCTACGAACTTAAACCGGACTAAATGCATAAGTCTGCTACCGGTTGCCATAATATGAGTATACAATTTATTGTACAAGTTACGAATTTATAGATTTTAAAATAATTGTTTTTATGTATAGTAAAGGATAGACATGGTTAATGCTTTAGTATTAATTACTCTTTCATCACTTATTAGTAACGAGCGAGTATGGTAATTTATGCTAACGATCTGTAACGAGCATAACTTTTTCTACAGGTTTAGATTTATTACTGCTTATATATTAATAAGGTTATGGTTGTTGCTGGTCGAGTCACAAGCTGCTATTTCAGTCAGATAAAGAAATTATAGATTTTAAAATAATTGTTTTTATGTATAGTAAAGGATAGACATGGTTAATGCTTTAGTATTATTTACTCTTTCATCATCATTTATTAGTAACTAGCGAGTATGGTAATTTATGCTAACGATCTGTAACGAGTATAACTTTTTCTACAGATTTACATTTATTACTGCTTATATATTAATAAGGTTAAGCTTGTTGATGGTCGAGTCACAAGCTGCTATTTCAGTCAGATAAAGAAATTATAGATTTTAAAATAATTGTTTTTATGTATAGTAAAGGATAGACATTTTTAATGCTTTAGTATTAATAACTCATTTATCACTTATTAGTGACTAACGAGTATGATAATTTATGCTAACGATCTGTAACGAGCATAACTTTTTTTTTACAGGTTTAGATTTATTACTGCTTATATATTAATAAGGTTATGCTTGTTGCTGGTCGAGTCACAAGCTGCTATTTCAGTCATAAGGTAAAATATTTCTTTATCATATTATCAAACCTGCAGTGAGTAACCTCAGTCAATGTATACATTTTAAGTTGCTGTCTTATGTATAAAATATTTTCAATGCTACTGACAGATTCCAAGGCAGCAGTGCAGGCTCTATCATCATCAGCGGGCAACAGTCTTAAAGAAATAAATCAAATGTTACAAATGCTTCAAAAATTAAGCAGAAATATAATGTTCCAATGGATCCCTTCTCATGTAGGTGTGCCAGGAAATGAGGCTGCAGATGAGCTGGCAAAGAAAGGTTCACTCCTACCCCAACACAAACATTTGCCCAATCCAAATAAGGCAAAAGCCATGCTCAAAAGTACAATGAAGAAACAGCAGATGGAAAAAATGAAGAGCATAGCAAAAGGCAAACGCTGGGAAAATATAGATGAGGAATGGGACGGACTGAAGGAAAAACCAAGGAGATAGTCAGTGGCACAGTTCCGTGTTGACACGGGTCATGACTGCCTAGCCACCCAGTTAAAGCACACTGGAGTCTACTCCTCTGAAATGTGCCCTCTGTGCCAAGAGACGAACTCAAGTATGAACAAGGAACACCTGCTGACATGCCCTGGATTGAATGCTGATTCTAGACGACAGAAGAGCTTCACTCGACTGTATTGGGAGGCAAGGATGCTGATTGATTAGAATCCAGGCTAGTCATAGGAAACAACAACAACAACATTTTCAATGCTGATTTTAATTTAAAGACTTGTGAAAATTTTTATTCTCATGAAGAACTTGGTGGATTGTTAATTGAATTCATAAAAGAATATAAATTTGATTTTTCTTCACTATCTTGACATTGTACCGTAACATACATTTTTTAAAATTATGGTTGACTGCACTTGAAAACACAATATGATTTTCTTTATAATTTTTGCTTTCATTTGATAATACTTTTAACTAAAAATGTTTCAGCAATAATAATATAATTATAAAATTATTGTTATGTCTCCATCCGGCAATAATGAAATAATTTCAGATCCATTGATAACTCTACATCTCTGCTAATATTATAAGCTTCTAGGTATTAATAAACTACAACTGAAAAACAGTTTTTTCAGACTAATTGTTGTACAGCCTGCATGATTGACTATTGTACTACAAGGGCTTGGTAATCCATGTGGTTAAGAAATCAATCAGTTTGCTGCATGTTTGAACTGCACACCTCAAGGTCATGGGTTCAAGACTTGTAATTAACATCAAATAAGGGGAAAAAGTAAGAGTTAATTATAAGGCTGGTTTAAATTGCCTTACAAATATTGAGAGAAATGCAATAGTACTAACTCTGTTCAAACATTATGTATGTGTGTGTGTGTGTGCGTGTGTGTGTGTGTGTGTGTGTGTGTGTGTGTGTGTGTGTGTGTGTGTATATATATATAAAAATTTTTTGTAATTATACTAGTAATACAATATCATTTATATAATTTTAGGTATTTAACTTATATTTTAATAAGCTGTCATTTATTGGATGTACCTGTAGGTTGGTTGTACAACTGTACTTGAGAAAGTTCAGTTGGTTTTAAAGAATAACATTGCAAAGTTTGTATTGTTGCCAAATAGAAAGAGAATATTTTTGCATCATAATAAGAATATCAACTGTTCTCCACATAACCTACTTGCAGGACAAGAGGTTTTTTTTGTAGATCAAAATAAAATTGTCAACAAACATAAAACAAGCATATTCTCCCAGTTCCAACAAAACAGTTGTTGTTCATTTATCAGATTGAAAAATAAATGGTGTAAACTATTTCTCATTCAGTCCGATCAGAGTTGTCTTGCTTTTTTACTTCCTGGCAAACTTCGAAACTATACTAAATGGCAGCACACCTTCATCCATTATCATTACAATCCAATCTATAGTTCTGATGAAAGTAGTTTGAGCTCTAAGACTGGGAAAATTTAAATTTGCTGTACATGATTGATGTTTTATTTATTTTATATTACAGTTTATTTAGACCTTTTTCGTCTGCAAATTAATTTTGTTTAAAAAAAAATCATGACGCTTAGACATTCTTTGTGGTACACCACTGCCGGTCTATATTATTATTAAAAGTATTTGCTTGCCGATGTCTGTGGGTTCAAACAAAACAATAATTGCTATCTTCCCAAAAATGCCTGTTTTGAAGGTGTTTCTTAATCTACAGTTATAACGTTTCAGTTTTATTGTTTTGGTATTATAGCTAATTTTGCATGACTCTGGAAGTGATTGCTTACTATTACTATTATACTTAATAATAACAAGTATTATACCCATTACTGATTCGTCAAGTTCTGGTGATTAGTACATGGAATCCGCTAATTTTGAAGTAAAAAGGAAATTTACTTTTTTCCTTTGTAAGTGAGTGGAGAAAAAATATATTGTCCGATTGCCATTTAGTTGGCTTGAGCCTACATATCACCAGTTTTTTGTTATTTTAAATTTAAGACACTAAGTTGAGTAATGAATCTTTAAGTAGACAAAACTTGAGACTAATTGTACAGCTGATTTAAGAAATGAAACTATTTATATTTTGCTAATGCTGTTTTTTCAATTATTCTTTGGTAGAACCAGAATTTGTGGGGGATAGCAGCACATTTGTTTTGTGAGGTTTATGAGAACTACATCTGAACCAAACTATTTAATTTTCTGTAGACTGTTTTATTGTGTTTATTTAAATAATTTTCTGAAAGCATTTAAGAAATAATTAACTAGATTGTTATTGTCATAGTCTGTTTTAATTAAATATCCAAATTTTAACTAGCATACATTAAATATGTGACATTGATGTTGTCCACAGTCTGTACAGGAGAACCTGTTATACATTTGCACTACACCCTTTTCATGCCTGTCTGAACTTGTCTATAACTCATTAGTTTTTGTTCAGCACACATAAATAATAGTAAGTCCTATTCACATGAATAAGAGATAAATACTGTATGCCTAAATCTGTATTGTACCTTTACGGAAAAATAATTGTCACCTACTCGTGATGCAATAATCCGCTTCAACAAATGTCAGCAGTAGAAAATAAAAAGTAATACAAATTGAGATTGCACAATAACAAATAATCATTGAATTGAGGTTTTTGAAAAGAAAATATATTTTTAATGCGGTGTAGAGCTTTATTACTTGCTACCAATTTCAATCTTTATAAGTCATTAACAAGTGATATACTATTTAATTATTTTTTTTATTTTAAGGCGAAAAGCACATTGAGGCTATTATCGCCTCTCTAAATGTAAGTGTGAGTATAAAGTGTTAAAATCATAAGTGTAAATGTGTGTTACTCGGGTACCGCGAGGGACTTTTAAATCCTCTCAGTAGGTGCAGCTAGTCTGCACCCCCTGCAGGAAGTGATGTACTAATGGACATTGTATATCACGGAGTATTTTACTGTTAGTGACTTGTAAAAATTAAAACTGTTATTAATAAAGTTCTACAGTGGATAGAAACTGTGTTTACCTTAATGTATTTGGTTTTCATATAGTTAAAGCCTCAAATTTCAAAGTAGTCATTAAATTGCTTAGACACAGTCTAGTCATAATAATAATGTCTAGTCATAACAATGAGTCATAAATTATACGTTTGTTCATTCTCAACAATAATGCAACAATAGTATGACATATTTACGTTGTTGGAACAAACACATCACTGAAATTTCACTGATTATGAAATGGTGAAAATTAAAAAAAAATGTGTTCATGAGAATTGGTGTGCAGTCATAATTAAACATTCACTCCTCTCTTAATGCAATTTCAGATATCCTTTTGGTCCATCGCTTACTTAATTGTGATTTAAAGGTTAATCATTTTGTAAACTATGTACAGATTGTTTGTTTTTATTTGAGTTCAAAGCTGAGCATGTAACTTAGACTAAATGTAGTTTTTGTGCGCTTTGTAATAGTTTGTCAACTCCTCTCCTACGTGACGACCACACCATTTCCTTTGTTATGCAGGTCACAACTTTACGAGGGTGGTCTGAAAAGTTTCCGACCTAACAAAGGTAAAAGACATTTTTTCAGAATTTTTTTTTAATTTTTCAACATAGTCTAATTGTACCTCTACATACTTTTCCCAGCGATGCTCCCATCTCTGTAACCCGTCCAAATAGTACTCGGCGTTTTTCTCTGCAAAATAATTGTTCATAAAGGCCTCTTTATTTGACAAAAATCTCTGTCCTCCGAGCGCAATTTTTAGATGAGGGAACAAAAAGAAGTCGCTTGGGGTTAGATCTGGTGAGTAAGGTGGATGGTCAAGCAGTTCAAACTGTAATTCGTGGATTTTTGCCATGGCAACCGCTGAGGTGTGATACGATGCGTTGTCTTGGTGAAACAGGATTTTCTTTTTCTGCAAATTTGGCTGTTTTTCCGCAAGTTCTGACTTCAGCTTGTCAAGTTATGATGCGTAGTATGCTCCTGTAATGGTTTTTCCTTTTTGAAGATAGTCGATTAAAATAACTCCATGACTATCCCAAAAAACAGTCGCCAACACTTTCCCAGTTGAAAAAACAGTTTTTGCTTTTTTTGGAGCCGGTTCCCCCTTTGCAGTCCACTGTTTGGACTGTATTTTTGTTTTGGGCGTATAATGGTGTATCCAAGTTTCATCTACAGTAATTAATCGGCGCCAAAACTGGGATTTATTGCGCCTATACTGTGCCAACAGAGCATTGGAAATGTTCATTCGAACATGTTTTTGGTCTAATGTGAGCAAACGCAGCACCCAACGCGCGGACAGCTTTCTCATGTCTAAATGTTAATTTAATATGTGACAAAAACACGTTCTTTTGACATGTTCATAACGTCTGCTATCTCTCTCACTTTAATTCGGCGGTCATCTAGCACTATTTGGTGAACTTTGGCGATGTTTTCGTCGGTAATTGCAGTTTTTGGATGTCCTGAATGTTCATCGTCTCCCAAGCTCTTACGGCCATGTTTAAATGCAGCTGCCCAAAATTTCACTGTGGTAAATGATAGTGCAGAGTCCCCATACACAGAATCCAACTCATCTTTGATTTGCGTAGGCTTATTGCCTTTCAAAAACAAATATTTAATGACAGCTCGATACTCGATTTTTCCATTTTCATAAAAATAAATCAACTCACTCAAACGACTGTTACATAACAACTGTGCGTCAAAAATAGCTGAAACGTTGATGAGTAACTGTCAACAGATGAACAACGAAATTCAAGTGCTGCTATCTTCATGTTGAGGTCGGAAACTTTTCAGACCACCCTTGTATCTGAAAACAAACAAGCTGTACTACCTATAAGTCTGATATGTAAAATAAGGTAGCTTTTATAATTAACAATTTTTAATTTTGTTTTATATATTTTGAGTATTTATATTCTTTAAAATAGATTTAATATAATTAAATGTTTTAATATGTTTTTTATATATTTATGTTCTTAAAGTGCACATTTTTATATTAATAATTCATTATTAATATATCATGTGAATTATTGTTAAATGGATTGAAAGCTGAATTATTTCTTAAGGCTATAGCAATTTTTAATAACAAACTGCAGTGAAGCCCACTTACACTTTTGTCACTTCATGAATTGTGCTGCAGGCTTGGTTACATATGCTTGTATATTACTTCTGTTTTTGTCATACATTTTTTATTTATTCAACATAAACTAGTTTTCTTTAGTACTACATTTTGCTTTAATAGTTCTCCTTTAATAATTCTGCGTGACCTCTACTATTTATTCTTTGAGACCATTAATTTTACTGTTATCTATTCTGGTCAACTGATTTCCCAGGTTATATCAAGCATCATAAAAAACCATATCACTCACAAAACATGATATTTGAACTATGGTTTTTTTAAAAATTAGGAATGAAGTTGCTATTGAACCATGATTTTTTAAAAATTAGGAATGAAGTTGCTATTGAACCATGATTTTTTTAAAATTAGGAATGAAGTTGCTATTGAACCGTGATTTTTTTAAAATTAGGAATGAAGTTGCTATTGAACCATGATTTTTTTAAAATTAGGAATGAAGTTGCTATTGAACCATGATTTTTTTATATTAGGAATGAAGTTGCTATTGAACCATGATTTTTAAAAAATTAGGAATGAAGTTGCTATTGAACCATGATTTTTTTAAAAATTAGGAATGAAGTTGCTATTGAACCATGATTTTTTTAAAATTAGGAATGAATGAAGTTGCTATAATTTCATATGAGGGCATAGATCTGAGAGTTAACTAGCTTTTTAACCAAATTTTGTTTTTTAAGGATTTGTACTTAAAATTAAAATCCCTAGTATTGGGATACAGTTACAAATTGTTAAAAAAAATCAGGGAAAAGTAAACTTGTACAAAAGAAAATTATAAGTAGAAAAGATTTGTATTTAGTAAATTTAAGTATTGTTAACAGGTTTTTACAGGTTTAAAATTTGAAGATTTTTTTATTAAGATTCTGTTAATAATTATATATTGTATGTTTTTGTTATTATGTAATATTATTGAAATAAATATATATATATTTGTATACATTTCAAAACTTAAGTGTCAATTATTATTATGTGATTTATCAATAATGAATTTAGTAATTACTTGTACACAGCTCTTTCTAATATAATGGACGTAAATAACATAAATCATCAATCAATCCAATTCAATTTTAACATAAATTTATTAGACAAACATTTTTGTATTTTACAATAAAAATAAGAAAGTCAATACTGATCATTTTAAAATTAGCAATTTTTTTTATTTTAATAAGTCTTCAAAATTTAGCAAAAATCATTATTAAAATTTTATATAATTTTTAATAAATTTGCCGTGATACACAGATTTTAATGTTGGTTAAGACAGTGAAATCAGGTTTTTCGAAAACATTTAAGATAAAAAGCTATTAATTTTTAAGATTTTGAAAGGCTCATTTTAAGAAAAGGATTCTAAGGGGGGGTAGTACAACAACTTTAAGGGTGGAAGCTATTTCAATGAGTACAGAATATTCTCAAAACAAAAAAGTATATATATATATATATATATATATTCACAAATTTCCATTGGAAATGAGCTAGCACCCTTCTAATAATAATCATAACTTTTTAAAAAACCATTTAAATGGGTAATTCATACCACTAAAAAATAGCATATCATACTGAAATACCTAAAGTGACATTAGATTGGAATACTTAAGGTAACAAAAAGAAAAAAGTGTCAGCAGGATTTGGGGAGAAACAAAGGAACCAAAGAAGATGGGAAATCTTTTGTATTTGCCCTATGTTATTTGGATGAATAAAGCATCAAGGACTTACTATAGATGAGTAGAGTGTACTTTTTAATACATATTTTTGAAATAAATTATTTAATTAAAAAACAATTTTCCATACCCACTTTATTTATTCATTTTGACAATAGACATATTATCATGCATTAAGGGTTAGATATGCCTAATATTGTGTCCACATGAATGTAATAAGACAGTACACAGTAGTTGAACAATGAAATTATTCAAATTTCAATTTCCTTTTAGAAGTAAGTTTTAATTTTCAAATTAAAATATCCGCAATTAACAACATGTTGCAAGGATTTATTATGGAATGAAAACGTTTTTACAACAATCTATAAAGTTACTGAGAAATAACCTTTGTTTGTTTAGGTTATAAAAAATTAAAATTCAGGCCACTTTCCTACTTGACTTGATTTTTTCTAAAACCTTTCATGAACAGGAACCAACTCCTGGTGGCAGCCTTGAACTGTCCACCAGAAATAGATTCTACAGTTTACCATTCAACTTGTTTTACAACAAGCTTCATTTATAACAGATTTTCATTTCTTCCATGATACTGTAATGAGTGTTTCTATTAGCTGAAAAGATTGGTACTTGTGTGTTCATCAGAAATACAACCAATTCAAGACTCTATTGCAGTCATAAATTGCAAGTATAGTTCTGCTCTACATTCCCAAAGTGTACACAATTGATTGTAAGGTGTTTTGTTTACAAATAAATACTAAAATAATTCATTTCATGTTACCATTTACGTCATTAAGTATTGATTAGTTCCATACAAACATATTGGAACTGTAAGTTTGGTAATAATTGGCTAATATGTCTACTATGGTTATTGAATAATTAATTGTAATTGCCTTTTAATATTCACAAATAATTATTTATTCATAATTTCATGAGTTAGAACTATGACCAGTTGCTCATGAATTACATTTTTTCTCAGTGTTCAGTTAAAAACTGTTATATCTTCATAACATTTTTGTGTAAAAAGTTATTTTAAATGTAACACTATGCACATTAGAGCTATATTATACAAGTAATGTACTTAAAAATTAAGGGAAGTGTGTAAATTATGTATACAATTACTAAATATTGATGAAAAGTGTCAGCTGGTGATATGCAATCAGAGGATGTGATTTAAGTCTATAAGGAATTTGTTTCACAATGTGATTACCTACTATCACGATGCATTTTAAAGTGTTTGTTTTACTCTGTGCTACTTTATATTGTGCTGCTTTAAGAGTGACAAATGATAAAACCAATCACAGTTCGTTGCTACAGTGTATAAAACACATTGCGAATAAAACGTTATACATTATTCCATTTACTTTTCTGCTGGAAGATGTTAATGACTCAGAAACAGCTCAAGATCTACTTAAAGTGTTGCACAATACAAGAATAATACAGTCGAAAAACAATCTAACTTCTCAACATTCGATATACACTTTTTTTATAAATAAAAATGTTACTACATTTCACAGTGTATTGAGCAAAATTAATTACTCAGAAAAGCCGCTGTTTTTAATAGTGTTATCGGGTGTTCAAAATCAAATCTTGATGAAAACATTAAACACGATCTTTTCAGAATTTTGGAGTTATAAATTTATAGGTGTTCTAGTGTTGATTGAAATTTCAAATGATATTCACATTTATACATATTATCCTTACAGTTCTATTGGATGTCATAAAGTGAACTATCCTGTGCTGGTAGATGTTTGGGAGTCGACAGAGCAAAATTTGAAACATAAAAACAGAGATGTGTGGTCAATACAAGCCAAATTAACAAACTTCTATGGATGTAGTTTACATTGTATTGCTAAGAACAGACCTCCTGATTCAATAATAATACATATTGCAGACAAACGGTGGCATTTCGTGGAAATGGAGGGCTTTTATTTCAAGCTCTACAAAAAAAATTGAACTTTACTGCAGCAATAGTTATGTTAGAGAATTCAACAGTGCGTGATAAATATGGCTATTCTTTGTATGCTAGTGGATCAAAAGTAATCAAGGAAAACTTATTGAAAGACAAACAGGACATAGCATTCGGGACATTTTCTCATATAATTTATTACAACTCACAGATTGAATTCTCCCACACTGTTGTCTCTGAATGCTATCGCTGGTTCGCTCCTTGTGCTTCGGGCAATTCACCATCAATCTGGCAAACCTATCACAAAGAGTTTTCATACATAGTTTGGGCATTAATCCTGTGCGTAATAGTTTTGACAGTGGCAATTCTGACAGTTTCTTCAACAGAACATTCTACGTTCCAAAATATAACTTCCAACATATTATATGTGTGGGCGATTGTTTTAAACATGGCAGTTACCCCAGTTCATCGATCAAAATCAATAAATTTTTTTTTACTGCAGTTCAATACGTATTCCCTTATTGTAGTTGTAGCGTACTTAGCATCTTTAAAAAGTTTTGTAACCATTCCAGAGAAAACAGCTAATATAAAAAACTGGGAAGAAATCGATGAATTCAATTTTAAAATAACGGGAGTTCCTCAATTGCATGTGATACTTAAAAACACAATGCAAGATAATAAAATACTTCAAAATTTATACAATAAATACCATAGTAAAACTAGCGGAGAATTTTCTGAAGTTTTCGAACAAGTTACTAGTGGCAGAGATACCGCTGTATTCAGTGTTGAAAGATTCATGCAACACTATTCAGACAATCGTAATAACAAATCGACTACAGATCCTATCTGTCCTGTACCAAAGTGTGTTTTAGAAGCTTACGCTTCACCATTTCTTTTACGCAAAGGGTCATTTTTGTTACCAATTATTAACGATATAATTTTCAGACTGAGCGAATCTGGCATTACTTCCAGGTGGTGGACAGACACCCAATCTAAAAAATTCAAACTCATTTCAGAACAAGACAAAGAGGCATCACAGTTTCACTTTAATCAAGCCCAAGGTGTGTTTGTCTTACTAATAATAGGACTTGTAATTGCTTTTATTATTTTTGTAATGGAAATTATGGCAAATAGATAGTCTATATTACTCTCAAGATATATAGTAGGTTAATTTTATAAGTGTACTGGTAAATACTGCAATTATTCTCTAATTATGGAATATTTGTTATTACAGTGTATTTGGACATTTTCCAAAAATTGTGTAAATAAAGCAATACACTTAATACAAATGAATGAAGATTTAACAACTAATTTTGTAGCTTCTAATTTTTGCACTTTAGTTAAGTGATTGGTATGCTTGACCCATTTCAAATGGAGTTTTTGAAAATGGTGGATTTTAATGTTAGTTCATGGTATTATTACTTTATAGCAATGTCAGATTAAACTGTAACATTAACTACAACTACTTTTGAACAAAAATTTATTTCTTCAATTTCATCAATAAACTTACATTTAAAATACCTTACCTTCAAAAAAACATTGCCATCCTTAATTTCCTTTTGATTAAATTCAATGTTGGGAAGCCTAGATGTGTGTATTTTTTTAGATCTCAGAAATAGGCTTATTCAGAGATGGCTCGCATGTAGGCACTGTGGAATTGTAGCACCCCCCCCCAAATAACTCTTGATATTATAACATTTAATTTTTGACGTTATCAATAACAAGTCCTTTTTCCTTTCTTTCTTTATACTTGTACAATATATAATCCTTAAACTTAATGTTAGTAGCCATCCTTCATTTTATAAAAAAGATACAAAAACTTTGTATGGAACTGTGCCCTTCACAGTTCCTTTTTTTTGTTATTGTAAGACAAAAAGCACATTAAGGCTATTATCGCCTCTCTAAATCAGGGATCTCCAAACTACGGCCCGAGGGCCACATCCGGCCCGCGGACAGATTTTTTTCCAGCCCGCGGAGAGCTAGCATACTTGAAAACTCCTTTTAGAGAACATATTTTTTTATAGCAAATTAAATTTAGTTTACTGAAGTATTCTAATTTTAGTCCGATTTGCAGCCTTTTTTAAACGTTGCGTACTTTTTTGGACTTTTTTTTCATCAGTGGACTATTTCACTTTTTACCATCAGCAACAATGATAATATGGTTTTGGCCCTCGGAACTTACTGGAGTAATCAGTATGGCCCTAAGGCTGGAAAGTTTGGAGACCCCTGCTCTAAATGAAAGTGTGAGTGTAAAGTGTTAAAGTTGTAAGTGTAAGTATGTGTTAGACTCGGCTACTGCGAGGGATGTCTAAATCCTCTCAATAGGGTCATACCTTGACCACAGTGCTGGTGTAAGGTAGTTTTTTTCCCTTCACTTATGGTATGCTTAAATCCATGAATAAATTAAATTAAATTCTTGAATGTGATAAAGTGTAGAATTAGATTATTATCCTGCTTCCAACTATTCTGTTTTTAAGAACTTTTCTAAAACACACTAAGGATTTGGAAAGACTAAATGTGCTTGCAGTGTTTAAAATGGAGAAAAATGTCCTCCAGAGATCAAGGAAAAAATTATATACCTTTTCATACAAATTAAAACAAGAAGAATGGATTTCACTTTTAAATGAATAGATTATGTCTGAACTGTACAATTTAGGTTAAAGTAAATAAAAAAAATTTCAATTTTGTCTTTTAGAATTTTATCAAGTTTCTAATTAACTTTTCTTTTTATACATGTTTGTTTCCTTTTACACAATTTTCAAACAGGCTAAGAAATTTTAGGAGCAGCACTCCTCAAATTTTAGCTACGAGTCGCCACTGGGCCTACTCAAAAATAAATACATAATTAAAATTGTCAAATTTAACCCTTTGGTGAGTAAAGACATCATATGATGTCTTTAGAGCTGAGGTCAGAGTGAGCATATTAACATCAAAACTGTCACAAAGGAGTAAACAAAATTGTTTTTTTAATCAATCAAAACTAATGTATTTTTTCTTTTCATTTCACCCTCTTTGTGGTACGCTGAATTAATCATTTCTTGCGCGCTGTACTTTTCTTTATTCCCAGTAGCTCTTCATTCTTTCTGATCTTCTTTTCCTCTCCTCTTCTGAAATGATAGGTTTAGGTTTTATCTTGGAATCTTATTCTTTCGTCTTTGGTACTTATCTTAGCATTTTGGTCAAGCAGTGAATTTTCTGTAATTTTTAATTCTATTAGGTCTTTTTCAATTTCTTTAAACCAGTTCGGTTTTGTTTTACGATTATGGAAAAAATCAAACACTTGTTTCGTTAATCTATTAGAGTTCATTCTAAGAAGATGGCCGTAAAAATTTATTCTCTTTTTTCTCATAGTATCTGACAGTTTTTCAATTTTCTTGTAGAGAGCTTCATTTCTTATATATACTACCTTATTATCCTGAAATTTTGTTCCTATAATTTTTCTTAAGATTTTCCTTTCCGTTATTTCAAGCTTTTCTATCTGGCCTATGCGATTCATGGTTAATGTTTCTGCTGCGTACAGTGCTTCTGGCTTGATCACTGTTTTATAATGTTTAATTTTGGATCCCCATGAAAGGGATTTCTTATTGTATGTTTCTTTCGTCAATTGGAAGGCCAATTCAAATTTGTTTTTCCTGGATTCCATTGCCTTGCCTTCATCTGCATTCCAACTAATCCATTCACCAAGATATTTGAACTATTTTACAATTTCTATTTTCTGTTCTTGGATTTTAAGGTATTTATTTGGGTATTTGTTGTTTGTCATGATTTTGGTCTTTTCAAAAGATATGTTTAGACCTATTTTAGCTGCTTGTTTCTTTAATTCAAGAATCTGCTCCCTTGCTTCCTCCATTGTTTCAGCAAACAAGGCCATATCATCTGCAAATGCAATACAGCTAATTCTGAGATTCTTCTTTTTGTAACCCAATCCTATTCCACTTTTTATATTTTTCTTCCATTCCCTGACTACTTTCTCAAGTGCACAATTAAACAATAAAGGGGAGAGCCCATCCCTCTGCCCGACTCCCGTTTTTACTTCAAATGAATTCGATAGTTCACCCATAAATTTAACTTTCGAAACTGTATTTGTTATAGTTGCTTTTATGATCTAATGTATTTTATTGTAAAGATGAAAAATAATTTCAATATATTTACTTTGTGTGAAAATCGTCAAAACACGGGTATATACACAAAGTGCAATTCAACACTGTGAACAATCAAAGGAAGTGTATTTTTATATTTTGTTCCTTTGTTTTTGTGTCGAAACAAACAACACTTCCTTTGAATTTTTTTTTGTTCACTACTTGTTTGTACAGGTCAGATGAAATAACGTTCCCAATCGATATTCAACAATCGATACAACTTCTCTATCGATACTCAATAATGTGACGTGTGTGCTGAGGAAACTGTCTTCTTTAGGCATGTAATGTACTTCTACAATTTTCCTAATCAGATTGAGGCAACAATCCTTTATTGGTACTGGTGAATTTTTTTTACCAATAGGTAAATTGAACACGTGATATGCATTTAACACAACAATTTTAAGTAAATTAAATTTTAACAAAAATGTATCATTATAAAAGTATGACCACACAAATAATAACAAAAACTTTGAAAAAAATAACCAACACAATATTGAAATATAAACTCCTTTACTAACACGTCTCATTTTGAATAATGCCAAAACGATAATAATTAGCACCAATATTTCACAGTCAAAACTATACTGACACTACAAGTCCATCCCATTTTCTGGGAACGCCCAGTTTTCATTCAATAATGAGTGTACTAAATTTATTTTATTTACTATTTATTTATTTGGCTATTTGGCCAACCCCTTTGTTATATGGTAAGATCCAGCTCATTCTATTTTATTCCAGCTATGCTGCTATTTTGTTTCATACCAATCTTTCATCTTCATTTGTCTAATTGGCATAAACCATGGAGGTATTAAGGGGAGGGAATCACATTGTCTTCATTTTTATACAGACTGCAATATGTTCGGTAATTACTGATCACGCAGTCATTGTATGTGGTGTATCATGTACATTGTATGTGGTGTATCATGTACATTGTATGTTGTGTATCATGTACATTGTATGTGGTGTATCATGTACATTGTATGTGGTGTATCATGTACATTGTATGTGGTGTATCATGTATATTGTATGTGGTGTATCATGTACATTGTATGTGGTGTATCATGTACATTGTATGTGGTGTATCATGTACATTGTATGTGGTGTATCATGTATATTGTATGTGGTGTATCATTTAAGTTACACTGTAAATGATATTGTACATTGTATGTGATGTATCATGTATATTGTATGTGGTGTATCATGTACATTGTATGTGGTGTATCATGTACATTGTATGTGGTGTATCATGTACATTGTATGTGGTGTATCATATACATTGTATGTGGTGTATCATGTACATTGTATGTGGTGTATCATGTACATTGTATGTGGTGTATCATGTACATTGTATGTGGTGTATCATGTATATTGTATGTGGTGTATCATGTATATTGTATGTGGTGTATCATGTATATTGTATGTGGTGTATCATGTATATTGTATGTGGTGTATCATGTATATTGTATGTGGTGTATCATGTACATTGTATGTGGTGTATCATGTATATTGTATGTGGTGTATCATGTATATTCCAGATTATGTAATTGCATTCATATAGTAAAAACTACATGCATTTTGTTTTAAAAACAGCAGGTACAGTTTAAAAAAAATGACAAATTAAAATTGAAATTAGTGTCGTAAAGCAGCTGCCAAATTGGACATTCCTCAGTCTACTTTAAACATACTGGTTAAATTAGGCAAAAAGTGTAGAATTCATTCACACTTTTTAGCAATCAAAAAAAGAAGGAAGAAGCGAAAAGCCAATCTGTGGATAATGCATTAAAAGTAAGTTACCTATAACCAAATCATGCATTAATAATAGGGTTTTCAAATAACCGTAATTTTACATTATTTAATTTTTATTTACAATATCCATATCAACCACTATCATGGATTTGTAAACGGTAAATGTAATGTTATAAATATATAAGTAACATTTTTGGTTGGATGTTTATACATTACTGTACATTGTAATTGCAACTACAATAATACAGTACATAAAAAAATTACCCACTGTATAAAAAAACTTTAAAACATCTAATGTATTTTACAATTAAAACCTATAGGTATATTTATGTTTTGTGGCTCAGGGTTGTGGAACTCACTCCAAGGACCCCAGTGTGTGTCATGTCTCCAGATTTGCCACTTATTACATGCGAAACATTCAATCCCCACCAGCAACTACTGCATTAAATATATTAACTTGTTCTAGAGGTTAGGATTGCTGTTTATTTCTTGGACCAAAATCTTGGTCTCACTTTAACGCTTGCTCCGACAGCTCACTATCCACAAGAAACTTGCTGCTAAAACTCCATAGCATGATGGGATTAGGATAACACTACAAAATGTCAAAGCAAGTGGAATCCGAAGTCTATATCTTCACAGAGTTTAATGAACCATTAATAAAAAAGAGCCATTTTAAAGCAGATAACTTTTGTTTAACCCAGATTATTAGTATTTGTAAAAAAAAACAATAACAGTATATTTAAAACATGTCCAACCTTAAATCTGAGGTTGGTCACAAATAAATACTAACACGGATAGTGTAAAATAATGAAAAGTTGAAGTAAGAAAATTTTCTTTTAAATAAGAAAATGAACTACAGAACATACAGAAGTATGACAAAACATTTTATATTGCAGTTAGATATGACGATATCCGCACATTTAACAGAAATGGGAACATAAAATCAGTCATATCCATTGATTGTACACTGGAAAGTATATATATGTATATAAAAAACCAAAGAAAACATCAAGTGTGATGTAATATTTTACAAAATATAACTTGAAATTATCAAAGTTTGACTTAAACTCTTATTTTTAGATCACAATCAACTTATTATATTTATAAATATTTAAACAAATCTATATTCTAAGTTTTATGCACAATCAATAAAAATAATATTCTATTATAAGCTTAAAAAAAACATGATTCTAAATATTGTACAAGGTTATGTTACACTAATGTGCATCCAAGCATGATTCACTGTTTGTTAACACTTACTTGTTGTTTATACACATTTTACAACGAAATTGAAAAGATTTGTCCATCTTCCTATATTAAAAAAAGTCTATTATAACTTCAAGATAAAATGGTTATACTGTGTATTATGGAATGAATACGCATGGATAAAGTACTCTGAAATCACGCATTTTCTTCTTGTGTCCTTTTGTGCTGCAAAGTAGCGATGAAAGCTGTAACAGTCCCTTGAAGAGTTTCAAGCCAATCAACGATCTGTGGATTTTCTATCAACGGCTCATCAATATTGTCTTTTTCCTTCGAGCAACTTGCTGTAGCGCTTGAACTACTCCCAGCTTCTGATTTTGAGTTATTTTCACCATTACAACTGCTGTCAGTCATTTCAAGACTTTCATTTTCTTCATTTCCTACCTTCCGCCTTTTGTTAGGTATTTCATCTGTAAAACAATGTTAACATTTAAAGACTGTTAATTTGATGAAAAAAACATTTGAAAACAGACTACTTTCTAAGTGATCAAACAGTGCCATGATTGGGCCAATCATAAATCTATCTTAGGCTGATCAATAAGATAGGCATTCTGGATTAAATGTCTTTCTGCCCAGCTGAAACATCAATCTCACGCTTTCCAAATCTCATGGTGACCAAACGTATGATTCTGTGCAATTACATGTATCTGACCGTAGTTGAATATCATCGATTTGTCATATCCACCACTAATTGTAATTGCTGTCCAACAGCAGTACAATTAGAATACCGCAAATTCTCTCTCGTATTTAGGTCCTGTGTACGTCAATATATAACCTCAGACCTGTAATCGAGCCACGCACCGAGTTATTTGACCATGTTTGGGGTACTGGCGATTTATGTCACATCCATCGCTAACTATAATTGTTCTCCAACAGCAAAATGATTAGAATACCACAAAATCTTTCATTTAATCTCCATCAGTGGGATAAGTAACCATTAAAAACTTAGCTTTAAAACAAATTTGGACATAAAGTGCATAATACTCTTTGGAAGCAATCGCAATCTTGTGAACATGAATGACTCTGAACAATTGTGTGTGCTAATTAAAAGTATTGGAATGTTGCAACAGCAATACCGGCTTCACTGCTATCAACTTCTACAAGACCGACTTAAGGCATTTTCACAGAACTTATAAGATTTTGACTTCAAACTTAACTTTAATATTTCATTCTATTCCGTCCTCTGAAAACAACTTTTAGATCATTAATCTTGTATTTGCTATTGAACACACAAGTCATTAAGACCTGATACATGCACATTGCAGAAAACTGAATCAGATTTGAAGTGTTAAACTACAATTTGGTTAGTTCAAAACTAATTTAAAGCTCTTCTAAATACTTAGTCCTTTGGGGTCAGGATTACTTACTGCATTTCCATTTGCTTAAACAGATATCAATAGTGTTCAAATATAGAGACAAAAACACTCAAGTTTTTTTAACCTTTAAAATAGGACTATTACGGAAATAACTAAATCATGTAATCATGAAACGTGAAAATTATAAAAACAAGTAATTACGTTCTAATGCTGAGGGAAAAGCAAGCAATTTTGGTCAGGCGTACAGATTTTAATAACAGAAATCTAAAGCAATCAAAAGTTCAAAAACTGTGTTGCTGATTTGATGAAGGCTTTAATTTCATAAAAGTATATTTATTTGAAGATTTATATATATATATATATATATAATACAAAAGATACTGTTTTTTATTAAAAAGGAAAGTGTTCTTATCACTAGAGTGATATAGTATTAGTAATTAATATCCTTTTTTTCTTAATTAAGAATATTAATAAATTAAGTTAATGGTTAAATATATAGATAAACATAAATATATGAATAAAAATGAAAATATCACTTGAAAAATTCCTGTACAAAAAAAAAAAAAAAAACACTCCACTCATCATCCATGAAACCATAAACTGAGGTCAACATAATTGGCATTGGCATTGGAAATTGGTCTTCAGACAACAAGACTGCAACCTGTCATTGATCATCTGCCATGATAACATTATATGTTAACAGCAAACAAGTTTTCAGTAAAATCAGTGAGCAGCGATCAGTACTCATGATGCAAAGGCCTTCGCATAGTAACTTGAAGTTTAATTGAAACATTGCAGCCTCTAGATCGAGAAATCTTAGTGTGAATTTTGTTGCTGCTGTGACACTACTTTGTTAACAATTACAAAATTATATTTGTATCCTTAAAATGTATACTGTTCTTGTAAAAACAGTATTTTATTTTCGAAAAGGCAGATAAGGTATTGAAGTTTAAGAACTATTAACAGATAAAATAAATCATAATTACTAAAACCGTCTTAACTCTCCATAGCCAATTTATACCTATCGGTCCAGATCCAGCCTGCTGATGACGTGTAGTCAATGGAGTAGACTTATTGACAGTCTTATAAGTGTTTGTTACTGAGCATGAATGTAAATTAAAATGTTAAAATCAAAGGCTAAATCGTACAGTTGTAATGATTTAAAATGAATAAAATTTTTAACAAGTGATGCAACCTTACATACACTTTCTCAAATTTAATTATTTTATCAAATTATTATTTTATTGAACAACTTATGTTGGCAAAAGTTCGGTAACTTTAAAAAAAAAACCTTTATTAACGCTATAATCAAACAATTTGATATAATTATTTATAATAAAGAACAAAATACAGACCAGTTTCGTGTTTGATCTTTTCTAGAAGCTTCGTGAGAACAGGAGCCAGCTCTGGGGGTGGAACTACAGGTAGCTCTGCGCTATACACTAAAGACAAAGCCCGCAGGTCACCATTCAACTTGTAAGCCTCATTTACAAGGTTAAGTTGTTGTAAATTCTCCCCAAGTGATGTGATTAATGTTTCCATTAGCTGACATGTTTGGTCCGTCAAAACTTGGGACGCAACCTAAACAGAAATAAAATGAAAACCTCGCAGATCTGCTCCACTCTATGTTTAAGGTTTATGTAGACTTTAATGCTGCTGATGATGGATAAATCAGACTGTCAAAAAAGTATAAGATAAAAAAAATACTGTTGAAAATTTGCTGCCATCACCTGTGTGCTATTACTAATTACTTAAAATATTTATAAATATTACTTGTTCTTTTAAAGAGTGATCATAGTAACACTAAAATTTATTAGTTTTGGGTTAAAGATTATTAACTATTACATTACACACGTATACACTATAGAACATGTGTTACAAAAAGAAATGTTCAGTTTTAAATAAACTGGTTCATTACAGATAGTTTTGTACATAGTGCAATTCAGTTAAACTAGAATTCTGTTAATAGATTTTGAACTACTATTGCTTTAATTTATTTAACTATTTATTACCTTGGGGAAGTAAGTGGCAAGAAATTCATAAATAAATCCAATATTCAAAGAGAGCCTTTCATCCAACAACACAGCTTCTACGTAATCAACAAAGTAATTGTTGTTTGTCAAAATCGCTATGTACTTCCTATCCACATTCTGCAACATTACACACAAATATATATCACAGGGTAAATTATATAAATAGTAAGTGATCCTAATTACTAAATCCTGATGTATATCCTTGCTCTACTTATATATTATTTATTCCCACACTATAATTATACTAGTCAAATTATGGATTTATTTAAAGATTTCTTGTTGTTTCAAATATTTACTTTATGCCAATTTAATCTATTGTATATAATAGCCATGCAACAGTATTACTTTACATCTAGCTGGAATACACACACAAAGTTGTGATGGTATTGAAACTTTCTTCTAAATACTCCCAAATTTAATACTTACACCAGAGTCACAAACAGCTGGCTGAACTTCAGAGGAGCTCACAACGTTGAATAATAGAAAAGGTACACAAAAACTTTTAAATAATATTTCTTTTTAGAAAACAAGTCACTATATAGGAACAACCGGTTTAACAACGAAAGAAATACATTCTCTCCAAATCCTTGCGGTTTTTCTTCCAGTTGTTCCAATTATTTACTGGAAAGCTTATAACTATTTATAACATAAAAGATACAATTACTTATATGTAAATCATTTTGTTGACCCAGAGACTGAATTCACACCCAAAATATTAAGTGGACACAGCTTGATAATACAGCACCTGAAACATCACTTCATAAGTCGCCTAATGAAATCTGTCTTTTGAAGGGTTTATTTCAACAACAAAATCATGCTTTATTTAAAGCAATTGGTTACTCCTACAGCGGGCAAGACTCGTCTGAAGCAATTTCTACTGAGACATCAGCAGTTAGCTAGAAAACGACTTTTAAAGTAAGACTTTCATCTTTTCTTGTTTTTCTGACTCTTTAAACATGGTAAACATGGTATTCTGTTGTTACCAAGCAAAAATAAAGAAAAAGTTGCTGGAAACAAGCGAATAGTAATAAATTACCCAAATGATTTACACTCTACAAATATGAGTAGATATTCTATTTGATATAACTCAAAACTCTTACAAATTAATGTTTTTAACAACTAATTACCTGAGCAAGATGGATATCAAGCCAAAGTTTCGGGAAGAATGTAAGATGCAGAGGTACGGCTTCAAAACCGACCATAGCACTAAGGTTGACTAGAGATTCAGTCATACAGTCGTTATTAATGGCAAGACGGCACATGACATCAACAAAACTGTGGTAAGGCGTGTAGAACAGCAACAAAGCCTGGTCGTACTCCAAGTCCACACCCTGCAATATCTCTCGGTTTTACCAATATCCAAGTTATATGTTATTTTTAATCATATACATACTTAAAAATAGGAACAGATTTTTTATGAAAAATTACATCTAATATGTGTAAGAATATTTTGATGTTACACACTCAAAATGGCAGCTTCGAAAAAAAATTAATGAATAATTTCAATATTATTTTTAAGAAAACAAATTCAGTTTAAAAATCGTTGTGATCCAAGTACAAACACAATTAGTGGAAAATAAAAGTCAGATGATGTGTTTATGGGTTAGATCTTTTCATCTCAAGCTAAGGTGGAACAATGTATGCCGAAAGCTGCATAGCTAAGTGGGAGCTTAGCTTAAGTATGCTGACTATGTATACCAGGCATCTAGCCTTAATATGGTACCTTAATCTTAGTATGTGGGGCTTTGTATGGATGAACATTTTACTACCTTAGCAAAATGGCTGTGACTTTACTTTCTTAGGCTTCCTTGTGAGATCTGGATGGCCAGAGACAAACCTTCAAAGCTCAGAAAACTTCGGGGACTAATGAAGTGAAAATAGAATGGATGGTGGAAACTGAGTCTGTATCTAACCCCATGAGCATTAAATTGCTGCAAAACTGTGAGGACATTAGGTAGACCAATTTGCAATTGGAAGACGTTAGAGGTGGATTACACATTTCAAATCAGATATCTGTAGGTGAAAAGAGAGGTAAAAAAAGTCTTCTTAAATCTAGAAACAGAAGACCTCCCAGGGGTCAAACGTTGGGTTTGAGAAATACAACTCGTATAGTGCTGTGACGACAGAGCTGATGTGAACTGTACTTCACGAATGGAGCTTTGTCAGCCGGATACGTTAAGATCCTGGGCAAAGGGCAACTCAGGAAAACCACTATGGTCTGAACGTGCATGTGAACAGGATAGAAATGTACTACGGAGAAACTGTTTGTAGGGTACACAGGAGTGTGTGATGCAGGCATTATATGAAAAACAATTTTTTTGGGAGACAGCATCCTATAATGTTTGTTCCTTCAGCTTCGTTTTTTTTTAAAGTTTCATAACAAAAATTGGTTGTCACAACAGTTTCACGATTATGAAATCGAACAGACAAGATACTATTTTATCTCCAAAAACAGTAGGCATGAACTTCATAACCCATTAATATCTTTTTAGCCTCAGGAATATACTGCAGTTGATGCAATAAACCACTGCATTTTCTCTGTGTTCAGATATGAAACTTGGTTTTACCTCTTGTAACTATGTGAATAATCAATTAATTACTTTTATCATTTATTTATTATTATTATTTGTAATGGTGAGAAAATTTACATGCAGCAGCAGGAAGTTTCTACAGGCCAATTTTCTAATCAAATCTTCATAAATTATACCAATGACCCATCTTCATGAAACACAACAACAATTGTGACATGGTTAAGCAATAACGACTGTATTTTTTTTTGTCACATTCTTCAATAAAATTGTCCAAGATCAATGTCTAAAGTCAAAAAGTAGGCATGTTTCTTTTTGCCAAAATTTATTCTTCTTTAAATAAAAGGCATGACGCCTCTGTCTCAATCTTGCATTGCTTAATGAACCAATGAAAGTCATAAGTTTGTAATCACACACATACATGCACGCACGCACACACATACTGGATTACTGCACTTATTTTCCACTTGTATGATCAATAATTATTGTAGCTATCATATAAACAGATAAATAAAAGCTTATAAAATCTTCCAAAATTACAAATATTGCTGCTAATAATTGCTATTTTTGCTTGTAATTGATCACATAATTATGCTTCTCTTTAATACAAGGAAAACAAAACCCGAATCTTATTTAAAACATACACGCTTATTTCAATTCAAAAATCTGTTCAAATTAGCATTCTTTAACTTTACAACTCTCTTGTTATTGAAAAAAAAAGACCTGTCCTGATAAATAATGCAGATACCTACCTTGGCTGCATCCAGCTGGTTATGTGGAACAGCCATCTGTACCATAGGCCTGAGTGGTCTGGCACCAGTCTTTAATCCTAGAGAAGGTAATTTGTGTCCTTGTCTAGGAAAATACGGCCCCATGGGCATTGCGTTGGCACTTTCTTGGAACGCAGCGTGGCAGTGTGACAACAGTGGTACCAATACGTGTAGAACCTCATTGGGAAGTAGAAGGACTAGTTCTTTTAACAATTCTGTTAACACAATTATTTAACCATTTTAAAAATTACCCTTAAGTAACAAAAACACATGAATTGAGGGGTGCTGGGGATTACACTTATAATTTTAAGTGTAAAGTGAGTACAGCCAAAGAATAAACATTATTGACAAAGTCGCAGAAAAATTATGAAACTGCTGACATACTGCCTACTGTAAACAACAAGGTACGTAGAACAGCAGTTTTTATAAAAACCGTGAGAACAAATAGGTCACAGTGAGTTGATTCTGCAGGAGACATCAGGGGAGTTGATTCTGCCTTGTGTAGATCAGGAAGTAATTGGTGCTTCAGGATAATATTCCAGCCATGTGGTGCTGGGGAGAAACGGTTCAGCAGTCCCTGGGGACCGTTGAAACACTTTTGTGTACATTTCTTCCCCCTCTCTTTCTGGATTAAATAAATTTAGGCACGAGGTTCCAGATAGGATTTCGGAAAATTCTTTCAGGGAAACCTTTTGAATCAGGTAATACAATAGTGTTTATTCTTGCGTTGTTAAGTGCAGAAGTAGCCGAAACAGTATAAGAAGATTGTAGTACAATTAAATGTATTAAAAAAAACATTTTTGATCCTCCAATAGGTGATTCTTCATAAAAACCTGGTTAGGAGAGATTCTAGATTCCTAACAATCCCAATAACCTACCAACTGGAGCAAAATAGTTTAGTTGAAACCAGTTGCAGTCCCTTTTTATACAGGTTTCAACTGAGTAATTAAATTTCTTAACAATAATTTTAAAAGTAGTGAACTGATAAGTAAAAAAAAATATATTCACTAGTTTCTTGAATCCAATAAATTTTTTCAAAATCAAAAAAAAATGCATACTTTTTTATGAACTATTTTTTTTTTAATTGATTTTTCATAGCAATAAATTAAACCAAAGAATAAAATACCTGTCACATTTCTAGTTATACAAGCGGTTTTGAAATGGTATGATTGGTTGATAATCTGTGATACATATCAAATTTGTGAAACAAGTGTACTTGTTACTACTGGTAATGGACACCATTAATGCTACCAGATCTCAGGTATATATGAGGCATTTCATTCATAAACTGCTATCAAACATTACCTATACAGAGGTTCCTCATTTCTGGTGAATTGTAAGTATTGAGAAGCGTAACTAGCTTGCGCAGTAACTCTACCCAGTCTTTGCAAGACAATAGTAATCCTCGGACATCCTTTGAGTCCCTGTACATGCGAAGGCACTTGACTAGATCAAGAAGAATGGAAAGCAGATCTAGAAGGTCTCCCGCTACATGGCAAGCTGTTGCTTCATGGTACATCACATGTAGAGTGTGGAACGACTGCAATCAAACAGTTATCAACTTAATCTGATGGTCAATGGTTTTGTTTCGTTGGAAAATTTCAACATATGTAACTTTACATAGACACAAAACTGAAAAAAAATTTCAGGAAAAGAAATTATACTTCAATTAAACTAAACGATTAATTAAAACAATCAAGCACTTCTTCTACACATAATTTTGGTATGCCATCTTTTTCTTAACATTTTCGGTCCATTCAGGCCAGACATAATAATTAAACAAATTCTTAGTTTACTTACCAGGTCTGTCAGGGAGAAAAGGGATAGGGAAGGCAGTGCTTTCTTTAAAAGTGAGAACGAGTCAGTAGAGATTTTCATATCAGGTTATGTAGCAACAAAACAAATCTACCCCATCTGCAAACAACCCTGTTATGTAAGCATTGGTAAAGCTTATCAACTGAAAATGTGATATTGTGCTTTATTGCTTATGATTTTAAAGTGCTTCTTTATGTTTATTAAATAGAAAACTGCATTTTTTATTTATAAAAAATAAAAATAATTTTAAGAAATTACCCATGGGCAACTTGAAAATGGAATGGCTTTGATTGCCGACAATCAGGAGACGACTAAATGTCCCCATTTGGTATTATTAACATTGTGTTGGACTTACCTCAAAACACATCTGCAAGCCTCCATTATAAACAACAAACAGTCTGTCTTCGTCATTTTCTACCAATATCCTGAAGGCTGAGATGAGAGTTGCCCATGAAGATCTTCCATCTAGGAACTGTTACATAATACATAATAAAATTTTCAAAACATTAAAAAACCTATACAGTCTAAATAATGGTAACAATAGCCTTTAGCTCTGGGGCTAAATAAAGGGCCAAAACCTACTTTTTACACTCGCAGTAACAAACAAAATAATACAACAATGGAAAACATCTGCAATACTGATGAAAACGTCAGCTGAAAGATTCATCAAACTAAGTTTACCCACTTCTTAAATGCTTAAAATGAAATGACTTATAGTGCAAAAATGAAAGTGCTTTGATGTCAAATATCGCCAAACACCAAACGGAAACAATACCTATACTCAATTTCAATTCTTATGAAATCCATTCTTGTGTTTAAATGTGTTAGTGTTTAATTAAATGTTTTCTTAAATTACTGCAGGGATGTGAAATGTATTTCACAAAACAGGCTTGTCCATTTGCAGAATATTAACCCACTGGATACTGAATTTTACAAATAGCCTTTGGTACTGAATATTTTAGTAGTTTACACTGATTACATGCAATGTGTTAATAGAAAAACCGAGCCAATTATTCGCCAAATTTATTTTCCGCACTAGTATTCAATTTCTCAACACTTAATTTTATACTTCTAACGCTATATTTACAGTTTTTTATATCTCTACATTTACAAAATATACATTTTGTTGTTTTCAGAAACATATAGCTTTGCTTTTAGGTACGAATTTTTTCGTATAAAATGGTCAGTGTTTTCTTTGAAAATGAAGTAGAGTATAAACGGAATTTGTTGGTTTATCTCTTTATGACATGGCTGTCATAGACATATTGTTAGATTTCTTCATCAATATTTACTTTAAATTCGGAAATATGCTGCTTTTTTGGGTGTTAATTCTATGTATAACACTATTATTACACAAAACAACATCAAACAGATAAAAAATATTACTTTTAGCCATTTATACTTCTACACATTACAGGACACACGGACACACACACACACACACACATTTTTATTAAGTTGAACCATTACTTTTGGTTTTAAAGGTTTTACTGGTTCATCTTGGCTTTCCTCTCTCGAAAAAATCATTCCTTCAAAATCTGGCTGGTCATAACAGGTAGCTAATTTTTTTCTGTCTTTCCATTTGAGTTACATGACAAGTTCACATTTTTTCAAATCTTTATAATTTTTTGAAGATCATCGGGAGTATTCTTTCTATATTGACTTCAGGTGCCCATACAATAGATATGCCTATTGATAAGCTCTAAAAACAATTCAAGGGTGTTATCCATAACCAATACTCAGCTTTGATCAATTAAATTCTTGTACATACTTAATAAAACATTAGTCGGGCTCCCACTCGGCAAGTCGAAAAAGTTGTCTGTTGTTACTGTGCACTTCCCATACATTAAATACTCTGCACAGTTCCTGCTTTGACAGCCATTTTGTTTTCCTAGTGTGTTGAAATTATTAGGATGTGCAGTTCAGGTTTGGCCCTAAGGGTCATGGGCCAAAGGGGTCAATACACAATATGAAATACACAGCAGCAATTAATAGTTCTGGAAGTAGTGTAGTGTTTCCAACTATTAGTTGTGTTAATTACTGTACTCCGGTTTAGTTAGTGTGTAAGCTGGCCCCCTTATTTTATGTACAATGGCTGTCTTTGGAGGAATGACATTAAAAGATGGCCGTGACCTGGTTTAAAAAAAGTATTGTCGGCATTACTCAATGTTAGGTGCGATAGGCCTTACTAGGAAAGTGACATTAGCATGCCATATTAAGAACCCCATTGCTGCCAATCATGCTGCAAAAGTCTGCAATTTGTAGGATCTATAACAGTATAATTTTCAAAATTATAACAACATCATGTTTCTGAATGACATGCTGTGTATATTTTTAGAATAAAACAAAAAAAAATCTACAACAAACTAAATCTTTCAGAGTTTTTCACTTCTTTCATGAAAAGTGTTGAAGAAAAATTAAGGTATCTTGAAACTGACATAAACTGGCTATAGTTATTGCTTCTCCAAATACAGGGCTATGAGTTAATCTTCTATTAGACCAATATACGAGGGCTATTCAGAAAGTAGATTACGTTTTTGGATAAAAAAAAAAACTAAGTACAGGAAAAAAATTTTATTATATACATTTGAAAGAGGAACTAAAATACTATTTTTCGACATAATCGCCAAACAAATTTAGACATTTGTCATATCGGTGAACTAGCTTTGAAATTCCCGTGTCGTAGAATTCCACCGCCTGTGATGCCAGCCAGTCAGTCACGCCCGTGCGGAGATCTGCGTCGTCATCGAAGCGCTGTGTTGCAAGCCAAGTCTTCATCTTCGGGAATAAGTGGAAATCACTAGGTGCCAGGTCCGGACTGTAGGGTGGATGAGGAAAATCTCCCACTTGAAGGCCGTCAAGGCGTCTTTTGTTCGATTTGCCGTGTGAGGGCGGGCATTGTCGTGCAAAAACAACACTTTTGCACTCAGTTTTCCTCTCCGCTTGTTCTGGATAGCTCATCTTAAGTTTCGTAATGTTTGGCAATACCTTTCTGAGTTTATGGTTGCTCCACGTTCTAGGAAGTCAACCAGAAGAACACCTTTCCTGTCCCAAAAAACGGTCACCATGATCTTCCTTGCTGACAGGGTTTGCAAACATTTCCTCGGTTTTTGGGGGGAATTTGTGTGCCCCCACTCCATAGACTGTAGTTTTGTCTCACAGGTAACGTGCTTAACCCATGTCTCATCTCCCGTTACGATGCGATCAAGAAATGATTCACCATCTTTGTCGTAAGATCTCCGCGCGGGCGTGACTGACTGGCTGGCGTCACAGGCGGCGGAATTCTACGACACGGGAATTTCAAAGCTAGTTCACCGATATGACAAATATCTAAATTTGTTTGGCGATTATGTCGAAAAATAGTATTTTAGTTCCTCTTTCAAATGTATATAATAAAATTTTTTTCCTGTACTTAGTTTTTTTTTTAATCCAAAAACGTAATCTACTTTCTGAATAGCCCTCGTAACTTATTCTGGGCTCATGATGTGTGACATAAATGTAACATTACAAAATAAGTTTTCAGCTCATAAGTAGTGACGCCAGTCATTTTCTATTCCTGTTGTTTATTCCCACATGCAAAAATGTTTTGCTGGGCAATACTACCTATTTAATTAGCAACTTCGTTCCAAAAAAAAAGTCACCTAAGAATTGACTTGGAATATTAAATTCACTAATATTATTATTTTTAGCAGATGCCTAGAAATAATTGGATTGATGCCACAGATACCAGTACAGTTAGTTTTAGTATTTTTTTTTTAATTAGAAGTCCACTGCCAATCGGATATTTCTAGGTTGGTTTGTAGGTTAGCACAACTTTCACTGTTCTCACTAACACTGCTGTCACTTTTCATAATCTCAGTTTGTTCCTTATCATTATTAACTTCTCTACCACTTCCATCATAAAAATCTTTAAAAAAAATAAGAAATTCACTTAAAGAAATAAACGTAATTATTCTACAATCATAAATGAACTGACAAACTGTCAAAATTGTTCTGAGATCACCACAAAAATGATGGAAGTAAACAAACTAGAACAAAAATAAATAAAGGAAAACATATCACAGATTGACAGATCTCTATCTCTCTTTCATTGCTTTCAGATATATTAATTGATACTGATATTGGACATACATACATATTGGAGCTTGAAACATACAGTAAAGTGATTGGTAAAGCAGACAACGGACAGTGGTTAATAAAACTTAATAGGCATTTAAGCTCAAGCTCCCCATGTACCTTGACAAAGTTTTTTGTTTGATAAGATTGTTTTGAAAATTCTGGCTTAAAGAATTAAATTACATATTCATGGGGGATTAAATTACATATTACTGTTAAACATAACAAATAATTTATCAGTATTCAATTTGTTTTTCACAGAAACCTAGAGATAAAATCAAATCAATACTAACTTGTAAATAAAGCTGCAGTGTTTGTTTGCGGAAAGAATTGATTTCCATAATTTCATGGTCAGTGCTGTCAGGATATTTTGCAGCAAATAGTTGCATCAACTTGAACAGTTCATCCACAGCCTGTAAACACAATTATTGTGAGTAATACATATACTCTCTATATACTGGCCATTATATGAGTTTAATAGAGTCACAAAACACATTCTTTTAGGTAGAATTTAAATAGGAGTTTAAATGCATTCATCTCTCTGAAATCATACTAGAGTGTTATGAATACAAATTTAAATAATATTTAATAATTAAAGTAAATTGTTATGGTTATAATAACGTAAATTATTTGCACTATTTTGTTGTGCAGTAAAACACTTACATTGTATTGTGATGGTGATATAAATAATGAAGAATCAATATATAAGAGGATACCATTTAAATATCCCCAACAGTATTACTAAAATATGATGTACTGCTAAATTAATGCAATTAAAATGTTCATGTATGCATTTTGTGGTACCATGGCTACTTATATTTTAGAAATATAAACCACAAAAAAAGGATTTAAGAAAAAACACTTTTTGAGCATATTTTTGTACTCCCCAATATATATAATAATGCATTTACATGAACTTTATGTTCAACTAAATGAGCTCTTTTAAATGGCAGCTCTCAATCATAACACGATGCATCTAGGCATCATCTCACAATTAATGTTTTACGTTTTTTTATGAATAACTCTGTTTCTCTTTACGATATAAAAAGAATTACAAAAAACAACATTATTTCTTGTTAAAAAAATAACATATTTTGTTACTTATAAATATTTTGTAAAGTTAACATTTTTAGATATATTTGATGTTATAATATTTAAACAGCTGTCATTTTAAAACTAGTTCAGGAACTGGTTATTTTTTTTCAAATTAGGTCTTTATGACACTACACAGCATGCAATATTTCAACCCCATATCATTTACTGTTGAAATAATATAGTTTTTGTTATTGCTACAACCACAAAATGGCAGCTAGGTTGGCCCTTGCCCAAACATTTTCGGACATACATTCACAGGAACAGTTTTACTTACTTTGACACAAGGAAACATATCTTTAAATCTTGAAAACACCCCGTATGACTGATCCGATAGAAAATGTACAGAACATTAATTTGGTTACAAAATTGATGTATTCCAAAACATATCCACTAAAAGTGCAGAGACATCATTAGGATTGGCATCAATTTGTATACAAAATTTAACTTTAGAATGAATATAGAAGGCAGTGTGTCACTTACCACTGCATACTGAGTTGGATGAGGGGTAATATTTTTAAATGCCCAAGTTAAGTTTTGATGAGTAGCTAGCTGTCGAGTGAATGTTCGAGACTGCTGACAACATAATCTCAAAAGTCCATAATATGCAGGCAGCATTGTACGGTTAAACAACACAACTTCTTGATCCTCATGGTCTGCTCTGTAACAAGAAATATATTTTATAGAAACTAGAATATTATGAATTATGTTTATAAATATTACTGTTATCTTACTTCATACGTTAAAATCATTTTAGACTCAAGTTCTGCAAATTGAAGTATTTTATAAAAATTAAAAAAAATAAAGGTGATGATAATTTGTCCGTAATTATTTAATGTTTTTGTAATACATTTTTGTGAAATAACAAAAATATTTAAATATACTGAGCCTACCATTTTATCTATTTAAAGAATACTACAGACATTCTTTAGACAGGTTAATAATTCAATGAAAGAATTTTTTCTTTATCATATAAAAAGTTACATTTTGTAATATTAAGCATATATTAATTTAACTAAAAATGGTTTCCATTAGCTACATATGGCACATAAGATTGAAAGAATACTTGGTAAATATGTAGTTTAACTTGTTTTGACTTTTTTCATAATTTTTTTTGCCAAAATGCTTTATTACATGCCAAAAAGTAATGATACAAAATATAAAAGTGCTGAAATAATGTGAAGTTAGGTGAAAGAATGGAAAATAAAAGTGACCTGCATAACTTCAAAAACACTACTGCACGGAGGTAGATAACATGTTTTTCAACGCAAAAACGATAAATTAAATCTGTGTTATAATAATGAACACAATATAAAGTTTAAAACAAAGTCTTAAGAACCTGACTAACATGGCTGTAGTTACTAACATTGTAATGAGTGTTAAAAAAGATGAATTAATTACTAATAATTCCTATATTTGAATTTAAATTAAAATGTGGCTCAATAACTCAGAAAGTGGTTTTTTTCTAATAAGAAATATTGTCAGAATATAATTCCGTTAAAAACTGCATAAAATTGTAACTTATAAGAAATTTAATCTTACACAATGAATACTTCTTAACTGAATGATAAAGTACGTTTTAAAAACAGTATCTAAAAATCATTATTTTAATAGGACAAGTTAAACAGCTTAAATACCGAATACTGAACACTATTCTCACAAATTTTTCTTCAAAAAACTGAATGTGTTTGAGAAAATATTGCTAAAAAAAAAATTAGGCAATGGTTTACACTAATTTTATTAAAATTTTGGTCCTACATTATAACTATTTATTTACTTTAGGAATATAATTAACCCTTTTCCAGTAACAGTCAGTTAAATTAAATAAATCTATAGTGCAAAAATCCACATTACTTGAAAAAAAATACATTATCGAATAAAAACAGCCTAATTTCTATAATAATTTTATTTTCACATCACTACTTTGTCAGTTAAACTAATCAACGTTGAGGGCCATAAATGTAACACACGGGAAAATACATTGGAAGTAATTAGATTTGACCCTGAGTACAGGTCCAGGTTTTAGTGGACTGTACACATCCTATTCCTCTTTTGTTCTTGAAGCCTAAATTTATTTTGTTTTAAGTTTATTTATTCAAATGAAAACTGGTGTGTTCATCAAAATTGAATTTTTAACAGTCATATATTTCTATATTTTTTGTACACTGAGAAAGTAATAAAGTATAGCCAATCATAGTAAAAACTTCTTTCACATTATAAATAAAAAACAGAAATGACTAAATAACATTATTTCATTGATATTATTTTGTAAGTTTCAAACTACAAAGGATTCACCCTTCCTAGCATATTTGACTCCATTCTCTACAAATAGCACTTACTAAAATGGCCACAGTGTACTTACAAAATGTAGTTGAAGGCAATATTTTTAATAATATGTGCGTTTTGCAATATTAGCTGTACATTCTCAGGACAGTCGGTGCAGACATGGGACCAAAACAGTAACAGGGCTTGCTTGTTATGGTGAACAGGTATTCCAGGCTCGGAGAGCTTCGGATGGAACAGCTGCCATAAGTCCAGCAAGTACTGGCCAAACTGAAACATTGTAAAATTGACAGTGTACAAACTTTCTAACAACAGGGTTACAATGCCTTCAGTTAAATTTATTGGTCATTTTTCTCTTCAAAATTCTTGTCTGGAATCCACAAACAAAAATGGTATTCAACGACACAAAACGCTGTTCTGACATTTTGTCAAAAGCGATCTTGCATCTTTTAGATTGTTCTTGCACCAAGTCTGAAGTCGAACTGAAATATATTGGAATCCCACATCAATTTAAACAATTATCATCCTGTTGTTATCATGGGCCCCTCCCCAGCTCCGACAATAAAAATAATCTTTGTGGGGGAAAAGAACCCTTTTCCACTGTTTATATTTGAAACTTTGAAGAAAGGCAATTTTTCATTAATTTTTATCCTAAAACATATTTCACCATATAGGTTTATAAAAGTGGTGTGTGTGTGTGTGTGCGTGCATACACACACACACAAAGGCCTGACACAAAAGTGGCGAGCGGGATTTTATTGTACATTGTTTCGCTGCAAATCTTTTAAATTGTTTGAAATATTGTTCTATGAGGCTAGGTTGGATTAAACAGAAGGTCAGATAAGTGGGACTCTACTGTAAAAGAAATATATGGTTTAAGAATAAATGGGAAAAACAAAAAAAATCCTCGGCAATCTGTCTTTTTTATTATATTTACTCGTAAATCCAAAATTTCTTTTTTTTCAAATTCAGTAAACTTACTGAATTAAATTTTTTTATATATGATCAAAATTTTACAAACAAGACAGATTTAAAATTTTTGTTCTTCGTAGCCCTGCACCAAAATGTTTTGAGCAGATATAATATGATTTTGTATTAGTACTTAAAAACGATGAATAATATTTTAACAGTATCATAAAATTAATTTTAAAAAAATCTATTTAAAAAATCTTTGAAATGTATTTGATCAAAAATTTTAAAAACAAAATTTGTTTAGAAAATTTAAAATGGGCCTTAAATGTGGCCACACTACACGTACATGCAAAATTTCATTGCAATTGGTCTATTAGTTTAGTTTTTTTTTTTTTTTAACGTCCGACCATTGTGCACACTAGGGCTAATGCAGACAATGGAATGATTTATAGTGTATGAAAATGCCAAGCCCTGGCCTGGAATCAAACCTGGGTCCTCGGGGTGAAAGCCCAGTACGCTATCAACTAGGCCAGCGAGGCTATCAATTAGTTTAGTCTCCAACAATAATAGAGTCATACATCTAATGGACAGATATCTAAGTAAATGCCACTTATTTTACTCAGGGATCAGATGAAAAATATACCCAACAAAATTTTGAGATCAAAACACTTTCTAGTTTTATAATAAGAAAATAAAGTAGAAACATGGAGGAACTGAATAAGTAAATTTATAAATTGATAAATGTAACGCTGAATAGATAATTTTTAAATACACACTGGAAAAAAGAAAAACTTCTATTAACACAATTTTTCTAAATATTAAGTAACACATGCCATGATAAATTGTTTAAATAAATATTTACGATAAAAGTTTTATCCAGTAGTATTATAGGCAGTCTCGCAAAATCGCATGCTTTCCAACAATCAACTCATTTCCCCCATGCGTCAATATCATGAATATTTAATGAATGTTTGTTAATAATGTTATATGGTTTTTTTCAAACACTAAAATAATGCTTTTTGTATAATCTTATTGAGTATATGATTACATACTGGTAAGTTGCAAACAAACATGCTAGAATTAACTGTTTAGATCCTTTACTAGAATATACTAGAATATATTTTTGTGGTCATTGAAATGTTTAGGTCATTGAATAATTAACTGTAATTGGCTTTGAATGACTAATTTAATCACAAATTACATATTCATAATGTCACAAGTGAGCACTGAAATTAGTTTTATTACGCTGAATTTCCACAGAGTGTTCAGTTAAAAACAAAGTTGTTTTTAATAAGTTCTAATAATAATAAACTTGAAATTAACCTAGTTTAGGATATAAAACTCTTTTAAACTCTATGAAATGCATGTTAGATTTATATTAGAAAAAAGTCGATAAATATTTAAGAAAATGAATAAACATTGGGCAAAAACATAGAAAATAGGTTATTTAAAAGTCTCGAAGAAAAGTAAGCAATCAGAAGAAATGTTCTGAGCTATGAATATTTTAGTTTCTCAGTGTAATCATCTACTGTTACAATGCATTTTAAAGTGTTTGTTTTACTCTGTGCGACTTTATATAGTGCTGCATTAACAGTTACAAATGACAAAACCAATCACATTTCGTTGTTACAGTGTATAAAACACATTGCGAATAAAACACTATACATTATTCCATTTACTTTTCTGCTGGAAGATGTTAATGACTCAGAAACAGCTCAAGATCTACTTAAAGTGTTGCACAATACAAGAATAATACAGTCGAAAAACAATCTAACTTCTCAACACTCAGTATACATTTTTTTTATAAATAAAAACGTTAATACGTTTCACAGTGTATTGAGCAAAATTAATTATTCAGAAAAACCGCTGTTTTTAATAGTGTTATCGGGTGTTAAAAATCAAATCTTGATGAAAACATTAAACACGATCTTTTCAGAATTTTGGAGTTATAAATTTATAGGTGTTCTAGTGTTGATTGAAATTTCAAATGATATTCACATTTATACATATTATCCTTACAGTTCTATTGGATGTCATAAAGTGAACCATCCCGTGCTGGTCGATGTTTGGGAGTCGACAGAGCAAAATTTGAAACATAAAAACGAAGATGTGTGGTCAATACAAGCCAAACTAACAAACTTTTATGGATGTAGTTTACATTGTATTGCTAAGAACAGACCTCCTGATTCAATAATCCTACCTCTTCCAAATGGCCAATGGTATTTCAATGGAAACGGAGGGCTTTTATTTCAAGTTTTACAAGAAAAATTGAACTTTAGTGCGGTGATAACTATGCTAGAGAATTCAACAGTGCGTGATAAATTTGGTTATTCTTTATATTCCAATGGGTCAGAAGTAATCAAGCAAAATTTATTACAACACAAACAAGACTTAGCATTCGGAGCTTTTGCACATATAATTTATTACAACCCAGAGATTGAGTTCTCCCACACTATTGTCTCTGAATGCTATCGCTGGTTTGTGCCCTGTGCTTCAGGCCCTTCTCCGTCAATCTGGCAACACTATCACAAAGAGTTTTCCTACATCGTTTGGATGTTAATCTTTGGCACAATGGTTCTAACAGTGACAATGCTGACAATTACTTCAAAAAGACAATCTACACTTCAAAATATATCTTTTAACGCATTATATGTTTTGGGAATTGTTTTAAATATGGCAGTTACCCCAGTTCATCTATCAAAATCAATTAAATTATTTTTAATTCAGTTTAAAATATATTCCCTGATTATTGGTGTTGCATATTTAGCATCACTGAAAAGTTTCTTAACCGTTCCAGAGGGAAAAGCTAATATACAATATTGGAAAGAAATTGATGATTTAAACTTTAAAATAATCGGAATACATCAATATCATGTGATGCTTATGAACACAATGCAAGATAATCAAACACTTCAAAATCTATACAAAAAATACAAGGTTAAAACTAGTGGAGAATTTACAGAAATTTTCGAACAAGTTACTTTCGCAAGGGATACCGCTGTATTCAATGTTGAGAGATTCATGCAACACTATTCAGACAATCGTAACAACAAATCGACTACAGACCCTATCTGTCCTGTACCAAAGTGTGTTATAAAAGTTTATGCATCGCCATTTATTTTACCCAAAGGATCTTTTTTGATATCTATTATTAATGATATAGTTTTCAAATTGAGCGAATCAGGCATTACTTCCAGGTGGTGGACAGACACAGTACCTAAGAAATACAAACTTATTTCAGAACGGGACTCACAGTCATCAAAGTTTCACTTCAAGCAAGCTCAAGGTGTATTCGTTTTGTTGTTTATAGGACACATAATTGCATTTACCGTTTTTGTAACGGAAGTTGTAATCTATAAATATAAGCATAACTACTTAAATACATAGTGAATTTAATAAAATGATAGAAAGATGGTATATGAAAGAGCCCAGAAGATTAATAATTATAATGAAGAAGAAACCTGACAAAAACATTTTTATCCAAAGATTATTCTGAAATGTTTGGTTCATATCTAATTTTATACCCAAAAACATCTTCCGTTCATTTAATTACTTAACTTATGTTCGATAACCACGAGATAGCATTTAATGACGTGAACATAAAAATGTTATAATTTATGAATATTTTTTAAAAGCTTCCAGAAAGTGTTGCATGAGATACAATGTGCTAGTTATAATTACACTGATGTTATTACACAATAATTATTGCGTCAAATAATACTCTTACTTACCATTAACTTTTCAGTGCGGGATATCGCAAAATAATTAAGCAAAGTGAAGTAAGCTGTCAGTTTTGTTGCTCCGTGTGTTGTAATTTCAGTATAATGTCGAGCAGGTTTTAGCAGCCTTAGTAATGTAGTATAGATCTGGTGCAGAACGAGCTGTGCTTCAGGAGCAAGGAGGATTTCTTTGTGTGATCGACCCGCCCTGTAACACTGGCGGAACTGGGGACTGGGAACAAGTGATACAAGTAGATATGCGGCAGCTGAAACAGATAAAAAATTATTTTTTCTATCCTTTGACAAATAATTTTATATTAATGCAGCAATAAATTGTTAAATTAATAAACAGAAAATCTAAAACAAAATCTAGCATTTTATAAATGTATAGGAGGAAATGTGTTTATGCTTAAATTATTGTACTGAGGACATTTTCACACACTATGACAATATAGTCTAGCAAATCTTTTATTTTATAAAGGCTGGTGCATTTATATTGAGCATGTTAGCAAGTCTAAATTTTTGTACCAATAAAATATGTCCAAATGCAAACTCAAATACAACACATTTGAATGTAAATACAATGGGAAAAGAATAATTAAAGCTTAATTTCTTTAAAGCCTAATAATTTTCATTACTATTCTAGTCTCTACATACCAAACCTGTACATTTCTCAACCAATATTTTTATTCTTTTTTAGCCTTAAAGCTGGCAGCTCTCCGGATATGTAATGATTTGCCAGTTGAACTTGTGCACACAAACTGATTTCAAATCATCTCTGAATGTGATTTATCTTACAAAAACAGAGACAACAACCTCCTGACTGAACCGGATTACAGAATGTTTCTTAAAAAATTCTAAATCATAAATCACAGCTACAACTCACATTCTAAACCTTAAAAAACAATGTCTGCATTGCAACAATCATTTCTTTAGGCATAGCGATAAATGTGATATACCTTCCAAGGAAGTATGTAATAACCAATTAAGGCTGAGGATGTACAGGAAGCCATTAGGCAACTTCAGTTAGTGGAAAGGATATAATATACAAAACGCTTACACGCGTTGGTAATAATGGACTCGTTCAATAATATTTCGATTCCGGTAAAGATGAGCGGAAGACTGTTACTTGTTTCACTGCATCGTGTCTTAAGATCCTAACTCCAAAACCAATAAAAAAAAAAATAAAATAATCAAAATGGATAATCTACTATGGAAGCACTCTACTCAAAACTTCAAAACACAATGTATATATACAAATGGTTCTTTAAAACTTAGTAATTTTTATTACCGTTCTAGTCTCAACATACTAAGCCTCTAAATTTCTCAACCACTTCTGTTTTTTGTTTTTTTAGCCATTACAGTGAATTAATGGCTATACTGATAGCGCTTTGGATATGTGTACAAATTTACCAGGTGAGAACATTTAGATACAACATAATTTCGAAATCATCTCTGAAAGTGATTTATCTTACAAAAACCTTCACCTCTTTTCTGTTACGTCCGACAAATGCGTAGTCTACTTCACAACATGCACAAATATACTTTCATTTGAACTCTAACTATCTACAGATATTGAGACACTGTAATATATCAGGAAGCTGATGAATAACTATCATATCAATTACAAATGATTACACAAAGTGGCAATAGGCCTAACGAAAAAACTAACAACAGGAGTAAACTACAGCATAGTTTTGTTCATGAAGAGGGAAAAGAGAGTAAGTTGTAGACAAATTGGATACTTTAAGACATCCAAATAAATAGAACAGATAAATGAATTGATATTTAGTGATCAAAATTTTCAATTCATGGCTGTAGAAATGTATGAGATGCATCAGCTGTTCATGTTTTATAGCAATGGGTGCATATATCAAGAAATAAAGAAATAAAGTTATCTATCTTCTTGCTTAAAATCTGCTTAATATTTTAGAACTTTTTTAACCATTTTGAGTTTTAGAACATTCATTTTGTTACACAGTTAAAGATTTTCTTACCTGATCTAACCCGTTGATTGTTGTTTGCTATAAGGTAATGCTGAACCCACGTGTCCATTGCTTGCATCACCCATGCATGCGTAACTTTATTTCTTGGAGCCTGTATCGCTAACCAATCCAAAGCAGACTGTGGACATACTTCAGCTACTTCCCATACCCTATGCAGAATCAGCTGTGTGAAGCATGGTAACCCTGGAGGGTTGACACCATTCACCTCCACTAACAGTGTCAACAACTTAAAGAATGGCTGACATATCTGCAACACAAAGAAACTGTTCACATCAGAAGATTCTGCAGTATTTCAGTGTCAGCAAAACAAAGCATACTGATTTTGAGATTTCAAATTATATTTTTTTTTAAGTGTTCGCCTAAGATTTTCCAATTTATACCTCCACTCATTGTTATTATTCGTGCATTCATTTTGAATAATGTGATTTTTAAACTCATATCACAGTTTTTAATGTAATTATTTGTTTTTAAAAAACAGAGTAATTTCTGTTAATACTTACTCTATCTTAAAGAAAAATGAGAGACAAGATAACATTATCCATCTATTATAATTGAAATTAATGAGCAACATAAAGGCCATTTATCTAACAGAGGAGACAAGGACCATATCATCTTAAGGTAACAAAAAAATGAATCTTCTATTTTCTTTCATATCACTTGTACACATACTGCATTGTATTCATTTTCAAATAAAATCTTTTTAACACAAAATTTTTAAATCTAATTTCATACTGGTCTGCTTCAAATATTCAAGTTTTAGAATAGCAGAAATTAAATTAAACATAATATTATATAACATGAATATTCTATCATTAAGTAATAATTTTAAAAACTGAAGTGTGTTTATATGCACTTGTTCTTTAAAACAGTGGCATAAAAAAGTATCGCAAAAATGTAAAAAAGAAATAGCTGAAGTTATTATTGCTAGCGCACTAGAAGGCATACTAACATCAGAATATTTTTGGATAGCTGTGAAGATCATGCTGACAATATGTGCAGCGAGTCTGTCATTCCATCTGCACAGAGAGTTGATTAAGTTGCGGGTCTGTTGTAGGTTGATTGCATCTTTGATTTGTTGAAACAGGAAAGGGAAACCCTAAAAAAAAAATATTGAATATTTAATACCATATTTGTGTACAGTGGATTCCCACTTAACAGGCCATTTCTAACAGGAACCCAGACTGAACAGACCCCTAATTATTTGATCCTGACTTACCTTATGTAATTTGCAATACAACACACCTGAAAACATTTTTATTAGAATGACAAAAAAAGTACTGTTCTGTAAACACATATTGTAAATTGATAATGCAATATTGTAATAATATTTTAGAACCTAATCTATTAAAGATGTTGATGTTTGACTTATAATCTGTTATCTGTTTATTTTATTTAAACATAAAATGATATATTTGTAGACTAGAATAACGATTCAGAATATTTAAAAAAGCTAAAAGTATTTTAAAATATAACGTAATCATATTATTAATATTATTAAAACAAAGGAACAGCCAATCTCTGATAGGATTGACCTAAAACTTAGGCAACGGGGAAATTAGAAATTCAGTAATAATTAATCATGAGCATTTTACAAAATTAAAATTCTAAATATAATGACATAGAAGAAACACCACTGGTAATACTGATCTACACATATAAAATAGTCACTTCTAAAGAGAGGCTAGAAACTTGTTCATAAAATGTCTAAATTTAAGTAGATTTTAAGCTATAAACAAAATTTGTACATACAAAATTTGTTAAGATATTCATTATCATATTCATTACTTAAATGAAGATAATTAAGTAATATCTTCATATGAAAGATATTACTTTTCATATTATTGTGATTTCTTTTAAAAATGGTTGATTAATACAGGCAATCGAGTAACATGGCAGTAACAGATTGTTACTGAAAGAAAATTATAACTTACAAAATTAAAGGATAGACTTTAGACCACAGATAGAACACAGATCATAGACAGACTAGTAAATTTGAGTTTAAAAGGAAAATGGAATAAAAAATATTAATAAAATAATAGGATTAAAAATTTAAAATACTAAAATGAATAAACTAAACATTATTTATAAATTTTTATACTAGTTATAAAACTCTTAATTATAATGCTGACACCAAAAAATGCAAAAAAATATAAAAACATAGAATACCGATGAAAACGTCACAACAGAAGCCAAGCCAAGCTTTCCAAGTTGGCCTTCAATTTGAAATTGTCGATGAGGTGTAACAAGAAGAATTTTTAGTATTCAGAATAAATTTATAATTTTATTGAAACTCACAAGATTAGTATTTTACAATAACAAAGTTAAATATCAAGAAGAATACACAAATTTAAATGTAAAATACAAATTGAAAATTATAATTAATTAATATAAATTAGTTCACTTATATGCTTAAGTGACATTTTGAATGAACTGATCTATTGATATAAGGTTATCTGTATATACGAGGATTGTCCATAAAGTAGGGTTCCCAAGGAGCTATAGTTGCTGCAAACGTTGTTACGCGGGATTCTATGACTTTGGCTTGCAGCTTGGTTCCTCCACTCCCAATCCCAACTCCGCAATCGGTCTGCGACGCTCAGTCTTGGCTTGGTAGCCTATAATAATGGAATTGCCTCTTTTGTCTCCCGCCAGGTACAAATTATGCTCTGCGATTCGTTTTTTGTGTGCAAAAACACTTCACCAGTGGATATTCATATTTATCATATTTTTAAGTCTACGGAGAAAAATGTATGAGCATAGAACACATGTGCAAATGGTGCAGAAAATTCAAAGACGAACGTTCATGATGAACAGCGTTCCGAACAGCCATCTGTTTCGGACGAAACGATTACAAAAGTGGAAGAAACAATGCTGAACGATCAAAAGGTGACTGTCGGGAGCTCTCCGAGATGATCCCTGTTAGCAAGACTTGCGTTGATAAAATTTAGACAGACCATTTAGGGTATAGCAAGGTTTGTGCAAAATGGGTCCCAAGCAAATCACAATCAGCAACAGATTGATGCGGCCGGCGAATTTCTTCAGGCCTACGAAACCAATGGCAAGAAATTCTTGAACTTCATTATCACTGGGGATGAGACCTGGGTACACTATATGAAACCGGAAATGAAAGAACAATCCCATCAGTGGAAACATCCAGAGTCGCAGAAGCCGCGGAAGTTCAAACAAAAACTGTCTGTCAGCAAAGTCATGTCGAGCGTGTTTTGGGACAGGAAGGGGTTATTGTTGTGTGAATACATGGATACCAGTAAAACAATCAATGCTGATCTTTACTGTGAGATATTAAGGAACCTTCGCAGCGCGAATCAAAACAAGAGGAGAGGCATGCTCACGAATGGAGTTTGTTTCCATCAAGACAATGCTCGTCAGCGCACCGTCCGTGTAACAACCGATCTCATCAACTAATTTGGATGGATACTGTCACACATCCGCCCTACAGCCCGAACTTAGCCCCAAGTGACTACTATCACTTCCCTAATTTGAAGAAACACGTAGGTGGGTAATTCAGTACCAGAGAGGAGCTGAAAGAAAAAGTTTTAAGCTACCTTCGCAGTGAGGTGGGGGAGTTTTTCGACTCAGGTATGCAAAAGATGATTCACTGTATGCAAAAATGCACCGTATGTAAAAATAGAAAAAAGTGTAAGCTTTCCAAAAATGTATTATTATGCAAATAAACATGTTTTTCATTGTGAAAAATTATTGGGAACCTTATTTTACGGACAACCCTTGTATTTAGTTGTGAATGTTACCAGAAGAAAACATTTTGAGAGAACAGTTATAAATTATAAAGAGTGTAACTCTGAAAGTAAGAAAAGTTAATTTTGTTATAAGAGAATTATAAGTTTTGTGCTATAAACACTGAGATATTAACTTTTATTTTGTACAGTGTTTGATTAGATACTATGAATGGTAATTTTGAGTGTCTGAATAAACAACAATAGTTGTAAATTTTGAAATATATATATATACAGTATATCTGAGATTGAACCAGTAACCAGACCAGTAATTAAACTAAGGGTCTCAGATAAAAAACACAATTGAAAATATTAACTTTTATTGTTAATCATTATTGAGGCATACTCATGTATATACAGTAATACACAAGAAAAACTGAAACACTTCAGTTTTGTTAAAAATTTAGGTACAGTCTATATTTAAAAAAAAATGTTATTTCTATAAGTTACCTAAAAGAGGCATATAAGTATTTTACCACATTTATCATGATTGCTACAGTTAGTGAAATTATCAAAAATAGGCAATAAGACTATCTTAATTCAAAACTATTAAAATTCAAAATTGGTCAAAATTTTTCAAATTTATATTAATTTCAGAGAAGTAATGAAATAATAGTAAGTATGAAAAAAACAATAAAATGTAAAAAAAAACTGTATAAATTTGTTCAACCAAATAAAATTTAAATTATTATAATTTTTTTAGTATTATCTAACTTTAAAAAATAATTATAAATGTTATAAAAATGTATAAAATCAAAATTTGTATGAAATAGTACATACCTTCAGTCTTGTTTTATAAGTTTGTAAAAAAAATAAAAATTACAAGCTGTAACTTGAGCGGTAAATATTTTCGGGCTAAATAAAATACAAGGCTAACGGCATCGTAAACATTGTGAGAAGAAAGGGTTAAGTTAAGCGGAAGCTTTTATTTGAACCCTTTTACACCTGATCTATTTCTAAAACTCATCTTCCTCTTGCCATACATGATGATTTGTCAAGTTCCGACTGCACATTTATTTTTAATTCTGGGAAAAACATTGCATAGTTTGTTACCAATACACTGAAGGGTTTCCTCTATAATATTTAAGGAAAGCTTAATAATAACAATAACAACAACAATAGTAATAGTAATAATAATAATAATAATAATAAAATAAAAATCGCTCTTTTCCTAGTGTAATATGGCCGACACATAGATGATGTATGCTGCAAAATAACTGTGGCACACAGATGCGATGGAATACAAATATATTAACATTTTAAATTTGTAAAAGAAAACAATTTTTATGCTAATTCTTGCAGATTTTAACATTGAATATGATGATAAAATCAAATTTTCAAAAAATGTAAGATTAAAAGTTATGTTTTTTTATAAGTCTCGAAATGCGCACCATTTTGTCTGTCCTTGGTTTTCCTTTATTTTTGAAAAACGAATTTCCTAAAAACTAACTTGTCAAAATTATTATAAAATTCAATTTTTTTTGCCAAATCTGAATCAAATCAGCACCAATAATGTATTTCACTTTCAAATTACGCTGAAAACACAAAAATGAATCGAGAACGATAGATTCACTTTCACATTTTCAAATGAATTTCAAAATATTCTAATGTATGCAGATTTTTAAACAAATTATGTTGGTGAAACTAAATTTTCAATTAAAATGTTATGAGTTTTTTTTAATTTGAAACTACCACTATTTTCAAACTACTGGACGGATTCTGTTAGGTAGTGGATTTGTTCAAGTTATTAGTAAAATCAATAAGATGGGATATTTTGAAGTAGAATGTATTAAGTTCTTATAAAGTACATCATTTAGATACAGTTTGTATATTCTTTAAGCTTCCCTTACTTTTTTAATAATAACTTACTGTTAATCTGTAGCCTCAATATCTATTTATATATTGATGTGAAAATGTCTTACAAGGCCTAGTCTTTATTGTCTATCAACAAATCCTAGTTCATTAAAAAAAAATTTCTCATAAGAATTAATTATAACTTTTACAGAATTTTACCTTTCCTCCAGCTACAACACTGTAATCAATAGAAGAGAGCCTGAGGTTGTGGTCTTGTCCCCTCGACTTTTCCACCAATAAAGCGACGAGCGTAATCATTTTATCTAAAGATGCAGGCTTGTATTTGTCTGTTGGTAATGGAACAACTTCCTCTTCTTCTTCTTCTTCACTTACTACTTCCACCTTACATAATTTTCAAATGTATTAAAACTTATTGGTACATACAAAGGAAGAGTACACAGACAGTGAAAAAATCTTTAAGCGTAACTGTTCCGTATGTGCCAGAATTATTGGAAAAGATTTAATGTGTTACTACAAAATATAAAATTCATACTTCTTTTAATACAACTAAACCTAAAACTAATGACACTCAAGAATTTAAAACTTATAAGTACAGTATAAAATATGAATGAAATAAGCAATACATAAATGAAACCAAAAGCTTCTAAACAAAAAGAATAAATAAACACAAAAAGAACATTTGATTAATATTATTAGATAAACCAAAAATAGCCGAACATAAATGGTCATTAAAATCATAAATTTAATTGGGGAAGAGGCAAAAATAATATACTGGGAACAATTTATATAAATAGAAAATATATACACAAAAATAATGGACAACCCTACCAGATAAACCGCTAGGAAACTGAGAAAGGGTATAACAGGTGTTCATAATCTTTAAAGTAGGTCTAAGATAACATAATGCGGTTTTGGCATGTACAAACATGAGTCGGCTACATATTGTTGTCTTCTATACACCTTTTTTCTGATACGGTATTTGTATTATTTTTGTTTCGTTTTCTTGGTGACTTGTGCATTCTGGTCTGACCACTCACAGATCTGCCCTGAGTGTTTTTTCTTATTTTTTAAATTATTTTAACACAGGCCTAGGCGTCCAGGCTTATGTTCTACTTGCATGTTTAGGTTTTAAATTAGACACTTAAGCATAAGAGTTGATCCATACTCTCAAAATGTCGGGTATTGTGTTATATACAAAAACAATAGAAAATTTCCGAAGAAACAGATAATAATAACATGAATATTCCATCAAGTTAAAATTTTAAAAACAGAATACTTCCACTCACAAATCTATTAGTATCATTAATGTAACAAAATTAGAATTTCATTCATACCAAGCTGAATAAAATGACGTTTACAGTATTATATTAACAGAACTTTAAAGTACTGAAAATGTGTAAATTTTACATGGGTGATTTTTATTTTTTTTTGTGATGACTATGAACATAATACAATAAACATTTGACAAAAATAAAAGATATAACAAACAATTTTATTAACTTTACAAAATGTGTTCACCACACATAGATCGAATGTCGTACCAAGCTGAAGTAACATAATTACTTTTAAAATATACTTTTCAGATTTTCTTGTAAATGATAACTTGCTTTTATTTACATTTTGTACAAAACAACGCATCATGATTCAAACATACATAACCACCACTACACCTTTTAACAATACCTTATAAATTTTAATTGTTGGTTATTTTGCCCAGTACAAATTCTTTGGATTGTTTTGTGCTACATTTTGGTAAATTGTGATCAATCCCTGAAATAATGTCTTTGGAAAAATTTTTAAAGTTGTATTTTCTTTTTATAACAGTTATCTGTAGGCTATAAAAATATATATTAAAACGTCTCATTGGGGGGGGAACTAATTTTAAATTTTGAACACCACGTACAGCATCTGCAGGCACAATCTCAGGAAAATAATTATTTTTATTAGTAAATAATATTTTTGTTGAGAATCCAACTCGCTGTGTTTACTTCATGTTGCAGTACATTTATCTGAATGTTTTATGTAAGCCTCCTACAAACTTTACCATACATTAAAGTAGACAACATGGAGCTGAGCTTATTGGGGAAAACTATGCATTTCCAAATATACACAAATACAGCAGTGCATCACCTCTTACAGCACTTGTGACTACACTTTCGATACTATACATATCAATTTCATCACCATTTATCACAGCATACCAACATTTTTGTGATTAAGTCAATAAAATCCTAGCAATATAAAATGGTAACTGGAAAAGGTTATGTACTCAGCTATATACTGCTTACTCTACTGTATGTTAAAAGTGTTATGTTTAAAAAAAACAAACAAATACAAGTAACCGATTATTTTGGAAAAGCTTAAATTATTATTTAAAAGGAAAAAATATTTGTTTTGTAGTTCTAAAGTAATAATTTTTTATAATAAAATACAACTTATCAAATATATTACATTTTTTGCTATGTAAAAATTTTATAAATAATTAACAACTTTGGGAATTTTATTTCCTGGCCAAACTGAACTTTATTATGAATCAAAATAATTATGGTTTTCATAATTAATGGATTTATTATTATTTACTTCACCTTTTATATATTTGGAGATTATCCATGGATTGTAGTGCAAACTCCACCTTATACCACGGATAGTCAAGAGTCAACTGTTGCAGCAGGTCATTAACATAAAAAACAATTTTTAGGCCATGGAAAATGATTTGTTATAACTGGCCTATCAATTTTTTTGGGTAATCACCAATTTTTTTTAATACAAATTAGCAAAAGTAATGCTTGTTTTACAAATATGTATTGGAGAATTTTAATTCATAAGATATAAATATAACCAAAGAATTTTTCATAATACACTTACGTAATCATGAGATTTCTGGCCAAGATAAAAATTAGCCATGGTTGAGATTGCATGAATCGAAATAAGGAACTGAGATTCTTCATCTCCCATTTTGCTGAACTCGTACAGGAGACCAAAGTACTCTGTCAGGTGCTTTAAGTGAGGCTTTGCTCCATGCTCCATCTATAGACAATACAAGTCTTAATACTTATTTACTTCTTAAATTTTCAAACTGCATTGTAAATATAAAAACAACACAGTGGATGCCATAACTGTTCTTACATGCGTGATGCCACTACTAGGAAGAGATAGCTGGTTTTAACACTTACCAGAGAGAGTAACATTCGGATAAACATAGTCACACAGCTGAGGTAACCAATCTTGTCTGGATCACAATCATCCAAGCCATCGTCATCAGAGTCCATTTTCAAAAACAGACTAGCGTGGTTCGGCCTGAAACAAAAGTAACTGCTGTAAAGAATAACTTTTACAGTAGGACCCCGTTATCTGTCACCCTTTGGACTTAGTAAAGTATATTAAGAGGAGGAAAAACAATTTATTAAAACAAACAAAAATACATTGCTATGCCATATTTAAGAAGTGCATCATAATTATTTTAAAAGACAGTAAAATCTCAATTAACCTTCATCCTTTTAACTGTCAATTTCTTTTAACTACCAGGTTAATTCCGTTATCTGACATTTTTACAACATCTTCCCTTTTAAATAAAAATTTGAAATAAATAATAAAACTAACCTTACAGACAAAACAAAAACTATAACTGGACATGACTTATAGTACAGGTGACTGTAGCTGACTCTAATGGATATCCTAAGCAAATATTGATAATAGAAAAGTACAATAGAGTCCCGCTTATCCGGCCTAGCCTCAAAGAACAATATTTCAAGCAATTTAAAAAATCTGTAGTGAAACCAAATGTACAATGCCCGCACACCACTTTTGTGTCAGACCTTTACGCCTACTTGTCACTTATGCGCCCAGCCGATGACCTACATTCTCTTCAAAAGAAAGAAGGGAGTTGACCACCCTTACAGTTGCTCTGTTCATTCATGTCCCTCTTTTAGTATCAATTCAGATTCATGGAAGAGTTAATGTTTGAAGTGCATTCTGCTTGTGCGTTTCGTAACATTTCACATATTTTTTTCGCTGTTTTCTAAAAAAAAGGATATTTTACTTCTCACGACATTGCGAGGTGTAGCGACAAGAAAATGTCAAATAGTTGGTAAAAAAAAAACAATTACAAACTTTGTCCATTAAGTTTGTTGATTTGACGTACTCTCTTTATTACTGTAGTGAGAGTCTGTGTGTTGTTCAGCGATGATAACCTTAATGGTTTTTCGCTGAAAACAAAATCTATGTGTTGTTTTATGTTTTAGTACAATACATTTAATAATAATACAAGTAATTCAAAGTTTTTTAATGTAATAAATTTAATTCAATACTTTTAAACATTTTTTAATGTTTTTCTGTGTAATCCGACTTTCCCGCTAATTCTACCTGGCTGCGCCCAGTTTAGGTCGGATTAGCAAGATTCTACTGTAAATGATTCTATCACCTAGTGGAATGAGATAAAAACACTTCAAATAGTGTCAAGAAATTTGGAAAGAGTGCAAATTTGTTTGTTTCTGTTGAATGATAAACACCCTCACACAATTTACAATAACATCATTCAGGATATAAGTCAATCATGTAGTCATGTGAGTACTCTATTATGTATATACTGGTTAGGTGCAGATAATCTACTGTATTAAAGACCTACAAACGTAAAATTTGTATAATACATAATTAATAATTAGAGTTAAATAAAAAATTTACGAGTTTTACTATATGTTCCAAAATAAAAATAAATCATTCTGTGCTACCGAGTATAGTATGTTATTTCTATCGATCACCGAAAGTATGGGTGACCCGTCATCCGTTACCCCAACGTCCTGAGAATGAAGGTTAATCGAGACTCTACTGTATATACAACTTCATGAAGTAGGTAAAAATATATAATGTATTATGGTATAGTAATCTTATGCCAAGCGATAGTTCTAATATTATTCGCTAATGTGTGAAAACATAAACAATGAACTGTTACAATATACATTATAATATGTAACATTGTTTGTTACACTATTTGTCACACTATTTGTTACTTATTTGAAGGAAGTGAGTTGGTTTTGTGATCATTATTTGTGTTTGACTTTTTCATATTACCGTCATCGATTTACTACAGTAGCATAAATCAATGATTAAAGTATACTCTATTTTTAATCAAATTGTGTGTGTGTGTGTGTGTGTGTGTGCGCGCGCGCACGGACGTCAGTTGTACACTTCAACACATTAGATAAAGGCTATCAGAAGACTGCTTTATCATTACACGTAACAAATATGTACTCAGCAAGCTAGACATGCATATACTAGAAGTGACGCCTCACCTGACAGACGATTGGTTATACCAAGGTGACAGATATTCAGAAGTCAGATATGCAGGGTTTTACTGTATTAATATACAATTGGTACACTAAAAATAATCATACAATTAAAAATTAAATAGTAATACTTCCATTACTCAGTTTTTCAGGCCAAATCATTAAAAAAATTTCTGGTTAAATACGCCTAACATTTTCTAAAAACACCTATGAGTGCAGTTTCATTAGAAAATTAACCATCATGGTAATAATCAATCCTGAGATCATGAAATAAGCAAGATTCTAACCTCCAGAAGACATTTTGAGAAGTTGTTAAGAAATATGGAATATATAATATGTTAGTATCTAGTAATCTAGTAGCCAACCACTGATGTAAAGGGATAAAATTTGTTATCAAGCTTTCAACATGAAAAAACATTCCAAACGTTTCTGCACATTTTCTTACTATCCTACTTTAGGGATAATTGAAATAACTAGCATAGTAAAAAACAGGCAGTATTTTCTTATTTTTTTGTTAAGGAAGTCGTTATTGTCACTATTCAATCATGTAAATAGCTAAAATGTATTGGAGGAGGATTTTTTATTTACTAGTACGAATCGTAGTTGGTAATGTACTGCTTTATGTTTAGTTAGAAAGTGTGAAGGGCCATTAAATATATAAAGCAGCTAATGCCGTACCTCAGACGTTGAATAACATGCATACACAGCCTCTGAAACATCTGCCGGACCATTTGATTGGGACACTTGATAAGTATCTGCACAGGCCACCAGTTGTTGTGCGCCATATGTTGTAGGAACCACTCACAAGCCATCTGCGAAGCGTTGAACTGTTTCGTGAGAAGCTCAACCCACTGTACCATTGTAGGCTGCAGAACAAAGCACATTTCCACATTAGATTATTACACGTACAACTCAGTACTTAATTTAAAATTAATAATGAGCAGGTAAAAACACAATAATCTGTTAACGCGTTATAATGGACAGAGATTTAAAAACTAAATATATGATTTATATTTTAGACGTTAACCACTGAATTAATTTCTTTAAGTTTGAGGTTTGATAACACATTAGATGCATTCTTAACTGGCCACTTTCCTAAAAAAAGCTCATATCCTATATTTTTTTGTTTAACATCCGACTATTGTGCACACTTGGGCTAATTAACAGATATTCACAGCTTTAGTGACTTCTTACATTAATAACAAGGTAACTAAAGATACCACAGTAGAACACAGTTTTTTGGTTGTCCTAATAATTTTGTGTTTTAGAGTAGGCCTATTGTACAATAGTATACATAGTGATTATGATTTTTATGGAGTGAGTACACAAAAATTAAAACATAATGCATGAGTCTGTTCTTATAAAACAGAAACTAAAAACAATAGAACTGTTAGATAACAGTTAACGATTGACATAAAATTGTGTAATGACAGGATTATTGCACACAAATTTAATTCAACATGAAATTTTAATTGTCTTTTTTAACTGATAACATTGCAAAGCAGCATTGCATTTGTATAGCTTTTAATAGCTATTTATACTGTTTTTACTTCAACCAACCACGAGTGTGGTCCAATAAGGGGTTGGTTAATATAATTTTTAATTACTAACATTTGCAAAAAAAATTAAATAATGAACACTGCAATCTGGCAAAATTTATTACAAGTTGTTAAAAAACATACCTTTTCCTTGGCATGTATAAAAGTCTCAATGAAAAAAGTGGTGGAAAGTTGTGCGGCCATTTCCGTAGTTTCTTGCGGGTTGTCTAGAGTCTGAGGGATGTGTCCACAGATCTGCCACATGAACCTGAAAAAAATTCCTTGGTGGCTAATTTTCGAGCACATTCTTTTACGCTGGATCTCATAACAGCCTACAAAACTTTTTGATTTTGATAACTTACAAAATACAGATATGCATGCAACATTCTGTTCAAAGTCGTATTACAACAATATATTTCCATATACCATAGTCTTATTTGAAAGTTTGCAAAATGTTACTAGTTAATTCAATCAGATTTAACACGAAAAAAGTTTGATTAGACACTATGACAATGCATTACAACATGAATTATTAGCAAAGAAAGAGTTAACTTTTAATACTCTTGTCCAAGGTTGTCATTTTGCTTTGTAGACATCTGTTTTCACTCAAGCCCAGTATAGACGTCCTATGTCTTGCAACTCTGCTAAACTTTGAACGATTATAATAATAGACTTTACACCACTGTATATATTATCACTTACTGTATTCTTTTTTTTATTTGTAGTTAGTATAACATAATAGATTGTGTTATTGTGAATTTATTATAGTATGTGATTAAGATATTTCAAGCCTAGCTCTGGATCCAGATACATGCAACGTTGTTGAACGATAATTTCTCTGTTGACTACACATACTTGGACAAGCCAAAAATTTAATAATCTATCATATTAAGCACAAATTATTAACAAGACATCACCACTGTTTAATCAAATTTGTTCAAGTTAAAATGTCTTATCTTCATTGGTTTTGCTTTAATAAATAGTTGTACATTCAGAAAATTCAATGATACGCATAAAAGATATTGGTTCACCAGTATTCGAAATACTTGAATTTACATTATTGATAGTTAAATTACATTTTTGTAAAGGTGGTGAGGTGTAAAAAGATTCCTCCTTAGGTTCACTCCTGAGAGTCAGCTCATCCCAGTAACAACCAAATTTTGAGACAATTAAAAAACAGTCATATAGTTCCATTCAATTATTGAGTTTTATAACAATATGTCAAGATTCAATAAAAAAATGTTTAAAAAGGAGTTTTTCTAAGTTTCTTTATAATAAATTTTGTGAGTCTGCTTAGGTAGTTTTCTTTTCCTCTGGCCTGCTACAAAAGCTCCTTTTCTTTTCTCGTACAAAAGTTTGCCAGCTTTTCACTAACCTACACCATAGCGATTAGCACATATTTATTTTGATACTTACTGAAAATATGTGTGTTCAAAAATGTTTTTGTCCCTGAGGAAGTGCATGTTATCCTGCCATATCCAATCCTCTAGTTCCTTGGATAATGTTACTGGAGGATTTTGAGCAGGCAGAGGAGATGCCAGAGCTTCCTCCTTGGATCCACCCTCACCGGCCGTCTTTTCATTGCATTCTTTACTTGTCCACTCATAAAATAACATGTACGCACTGTTAGTCTTTTCAAAACTTAAATCCATAAATTTGTCCGTAACTTGATCGTAGGTCTTGCTCTGTAAAACAATTTTTTATTTGTAAATTAAAACAAGTATTATTCATAGGATAATTTTTATATGAAAATTACAGGTACATCATAAAATTTTTCTCCGATTCTTTGTAACTTAAAAACAGCAAAATATTGTACAAGTGATAAATGTGTTAAAAGTACTAAATTTTAAACCATACATTAAGGTTTATAGGAATTTTTAATATCTACAAAATAAATTTATTTTGCTTAGACAATTGCGCCTTGAACTAGACTAGTAGCAGATTTGATAGTCAAGTGTATTAACAAACAAAAACGTTTTTACAGTAAAACCTTAACTATTCAGGATCAGATCAGCTGAAACAAAAATTAAAAAGAAAGAAATACACAATCTAAAAAAAATATAATACAAAAGTTTTTGACGTTCAATTTATAGAAAATATTTGTATATTGCATTTCAAAGATTGATTTTTTTGTTAAAACGTGATGTTTGTTGAACCTAAAGCATGAATACAGAAACGAATTAGTGTAAACAGTTGTTGTAGTTACAGATGAACGAGTTTGTTTGTTATGTTTACAAATTACAAAGTCAATATATAATTAACATGCCAGTAAAATACAGGAATGGTGAAGAAGGAAAAAATAGTAATAAATCAATAAAAAACAATATTAATAATACGAGTCTCCCTCGCAAGAAATCTATGTAAACACAAAACTTAAACACCCAGGAATAAACAAGTTGTAAATGCTGCATTTTGAAGTGAACTTAATGAGCATATACTTTAATGATGAAATAAAATCTTCTCCATAAGATTAACATATGAATTTTGAAGCAAATGGAGCAAAACCTTACAAGGAAAATTATAGTATTTTTCCTGGTGTATGCATAAGCAAAAATTCCTATAACTAATAAAAAAAAAATTAAGCGAATTGGTTGAACAGACTGGCACAACTAACTTGCCTTAGGTTTCACCTATTTTCTTTTTTTTAATATTAATGATCAATGGAATAAATTAAGAATAAAACACAACATTCTCTACAGAGAATAAGGAAGAATATAGATGTCCAATACAAGCAGCTATTAGTTGGGAGGATTGCACAATACACTAATTATTTATTTTCTTTATTAAGACTGTGAGGCTTGCAAAATTTTAATTTTGTTAAGTAAATTAATATATTTACATAACAAAAGACAAACTGATTAATTTTAATTTTAATTTTTACAGATTTTAATACAGATTAGAAAGGCTGAAAAGAGATTTGTTGTTTCTTAAAATCAAGTTCTTATTTTTTAAGAAATAACTTTTTACAGTGAAGAGAAAACTGTGTGTACAAAACTGTTAAAAATTAAGTATATATATGACTGTTAAAGAGTATTTTAAACTGTTTTTGTGTTATCCTTGGTCTCTTTCTCCACATTATTTTGCATAATGGAAGCAACTATATTTAATATTTTGTACAGCTGGAAGTTGTCTTGAGCAATATGTTTGAGGTGGTTACATTGCTACACTACTTACAGGTTCATTTAACGGTATTTAAGTAAATTTTAATTGTGAGTAAAGTACAGTGGACAGTCGATAATTTGAACTAATTGGGACCAGAAGTGGTGGTTCAGATTATCAAACATAAACATAAATATGGCTAATATCAGGTTAATTATATGGTAGCTACTATATTTAAATGGGGTTAGGAATAACAATAGGCCTGCAAAATAAAATTCCACAAATTTACAAAAAATCCTTATATTTAATACATCTATCTATAATTCGGTCTACAACGTTCTACGTCGTCTTCCGATCTCCAACCTCCACCGATCGCGGTCCCACCACAGGTCTTCTGGTAAATCCCTTTTTTTTATTTCCTTTTCGACTCCCTCTCTCCAACTCAGTCTTGGCCTTCCTCGTTTTCTTCTTCCAGGTGTTCGCCATTGCATGATTTTTTTGGGAATTCGCTCATCCGGCATTCTTTGTACATGCCCGTACCGAACCAGTTGTTTTGTTCTTATGTCCTCTACAATTGTATGCCTTACATCCATTATCCTCCGTATACTTTCATTTCTCACTCTCTCTTTTCTTGATCTTCCTGCCGCTCTTCTCCAAAAGTCCATCTCAGTAGCCAACAGCATTCTTTCTGTTCTCCTCTTAATTGGCCATACCTCACTACCATATGTTATAATGCTTTTTACAATTGTGTCATAAATTCTTTTTTTATTCTCTTTTGAAATGTTTTCATCCCACAACACCCTGTTCAGCATAGATACAGCTCTCCTTCCAAATACTATTCGTTCTTTAATTCCTTCATCTAATGTACCATCTTGTGACATTTTAAGTCCTAAGTACGTATAATTTTGACAATGCTGTATCCTCCGTCCATCTTCTAAAATTATGTCGTGCTGCCGTCCACCAATGCATATGCACTCCGTTTTCCCCAGATATTTAATACATTAAAACATTATTTTGATATTCGTAGAAATGTTGTGGTAATATATGATTAATGAAGTGTTTGATACTGAAAAGTGTAAGTCTGAAATAGGTGTCGGCGACGATTATCATGAAACCAAATAACAATATTCACAGAATGTTTTAATTTTAATATTTGCATGAAAATGCCACTTAGATTTTTAGGTTATGGCTGATTGGGCAAATCTTTGTTTTGCATTATGTATCACTGAAAAAAGATAATGGATAATGTGCCCTTTTCAGTAACACCCACTGTGTCTAATACCACAATTATTATTATTATAAGTCACACAACCATTCCAGGTAATCAGTTGCAAAGAAAAGAAAATTACAAAAAATATATTTTTATGTGCAACACACAGACAAAAAATTATTAAATTTGGGTGTTGTAACTTTAAAGTGTAACTGTGTATACAACCTTCATTTAAGAGGTTAAATTTTTTTTGCTTGCTTGTACAGTAAGTACAAACATAGTATAAGTTGTACTCAAACAGAACTCAAGTTGACATGCTTGTGTTTCTTACCACTTATGATTATATAATGATTATTTTATTAAAAGTGTTTTTCATCAACTCACAGTCATTTCTCCACCAAAACATTCAGCGGCAATCTGTTTTGGGTCGAAAGGCTTCACCTCAGCATCGTTGAACAAAAACCACTTATCTCTTATCCTATCTCTGATGAAGCTGTAATAGTGCCCTCCATCGGCTGTGCCCGTATGAACCGTTACACCAATAAGATCATATTCATAACTTTCATCCTCCATAGTTTCTCCTTCCAATTGTTCTCGAATTTTTTCTTCTGTAATTACATTTTATAACAATTATAATGAGAACATTAAAGAGATAAACCAAACTAAAATTACAATAAACTAAAAATTATTTTGACAAATAAACTAGTACAAAATATTTTCATATATGTTTCCCTTTCCTGGCAGCCTATGCAGTTTCAGTTTCCAGCGTTACCAGCTGACAGTTGCAGATTAGGCCAAATCAGTGTTAAATAAATAGTGGGCAAGAGTAACGGAATATTTGGTTCATGTGGTTGCTGCTAGATAGCAGTTTCAGCAGTATATGCAATATATGTATATGATGACTAAACTCATTGAAGATCACGTCAAATAAATAACAGTATTATGAAAATACTCTTCTGAAAGATACAATGCATTAAATGGATGAATATAAAACTATTTAAACCAAGTGTTCTTTTATTGTAATTTAATGAAACTTGATTTACAAATACATATCTGAATTGTTTTTTCCATTAATTGCTTTTGGAAATTTTCCTCCTAATTCTAGTTAACATAATACAGTTTAACCTCCATAACCAAAATCTCCTATATTTGAACAGAATTTAAAGATTTTTTTAAAAATATGTGCTGTCTGACCGATTGTGACAGTATATCACAGAACAGGCTACATCATGGGTATACAGATGGTCTCTCACGTCACACAGAAGACATCATTTGAAAACCCCCTGCCAAAATTAGAACCCTTAGATTACAATTGTGGCAGTCTTCTGAGAGTTTATTCAAATCATCTAAGTAATTTTATTGTTGCGTTACAAAAGTTATTGCAACATTTCAATATTTGTGGTGTACTAAACTTGCCATGCACTATTTTCACACGTTTTTACACCACTTATGTTTTACAGAGCAAAAGCATTACATTCATTATGCATTCAGTTTGTAATTATCAACATATGATGTGGGAACCCAGTTTTATACAAACTATAGAAAAGCACAACAAAAATTAAATTCTTCTTCAACTACTAAATAAAAAACTTAGGCTAGGTCTGTTAAAAACATTATAAGTTGATTTATAATGCTTTGGATTTTGACAGTACATGTGAGGAGGGAATGAAACAATGATACCAGTTTTGTATACAAGTTTCTGAAATAAGAATTTATCTCAGTGATTTATGAACACTAAGTTATTAGACACTCATAAAAAAATGCAATTATAGAGCAAGAAAATTTGTTTACTTTAACAAAATCTGTAGATCAAGCATCGAAAAAATGTATGTCCGAAGCAGAAATCCTTATCTAATCACAAACACAAGGAAAGAATAAACAAAAACCAGTACTAGTCTTGATTCACTTGAAGGTCAAAAGAGGCTACAGTCTAACCCCTCTAGTCAAGTTTTTATTATTAATTTGAAAATTTTCTATATTTACAACACAATATACAGCATATCCGCACAATAACCACAGTATTAAAATATTCTACTGTATTTGTATTTTTGCTGTTATATTTTGATACACATAATGATACATAAAACTCTTAATACCAAAAAAGAGTTCAACTCCCTTTTATTTTATTTATATACTGTTATGTTATTATAATATTACCTTGATAGTGCTGAGGCATCAAGTGTTTCTCCACATATCCTGACATGTCCAGTCTCAGTGGAAAAGAGAAATGAGTGTTGACTTTCTCCTTTAACATGGTCACCATATTGAATGTGTACCTCATGGTGTTGAAGCACAGAATGTTGGGCAGCTTCTTAAAGCAAGCTCTATTAAAAAAAACAACAACAATAGAATTATGCACATATTTAATACACATATTACTAGATACTTATACAATACTTCATAAAATGATCACTGGTTATACTGTGCCCAGATATACCACGGTATCAGATCCATCATGTCCCTTTCTTAATAAGTGATGACTTGTGCAGATATAAATAAGTCAAATTTCTCCAGACAAAGAGATGACCAGCTATTTGTAAAATATTTCTTGCAAAGAAATATTACTGCTGATAAGCTGATAACTGATACCTCTTTCTCCCGTTCTTATAATATAAACACAGTCTAATTGTAAATCTACCCAATGTCTCATGAACCCTACTGAACCCCCTTCTACTGTTCATTCCATATTACTACTTGAGGAAAGTAGAGCAGGACAAATAACAGTAAGCATCAGCTAACACATTTTTTTAGCCTATGTAGCACTGAAAATTTAACTACAGAATTTTTATTTACATCTGATATGATACAGTTAGCACAATAACACGAGTCTTTTTTGTCTGTGAAAATGTATGTTCTAACTGGCGATTACTGTATTATATTATACAATACTTAATGATTCTGCCGGTTTTTAAATAGCTTTAACCTGATTAAAAAAAAGAAACTCCGGTCATTTTAACACAATAAGGTACTAACGGCGTCTACTTCCACTCTTTATAGAGACCACTGTATATACAGTCAACAAATATGAAAGTAATGTTTTTCTCCAAAAATCTAGTGACCTCCAAAAAAGAATAAGTTACAGATAGATGGTTAATAGTGTTGGTTGAATTTCAATTTTTGTGTCAAATTTCATAGTTTCAAAAAAGAACTGTATATTAAATGCATCGTGTAAAAATTGTGTAAGTATCATAAAGAAATTAGTTTTTCTTTAAATAAACTTAAATGAACAAAATTTAGTAGGTAGTTAGATTGCGTAAAAAAACTCTGCACTCGCAAGTGGAACTGTGTTTATGTTTTTATAATTGAATGCGCAATATTTAATATTGCTGAATAGGGCTGTGACTATATGTAATACTTTTTTTAAAAACAGATAAGAAGAAAATTAAAAAATCAAATATACCTCTAAATATCTTGATTTCTTATATTATTTTTATAACACTATTATCAGTATATTCTACAGGCCTAATTTTATGTTAGAAAACAAGTACGAGTGAATTAATGTCAATAAACTATCAACACAGCCTAAAATACTATGATCTAAAATCATTTACACCATATTTCCTTTGTCCTTAGTACTGAAAAATGCAACTCTACACATTATGAACTCAAGCAATAATTTAAAAGTAAATTACATATAACTCAAAAAAAACATGATACAACCATTTCTCAGGTTCAATTATTTTCAAAAAAAAAATTTTTGGAAGCTACTAAAATAAATATTTAAAAATCAAATCATTAGATTTCAAGTCAATGTACCAAATTCAAAATTATTAGTTTTTCTTGAGAAATTAACTAGGAAGAATTCTTGACAAATTACCCAAACTGTTATGAGGTGTTTTTTAAATATGTACCACTTTGAAATTTGGTTGCTGCAGTTGCTGTTCCGCAAATGCAAGCTCATTACCTGCTTCTGCTGGCTAGTCAGAGACACCATTAGAGAAGCATTCAACCTGATTATGCCTGTTTGTCAGTATTTAAAATACCTCAGTCAACTGAACATCTTGCTGACTGTGGAATACACCCAGTGATTCGTTTTCTTAATGCAAAAGCACGAAAGAGCAAGAAAATGGATTAGAGCTTTTAAAGAGGAATAAAGTAGATGATGTAACCTTCTGTCATTACTGAAGACTTGATGTGGAAAGTTAATTAAAAAGTTTAAGAAAACAGATACTTTATGATTTTGTTTTTATCTAATAGTTTCCTCAAGTTTCAAGAAATGTAATTTATGAAACTGTGGCAGAATGCTTACATTATTGTAAGTTGTGCTCATGCTGGGTACAAAAAATGTTGACAGAGGTGTGTCTAAAACTAAACATTTAGCCAGAGTGTTGACTTTACTTGAGCAACACACTGATAATTTTCAAGTCAAATTGTCACAGATGACGAAATATTGGTGGTTTATGTTATACGGGAATCCATGGGAACATCACCAAAGTCATTGCAGTTCAAGAAACAATTTCAGCCGCAAAAATCATGTGTGCCGTTTCGCTTGTGGATTTTTAGCCTCATGACAATAAATTCTGCGACCCATTGTGAGACCTTAGCTAAACTGTGCCGTGCAATCCAAAACAAAACGTGTAGCATGCTGAGTATGGAATTTTGCTTCAAAACAATGCCCATCTACATGTGGCTATTCACACTCAAGATCTCATCACATCATTTGGCTGAGAACAATTTGATCATCCTCAATACAGGCAAAAACTAGGCAAAAAACCCAGTGATTAACCACTACATTATACTGGATGTATAAAAAGTTTATAAATCATCTGCATGTTTAGTGCCATGATAATAATGATGTTACAACGGATGTGTTCAGTGGTTATCAAAATCAGGCGACAGATTTATATAGGGTGGAAATTATGTTGAAAAGTATATTAACAAACAGACTTTTAAGTAAAAATAAAATTATCAAAAAAGTATACTTATGTGCTTTTAATTTCAAAATGGTAATTACTTAAAAAAATATGCCTCACATATTCCTAGGAATATCACACACTAATCTTATGCAGTTTTAGAATTACAAAGTTTTGAAAAAAAAAAGAAATATAATGCTATTCTCAAAACTTAACCTTAACATAACAAATCAAAGATTCTTTCAGTATAGTTTGAAATCATTTAATTTTGGTCATGAAATACATTTTTTTCACACCGCATATTTTGGTCGTTAATTTATTTTTCAAATTTACCTTTTTTCAGCCCTGACTTTCTTCCCGCACTGAGAGCAAGTGTACATGTTATCACCTTCCAAAGTGTCCTTGACTGTGACTTCATCAAGGCTTTCATAAAGGTTCCGCATATCTGCAACTTGACAGCGAACTGTATAAAACTCTTCCAAAGTTCGACTGACGTGTTCACAGTCCTGCAACAGATAAACAATTCTTTAGAGCAATTTTAAAATCATAATAGCAGCAAGAATTTTATAAATGGATAGTCCAAACACATGCCATTTTAGTAGTCCAACGTATACCCACTACGTTGATACTTATCTGAATCATAGATACAATCTTTTAACTCTTGGATCCTACATTAACTGATAGTTGTTGCCTCTGTAAGTATTTGACCTAGTGAATATATGTAATTAATATACAAATCCCAAAACTATTTTGATTTAATAAGCCTAAAGCACGCACAGTATTAACTTGGTATTTATAATGCATGATAACACATACAGTAAAACATAAATGAAAATACTGCTGATTGTTTTGCCACAAAATTGCGGAGAGTTGTAACCAATCTCTATTAATTTAGAAAGTGAACTGTGTTAACACAACACTGAATATCTTAATACAAATGAACTCGAATAATCCATAAGTTAGAGATACCACTTACTGAAAGACTTCAAATTTTGAAAGACTTTCAATTATATAATTCATACGTCCTAATGAAAATAAAAATAAAAATTACATAATAAAAATAGCCATCACTATTATGGACTTATTGGTGAAAAGGAAGGTGTGGCGACAATATCTGATATACTGAAAGTCCATTATTTAAAAATGACAAAGACATCAAATGTCTGCATTTGCATTTCACAAAATCAGCTATTTTACAAAGTTTAGATATTTTTAGAAAAAAAAAATCAATGGAAAAATGCAATTTGCATTGATGAAAATAGTGATAGAGATCTATATACAGATAGTATAATGCACAGTATAAGAGAAAAAATGTGAAAAGTGTCTACACAATCAACACTGCTGCCAGTACTGACATGAATTCTGCTTTAATCAGTCCATATGCAGCAACAATGTATTTAGATGATAATCAAAATCAAATGACTACATAGTACATTTAAGTTATTAAACTGACATCGGATTATGTAAGTTAAACTGAATGATTTTACCAATTGTTTACTAATGTGACAATTTAAATTCTTCTTCTTCCAATAGCTCCTTTTGGTTCACACCATTTTGGATCTTGCCTCCCAATACAATCCAGGAAAGTCCTTTCATCCCTGCTTCCCTCTATCCAGGCCCTCGCAGATCAGTAAGTGATCCTTGTCCATAACATACACATCTTTTGAACAAATCTTGCACTTGTCAGAGGTTATTAGTCTCATCCTATGGAGATGCTTGGCAAGACAATCGTGACCAGTTTCCAGGCAGAAATTTGCTACAGCTATTTTGCGTGGAAGCATCTTATTGTTCTTAAAAAGATTAAACGGATCATAAGCTTTGTCTTGTAGATTTTTCTTCATTTCACTAACAAATTTTTGTTTTTTTGTTTTTTTTTCTTATAACTGCTTGTAATGACAGGGAGCCTGCTGGCTTTTGAATAATTTTTGTTCCTCTCTTCGCCAAATTATCCGCAGCTTCATTTCATTCATCAATCCCACATGTGCAGGGACCCACTGCATTGCGATATTGCCAACATTATTTCTTACAATCTTGTAATTCTGTTTGATATTTTGTATTACTTTGCTTTTTGGATTATCATTATTGGCTATTGCCTGCAGGGATGATTTGAAGTCAACTAAGACCACTAAGAATTGCTTTAAGCAGCAATTCTACAGTGTTTGAGGCGGAATTGATAGCTGTAAATGAGGTTCTTGAACAGCTGATTGTGAGACAATTTAAATTTAGGATGTGACACATGTTGTGACAAATTAACTGTGACTTAAACTTGTGCGCAGAGGTTTCTGGCATTTAAACTTAGCGTGGTTCATACATATGTTGAAATACTGAAGTAAACATATAATAAAAAGATGAGTCTCTATTCCATCATAAACATTAGAGGCTTCCTAAAGTTTATAAAACAACAAATCCTGAAGTGCAGGGGCTCTATATTCTTTCGGGGTCTGCAAGCAGAGTTTTTAGAATTTGGGTCAGGCCGGGTTAGGATTTTTTTTCGACTTTTCGGGTCGGGTCTGGCCAAACGGTTAAGTGGGGAACCCATCACATCTTTAGCTGAGGCTCCGTTGGTCTGACTGAATACCACCACAGACCGATTATATCAGCGCACAAAAGTTGTGTGAATACCAGCACGGACCAATTATATTTGCATGCAAAAGTTGTGCGAATACCACCACGAACCGATGTAATATGGGCTCATAGTGTTGAATATTTTCATTTGATTTTTGTCTTTGAAAAAATTACATTTTTTAATTTAGTAACAATCATGAACCGATATACATTCCAAAAAAAGGATATCTGCAGATTCTTTGAACTGTTTGTTTACTGTTATCAATCACAGACATATTTATTTGACAAGGCAATGTGTTGACCTGGTCAGACAAGGAAACTATATTTGTAAACACGCACAGTCCACTTGGTCCCTTCTCATTGTAGCATCACAATAAATAAAACGACTAAGGGATAATATTGCACTCACTGACAGGTCAACAATTGACTTTGTGAGTAAAACAAATAGAATGATTGTAAGTGGGGTGACCTTCGATGATAATTAAATTTTTCTTTATTTATATTATTTGTATATTACGTATTTTGGTAGTGAAAATATGTATGCCTATTGCGCATACATTATTGCCTAAAAATAAAAGTTTATATTTACTTGGTCTGACCCGAATTGTAACCTTGGCCTGAACCGAAGTCGGGCTTTTCAATTGGCCCGACCCAACCCGTAAAACTCGCAGACCCCTAATATTCTTAAATGGAATGAACTTCAATATTATTATAACTTTAAACAATACAGTAAACTTAAAGAGAAAATGCTTCTTTTTTATTTAAAATGTTCTATTCATATGTCTATAGGACCAAACCTATGTACGGGTATTTATGCCCCCTATAGGTCCTTTTTTATATATTTTTATGTATAAAAGGAATTTGGTAATAAATAAATAAAATGTCTTAGTGTATTTAACTCCTAGCAATAGCTTTAAATACTCTAAAAGTGTTTAATTTTAAATTTAATGTGTGGTGGTCATATTAATATATATATATATATATATATATATATATATATATATATATATATATATATAAAATCCTGATGGAACTTGTCTCCATTAATCTGGATTTTCAACACCCATCAGCAATACACTTACCAATGATACAACGTTATTGCTTATAACTCCACCAAACAATGTCTTAACAAGCTTCTTTAACTCGGGTGTCATCTCTTCCAACTTTGACACCAGATCAATAAAAAACTCAGCCATGTCCTTCTGTTCACCAGTGTTGAGAGGCTGGTGGTCCATCGTGTACACTTTGCAGAAACTACGAGGGTTATAGGCTTTGCGCTCACTTTCCTAAACAAATTTTAACATTTTGAATATAATTGAAACAAAACAAGATTGATTTTTAAAATCCAAATATTTACTAGTCACACTGTATGATATTAAAATGGCATTTTAAATTTGATTTCACACTTAATTACAGACATTGAGGACAACAATACTGATAGCTGTACTATTAGTATCAACCAGTGAGCCCACGAGACTTTTTGCATTCAGTAAGAAAAAAAAAAGAATATATAACAATAATGTACAGCAAGACTACACCACAGTACTTCAACCTGAATGTCTGTATGCAGCAGAGACCTATCTGGAAGGGGACTATCGAAGATCGAAAAGAAGGAAAGAATTTTTGAGGAAGATTTTTGGGACCGAGAAGAGTGAGTGATGAATAGAGGAGGGGTACGGGGTGGAGACAGAAAATTATAAATAGGACGGGCCATAATATTGGTGACCAGTATAGGTATAGTTTTTGAAGATGGAGGTTCTCCGAAACGCGTCAACAAAAGTAGAATTAATGAAGCTAGGGAAGGCAGATCATTATACTCAACATAGTAACAATAATTCTAGCAGAAAAGAAAAAGAATATAAAAAAAATTTAAACATGTTTGTCATTGTGAAAATTATTGGAAACCTTATTGTACGAACAACCCTAGTAGTAACCTAAATTAACATAAATTTCCGACTATGGTTTATTTTGATTTTTCGTAAAATAATAGTGTATATAAAACCTTGTTAGAGTAAACTTACCAAAAGGTATGCAAACATCCGTTGCAGCTCTCTGAGAGTCAGTTGATGTTTGCTCGTGGAATCATATTGTGCTCGTAATATCTCAGCTCGGGCTTGTGGCATCATGTATAGATGTTGCATACAAGAAGCCATGTAACACGTAGCCCCAAGGTTAGTTAGGCCAACATATCCGCACTCTGAACGTCCATCATCATGAGGCCAGTAGTCCCATGGATACGGTGAGTGTGGACCGCCTATAAGTTAATCACATTAAATAAATTGTACCAGGTAAATTTTCTCAAACAATTTTAACAATGGTGATTAAATTTAATTAAATATAGCCTATAAAGACAATTCTAAAAATTCTTGTTAAGAAGTGAACATTGCAAAAAAAAGTTAAAAACTTTTAATATCTAAGATTAGAGATATGAAGATGTGCAAATTTTTTTGTAGTATACAAATTTTATTTTATCACAAGATGCACACACAACCAACCTTACCTGGCTTATGTTGTTCCAACAGCTTTTCATGTAGTTGTTTGTAATTCAGTGGTGCCCCTTTAACCATTTCCACCAACAGGTCATAAGCTGATGACCTCGCTGTCTTAGATTTACATTTTGGTACATGCCGGTTTTTTGGATCAGGAAGTGCGAACAAGAATTCAAACACCTGAAAAATTTTCTTCATTTTTTACTAATTTTAAAACCATATACAATTGCAATTACATAAATTATAATTTGTATTCATAGTAAAAAGATATGTTTTGATAACATATTTTATAAATAAATCTTAATTTATTCATGTGTTTGTTCAGTTCGGGTCTACATTAATTTCACAGAAGTATTTGGAAACAATGTAAAGTGATATCTGCACATAGAATTTTTTCTCATTTTTGCACAAGAACCGTGAAAAAAGTAAAATTGTATTTAAGACAAATTAAGTAAGATATCTGGGGTAAATAAAATAACATCTTTTTGGTTTTAGCAAAATTAAGTCATTAATTTGAAGTGAGTTCAATAGAAAATTTATATATAAGCTAATCAAATACGTTCCACAAACATGTGTTATTGTCATGTAAGAATATAATCAAGTGCACAATTAACAGATAATACCACTAACCAACATACACTGAAGAGAAAGACCAACATGAAAAATAATTTATTACTGTCACTTTTGTAGGCTGTTTAAGTCCTTCAACTCTTGGAATTATGGTAGTATCCTAGCCCACCATGTACTTATTATGACCATTTTATCTGTATATAAATAAAAGAGGATAACCAACAAAATATCATACACATATTACTTGATGTAATGTTTTTTATTAAACATAAGAGATACAATATATCTCTTTAATGAAAAAACAGAAACAAAAAAAAAAATGAAAACCCAAATATTATTATTACACACAATGTCCAGCTATTTATTTAGTTTCAAAATTATTTAAATTATATTAAAAAAACAAAACTGTGTAAGTAAACTTATTCTATTTATAGGAAATCAAAAACTTTTATTTTTTGTGACAAATCTTTTACGTATATTTTTCAAAACACCATCCCTTTTGAAGTACGGGTTGCTTTCAGCAGGTCCTGCAGTATTTGACTGGCTCTTTCCTTTGTCCAGGTATCTTCCTGTCTTTCAGCAGGTCCTGCAGTATTTGACTGGCACTTTCCTTCGTCCAGGTGTCTTCCTGTCTTTCAGCAGGTCCTGCAGTATTTGACTGGCACTTTCCTTCGTCCAGGTATCTTCCTGTCTTTCAGCAGGTCCTGCAGTATTTGACTGGCACTTTCCTTCGTCCAGGTATCTTCCTGTCTTTCAGCACGTCCTGCAGTATTTGACTGGCTCTTTCCTTTGTCCAGGTATCTACCTGTCTTTCAGCAGGTCCTGCAGTATTTGACTGGCACTTTCCTTCGTCCAGGTATCTTCCTGTCTTTCAGCAGGTCCTGTAGTATTTGACTGGCACTTTCCTTCGTCCAGGTATCTTCCTGTCTTTCAGCAGGTCCTGTAGTATTTGACTGGCTCTTTCCTTCGTCCAGTTATCTTCCTGTCTTTCAGCAGGTCCTACAGTATCTGACTGGCTCTTTCCTTCATCCCGGTATCTTCCTGTCACTGCAAACTTTGCAATCTCTTGTTTTCCCACATTCATGTTTAAAGAACTTTCCATTTTATCTTATTTTATCATCAAACGTGGATACTCTTCCTCGCTTACTAACATTTTTATTTCTTACTTCATGCACACATTGCCAAATAAGATTTTTTCGAAATTTTTTGTATTAGATAGGCTTGCCAAGGTACATGGTATACAAGATATAGGCCTTTACAACAGTAGTTTCATTTTGTTTTTGTTTTTTTGGTGTTTAACGTCCGACTATTGTGCACACTTGGGCTAATGCAGACGATGGGATGATTTATAGCGTATGAAAATGCCAAGCCCTCGCCGGGAATCGAACCCGGTTCCTCGGGGTGAAAGCCTAGTACACTATCAACTAGGCCACCGAGGCGGCTAACAGTAGTTTCAAGCAACCGGAAAAATATTTTTCACCACCATTTCAATGATTTTCTTGTAAAACCACAAATCACAATGTAGATGCCTGCAATGTCCACTCACACCATATATTAACACCCATGTTATTTTTTATACTCCCAGACTGTTATTTTAGGCTTTAAAATCTCTCCACTACACCAGTCTTTACTGTTCTAATTATATGACTACTGATGTCATAAATGTGCACAGCATTGTCCACAACATGTTTATCTTTTCAGAATGACACAATTAAATATCAGATATAACATCATATCATTTATGGCTTTTTGACATCAAAAAGTCCCCTTTTCACTGTCATTATTGTTCCTGTCAAATGCAGCTCTTGTGCTAAAAAAATAACTAGTGTAAAATCTGTAAATAAATGCATGCATTGCAGAGATGTTATTTGTTTCAGCTTGTTTACTAGGTGAAAAACATCCTTAGAATGAAGGACTGGTCTAGTCTTACTAAATTGTTTGTTTAATAAGAACCAAAATATGGTTCAAGTGCATATATGTATCCATTACTGAATTGCACTATACATAAATGCACGGTTCCCACTTTATTGGTTTCAGTTTGTTATAACACTTGGAGACTACCTTGTCTTTGAAAACAACAGTGCTTTCAACCACAAATATGTTGTTAGAACCAGAGCAATAGTATTTACTGCAATAGTATAAAATAATAATAACAATAATAACAACTATTATTTTTAATTTTCTTGGCTCTAATAGCTGCTCTTTCATTCGGATTATCCAGGTTAGGTGCCCACAAATGCAATGTCAAAAGTATTTGAAAAATCTATCCCTTGAAAAGACATTTTAAAAAAGGTCTCCATACCTAAACAGACATCAGAAAAGTAATTTCTTACATCAGGTTTGTCATTCATGACCATACTAAGTTCACTGCCAGTAGTCTAACTTATTAATACTTTTTTCTAGTGGAGGTCTGAAATGAGGATAATCATTATATAAATATGCTGCACTGGAAAACTACCTTTATCTCTATAATTTTTCCAACCAACATTGTAGTCAGATTTAGGTACTATTCTAACTTTAGGCCGACCTCTCCTCTTGGACTTACAATAACTTTAGAACTATTAGTACTTAAAGCCTATTTGACAAATTTTACTTCTTGACTCGCTTGAGCTTCTTGGCCTAACTCTATCTTGAGTACCAGCACCTTGTCCTACCGTGCAAATGTGAAAGAGCTTTGCATTTCAATATCTAGCTCTAATTCATCATTATTTGGAACTGCATTATTTTCTGACATTAACTGTACATCACAAATATTTACATTATTTTTAATGATATAATTTTCTAAAACCTAAACATTATCTAAATTATTATTTTGTGTAAATGTGTTCTCAGGAAGAAAAAGAACCTCTTTTCATTGCTTAGTTCTAAACTTGCACGCATAAAAACTAACGAAATATCTTATTATATCTAATGAAATGTCACTGCTTATTATAATATTATTTTAAAGGTCTTTATCTATTTCCATAATTTTGTCAAAGTTTTGTTTTAATATAATATTACCTTTTACAACAACTGAGGTTATTACCTTCAACGCAATTACATCTTCCTCGCAATCTTGTTCAACTGTTTCATACAAATCATTTTCACTTTTATATTCATCACTAAAAAAGTCATCTTCTTCAATATACAAATCATATTTAATCACACTAATTCTACTAACATCACTTAAATAATCATCCAATAAGTCTTTTATATGATCTTTATCAATAAAATCACTTCAACCAGCCATATTTGTTTATTAACAGAACAGAAGACAACCTTCTAATACAGACACTTTTGTTTGTTTGATACTGACAGCCTTTTAGAGAAACAAAATATTCACAGCATATATTCATCATTTGACTGAGAGTATAATTATTTAATATGACAGTTTGAACAGCTATTATTTATTTCAATTAATCTGCGATACAGATTGAAAAAAAACTGGTAGCGAACATTGCAAGTTTAAACCTAAACACACAAACTTTAAACCTATGCTCGCCAACCGACCACAAGATGTTAAGTCGGTATCATCCTTGGTCAAAGACCTATGTTTATTGTATTAACAACACCTAACATGAAACAGTAAATACCTGAGAGAGGAACTCCTGTCCTTCCTTGCCCGTCTTGAACACAGGATTATGCTTGAGTATGTTACACATCAAGTTAAGCAAACCTATTAAGCCATCATCCTCAACAGTATTGTGTCTGGTCTCTAGGTGTTCTCTCTTCACTATAGAGTTGTACACTTTCTTAGAGAGACTTTCCAAATCCACTCCGTCTTCCCCTTCTGACAGATTTGAAAGCACAAATAAAAATTAAAAGCTGTAGAATATTTAACTAACAGAGGTTAATTAAAAGAATTTCTTATATGAATGAGGAAGTTATTAGTATATAATTAAATACATTTGGGGAAATTTTAATATTATTTTGACCCAACGTATTAACCATTTTATAATAAACATATTATTATTGCTAGGAACCTGTTTTACAAAATTTATAATTTACATTCACCAGTCAAATTTAACCAACTTGCAAAAAAAATTAGAGGTATATGTGTTTTATTACAATCATAAAAACTATTATTAACCATTTAATTTTAAAGTTCACTGCCAACATTTTACAGTTTGTGACTTTTTATACTTTCACAAGTACAACTTTATACTAATAAGAAACAGTGTGGTTTTTTTATGTAGTAAAATGTGTTTTGAGAATACGTAGCGACCAATATTTTTAAAATATTCATAGCTTTTTCCAAATAGGATTATTGCAGTACATAGTTGGGTCAATAAGACCTGACACTTGACCTTGCACAAAAGTGTATGCCTTTTCTTATGAATTTGTAGAGGTGCAAGCATCAAGCCTGATCAGTTGAACTACCACATTTTTACACAAGGTTATGTCTACGAGGAAAATAGGGACATATTTTGTTTCCCAAAAAAAGAATATGTATATCACTCGCCAGGCGTTTCATTTACTTATAACAAAATATTGTAAATAATGTAGGACATCTGTTTTTTCTCCAAATTATTTGTAGATGACACAAGACAGCTTGTGTACAACAGCTAAAAATCATCAACTTCAAAAATCAGGGTTAATGTGACAGGATACAGTAAAAAATAAATATACTAATTTGAAGAAAGTATGTGTTATCAATACATTATTACGTTGAAAAATCACATAAACCATCATTATGTTGAAAAATGATATATGAAATGTACACAAAACCATCAGTTTAACTCACAAAAACTTTATTTCATTGTGGCAATGTCAACTACTTTCATTACTTTCATTTTTTTTTTTTTTTTTTACTACAAAACAAATGTAGAACATTACATGTAGTAATTGCTGTACACATCAGCATATTACTCTTCTAGCCAAAATATTTTCCCTCCTAAATGTACTATTAATTTTTAATCATTTGGTACATTTTCTCCTTTTTTTGTAATAAGCTGTAAGAGTTGAAAAAAAGCTGACTGAGTACAGTTTATTCTTCCTATTTATATGGAAAGTCGACAGACTCACTTATTTAAGGAGTATTACTTATAAGCCAGATTAAAAAAAAAAAAATGAATAATAATATTTTACAAATTTAAATCAAACTAATACTTTCTATTCGAAATAAACCAATCTAAACAAACATATTAATAAACCTGAGTTATTTAAGCATTTCTTTCTGTACTTTACATCTGCAAGAACATTAGTAATGAAAGTCCAAATTTCTTGCTCTTTTCAATTTTCATTTGATCGCGATGTTATACCAATTAACGGAGCGAGTCAGTGGTGGCTTGTTCATACGGACTCTCAAATGCAGCCCTTCCAATAAAATAATATTTAATTATTAATTTTATAGTAATTTTTCACTAATTCAATTTCAAAAAATTCATATAAGCATCAAAACAATGATACAACCAATAGGGAAATTAGAAAACATTTCAAGTTTTGGGGCACTGGTTAGAGTTCTTTAAGCTACTGCATACAATGTAAATGAAACATACATTGCACAAGAAGATGCCAATGTATGTTCTTAACAATGTATCATCTTGTTACATGTGTGCTCTGGTTTGTAGTTGTTTTGCTTCTAGAGCCTTACCGAAAAAATCTGATGCGAAACAGGACTTAGAACAATACTTATTGCCATGCCTACATGGAGCCTTTATCTAAGCAGTTGGACTCTGAGTGTAGTAGTTAGTATTGGGGTTTATTTGTAACAAACATTACAGGGATTTTTTTGTTGAAAAAACAAGTTGAGGTTCACCATTCTAATTATCAGAACAGGCCTTGAATCTATACTGGCCTCATAATTTTTCCCTTTGATTTTTTTTTAATATTTGGTGTGCTCCAATTGCTTTATTATAGGTACATCATTGTCTAAGAGTCAATTGCCTGAAATTGTATCTATTTCTGACAATAGAGTAAGAACTCACAACCAATGAACCTGAATAGCTGCCTCTGCCACTCATCCTCTCAGTTTTTGACTATTTAAATTTCTTCAAATCTGCCAACTCATACATTGAGTTGTTCGTGAAAAATATCAAAATTACTCGACTAATTATAACACTAATGTACACACACTCATCCACCCCCTCTCTCACACTTTACCCACTGTACACTTTCACTGTACTATTATATTTAGCAAGTCTTTTATAGTGTCCCTACCGCCTAACGAACACACTCCCGGAAGAAATCAAGTCTCTTAACAGCCGAGTTCACTTTGAAAAGCAGTTAATATTATTTATATTATTTAAATAAGATGGACAATCTCTCCCTTTTTTCAGATGTGGTTGCTAATTCATAGCTCAATGTGTATGAGTGGATGTGTGATCATTATGTTTTTGTTCGTAAATTGTGTGATGTACATTTATACTCTTTACAATACATGATTGTATGTAATATTTTAATGTAACTTAAATTTGTGATATGTGTGTGAATGATTTTTATTTATATTCTATCAATTTATTTATTTTCTACATTAAATTTATTCGATAATTCCACATATTGTAATAATTTTTTTTACTGTTCTTATTAGGAATTGTTATGTTATTCTTATATATAAGTTTTTTTGTTTACTTAATTTTTTTGTATTAAATGTTTTTATTTTTTAAATTACCAATATTTAATTTTTTTTTTTTTTAACGTCCGACTATTGTGCACACTTGGGCTAATGCAGACGATGGGATGATTTATAGCGTATGAAAATGCTAAGCCCTAGCTGGCAATCGAACCTGGGTCCTCAGGGTGAAAGCCCAGTACGCTATCAACTAGGCCACCGAGGTGGCTCCCAACCAATGTTTAACATAAAGTACTTTTTGTTATTTATATAGTATTCTTATGTTATATAGTATTTATATGTATTCTTTTATTAATGTTTTTTTTATGTTTAGAACTTTTATATTCCTGGGGTTAAATGCCTGGGGTTTTATGCCTAGGGTTAAGTAGAAGAGAGAACCTAAAGGTCTTAACTTTGCCCACCAATAAAGGCAATTCAATTCAACTTGATTCATCTTTCTCTCTCTCATACTTACTTTAAACAGTTTGCTGAACCTACAGCAATAAGCCTACAGTGACTGGAATGGTCTATGGAAGTAAGTATTTAGAACTTTAGTTTTACTATACTTGTTTTGTAATTATATTTTTTTAAGTGTTACAAAGCTCACATACCATCATGCCACATACATCTAACTGACTCTTGGTGGACGAATGTTTTTGTACAGTATAAAATATTTAATACATCCAAGTGCATTCATTATAACTGGAGATGACTATCTTGATAGTGTTTACAGACAAATCAATAATTACCTTTAGAGATGTCATCTTGTGAAAGACTGTCGACAAGTCTGCATAATAACCAGAAGTAATCTCGGCAAGCTGGACCATATGGTTCCTTGCCTTCCTCAGAGGTTTGGTGTAAGCCCTAAAAGTATAAACACAACTTAGACTAATAATTATTAGAAATATATATATATATAACATTGTTATGTTATACCATTCAAAAAAAAAAATTCTATTACATAGTAAATAAAAATGAGATATTTATCGTATAACAAGCTTTGGTGTTCCACTGTCTGAACTTAAAAAAAATGACTTCAATGCTATTAATGAGCATGATGGGTTACAAAAAATGCCTTATTATTTCAGATCATGTCTTTTTATGTTATGGAATGTTATGATTACAAAAAAAAGTTTACAAAGTATTTTGTGATTAAGGCACAAGAGAGCCTATCTTTACTATTTTAAAACTTAAATATATGTGTGTGTATATATATATATATATATATATATATATATATATATATATATATATAAAAGTTTGTTAAAGATTTTGAAAAAAACTGAACAGATAGTAAACCTTACAAAAGAATTCAATTACTGTACTAACCTTATTATAATGAAAAAGTAATTCTGACAATAAAATAATACTTCAAAAAGTTAAAGATTTGAAATAATCTTTGTATAGAAAATAATTGGTAAATAAAAAGACAAAATTATAATAAAAGTATACCTCGTGCTTCTGAGGTCGCATAGATTCAGCAGTGTCCAGGAACTGAAGCAACTGTAGCAACATCGCAGGTGCATGTGGTGCTGTGGACAGCCTGTACAAAGCTGTGCACACTTCCCTGCGGACACTGGGCTCAGGCTCTTCTAATACAAGTCTCCGTAGCCAGATGGCAAACCTTGATTCAGCGTACAAAGCTTCTCTGACTCCATTCACAGTGTGTGCCCAGGAGACTACAAGAGCCATTGCATACTGCACCACCTTTAACAAGAAACCCATGTATGAAATTGCAATGTACTAAATAAAAATGTCAGATAATACTGAAACAATATGCCCACGACAAAGACATTTTTTACTCCAGAAGTGATTTACATTGTACATTTAAAATGAACTAAGCTCATAATGCTATCGTATATACATAATATAAGAAAAGCAAAAATGGGTTCCAAGGACATCAGCACAGACTGGTAGCTTTTGAGAATTTGCTGCTCTAAGCTGGAGTCCATATTACGAATAAGCTTTAATTTGCTCTCACATTCACATATGAAATCCAAAACTTACCCCCTGCCAAAATATGATTGAGTATGTCTATCAAGTTTAATAAGAACTCCTTTCTAATTTATATAACAAAGTTAGCTATTGTTCACAATCGCAGGATTTTCAATAATACTGGTTATTTTAAACAATGGTATTAGTGTAAGAAACTATTAATCTAACTTTCCACAAGGGTTTGATTGAGCTACAAAACTACTATGCAAAGACAACACACACTATCATTTATCATTAATCTTCTGTATGCTAGGTAAAAATAAAACTTTACAAACAGCACTCATCTTCATATTGGGTGGTCCATGTTCCATTGCACAACCAGCCACAAGAACTTATACACTTCCAATGATAACGTATTGGCATTAGAAATTACTCTCAAGATCCACGAGTCCTGTTAACTCTACTATGATATTCACTTGTCAGTCCTTCGGCATTTTTCTGAAAATTCTGTTTCTTTTTCTTCCAAAATCTTATATTTAAGAAGCAGATGTTCTGCAGCACAGAGATTGCCCGTTTTCTGTAACCATCCTATGCATATAATTATTTCCTAAAATAGCCACATCCTGTAATCGTGATTATTACTTTCTTTATATTGCACCTACTAAGCATAAGTAAGCTAGATTTAATATGTTTAGAAGGTCCATGAATAGTAAACTTACTCATCTTTAGTCCTATTGCACCCTTTCATCTTCTCTCGCGTTTTTTTTTTAGCCCACGTACTGATAGCATGCATATCCACCTCCTTAATATATCACAGAACGTAAGCCTCACGAGATTCATACGATCCCACACTAGCTTTTTCTTTCTCGTTTTGAATCCAATGCTTCAAAGCTGTCTGATTGTTACTGTAGATTCCTATATCCTTGTTCATGTGCCCTAGTTTTACATTTCCTTGAGCACACTATATTAGTGCTGTAACTTCCTACTACAATACTGTGGAATACCTCTCTATGCATAGGGCTTATTCCTTTTCGGGTTCATATCCACATACTTTTGTTCCACAACCAGTCCATCACTTTAGTCTTTCGGATGGCAGAGGTCTTTTTCCCTCAATCTATTCTTTTTGTTCAGAGATAAGCTCCTTAAATGACTTAAAGGAGTATCTTGTAAGCTCATGATCTGCTATTACTACAAATGTGATCACAGAATGCCCCATATGCTCATGTTAACACTTTCATAGATTTTGCATTGAAGGTAAACTTTTTTGATGGAAGAGGTCTCTAAGGGAAGAATGTTTAGACAGCAATCGAGGGTTACACTAGAACACTGCTAATTGCTCCTATAATCACAAGACGTTACAATCTTTGTATATCTGCCAGTCTGTAAAACATCCTTAACAGACACACAACACTGATTGGAGCTTTGGTTTCAAACGATTAAGTAGCAAGCTAAGAAGAACTGGCCATAGACCCAATGCTTAAAAAAGACATTTTACACTAACCTGAGCTCTACCCCAGAAGCCAGTCTTGTAGTGGTTAGGGTCCCTCGGCAAAGATGCTTCGTACAGAATACTAGTAATCCTTGGTATCACAGAGTCCAAGTTCATCAGCTGAATCATGGTCTGCAAATAAACTTTCTTATATCAGATCTACATTATTGAAAGAACAATTAACATCTTTGCTAAACCCATGATCTTCACAAAGGTAAACTTTGTTTTCTTAAAAAATAACGATTAACCACAAAATCTGAGTGACCATAACACTGCCCTTAGGAACACTAATGCTGGTTAAACTATCAATTTTTATCTCTTTAGTAAAAACTTAGATATCACATTATTTGATATGATTTTCTTGATAAAGCTGTTGTTGCTTTAAATGTAAAACATTTTGCTTGTTGAAATAACAGTAAAAATTTCATTAATAGGCAACAGTTCCTTGTTTTCTGTGCTTAGGGCAAAGTAAGAGTGATTGATAAGCACTCTATCAACTGGAGTTGTAAGAATATAACACAAATTTAAAAACAAATTGTGTGTGTGTGTGTGTGTATTTGTTCAATCTACTAACTGAAGTTAGAGGTCTGAATGAACCACAGATAAACCACATAGAGAAAACATCCTCATATGATATTCAGAAGGCTTACAACTAGCAGCCAATCAACATCGAGCTCTATAATGCTCAATGTGCTGCATTCCCTGTGGGAATGCCAGTGGGGCAAAATCTCTTTCTCTCTAGTTTTGGACTCCGCGTTGCAGCCATTTAAGTTCTAGTGCTTTGACCTTTGGACTACTATTCTATATGACAAGTGTCGCTAATAGTGTTTTTGAATAAGTGTTATAGCCAATATCCACCGCTTATTGCACTCCAACACAGAAAGGCAATAGTCAGTACCACTAAAAAACATAACAGCTAAAACACCAAGTTGGGCATAATACCAAATTTATGTCATTATTTTGAAACAAACATTATTAGATTTGTAACAGGGAAACACAAAAACATTGTTTCTTCAGAATATTTTGTAAGCCTCTTCAATTTTTCTACATTAATTTAAACACTTTAGATGGCATTTTGAAAGCAGATAAAATAATTTTCCCATGTTTTTCTTAATATTCTCTTATCAATGTAAACTGACATGAAATTTCATTTGTGTAGTGTAAACAGTTACTGAGTAATAAATTTTTCTTAAAAAAACACAGACAGACAGAGAACTAAGCATACATCTTTTAGAACATACCTTTATAGGATCTGTTTTCTTTATTTTTGCATGTAAAATCATATCCTAATTTTTGTTTGGCGATTTTTCTTAATCCCTGTATACATATAAAATTTTGTTTTATATTATAAACTACCAAAGTCAAACTTGGTTTTACAATTGATTCAGATGTAACATTATACCAATAGTTTTATATCTCTCAAAACATATTTTTCAGAGATATTGCTAGAGGCACTTTTTGTTAAGACCATTAAGCTTTTTTTAAATAATGCAATTAGATTTAAAAAAAGGTTGTGCAATGCTACTTCACCATTTATTTAAAATTTACTTTTTATCAGTTTCTTTAAACAAAAAATCTTAGCTTTTGGACATCTATAGCTAATTCCAAAAGATCCTCGATGTTTTTATATTGTTTTGATGGAAACTTTCTAAAAATGTCTTGTTAAAAACAAATTTAATTGTATGATGTGCATTTAAACATTTAAACTGTTATTAAGACTAACATGAAATACTGTAAAAATAATTTTACCTGACTCAATTTTGGCACAATGAGTTTATCATTTTTCACACAACGCTTGCGTTTAATTTTCATGTGTGTTGAATCCAATCCTTCGTCTTCAATAACAACCCCTAACTGACAGATCAATTTTAGTAGACATGCGAGACAGTCCTGTTGCCATTCACTGCCACCCGATACTTGCAGCACACCTGCACACAAACAGTTTAATTTAATAACAAATATTAAATTAAAAGTTATTAAGCTAATGTGAGCACCTCATGGGAGTGATGTCCACCTTCCATAAAGGCTAACTGCTACCAAACTATATACAATCAAATCATTAATTTATTTTTAAATTCTTTATATACAAACGTAGGACTCAGTGGTCAAAGTGCCTTAAGACTGCCAGAGTGGTCAGTCTGTTGTGTCTCTCAACTGTGCACATCAAGGTTGTGGGCATCAGTTACTACCGTAACCTTACCCTTTCTATTAATGCCGTTTTCTCTTATCCTCATTGGTCTAATTGACTTAATGTATGACAATTCACAAACTTTAAATACAATTATTTTTCCAAAATAATATGGTTCGAAGCTAAAGAAAGAAAACAGCCTAATTTCTCAAAATCTGTTTAATCAAATTTTGGTCATATATATGAAGAATCATAAGTACGCCTAAAAAAAATTTGAAATAAAGGAAAATTAAGAGTTTCAGAGTAAAAAAAAAAACAACAAATATCCTACAATCAGGGTATCTTTTTGGTTTTTTTATTAACCCCTAACAATAAATTTGCTCTATTTTATTAAACTGAATTAAGTTATAATTTATGTATCAAATTTCTAACTAAAATTTCAACAAAATCTGATTAACCGATTTTGAAAAACAAAGCTGATTTTTCATTAATTTTTTGAAAAATACTTTACATACTGGATTTTTGGGGCTATAAATTTTGTTGGTGTTCTTAAGGACCACAATTGAGCAAAATTTGATATAAATTATAAATTTTGTTTTGAGAAAATTCTACTTTTAACAGTTACTTTACAAATAAACGTTTATTGGAAAAATAAAAAGCAGTCTGGAGATCAGGCAAATATGCCAAATTTCATTAAAATCAGTAAATTAGTTTAGTCCCTAGCAATGTGCTATACTCACACAAGCACACTGAAAGATAACCAAATAAAAACCCTTCTTTTTATCTCAAAAGATTTATAAAAATCTAAAAACTTTTTTTTTTCATAATCGCCACACTTTGTGTGTATATGCTGAGAACGAAAAATAAAAAAAACCAAAATTTAACAGTTTAAATTGTATTATAAATAAAATAACAAAAGAATCTGACCTGACATAAAGATATCGAACAAGTGACGCAGGCCACCCTGCTGGACAAACTTCTGGCTCCATGTGGCAGCAGTGCCTTCTACATTTTCAGAATCACCATTTCCTTGATGCATAGGCTTCTTAGAAATAGAGTTAGTCCTACTGAGACTCTCAACTATATACAATGAATACATAAGCTTCTGAGGACTCGCAGGATCTAGCAATACTTGCAGTTTAGGTTCACTGTCGAGATGTTGGAAGCCATCGAGCAACGTAGGACTTGTAGGCAGAAGTGTCAGAATGTCCCACACACGCCTGGATAACACTTGGGCCTTGGTGTGAGGTATGTGGTGCTAAGGACAATTCACAAACGTCACTAAACTAATGTCTAAAAAAATGAAGATTACAATGAAAACTCACAGAAGGAAAATTATTCACAATATACAAACTGATATTAACCTTAAAAACCTATACAAAAACATTATACAATTCAACAAAAGTATGGCTGTCATTTATATATAGACAATCAAATATATTATTTATATTAAATGATTGTTAAAGAGCTTCAAGTTAACATCAAATTAACCCTAAATATTGTATGCAACATTTTTCTTCATTTTATTTTTAAGTGAATATTTATTATTTAAGACTTCAATTAAATTTGCTTGTAAAATATTAAAAAGGCTGATTGCTTTTGTATTATTACTTATGGTTTTATTAGTGGTCTCCAATCAATGGCCTACAGATAACATCCTGTCCGCTAAACAAATTTTACTGGCCTACAGTATGCATAAGTGAAAGTAAATAAATGCAAATAATTAAGAAGCAATTCGGAAAAAATCTAAACAATTTTAACAAACTAACAGTTATATTCTTGTAATATAAACAGTGTCTAGTAAAATCTCTGATTATCCAACATAATACACAAAGATGTCATACTGCATCTACTTCTACTGTTCATTCCATATTACTACTTGAGGAGAGTAAAGGTAAACAAATATCCTGTAGTAGCCGCTAACATGTTCTGGTTTAGCCTATGTAACATTACAAACTTCCCTATAGAACTCTTTTCCTCATCCACTATACTGAGGTTAGCACCAAAATATGGGTCTGCTTTGTCTGCAAAAATGCACATTATAACTGGCAACCAATGCGATTTCTTCACAAATAGTCCAAAAATTAATTCTCCGCCACGAGAAGCTTGTTTACCCAATACTTTCAATGTTAACAAATATACTACGACAAAAGTCATGAAAACAATTTTATCAGTTTTAAGGACATTTGGGTCAGGCCAGTTATAAATTTTACAGAGATAGTTAATTTTTGCTTCAAAAACCTGCCATTTTTTGTGATATAACAACAGCGTTATTCAACTACCACTTTTAATTTATATAATCCTCTTCGAGCAGATTAACAGTTTTTACATAAAAAAGGAAACATTTTAGGTCTCCTTAGCATAAACAATCTGATTGAAACATATTTTAAGTGTAATATAATAATTTTATTACCAAAAAACTGAAACACTATCAGACACAATAAGAAAAAGGAGAATTGATTTTTATGGGCACATCCTCCGAATGGACAAAAATAGACTAACCAAAAAAATATTTGACTACTTTCGCAGTAGAAGAGCCAAACCACTTTGGTTTAGAGAAACGGAGAAAGACATAACAGAACTGCAGATCACTGACACTATGCTCATGGACAGAACAGCCAAAACAATAACCAAGGACAAGAAGCAACGGTTCCAAGGCAAAGTCAAATCCAAGCGAACGATCCAAATCTCTGACGAAGAAAGAAAAGCAAGATCACAACGTATGAAGCAATACTGGGCTACGAGGAAGGCACAGAACATTGAGAAGTGATTGATTTGGTGTACCCCAAAGTTGGATGAAACAAATAAAGAGAGAAAATAATTTTATTTCTAGTTGACTTACCCCGCCTTTAATGCAAGCCTTCATGGCACTCAACGTTTGCATCAGTTTAAACAACTGCTCAAAATAGTTTGGCAGCAGTAACAGTAGAGTGGGCAGACACTCTCTTGGAGGTGGTGGCAACACTGACGGTGTATCTGTTGCGTCGCCTCGTTTCTTCTGACGTGATGCTCCCATTGATATGTACACCATCTATTTGGGAAACTCAAATAGTAAATGACTAGCGAACAGATCATGCACTTTACAACAATTACTATCCTAGTAATGTTTAAGTACAAAATGTTGATAAATGCACGATACATTTCACAATAAGAATAAAATGTATTTATAACAGATACACACCAATTAGATTACTGACTAAAATTTCAGATTGACTAGGCTAGAAATTATGGATTGTCCAGCCTGCAGCCATGAAAATAATATCAGTGCATAAATATTTTTGAACTGGCTTCTGACATAGCATACTTAAGTTTTTTTTTTTTTTTTTAGGCGAAAAGCACATTATTATCACCTAAATACAACTACTAAAGAAAAGAAACAACAGAGCGATAAAACATAACATTACTTACAAACTAGATAACAAGAATAAATAACTTATAAACAAAACAATATAAAGGTGGACTGTAAAGGGGTCCTAATTAAACAGAAAGATAATAAATATTTGAAACAATAAAATTTCCTAAAACTAGTTAACAAGAATATAAACTATAAAGAATATATAAATACTAAGGAAAAAATTAAATATATTGATATATATGCAAGCGTCTCAGGAAGGCCAAAACGCGATCAATGATCGCCGAATCGTCCCCCAAGATCGCCTGCATACAGTTTCCTAATCCATATATTAAACGCATGGTTCTCAAGCAATCGCAGTCTAACATCAAGTGTTTGACTGTGATGGTTTCTCCACAAAGTTCGCATGTAGGTGGCTCCCCGCGTCCCATTAAAAAACCATGTGTCAACAACGAATGACCAATGCGGAGACGTGTAACAACCTCCTCCCTTCGACTTGTTCTTAGAGACGACCCCCAAGGGTGAACAGTATGTTTAATTACCCTCAATTTGTTATTGTCCAAGGCTGTTGAGTTATTGTCCAAGGCCAATTTGTTATTCATCTTCCCAACCGCATTCGAAGTAATTGTTTTACTTTGGAAAGATAATCTGAACAAAATACACGATGCGTGCTTGGCGGCAGCATAGTTGCTTCCTTTGCTGCAATATCCGCTCTAGTGTTTCCAATTATCCCGCAGTGTCCTGGTATCCAGCAAAATGTTACTCCAACACCTCGTTAGCATACTTAGTATAAAACCATTTGGGGAACACTGTTGAAAGTGCAGACTTTTGAATAAGTTTACTAGTATCCATTATAGGAAAAAACCAATACACTAACCTGCATTTCTTTGAAGCCCATTTCCCCAAGTGTCTTTTCGTCAAACTCAGTTGTTAGCTCCTGGCCATTAGTAATCATCCTGATCGGTCCATCCATCATCATGTTTGGCCCAATAGTTGTCATCAAACTCTACAAAAATAATTAAATAAAATGAACTCATTACTTATGTTATCTCAAGTTACAATTTTAAGCAACAACCACTCATTGCTGAACGACAACTAACATTTGGGTGTTTTTATTTTTCCAACCGATTTATGAGAATGAATTTTAATTAAATAAGTTAAATAATATTACACAATTTTGATGGATTTATCCTGTTAGGTATAATTATTTTGTTATAAAATTTCTGCATATACATGACATTAATAAAGTGTAAAAAAAAAACTCTGCACAAAGCCTTAGAGTTGTTTCCCGCTAAATACAAAGACTGCATTTGCTAGATTACACACTTTCCCTCTTTCACCAGGATTAGTGCATTAATAAAATGTATAAGGTAACTGAGGTCTATAATCTACTATACAACTCCATGATCTTCTTTTAAAATAAATTGTTTGAAATAATTAACTATTAAAATGCTAAGCTTAAATATTATCTGCCATTCATATAATGTAAAAAAAAATAGAAATAAATGTACATCAAATTCTTTACAACTAAGTGGAACTGATAAAAACTTTAAATCATACCAAATTCTTACTTTTTTGGACTACTATCATAGGTGTTTGATCAAAATTACGTGCAATTTTCTTGTTGTCAGAATATGGTATGCGCATAATTTTGTGACATGAGTGTTGTTTCATGTGCATGTGTGGAAGTCAAAAGATATTGCAGTGTCATCAAATGTTTTTTTGATCAGGTAAGGAGGTCCAAACGGTTCTATACAAGATTCTGGAGCTAGTCAAGAGCACTGGAATCAGTTTCAGAAGCAGAAGGGGAAAACAAAAGTTCATAGCTGACATGTCCGCCACTACCATAGTCTCCACGTTCGTATGATTCAAACCAATGCAATTTTTTCTTGTATAAGAGCTTATAAGCGTCTAGTGTATGTGCCTTTCTACCAGCTGAACTACCCGACTTGAGACATAGACTGAAGCAGATAAATTACCTCAAACAGGTATGGGACAAACTACTATTGGCTTGATGTGTTCCATGTGATAAAAGGTGATCACATTGATCATTTGTAAGTTTTTTTTTGTATTTTAAGGTGAAAAGCACATTGAAGCTATTATTGGCCTCCCTAAATGTAAGTGTGAGTGTAAAGTGTTGAAGTCGTAAGTGTAGTGTTGTAAGTGTAAGTGTGTGTTAGACTTGGGTACCGTGAGAGACATCTAAACCCTCTCAATAGGTGTGCACCCCCCTGCGGGATGTAAGGAAAACAGAGTTGCCCTTTCATTTCATGTATCATTTATTAGGGAAGTAAATACTTGAATATTACATTGTTTAAAAACTAATATTCATTAAGAAGCATAAAGCGTTTTTTTTTTTAAAGTATTTTTACTTCAAAATAATCAAGCTTATTTTTCTTCTACTTAACACAAATTCTGTATGTTTACATTTTATTTAGATATTTATTTCATATAATAAAATGATCTAATAAAAGTCTAATTTTCAAACCCAAATGTAACATTTTTTTAAATTTTTAAGTAAATTAACCTTTAGCAAAATATATTTTAAAGAAATATTACTTAGCTACCTGACTGAAATACAGACTGAACATTTTTAATACGTCAATATGTCCAAAAAAAACTTTGTTATACTTTGTACCTGTTTAGTGTGCAGTATTTCCCACCATGTTGCCACTTCGGCCCTCAGTTCTGCAACATAATCTGTAGACAGCATCTCCACGCTAACTTTCTCTGCCATACCAGCTGGCTGGATCATAACTTTGAGTGTTGAACCTCCACGTTCTCTCTCTCCGATCACATGGCTCCCTACACTCTGCCCTTCTAATGCCCACCGCCGCAAGTGATAAGCGTACCTGTTTTTAATATTTACCGTTGAAAACGCAGTAAACAAGTTATGTAAACAGATCTAGCCATATAAATTGTAAATCTTAAAAGCCAGCTACTCTCTTTACACAATCTCGCACTACAACTAAAATAAAAACAATAGAAACCATAACACATATAAATCGTTCTTCTCATATCTGCCCTCATATGTGAAGTCTACTTTCAGATGTAAATCATATTTTACTAGTTACAAAATTTTCAATCCATAATTTTATACCAGAAGGTGGTAAAATATGATTTTAGAGTTCACAGAAGAGGAGTACAAAATATAAATAAAATGGAATGTCTTTACTAGTAAAAAAAAGATATATTATCATCACAATAATTAAATTTCATCTTAGGTTAGTCTTAACATAAGATATGTTAAGAAAACATATTTTAAGTCTTTTTGAAAAATCAATTTTTGTTACCATAATAGTTTTGAGCTTATACTTCCAGAAATTTGTACAAAATGGAAAGGACAAGTTAGGTTAATGATAATGAAAGAGAAAGGTCAGTTGAGTATGAACTGTATTGCTTTTACAGCATGCATGTTTTTAGAGGTCTGCGGGGCCCCAAATTTTACAGGTCAGGTCGGGCCAATTGAAAAGCCCGAATTCAGTTCAGGCCAGGCTTACAATTCCGGTCAAAGACAGGTCAGACCAAGTAACTTTGTTTTGTATTAATTAATTTTTTTAATACTTTAGAACAAGTAAACACTTGACGTAGCATTATTCTAAAACAATACTGGTTCCATATGTTTACAATGAGCAAGCATGTGTTTGATTATAATACAATATCACAATCTTAGTGAATAGTCAGCACTTATAGATGTGATTTAGTGCTGAATCTCAAACAGTGTAAATTCTAGCATTTAGTGCTATCAAGCAAACCAGACTTAATTTAGTGATATAAAACTCTCATGTTCATGAAACCATAAATGACAACAAAATGTAAAATATATTGCAATAAATGGACAGAACAGTGTCATTTCAAAAAGTGTATACAAGTTAAAACTTAAGAGTGAAAAATTGATAACATATTCAATATATAATTTGAAAACCTATTGGCCTGTGCTATTCAGGCAGACAATACCGCCAATTACATTACCTTGTGGTAACATCTGCAAGCTGATCTATTCGGCATGTGATGGTATTCAAACTGTCTTTAAAAGTCGATTAAACTGGCCATTAGCAATCAAAGGCCAATGTTATTTTATTCTTTCACTATATAAAGAAAGTATTATAAACATAAAACATGAGATTCTGATGGTTATATTTTCTTTCAGGTTGTTAAAAGTTGTTTTAACTTGGATATTTGTGTTATCTACGTATTATTAAGTTTAAATTGCTGGAGACAAAATGAACTGCCCAAATTTGAAGAAATTTAGCATGCTGTCGGTCCGGTTTGTCCAAATCTTAAAACCATTTTTTAATATCTTAAAAAAATATTTCAAGCACATTTTTGCTAAAAAAAACTTTCACCATATTTTTCAAAACTGCTCTAGCGATTTTGCCATCAATATGTTCGAAAAAATTCGGTTTACAAGCTATATAAAAAAAATTCAAAAATTGGCACAATTTATTTCACCAAATTTATGAAAATAGGTTTATCAGATTTTGTTTGAATTCATGATTGGTCATTCATGATAAAAAACTCATTTATGCCAAATATTTTAGATGACTTCAGTCATGAATCTTTACAATATTTAGAACAAATTTGAGCACAATCTGATGAACTGATTTTAAAAAATTAGGCTGTATTTTCTGTTAGCTTCTAAAACAGATTTTTAGGAGAAATAATCAAATGTTAGAAAGTTTGTGTGCTGTTTTGTACCATTATTTTTTTTTACAGAAAGTGAAAGCAAATATACTGAGCCAAATATAAATGCAAATTAAACAGTTTACAATTTATTAAATATTAAAATGATAGTTTTCAGAGTTGGCTTTACTATTTAAAAAAATATTTGCAAGCTACAATTTTCTTTAACATTTATTAAACACTTGATTATATTGTAAGCCTTTACTTTGTAACACTTTACTACATTTCTTCGAAATCGTCAAAATTTTAAACAATTTTTTAGAACAATGAAACTATTCCCTCACAATAAATCTAGTCAGTCTGTTATTTTACTTACCTTCTTTTAAATGTTTCCAAATGTGTTTTGAGCAGAAGCAATGCTCTCTGTATACAGAGCAGACTAGCTTCTTCGTTAGTCGACAAATCATGAGTGGCTGCGGCTAAGTTTGCCATGCACTGAGATACAAACTCAGGTTCATGTTCCAGCTGTCTGCCCATGTAGTAACTATTTATATACTGTATGGCTGCCATACTGACATCTAAAACCAAACAATACACACTCTATAATAGAATGCATAATTCTTGCAAATTTCCTCCCTGAACAAATACATTAGTAGCACAAATGGAGCATAGCGATTTGCCTGGAATTAAGCCAACAGTCATGTTTTCTGGCTTGGACAAGTGATCTAGAAAATACAGCCATTCTCAATCCATTTGTAACAAGTGTGGATAACAACACTTTTTCTCAAAAACATGGAGGAATCTATTTCTTTAGATATTGTAAGTTTAAGTAGTCTATGATCATCTTCTAACACTTTACTCTTATCCTAATTTTCCCTCTTATATAATCTTCCCTAGGAACACTTATATAATCTTGTATGTGACATGGATCACCAATAAAATCACCGACAAAACAGTCCATAATGGAAATCACAGTATAACACAAACAATACCAATCTCAATTGTACATATTTTTCACTAGATAATGCAAACTACAACTGAACATTCCTAATACAAAGAACTGTAAGTTGTAGATACAAACAAATTAAGACAGGAAAGGCTTATGCACTGACTCATTAAACATGAGCAGGGTTGTACAGAACCTGTTTCTCGTTTGTAAAAGTCTGTTCGGTATTAGTCTGGTCCTGATGTAAACAAACTCACATATTTCCATTCCAAATTGATTGGTTTATAAAATTACTCAGCATGCACTACTCTGTGATAAGGCAGCAGTCCACTGGTCGCTAACTGACAAGTACAGTTCAGTTTCTATTCAAAGTCAGTACACTGATTGCTTGTGTATTTAGTTCATTACGCCATTTATAATAACCTAATTAATTATTTTAATTACAAACTATTGGTCATATCGGCTAATCAAAATCAGAATTGATTATTTAACAGATAATTAAAACATAAGATGAGATAAGTGATATTATTAGGCTTATACTAATTCTTTTAGTAAGTTCGGAGAAAACACATATCTGCACGTTGCCACTCCCATTTGTTCACACTGGGCCCAGACTAACCCTGAACAGATTTTACAATGGTTACCTGTATTATTCGCTTTCAGAGCAATCTTCCATAGATGATCCATAGCTACAGTTATTGGTGCATCTAAATGCAACGAAGTGACCCTGGCCATATTGCACAGCTGTTGGAACAGATCCAAGGCCGTCATAGAGATTGTCTCAGGAGGTAGTGAAGGTAACTTCTTAGTATACAAGTGCTTTAATGTTTCCATACGCAATGCGTGCTGATCTTTAGACTTGGCTTGGCGTAGCAGCCAAGTAAAAAACTCATCACAACTCTCGGGGTCTGCTGTCAAACAGTTCCACAAAGTGTCCATCTCTTCTATACTTAATCTGAAATCATACATTTTTAAAATTTATAATGTATTAAATGTAAAAATTATATTATGTTTGGGATAGCATGATCGTAAATCTTAAGTTATATCTAGAACATTTGTTTCTAAAGTTCCAAATTAAAAAAAAAATAACTCACTACAGTGAGGTAATGTTTTTATAATAGAGATTATATAAGATTAAATATACTTATACAATTTTCTTAATAAAATGGTATGTAACACTTTGTACCTACAATTTCTTATTAATTTTTTAAACAATGTATCATACAAGATCTTAAAATTTAAGAATAAAAAATGGTTAAGCATTTGCTGACTGTTGTATAGCATGTAATGATGATTTAAAGCATATGAACATCCATAGGAAACTTGTTTCTTGTTCTCCTTGTAAATAAGTAGACCTTTAAAATGTAAACGTGAATATTTCATGTCTATAAAGCACTAATTATGTGTTTTGTAATGATGCTTACGACTTATATATAAAAAATTTTAAATGTTAAAAAAACTATATCAGCTGATTTTTGTGTCGTCTACACTGCCGTGACATGGACTGGACTGCGCAATTTATTCAGAATACATCATGCAAACATACTGCTTGCAATGTAAGTTTTAAGAAACGTAATTGAGGCCCAAACATAAAAATGATTTATAGTTACTTTTACACATACTGCAAAAGGTCGAATGGCATAAAAACAACATTTTTAAGTTGAAGGTTAATTTTTTCAAGACACACTTTTGTTAAAGCTTATAAATATAAAAACATGTAAAATATCGAAAAATATTGAAAACCCATTTTTCAGTGTTCATCCATACTAGGTTTATCCACTTTTCAAGATTTTTTAAACCAAACATGTCAAGACTAGAAGAGGCGGCATGAAAATTTGAACTTTTAATTCTTTAAATTTCTATTTAGTATCTCCGTGTAACTCTTCCTTTGAAAAACCTATATATAGTCAGAATTAGTATCATTCCTATTCCAAATGATTTAACCTTCATGGGCATTCACATAGCAAGTGCCTCTTAAGCATAGTTCCATGTAGAGGGCTTGAAGGAGCAGCAGACGTCTTGGGCAAAGCACAACTCAGGAAAATCATGGGGTTTATTACTGGGTACTGTGGTCTGAGGGTGCACATCAAAAGGATAGGTATGTACCATGAAGAAACTGTGTATAGATTGTTCAGGAAAGAGGAAGAGACTGCAGAACACATAATCCTTGATTGTGAAGCTCTTGCTGGTAGGAGGCTACAGTTTTTTGGTTTCCAGGAACCTAGAAATCTTCAACAGAATGAGCTAGTCAGTTAGTCCAGCAGACTGTTGAAACTTAGTAAGGACATCAATCTGCTACACTCGTACTCAAGAGGTTTAGTTGCATAATAGGTCTGTTGATCGCACTACCTGGGGTAGTATTATCCCTTCCTCTAGTTTGAATCTAAACTAGTTCCAAATGATACCCCACACTAAGCAAATAAAAATTAAAAACTATTTTTCCTTTTAAAAATTTAACTCCAAAACTATTCCTAAATATTGTTTATTATGAATTCCTATATTTTTCCTGAGTTTTTGCTTCTATAAAGACCATTTTGGCCAGATTTTACAATGATATAGTTTATGAGCATTACCAACAAATGGACATGTGCATGAACTTATTATAAGAGTCCTTAGTTTTGCCTACAGGCCCTAAAAACTATAAAAAATTAATGAGTAACACAATTTATAAACACATTTTTACAGACAAGCAAACAAAACACTGCCTATTGCCCAGCCACCTGGATCAGAAAGGACAGGCGGTAATGTACATTTACGAGTATGCATACACTGGTTACCTACTTGCTGGTTGTAAGCCCTGATAAGAGTCAACATGCCAGTAGGAATATAGTGTTTCCTTTAAATTTCAACACACACAGTAAGCATTGTAGCTGCTGTCTGTGCACAACCGCTAGCAGGAATGATTTGAGTATACCAGCTGGCAAGCAGACTAAGTGGACAGGTTCTTTGCATTGATAGTATGTTCGATGTTTACATTTCATTTCTTTTTTTTTAGTCAATGACACAAAAGTGAAATTATTGATATAGTAGTGTTGATTTTATTAGTTTATAGAATAAGTCCTGTATGTCTTAAAAGCGTCAAAGATTATGCAAATTTTTAACATTACTGTCCACGTAGGAAAGACGATAGGTATAATAATAAAGAAGAATGTAAGTCAATTAATTAGTTGTTTACAATTAATCTAGTAGTTAATTAATTTTAGATCAATTCTGTGCTTATAATTAGCCATTATTATATATTTTATCAAATTTCTTTTTAACATTTGACCACATCTGTTAAGTATAATTAACAGAAAATGTACATGTTAATAGTAGCCTATTTCAATAAAAACTTGTTTTATTTTTTGTAAACTACAGAACTGTTTAATTGGAATACTGTTAATGTTTCTTGCACAGACTTTGAAACACTGAATGGCCCACTAACTGCTTTCTGCATAACGGATAGAACATTTACTTCATTAAGGTCAAGATCAATTCCTTTTTTTATGATACTATTGTGCATGCACTTTTCAATATTTTCTGTTAAATTTGTTTTTATTTCAACAGATTCTGTCACTGGATCTTATCTGTATACGAAATGCAAACTTCATATAACATTCTTCCAGCTTGTACTGTGCCAACTCAATTAGCTAACACCAGCACCATTAGTATGTGCTATCAGTAAGGAAGTAACCATCATTTACTGTGCATATACTCTTACATATTCCATTAAATCAAGCTCAGAAATTTAGAAGCTTTTAGCTACAAGTCAAACAACTTAGCCACTCATGGATTCTCTGTCAAAAGTGATGGGCCTTCTTGATATATTAAATGTAAATCACCTAATTTTGTTTTTCATCTGGCTGAGGGTAAAAATTAAATAACACTTATTACCTTATATACTCGGGCAGTCCAAGGGGTGAATAAATGTGCGTTAAAAACTGAAGTCTGACTTGGACATGCATCAGTGGCAAAGGACCTTTACTCGTAGAAACATAAAGATTTTCAAAAAACCTTTCCATCATGTGATGATCCTGCAGAGCCCATAGAGTAACATGGTTAGTGTCCACGGTGCCGCCCCTGAATTGTTGGAAGGATGCAAACAATTTAGGCAGCAGCCTCAATGAAACAACCACAGACCTAAGCAAACAACCATAATATTAAACGTTTAAAAAACGTCACAAAAACTAATATTTTTTTCCATTATAAATAGAAAAAAAATAGTAAACATAATATCACAAATAAACAAAGGAAAAGAAAACATCATAATAAATCACAGCTGTAGAATTTCCATGCACTACTGCATAATAAATCAGTGAATTTCCATGCACTACTGGACCCTGGTCTGAACTTATTACTGGTCTGAGTTTGTTAACCAGCAAAATTCGTTCAACAATTTCAAAATGGCAGCCATTTCAAATCTTTAAAAATTCATAACTTGTTTTACTTAATTTTTTTTAACCCAATTTCACCATTATAATCAGTGTTAAAAATTGCATAAATTATCATTTTGAACGTTCAAAATCCATTTAAATTGAAAAATTTCTTTACGGCAGTCAGGGTTCATTTTCGTATTTTTAATGTCATTCAAAAGTTTAAAATGCTGATTACGATGGTGGAATCAGAATTTCAAAAAGATTAAGAAATTTTTTGTAACTTCGCTTCTATCATGATAAGACAGCTGTGTACCATGATTATTATTACATTTATATTTTGGTACAATAACTTCATTTCAGTTACAACTTAACTCTGGGCAAAATCTGCAGAACCAATTTTGAGAAATTACGCCTCTTACGATTTGCAATGTAATGACCACCATACGCCACTTCATTCAATGTTATCAAGGTTTGGGAACATTGTTCAGGCACAATGGTATGCGTGCAAGAACAAATAGACCGGTCGTTTCTGCCCATCTTGCTTACTTTGTAAAGTAGAGTAAGTAAGTAAAGTATTTGTAAATACTACATATTTTTGTTTTATTTGATTAAATATAAAAAAATAAGACTGAGAGAGTGAAGTTATGCTGATAAAAAGGTCACTACAGGTAAGAATAAAGCAAATTATAAAGGAGAGGCCTACAGTCTTTCTCTCTCTATTTGTTTCACCCAACTTTGGGGTACACTAAATCAATCACTTTTTAATGTTCTGTGCCTTCCTCGTAGCCCAGTATTGCTTCATACGTTGTGATCTTGCTTTTCTTTCTTCGTCAGAGATTTGGATCGTTCGCTTGGATTTGACTTTGCCTTGGAACCGTTGGTTCCAAGGTCCTTGGCTGTTGTGTCCATGAGCATAGTGTCAGTGATCTGCAGTTCTGTTATGTCTTTCTCCGTTTCTCTAAACCAAAGTGATTTGGCTTTTCTAATGCGAAAGTAGTCAAATATTTTTTTGGTTAGTCCATTTTTGTCCATTCGGAGGATGTGCCCATAAAAATCAATTCTCCTTTTTTCTTATTGTGCCTGATAGTGTTTCAGTTTTTTGGTAAAGAGTTTCATTACTGATGTGGAGTAATTGGTTGTTACGGAATTCGGGGCCTAAGATTTTTCGTAATATCTTTCTTTCTTTGATCTGCAGCCTTTCAAGTGGGCCCTGGGTTTTGAGAGACAATGTTTCAGCTGCATATAAGGCTTCTGGTTTAATTACAGTATGATAAAGCATTAGCCTTATCTTGTATTCCAGGAGAGGGACTTCTTGTTGTATGTGTCCTTGGTAAGTTGGAAGGCTAATTCAACTTTATTTCTCCTAGATTCCATAGCTTTTTTCTCTAGAGCTATCCTGATCCATTCCCCAAGATATTTGAATTCTTTTACTATCTCAATGTATTGTTCTCCCACTTGAAGCTTTTTTGGTGGTTTTTGTATGTTTGTCAATATTTTAGTCTTTTCAAATTAAACTTTAAGTCCCATTTTTAACGCTTGCTTCTGGAGTTCAAGGTCTGTTCCTTAGCTTCTTCCAATGTCTCAGCTAGTAAGGCCATGTCATTCGCAAAAGCCAAACAATTTACCTTAATTCCTTTGTTCTTAGTTCCTAGTCTGATTCCACAATGCGTATTCACGTTCCACTCTAACTACTTTTTCTACAGTCTTTCATAACACAGAAATATTTTTTTTTTTAAAAGCCTTTCAATATTGAATTCTGAAATTCTGAAACAATTGTGAAATGAATTATCAGTTCAGGTTAAAATGGAGAAAAATTTAGGCATGTTTACAGTTAAAACTTTTCATTAAAGCTGGCTTGTATATGTGTACAAAGTTAACACTAACGTGGTGAAGTTTCCACTTTAAAATAATATTAATCCAGTTAATCACATGTCAACAATACAATGAGGGACAATATATCCTAATTTCTATAACTTCATCATCCCTAAACATCCCCTTCACAGCTAATAATTTTCCTTTTTTTATTTTATTAGTAGAAATGTTTAAAATTTTTATGAAGTAGAAAAATGTGATTTGTTTGGGTTCTTCGTTAGACACTTAACTCTTTTGAGTACCATTGACATTTTTTTTACATGTTGAAAATATATTTTTTTCAATTTAAACAATCATGAACAAGTTCAATAATGTTTTAGCAGGACATAGGTATGTTTAATTAAATATGTTTAGCAGGACACACACGATAACAATGTAAAACAAAAATTGCAAAACTATTGGTCATGTATGCATCTCACAAGAAATTAATCTGTCTCTGCAAAGCTTCCACCTGAACAGTCCATCGTTTATTTAAAGTGACCTCACCTCTCCCTACCATAGGCGATGCAGGATTTGAACAACTAAGTTAAAGGGCCTTAGACTGCTTGGCCATTTGACCAATCTCATATATTAACATTTTAACCAGGGTCATAAGCCGTTGGCTATTGTATTATTAATATTTGGTTATGTTAAACACCTTATTGTTTCTGTGTTGAGTATAATGATCTGCCTTCCCTAGCTTCGTCAATTCTACTTTTGTTGACGCGTTTCGGAGAACCTCCATCTTCAAAAACTATATCTATACTCAAAGTGAGTATCTATATATTTTGAGTATAGATATAGTTTTTGAAGATGGAGATTCTCCGAAACGCATCAACAAAAGCTGAATTGACGAAGCTAAGGAAGGTAGATCATTTTACTCAACACAGTGACAATAATCCTAGCAGAAAAGAAGAAGAATATAAAAAGAATTTCAACTTATTGTTTCTTACTAGATATTTTTTAAATTTACATTTGTAAAAAAAATTGTCAAAGCTTAAGGAAGATGAAGCTATATTTACATAAAACAGGTGTCTGATTAATCACACAATGGAATTAAGTAGGTTAAGTAAAAGAACCTTTTTTCTTTCTGTTGTTTAAATTTTTAGTAAAAATATTGCTCAATACATGTAAGGAAAATGAGACTACAGATTTTTTTAATATTTCAAGGCTATTAGAAATCTTAAAACTGTATAATTTTTTATGCATAGTGTATAGTATATCTTTTGCGTATAATGAAAACTAATTTTGATGCTTACACTACCATGTGAACTTTGATAAACAGAGGTTCTTACCAATTCTTGGCTAAATTTTCAAGACAACCTTCAATAAATTTCATGCGTATCAATTTGTCTGTATTGTAACAAAGCAGATTACACAGTGCTTTCTCCGCTTCAAGAGCTAATCCTTCGCCCAAGTGGATCTGGAAGCAACAGTCATCAAATTCAAAATTTACAACTCACTGAATCTAAAAACCAAAATTCCAGATATTTTTCTATTGTAGCCTACAATGAAAATTGTCCAGTGTTATAATTTTAAACCAAGATTACCAGTTTTATTACACCTTTAAAATTTTATTATTAATGAATTATGATCATTCAATACAGTAGAAAACAAAAAATAATTGAAATTAGTTTTAATAACTTAAATAATGCACAATTTTCAGATTTTTAAACAATATTCTATCTTGTAAAAAAAAATTAGAAATCTATTAAATTCAAATAAAGAAGCCATGAAGAAAACTAAACAAAGTTGTAACTTAGCCACCGGACCACATATTTAAGTAATTAGGATTATAACCTATTCTTCCCGTCAGTGGTCTATCTACTCACCTCATAAAGGCTATCACGGTTTCGAAACTCTATCATTTCATCTTCAGGTTGTGATACAAAATGTTAAATCCCTCTGTCGAGGTTGTCACAAAGTCAAACAAAACATTAAAAACATATCACAAACACTGAGCACAATTTCATGATTAAATATGTACGATGTTTCAGCTTGGCCAAGTGAAATGTGCGACTCATATGTCGTTAATATAATATAATAATATATATATAATTATTACATGTATTAAATAACCTTAATTATTTCAAGAATGCATATTTTGCAGGCTGAGAACAAGGGTTGACCTACTAAACAGACTACAAATTTTTTAAACTTTCACAATTGATTTGTTGTTTTTGAGAGTTAAAATCACTACGAAAACCTTTGCTTTAGATTGGTTGTAATTTAGCCACTATTTAGATAATTAGAAGAAAATCCCATTCCTCCTTTCCCCTCCCCTCTTTCCCTCCCTATGACCCTAACGACCTTCAGCTAAAACGTATTAAGGATACCAGTTTGCTGAACTAGAACTTAAAAGGCTTAGTTACACAATAGGTCCTTTGATCGCAGTTTCTGTCGTTATATAATCCTTCCCTCTAGCATTATTTTAATCTTAACATTTTTCTTAAGTATTAGTTATCGGTAAGACTGACAGAAAATATTATGACATAGGTCATGGAGCAGTAGCCAAGCAATTAATTAAGAATATACTGCAATCTCAACTGTTCTTTGAGCAGTAGTTAGTATTAGTTTTTTGATGACTGTTTATTTTAATTCAAGTATATCAAATAATCCTATTTACCAAACTTACAATCTTATCGTCCTGCAACAGGTCCCACAGCAATGTGTTGCCAGGTTTACATACGTTTTCCAAGTTGAATTGCGACAATATGGGTGCCAAAGCAGAGATTTTGTTGGAATGAAACCTTGTATGAAAGGCCATATGGCCTAGCTGTTGTGGAGTCAAGTGAGCCTGCGAATACACAAACGTAATATTTATTTATTTAACCAGTTTAAAAATACAGAATTGTAGGAACGTAAGAATCCGTTGCAGAGATGGTAAACCATCTGTACGCAGACTGGATATACAAAAAATTTGGATATTATAGCTCAAAACTAACTTATAACTAAGAAACTTAACTAATAGTATATTTAAAAGAACATTTATTTATTATCAGTTTTAGCATGATCTCCAATAATAATTTTAATTTTTTACACAAACAGTTTATCTTTTATTTTGAAGTTAATGACTGTAGTTTTTAGTATTTTTTAAAAATTTTAGTCTGTATCTGTCTGTGAGTTCTGTACAACTTAAAACAAAAAGCTGTGGTCTCACTATGTGATCTGCGCCCAATTTCCTTTTGTAATTGGTAATGACAAGACACTGAATCTATTTCAGTAAACTTATTTTTCAGGTCTATATAACAATAGTTTATACATTCTAGGACGTACTTTTCCCTTATATTAGGTAACTTTGACTGACTGTTTGAACCTAATATTTTAAAAATTTTTATTATGAATTATTGTTAATTTATTTATGTGTGCTTAATATTACTAATATTATAGTTGTAGCAATATTATTAATATTATTACAACTATTTAAATACTAAAGACTAGCTGCACCTATTGAGAGGATTTAGACGTCCCTCACAGTACCCGAGTTTAACAGACACACTTACAACACTACTCTTACAACTAACACTCACGCTTACATTTAGGGAGTCGATAACAGCCTCAATATGCTTTTCGCCTTAAAATAACAACAAAAAATTCAAGTAAAATATGACATTAAATGATGGTGAAAACTGGTTTTTTTTCAATTATTTCCTTTATTTTCACACTATAAACATTTACAGTACCAATAACGGAAAAATTACTCTAGCAATAAAAATAAGTAAAATGTGCTGTTGAAATTTTTCCATTGCATTTTTTTTGGAGGAAAAAAAATGAAAAGTACCAAAAATTAACAAATAAAAAATAAATAAATAAAATAACTGTTAATTAACAACAATTATTAGTTCTTGTTACCTAAAAATTGTTGCTACTAACAATTATTAATTTTTGTTTATTATTATCATTATTATAACTATAATGATGATTACACATTTTAATGCTTATAACTTACATCAAAGGTATTTATAAAAAACAACTTTCTCACTTTAGTTTGACAAATTTCAAGTCAGTCAACCTTCCTATTTAAAAAATTAAAATTTTATTCAATATGGCGGATCCGAGTTATCTCACAAAATACTTGAAACCTACAAAAATACTTTTAAACTATGTAGATCTACATTTATTTCTGCTTCCACGTACACCTCTGTTATGCAACATAAACCTGTTGACATACATTAAAATTAACTCATTTTGAGATGTGCTCATTTATAAATGCCTTTTAAAATATAATAAAAAATTAATAATAATAATAAAATGGAAAAGGTGATTTAGTTGATAAAGGTATTGTAATAGATTGTGGTGTGTGTGTGTGTGTGTGTGTGTGTGTGTGTGTGTGTGTGTGTGTGTGTGTGTGTGTGTGTGTGTGTGTGTGTGTAACTAAAATAAAGAAGAAACTTTTTAGGACTCTAAAATACCACTGAAGTAGGCCTAGATCATTTTATTATAATTATATTAAAAATTCTAACAGTTAGCCTATTTTTTAGGTTACACTTACTGCTTGTGCATGAGCTGCAAGTTGAGCTAATTCTTCATCACATCCTGAATCTTCACCATCAAAATCAGCCATGTTTTTTTCTGATTTGTTGCTCATCCTTGACGACAAACTCCCCTCTCCTTCTCCATCTTCTACACTCAATATCTCTTCCAACATGTCCCTGAAAAAAAAATTTTGGTTTTACTTTTACAAATTTCACCATGAAAAAACTAAAAGAGACTATCCTTAATCAAATTTAATTAAAGACATTTTCTAGAATCATTTATTTACTCATTTAATTCCACTCATTTATTTGGGATCACTCATTTATTTCCAGGATTGTATAATTTTCTACTATTCAAGGTTTTCTAAAGCTTTCTAGATTACAAAACTTATAAATTTCAAAGTTTTCCATGATTTAATAAACTGTTAAAAGATTTTCCAAAATCTCATTAAATTTAAAAAGTGTTTTAATAGTTGTCAGATTATAAATTCAGGAAGTTCTCCAATATCTAAAAAAAAAAATTAAACAGTTTTTCAGGAACAAATATTAAAGAGGTTTTCTCAGGTTTTTAGATTATTCTATAAATAAATTCTAAATGTTTTCCAGGGTGACATAACTGTCAGAGGTTTCCAGAGACTACCAGGGTAAAATACGAGTTTTCTAAGTTTTCACTGGACACCAATACATATACGTACTGAGATGTCTGGAATGTACATTTTGAACGATCGGGCAAGAAAGTTCTACAGTGTACCAGGCTTGCCAACTCTGTCATGACAGCTCCTTGGCCGCAGTCTGGTGAAGACTGCCTGCTGACAAGCTGGATGTACTCAGCACCTTGTCTGCAATAATGACACTTCATAAAACAAATGGTAAATTCATAACGTTATCATCTTTTTTTCCGTTAGGAATGCTGTAATTTCTAGAGTACATATCTGCCTTTTCTAGCTTCAAATACTTTATATTTGTTAAGACATTTTGGAAAACTCCCATTTTCAAAATGTTTTACTATGCTACTCCTAAGGGTAAAAAGTTTTGAAAATGGGGAGTATTCCAAAATGCATCAACAAATATAGCGTTTGAAGCTACGAAAGGCAGATAGATGTGTACTCTACTAAATTACAAATGGTACACACAAAATTGTATGAAAAACTGTTTTAGCGATGCACAACAAACATGTAGTCATGTTAAATATAACATGGGCACAAACTGTTAAAGTAGAATTAGTTCAGTATAGTGTTAAACTGTTATGAATTTTGTTCAAGTAATAGTTTTGTCAAAGTGTTAATAGCTTTCATTATATTTTTAACACATTCACTTTGATTAAAACTTGTATTGGTAACAATTGTTGCTTTCAACCAAAATAATTTCAGGCAAAATAAAGAAAGTCTGTCCAACTTGCTATAAACTTAACTAATAATGGCAAAAACTTCTGCATTGAAGGTTTTTTAATGTAATACCATGTATTTATTCCAACCATGTAAGGATCTGGAAACGTGTCAAAAGCATTGTTAGTTCTTTGTCTTTAAAATTTGTTAAGAAATATTCAACATTGGACAGAAAGTTAGAAATTCAAACAAGGACAAGAAGTTCATGAAATAAACTGTCATAGGCAAAATAAAATTGGTGGAACTAGAAGCATTTCGAAAATTAAACAAAAATCACCTGAAACCACACAAACTTATTAAAATAAGACTTACAATAAAAATAAGCTTAAATAACTATTAAAATATTTTTTGCTGAACACAACACACCCACTGTTAGAGTAGGTTTGTATTCATGTTACCTGAGTACAATGTTTGGCACTTCTTGGTCAGTTCCTGCCTTCACGCCTTGTACCACATCTCTTGACACTCCTTCATCTTCTGAGTCACTATCATCATCCTCATCCTCTTCATCTTCTTCTTCCTCTTCGTCATCATCTGAACATTCTTCGATTTTTACTATGTTTTTTTGTTCCTTAGGCCTCTCGGACACTTTTAATTTACCTGTTTGATCAGAAAGTTATGTGTGAATTAAAATTAATGTTATTATTATATTTAATTACTTAGTGATGGTTTTCCTGTTGATGTTTGCATTTCTAAATTGTTCATTGTTGAATGAATTTATTGTTAAATTAAATTATTTTATACAATTTGTTCATTGCAGTCAGTTTTAATTTTGTACTATTTTTAAATGCTAAAGCTGAATTTCATTTTTTATTTCTTGTTAATTATTTCATATCATAAATTAAGGCTAATCATAGTACCCAGTCCCATACACAGATTAAGAATCTTTGTGGGAACTTCTCCAATTCTTTAGAATGGTGTTTTTAGTTATTTATGCGTAATATTGAAATAAAAAGTAATAAAAAATTTGAATTTTGATTTTAAAATTGCAGTACACCTGATATACAGCTTAACCCATTGGAAACTGGATTTTACTAATATGCTATTGGCCTTCAGTACTGAATTTTTTCAGTAGTTTACACTAAGATTATGTGCAATAATAAAAGCAACTAACCTACCAATTTTATCCTACATAATGTTGTTGTAATTGTTAACACATATTTAGCCAACACTTTTAACACTATATTAACATTTTTTTATGTTTATATATTTACACTATGTACATTTTGTTTCCTTTTTTTAAAATTTGTCCGACTATGATAAATTTCAAAACAATTTTCCAAATGCAAAGGAACACTACATTTTTTGCACTGGTAAATTGTTTCAGACCTTTTTCCTTTTGCAGTACATACTCTACACTTTCTAGATGGCCTTGCTTTGTTTGTTGGGGGGGATTTTCCCTATAAAATGTCACCAGAATTTTAGTTATATTTGGATTAGAAGTCCACTGCCAATCATTTACTTGTAGGTTATGTGTAGTATTGTCTGCAATTAGGCATATTTTCACAGATCTCATCATCACTGTTATCACTATCACTACTGTCATTTTCAACAATACCTTCTTGCTCTTCATTATCACTAATCTCACAACTACTTTCATTTAAAATATCCCCAACAAACTCACTAAATGCACTCGAAGAAATAAACAACTCCTTACGAGAAGCCATGTTTCTACAACTGTCAAATTCGTACACAACTTCACAAAGAAACTGGCGGAAATTAACGAGTAACAACGGAAATAAACGAAGGAAAAATATCTCATAGATTGAAAATAGATTTATATTTCTATGTTCGACTTTTAGGCTAGAAACATACGGCAAAGAGATCAGGGAAGTAGAGGACGGACATTGCCCGTCTTTAGTACTTAAGCCATTGAGAGAGAAGGACGGGCAATGTACGTCTTTCGTTACCAATGGGTTAATGTGTGACAGTGTGGTGTATAACAGTATGCTGCTTGCAATGTATGGCCTGGTCACTTCAGGAAATATTTTTTATAATTCTTATGTTAGTAGGCAATGTTAGTTATTACCTATAATAATTAGTTGTAATGGTAATAGTATAAATCTAAAATAGTCATGTACTATTATTTGTAATTACTTACATTAATTTTGTTTTTTTAATAAATACTGGTTGTTTATATTTATAATAATTGTAACTATGAAGTTTGTGGCGCAATAATTTGTCTGAAATAATGAATAAATAATGCAATAAATAATGCAATTTCATTCCCGTCAGGTTTCTGGTTTAAGGTATATTTTTATTTTCTCAATAATCTCCCTTATTCACTGTCACAACGTATTTAACTTCCCGGTTATACAGTATTCTATACTGTCATTGTGAAATTTCTTTTTTTTTATCTTTACACTCTAAAATTTAAGTAAAAGTTTTCGTTACAATTAACACAAAGCAAAAATGGAGGGAACAATTAACATAAAATTCACTCAATTAAATAGGAAACACAAAAATTACATTAGAAATCATTAACAGTATACTACTTATATTCCTTAATCATGCTTGTTCATTGTTACACATGAACATTTAAAAATAAGTGTATCTTTTCTTATAAAACTGTACTGAACAATAGCATTTGGGAAGTTAACATACCAGTCATTGCCAGTTTGAGCCTCTCTTGTTGGTCAAGTTCATTGTCCTCTATCTCTTCTTTGTCCATCTTTAGCCTCATTCCCACAAGCTTCACTTCTTGTCCTGCGTTGTTGCCCCTGCACAGTAACGTGGTTAACAATAAATCAAATTTATCAATTATCTTTTTTATTCTGTTGTGGAACCCTATGCAATACTGTCAGTCTGAGCAAATATTTTTCCACTTAATATCAATAATTAAAGAGTTAAACTACTCTTATTAAAATGTTTGTATTTTTCATTATTATTAAACTATAATTGGAGTAGTTTATGTCGATGGAGGATGTCGATAGATTGGGACAATATTATCTGCGGTTCTTTTTAAAATATTAAATGTTACATATATTTTGTATATATTGTCTAAGAATGATTTAACAACAAAAATTATTTTTTTACGAATTAGTGGTTGCCTGCATATACTAAATGAAGTCAAGAAAACTGTTGTGATACATTTTTAATAATATAATTTCTGAACTGAAGATATAGATTTTGAAGTACAAGGTTATAGAGATATATAACGAAGAGTTTATAAGGAGGTAAAAAAAATGAACGGAAAATGTGCTACAGAGGATGAAGAAATAAAATATCTTAATTCAATTAGAACAATAAATGAGAAAAATTAATAGACTGGCAGGGCACTTAAGACAAAAACATGTACATTATCTAAAAGAATACCCTACACACCTGGGGAGGTGTAATACCTCATATAATTTCAACTCTAAACAATGTCCTGCTCTGAACACGGTACAATTTTTTAGCAACATAATTAAATGACAAAGCTACATAAAACAATAGAACTCAAAAAAAAATCAAGGAAAAATCTACATCGATGAGATCTTAACATTTACACACTGAAAAAAATGCATAGTATAGTACCTTCAAATTAGCGCTCAGTTACTCAATTATTGAGAGGGTTTAGACATCCCTCGCGGTACCTGAATCTAACACACACTTACACTTACAACACTACACTCACGACTTTAACACTTTACACTCACACTTACATTTAAGGAGGCGATAATAGCCTCAATGTGCTTTTCACCTTAAAATACAAAAAAAAAAAAAAATACTATAAAAATCAATACCTTTTATTATTTAAGTATTTTTTTTTTAATTTAGATTTTTATGGTAAAATAATGCTAATAGAAATTTTGCGCAAAATAATGCGTAGTTCATGTTTTCTTTTATTTAATTTTAATTTTTTTAAAACAAGTTTTTAATTATAACATTTTAAGACTACAAAAGTAAAATCATAAAATATTCATTTAAAAATGATTCTGTAATGTTTTAAACATGGTTCAATTGTTCTGTAAACATTACATTGAATATAAAAAAAACAATCTTACACTATTCATAAAAAAAGGAACATGAAATGTCATTTTTCATCTGTAACATGCATTAAAATTTACCACTTAACAAAAAAGACTTATTTTCTTTGACACAAATATTTAATTTACTTTCAAATTTATTGAGCAATATACCTCTGTGCTTTTGGTTTTGGAGCAGTTACTGTTTTAAGCGACTGTTTACTTCCTGCATCCTTCGCTACCAAATCATCTAAATCTTCTATTTTTATGCTTTCTGTAAAAAAATAAAAAATTATTAAATAAATGGAGCAGAACATTGCAGATTTTTTTAAAAATTCAATTAAATTATTTAATGGCTCATAATTATCTATGAGCCATTATTATTTCTGAGCAGTTCAATGTCACTGCCCAGACTGTGAGATAATCAAGTTGTCAAGTTGACATTGAAAAAAAAGCTTTTATATTAGAATATAAAAAGGAAACAGTTTTGCCACAAAACTAACTCTAATTCCATTAAAAATGAAAAATTAGTACCAAACTTTAACCTCAAGTACATTTCAGTAACATAGTTTACCAAAGACGCAACACCTTCAGAGGAGTACCAAACAGAAGTAACACAGATTGAAACTACAGGTAAATTATTAAGGCCTAGCCTTAATCACGTTAAAGTATCACTGCCACATGTTTACATCATAACACTTTTTAGAAAAATTATTAGCTTCACTGCCCACCTGTATACATTCTTTTTTTTCTAGGAATTAATATATATTGTATCATAAGAATTGTACATAGTAATAATTCACATGAAAAGCAAAATAAATGATAAGGATGGGTATGGGAATAAGCAACACCTTCCTCCTCCTCCAAATCTATCCATCACATTCCTGAAATAAATTTCCAAACATATGTCCGACTCCAGCAAATCTTCCAAGAATATTTGAATTGAGTTTACAAAATACCATCGATGATACTACAGTTTCTCTTCATGTATTTTTTTCATTTACTCAAATTTCAGGCCAAGTTATTCGCGGAGATCCAAGTAAAAGGGGGCCGACTTAACGATTTTCTACATATTAGCAGTTTAAGCTACGTGAATGCCATCAAAACTATTCAATAACCTCTTTCATATGGTACTAATTCTAAATTATAACCAGTTTGGAGTATACACTCTACCATACTGTTTTCATTTTGTGACAAATGAGTGTTCCTTTTATGTATTTTATGCTACATAAAATAAGTCTGTACATTTGTATTTAAAATAAGTTTGAATGGTACACTTTTGCATCCAAACAAAACAAGTGTGTTGCTATATCAAAAATCCAGTTAAAAACTATAAAACGGGGGAAATCTGTATATTTTTTTAAAATATCAATTTTCTCAAATTTTGGTCACATATCTTCTAGCGGTTTTATCCTAAGAGTCTAAATATCAGTCAAAATTATCCATGAGCCATTATTATTTCTGAGCAGTTCAATGTCACTGCCCAGACTGTGTGATAATCAAGTTGTCAAGTTGATATTGAAAAAAAAAGCTTTGGACCTCAACTAAAAGTCACAAGCTGGATGACTGGAACAACCCACCTTGAGATGTTTCATCATCTGTGAACAGAATTTCCTGGGAATGGCTTTCACTTAGTTGTCCTGGGATGGATATGTAAGAGCTCTTAGATCTCTAGTGGTAATACAAATTTACACATTCCCTTCCACTTCCATCTAATCTTTTCTTAACAACCTGGATGCTTAAAACATTCTTCATGAGAGATATACAGCTGGGCAGCTTAATGTTGCTTATGGTAGAATTTAAATTTTTAACACCTGCTTTTAATAATTGTCATATAATATTTTGGTATAGTCGTCAGTGTAACATATTTGAAAATTAAAAAAAAAATGGTCTAAAAGTTAACCACAGCCATTGGATCTTCAAATATGAACAAAATTTATGCAAAACCTGATAAACTCATATTGATAATAGATAATTTTGCAATTTCTTTGCTAAATCCCTTTTTTAACTATATTTTAGTAAAATTTTAGGATTTTTTTATGAAGACAGAGCTTGAAAATGTTTCTTTTTGACACTTTAAAAATATAGCCTCATGGTATGAACAAGCTACACCTACATGCCAAATTCTATCCCAATTAGTAAATGCTTTTTTGCAATTTAATTGCACTTTTAGCCTCCATCAACGTGCACAGATACACATATGGAAATACAATGGAAAAAAAACTTTTCGGGGCAGAAGGACCTTAAACAGAATATAAATATAACCACCAAAATCTTCCCATCAATTTTTTTCACAATCACCAAAACTTTCCCAACGGCACTACATAAAATAAGAAAGTAATATAAACTTGCCATCGCTTGTTTCATCCTCAGCAATGTGAGCTTTCCTGTGTTTTCTCCTCTTCCGTGGAGAAGGCCCTTCGCTACCTTCACTTTCACTTTTATGTCCTTCAGAACTGTCTCCCTGGAAACAAAAAAGTTGCAATAACATTTTACTTTTGCAACAAAAAAAGAATAATAATAAATTTTACACGAAAGTTTGAACATCATAATAGAATGTACAGAAAGTTATGTACTGGAAAAGGCAGTCTGTTAAACTGATAGTCAAGACTAATAGTACAAACTGATAAACAGAATGGAAGGGTAGCCATATATATAACACCATATATAACACATATATAGGCCAAATGTCAAATCTGAAAATATTTTGAGAAAGTTAAATCATAGGTAGATGGTTATTTTTCAAGATGGTTAATCTTCAATGACTTATTGGTCTAAAATTTGAGATAAAACTATAAAAGTTTTTATAAAGGGTATTTTTTTTCTTCTTTAATGTTTATACTTTATATTAGACTAATGAGGATGAGGGATCAGTGTTAACAAAAGGGTAAACCCACAAGAGTCTTAAACCCACAACCTTGAGATGCCCAATTCAGAGATGCAGCAGACTGGCCAGTATCTTAGCTACATCGACCACCAAGCCCTTATAAAGAGCGAAGGTTTCAATAAGAAATCAACTATAATGCTTAGTTGTGTTTAATATCAGTACATATTTTGAATACCAGCTGCTTTAGTATTATAAATAAAATCATTCATTTCTATTAGCCTATTATTAACAGATACTTAATGGCTATTATTAATCACCCTTACAAACCACTGGTTTACATTAGAATCAACCACATATCTGTGCTTCTACACATTTGTTTATGTAATAATAATACTTTATTAAACAGGTAATCAAGTGTATATCTTATTAGTTATACATTTCACTAGATGTCAGTGAACATTTATATTATTGAGCAGCTAAATTAGATAAAACATTATTCATTTGTATTATAAAAGGTTTAAGCAAGTACTCATGAACCTAAATTTTTATCCATTATAACAGTAATAAATATTAAAAAAATATTAAAACAAATATATAATAATAAAAAAAAAAAAGAATTATGCATAAAGAAAATTAAATAAATGCATCTACTAAGTCCTATCTATATTGCCATGAGTATTTGAAATATTATGCAAGCCCATACCAATATCTAACGCTCACATGATCTCTAAATTCTACAAAGTCTAATAGGTTTTTTTGTTTATTACAAAAAACAGAATTTTCAGTTTTTAATTAATTAAATTAAGAAATTTCTGGTAAGTAAGGTTCTAGCGTATGTAATAATATATGAACATGTGATGCTCAGCCTACTTACCTCAGAGTTGGAGTTGTCAGAGCTGCTCATATGAGCTCGTCGTTGCGCCACAATTGCTGCCTTAGTTAGACACAGAAATGCTGCAGGAGCTTCGCCTAGCCCGTTGTATGTGCCAGAGCTAGTCCACACGAACTTGATCAATGCAGATGCCAAATACAGACTCTGGATGGTAAAGTAAAAGTTATATCAAATAAAGTAATTGGTTTATTTATCTATTACAAATAGGACCAGTTTCCATTTTAGCCAAATATATTGCTCAGACAGTCGCATGCCATCAACCTTGGAGACTCAACATGCTCCTACCGCTAACTGTGAAGTTTGTAATGTTATTAATTTTTTTACAGCAAAAAAAAGTGTAATTGAAATTCACCATGAGTTGTTCAGCATGAACGATGCAGACGTTATGGAAGACCAACAAGAAACCATTGTTTGGCCTTGACATGTTTTCACCACACATACTGCACAAATTGTGTTGAATTTCAGTCGTCGTAAAAAAACAAATATTATTATGAACTTCATAATCAGTGGTAGGAGCAAGTGGAGTTTCCATGGGTGCTAGGACTTGACTGTCCGAGTGATAAAGATAGAGGTATAAAACTTTTTCAGTTCTGCCACTGCACCCAAAGTTCCTGGCAAGTCCTGGACTTTTCCTGCCTACCATGCAGATTTCAAAAAAATAGTGTAACTTTTGAAACGCCCCTCATAGTTTGACAATGTATACTGGCACACAACATACCCTTGCAATATTCACTTTCATTACAAAGAGCTGCTGAGGTGACGATACTGGAGCGATTAATAGCTATATCAAAAGAACTGATAAATAATTGTACTTTGTACAGTATGCAGCAAATGCAAGCCTCCCCTGAGGTTTCGTTTGCAGGAAGAACAGGTTATACCACGACATAAAAATACCTATACTGTTTCTACCTGTACAATTCGTCAGTGTGCATATCCTGTGAGAATTCAGGCAATAAATCCATGGATTATGTACAATACTACTTTAATGTACCTAACCCAGTTAAAATAGTTTTTAAAAAAATGGTCGATAGAAATGTAACAGACTACTAAAAAAAACTCTTCTAGATTTTCAATTTTAGAAAATATACTTTTAAAACTCTTCAAATACGAATCACTGGAATCTTATTTGCCTAGCTTGGATTATTACACAAAGCTGAGGATTGTCTAACACTAACCTGTTCAGTATGATCTCTCGGCTCCAATTTGCAAAGTAGATGGTACAGGTGCAGAACAGGACCTGCTTCCAAATTCTTTATCAATGGAGGCAAAAGATCATGCACTTGTTTGCTGCAATGTTTCAACTGTGCTGCTTGCCAGATGGTGTCGATGTGTTCGTTGGTAATTTTGCACTCCATCGCCAAAAAGCTCAGGATAATATGGCTTTGTTTGATTACCTACATTACACAAATAGTTTAAACCAACACAAAAATCTTAAAAAGGTTTTAAAATTGTTTGCGTGTGCAAATATATATATATATATATATATATAAATAAACACATACAGTCGAACTTCCATGTAACAAAATTCTAAATGACAATTTTAACTACTGATTCAAAGATTTTTTTTAATTGAATATTAGTTTTCAGTTTTAAAATTTCCCTATTCAATAAACAAATTAATCTGAATTTTTATTTTAGAAACTTTTTGGCTATAAAAAGAAACCCAAAACCGATATTTTTTTTACTCAACCTATCACAAAAATCTATTGCAACTATAGTATGGTTAAAAGGTGTTTGCACATTAGTGCTGCCATGCCTAATACAGTTGAGACTTCCACATTCTTGAGGGATACTAATGACATAGTATTGATCATGTAATCTGTGGGTTCAAGACATGGTGAGTCCACAACTGTCAGTCAGTCACCTGCTTCCTTGTTTACGTCTGTGAACATTTTGCAGTTTTAAATTTAAATTTTTTAAATTTTTAATTTTAGTCACAATAAAAATTTAACTATTAAAACATGTTAACTGTAATGTAATATTCACTTATAGTTATTACACAATACGTTCTGCGTATTAATAGAACAGCTGGATTATTTGTGAACTAGCCTTCTTTAAGATGATAAAAATTAGACTGTGTTTGCAAAATAACATACCAGACGCCATGTTTTTAAGTAAGTTAGAACCATTTGTTAAAAATAAAATAACACTTATGACAACAGTACTGTTTAAGACTACAGAATTTTTTTACTGTGACAGGTAGTTTTATACAATTTAATTTCTGTATTTATATTTTGTTTTCTCAAAATTTACAGTTCACAGTTTATAGTTAAATAGAGTAACAATTTGTCTAATTACAGTATTTTAAAACTGTAATTGTATATTACATTAAGTACTATATACTGTTGGTTATAATCAATTTTGTCATTCTTCAGAAATATTTTTAAAACACATTTAGTTTGTCTATTGAAGTACTTACTGTATACGTTTTATTACAAACTGAATAATTTTTCTGATTTTTACTTAAAAATTTTTTCGCAGTATCGCATGACACTTCGTTATTTGGAAGTTCGACATATAAATGTATATAAACCAATTCCTTAGTTTACACAGTTAATTAATACATCAAAAGATATGTATAAGCAAAAAATACTGGAAAAAGTTAAACTAACAAACACAATTACAAACTTTTCTTCCCTTATCTAATGTTTCTATAATTTATAATTTCTCTTTTAAATGAAATTCTCTTATTAATCTCTATTTTAAACTATAACAAAAAGATTGTTCTTGCATAGAATTTTTACAAAAAATTATGAAGAGTCAACTGCATAAATTTCAAATTTTTTCATAATACATTATTTTCCAATTTACTAGAACTCGCCATAAAGAGTAACAGGTAATTTGAGTCTTAGTGTACCTCCACATGTTAATTAACTCTTAATTTACCTTCACATGCAGAGTAGGTTATATTAAGGTTATTAATTTTTCTCTCAGTTCGCATTCACATGCAATTTAGGTTATGTTAGGTTATTAATTTAACTCTTAGTTCACCTCGACGTGCAGGTTGGGTCCAAAAATATGAGATATAATATTGTTATCAATCAGCCACACCGCCAAACTTTGTCCCACGCTTTCCACTTCTACAATGTTCTCACTGTTGCACATTTCATTGAACATGTTTATATGACTGTTTATTTGTGCGATTCCTGCTAATCTCATCGTCAATGTAGAAGACGTAAAATATTTGAAGGCAAGATCGAGACCATCTTTATCAAATGTTACGGGCCCATCCATAGGATCTTTTACAGCACTCCACATAAAATCTGTTGAACAAAGTAAAATTAACCAAATTTATTAATCATCAAAGAAAATTAATGCTAAAATTTTTTAAATATAATTTTTAAGATTTATATTTTAAATACGCTCGACATAGTATCAGCCATCAAGTAGCAAATAAACTGTAACAACATTATAAATATGCGTGTGTACATACACTTTAACGCTTAAATAAATATGTTTCTTTTAGTTTCATTTGTCCTTTTTTATCTGAAATTGTATAAAAACTTAACCTTCAATTTTACATCAGTAGATAGCCTTAACATTTCCAAAGTTGCTATTTGCAGAGGTTTCTGTGAACTTAACCCTTACATTCGCAACATTCGTTAAGGGTTTAATGTATTCAATTACACATGTTAATTTTCATTCAACTATGCCTATTTACAGTGGTGTTTACATAGTACTTTCTCACGAAAGGAAGTGAATTACAATAAGTGTTTACAGTGATTCACTTAATTACTATTTACGGTAGTGAATTACTGTTGCTGTTAAGTTCACTGCTAATTAGTAATTGTCTAGGAAGAGAAAAACAAATGATCTTCTCAGCCCTAAGCCATATTGAAGACGGAACCTGGAAATTATTCTTTCCAGATTAAAAAGCCAAGGGAGCTGTTACCAACACTGGTGAGAGATGAGAAACAGATTAACCTGCAATGGACTCCTGTTCACTGTGGGATAATACAAAAGAAACACAAAAGATTGCCAAATAAATCACAATCATTGGACCCATTCAACTAGCCAAAATGATCTTAAAAAACTATAATGAAATACAGCACACAGATTGACAATTAAAGAGAGGGTTCAAAGTTGGAGACTGGGAGTGCAGGACAGTCTCTATAATCAGCTGCAGTTTCAACATGAGTATCCAAGGTTTTACTGGAATATATCTACAGCTGCAGCTACACTTGCTGCATGGGACACATTCGCTTATCTAATTCTACCATTTCCACTTCGGGGACTCACCAACATAAGAACTCTACCAAATGGAGTATTAAAAATTAAAGAACACGCTACTTAGATGCCCAAACACACTCTGCAATAGAATCACTAAGAACACAGTTAACGGAGGAACATTGTGGAGCTTGACAGTATAGCATATATAAGTTTTTTTTCTCTTAAGTATCTGTACTACACAAAAATTAAACTAATGAGGATGAGGGTCCACATTAACAGAATGGGTAAGGCTTATGGCAATAACAGCAATCTTAACATTGATTTTTGAAAAGTACACAAATGCTATCATTACCTGTCCAAAACATATTCAAGAACAATATGACAAGGAAAAACTAGAACTAAACACTTACAAACTAGGTACATTGTTAAACTTGACAGCATAAAAAAATTAAAAATAACAAGAATGACACTGGCCTTTACACAAACAACATTAACAAAATAAATACTAGGACATACACACATATTTTCATATAAAGCCAGTTAACAATATCTTTAAAATGAATAAATTAAATTATTTAAAGATTGTACAACAAAACTGATTATATAACTGTAGCTATATATTATGATGCTTCATGGTTATTATTATTTGCCAACCTGTATAGCTGTCATTATCCAATAATGTGAAATCAAACAAAACAATGTGTTAGTATTTATGACCAGTCATTAATACATAATTCAATCTCATTTTACCAATCATTAAAATATAACTGTAGTCTCCTATTACCAGTCATTAATACACTATACTCTTGAGGTATATTTGTAACCACAACAGTTACTTTATACCAACCAAACAAAAAATAGTAAATTTTATTAAATATCCCAAATTACAATTATTGTTGTAATAATTTTCATACACAATTTAATGGAGTAAAAAAATTTTAATTCTTATTAACGAGCACAAATCTAGCAAATAAGAGACGTACCTGCAAGAGTTTTAATGCCTTGAGTCCTCAAATCCTTATCGGCCAAGTTACACATGTACCTCAACACTTTGGATCTCAGCGGGATGAACAGTTGCAGGATAGAACGGAAGTTTAACCAAAGTTTAAGATTACAGACCAATGAAATGATAGCATGAGCAACAGGAAGAGGAAGACTTTTGTGTTCGAAACAAGCTGTCATTGCTTGCACACCTCCGATCCTGTAATAAGTGCATAACTAATTATGTAGGTACGGTAATAATCTTTTGTATGGTGTAGTAATTATATAGCAGGATGTAGTTTTTTCAAAATAATCAGAATTAATATCTCCAATTCTAATGCAGACAGAAACACACTGTCTATAAAGTGTGTTACACTTACAATAATACTAAGAATGTAATAAACCAGCAATTTTAATAAAGAAGACAAACTTTATAAACACTTACAATAATACTAAGAATATAATAAACCAGCAATTTTAATAAAGAAGACAAACTTTATAAACACTTACAATAATACTAAGAATGTAATAAACCAGCAATTTTAATAAAGAAGACAAACTTTATAAACACTTACAATAATACTAAGAATATAATAAACCAGCAATTTTAATAAAGAAGACAAACTTCATAAACACTTACAATAATACTAAGAATGTAATAAACCAGCAATTTTAATAAAGAAGACAAACTTTATAAACACTTACAATAATACTAAGAATGTAATAAACCAGCAATTTTAATAAAGAAGACAAACTTTATAAACACTTACAATAATACTAAGAATATAATAAACCAGCAATTTTAATAAAGAAGACAAACTTCATAAACACTTACAATAATACTAAGAATGTAATAAACCAGCAATTTTAATAAAGAAGACAAACTTCATAAACACTTACAATAATACTAAGAATGTAATAAACCAGCAATTTTAATAAAGAAGACAAACTTTATAAACACTTACAATAATACTAAGAATGTAATAAACCAGCAATTTTAATAAAAAAAAAAAAAAAAAAAAAAAAAAAAAAAAAAATAGGTACTAATAGGAGGTTCTGTACAGTAAAGCTGGGTGAGATGGGACCAACAAACTGAACAAATTGTTACAAAACTATAATGGTAAAGATATCATTTTGTGATTAATCTGTATCAGCAAGAAACAGTGCTTAGACTGGAGCTTATGGTTAAAAGCCACATCCTGATAACAGTGGTTGAGTTTGTCATTAATCCCCAATTATCTATCCAAATTATCTATCCAAACACAGACTTCTTAGCTCTTTTACGTGTAACTTTCAGAAGGTTCGAGATGAGCTTGAAAGAAATTATATTCCTGTTTACTTTAATATTAGAATCAATAATAAAAATTTAAAAAATTGAATTTGTTGAGTTGCCTGTCTTGCACACGATGCCTCAAATTATACAAAACTATAATGAACATGTAAAAAATCAATTTTGAAATCTGTATGGACTTGTTTTCAAATCCTCACCTTTACAACCGCAACAAATGTTTTTAGCACGACTTATTAAATTAGATAATAAACATGAAGATACGCAGTTATTTCACTACCAGAACTGACCTACAAAATAAACAAACGTTCCTGAGCAAGTGTATAGGAATTTCAACATCATTTAGGTCGCAGAAAATATTAAGCCTTGACGCTTCCTGTTGTGTGAGTTCCTCCATTTTGGTCTGCAAATTCTGCTTGTATGCAACATATAGTGGAAAATTGAGCAGAAACACTTTAGATATAAAGTGTAAAAGTTTTTCCATATCGTGTATAGTCCAAACATCTTTTGTAACACCTGCAAACATTTATACAAATTAATCTTCGAGTACACAAGCACAGTGAAACTTTAACTGCAAATCTTTTAACTATATATAAGTTTATGTTAACCATCATTCTGAGTCCATTGTTAAAATGTAATTTTAGTAAAGTTAATTATATGAAAGAAGTTTCAAAAAAATTACTCATGAAGAGAATACAACCATGTTTTATTATTTGTTATAGGCAAGACAAATAAAAATAGAAAATCATTACATGCATGCACAGCTTTTTCATAATTCAACTGGACGCTGATTTCCAAACATTCTGTATCCTAAGCAAAAGAAAGATTCTGTGCAGATAATCTAATATCGAATTAATAATCCATATATACAAGTTATCTGATTCCGGCCATTTTGATTATCTTTAACTTTCTGAATCACTACAGCCTATAGACTGATGAAAATTGGCCAAGCATAAATACTGGCAGTTATGTCAACTATGTCAAAGACATTGTTTCAAGTCCTAGAACAGCCGCCTCAATGGCCTAGTTAATAGCGTACTGGGCTTTCACCCCGACGACCCGGGTTCAATTACCGGCCAGGGCTTGGCATTTTCATATGCTATAAATCATTCCATCATCTGCATTAACTCAAGAGTGCACAATAATCAGACGTTAAAACACCAAGATCTTCGACTATACAGTGGGCCTCAACTTACAAATGACCTTACTAACGAAAATTTTAACTTACGAAACAGGATTTTGGAAATTTTCCTCCCTAATTTACAAAACGTGCCTCAACTAACAAAACGATTTGAATCTTTGAAAAAGGCAAAAGAATGTGATTATAATTAAAAATTAAGTTCTAAAAAAATGTAAAAAATAATAAAAAATTAAAAAGTTAAAAAACTAAAAAAAATTTTTAATTCTTTTCAATTCTTGGTGTAAATTTAATTTTGTAATACACTGTGTATGCATGCATGTACACAGTTCATCTCAGCTCTCCATGTTCATCTCCTCTTCCTCTATATCCACAACCTACAACCTTCGCCGCCGCCTCCTTTCATGAACTTTGCTACATATCCAAATCTTTAGACGGAAGAAACTTTATTACATACATTATTTCTTATTAGTATTATGTATATGTAATGTAGCACATATTATGTGTAATTAATACATTTTTTTATTTCAGGTTTTACCTGTGTTTTATTAATACATATTTCTTGCATGTCTGACATAAATGTATATTTTTTTTGATTGTATGGGGATAGTTTAGGGGTGGTGGAACGAATTAGGCAATTTACACGTAAAATTTCGTAAATTAAGCAATTTCGTAAAACTTACAAAATGATTTCCAGAACGAATTAAATTCATAAGTTGAGACCCCACTGTAATTGAATTGACTTCTGTTCCGTAATGCTCGTTTAAAATAATATGCACGAAGATAACGTGTTACCATACTTTACATGATTGATTTTGTCATTCACAAATGCAAAAAAAAATTCTTGTTTGTAATATCTGAATGCATATTACGAACTTTAATTACAATTTACATTGTCGACTCTTAATTGGTCTCATATAAATAGTTAAATGTTTTTAAGTAATGAACTATAATTTTTTAAATATGTTATAAATAACTTAACAAAATTCATTTAGAAAAAAAGAGCAGAAAAATATTTTTGAGTTGAGATGAGACACTGTTAGAAACATAACTAATTATTAACTACGTAAATAATTTTATGATAGAATAAATGAATTCAACAATGATAAAACAAAATTTATATTCACTAATAATCAAATTCACTCTAAAGTACATTATGTAAATAACACAAACGTTTTATTTTTCAACATGTTTTATTTTTTAAACAAATTACCTTTCACCCTAGTTGTTCCTGTTTCAATATTATTCCCTTGTTCTTCTTTCTTTTCTTCTTTTTCTTTTTCACTGTCAGAAAGTTTATCATCATGTAGTTCTACAATTTTTACCTCACTCACACTTTGGTTATCATCATTTCCAGTAGTATGATCTAGTTCTGCCCTGCTCTCTATAACTTCATCACCTTTATAAGATTTCAATTGTTTCACAACCAGAATTATAATGCTTTGAGTTATTCTGTGAAACCGTTCATAGTTTTTATGATCTCGAAAACAGCAAACGCACTGTCTGGAATCAGAAAATAAAAAAATTCAGTTTGTTTTTCATAAAGGTAATGTTTAATGTCATTTGAAAAACCACACTTTTTAAAACTTGATTTTTTCTGCATATTATTATTAATTCTCTATGATAATGTCATATTATTTTAGAGAAACAATTCAAGTCCAATCATCAGCTAAATTATAATAATGCCCAAAAATCTATGGTTTTTTTAAGAAACCACTTATGACACGGATGTAAGTTAGCAACCACTTTCTTAAAAATTAGCCACCTTGGTGGCCTAGGTGATAGCATACTTGGCTCTTTCACCCAGAGGACCCAGGTTCGATTCCTGGCCAGGGCTTGGCATTTTCATACGATATATAAATCATCCCATCATCTGCATTAGCCCAAGTGTGCACAATAGTCAGACGATAAACACAAAAAAAAAACAAAAACAAAAAATCTTAAAAATTTTTAATCTTAGGTATATGGTTTCTCAAATAACCAAATTTTAAAGTTTATAATTATTAAAGTACGTAAATGCCGAGCAAGATGTGAGTTAAATCATAGTCGTGGTATATATTTCATCTGAATAAAACCAAAGCAATGAATTTGATGGATACATGCAAGGGAGTCACCCTCACTGCTTATTCCAATGATGAAGACTGAACACACTTTTTTGTTTTACATCAATGCTTACATGATGTTAGAGGTCTGTAGGGTGCTGATTGGTTGAATAATAATTACATGAATGATGACAGACAGATACAATGACCAGCAACAGATACAATAAATAGAATGGTGCTGGTATTTCATCTGTGTATACTTGTATCGATAAACAGTACATTTAAGTTTTCTGCATCAGAAAGAATATTAATTGACATAAAATCAAATGTATAGTAGTTTTATTGACTGAAACCCTTTCTTTTCTATTTTTTTTTTTAATTATTATTTTTTACTATATATCTAAATAAATTTAAATAATCAAATTTATTTGTTTAAAATAAAAGTGTATAACTAAATTACAAACAACTATTTAAAAAACTTTGTCATGACTTAAACTGAAGGATTTTAATTTTATTTGTAAAATATCTATGTAAAATAGAATTTCTTTAACAAACATCAAATAATTACCTGGTGGTCACACAGTTTTCCCTCAAAATGGATTTATATGATCTTTAATTTACTAATGACTTATTTAACTATAGTTTAGTTAAAACATTAGACAAAAGTAATTATGAATTGTAAAGAGAGTGTTAATAAATTTAAAAAAGTAAAATATTAACAAAGGAAATATTACATTAACATAATTTTACTTGGTATGAAACTTAAATTTGGACTTTATATTATTGGACATGTTCATTGTATTATATTCCCTATAACTTAAACTGAAACAATGTAAATGTTAAAATGATGCTACTTTTCAATGTATTCAAACATCACCTAAAGTGTCATATGTTTGCCATCCTCCGCCTAAACCTACCTTTGTATCCAAGCTTGAATAAACGTAAATACTTTATCTATTTCCCTTTTCTGTAACAAGGGTAGTTCTCCATCCTTGTTACTTGAGTCGTTTTTCTCCTTATCTGAAACTGAATAGAAAATAATAATTAACAATAGTGCATACCATACAGAAGAGGACAACACCATAAAAACACATTTTGTCAAATATTGTAGTAGGGTGTAATACATAACATCAACATTAATTGATAGTGTACTTAATTTGTACTTTACTGTAATTAAAATACCTAAAATACAATATTTAAAAGGCTAAAATTATATTAAAATACAATTAACATTAGGCCTACAGAATACTCAATATCCAATATAGATGAATAATAAATGCCACAATAAATTTGTTAATACCTAACTATAATAAGATTTTTTCTAAATTTTTAATACCTCCCTCCTTCCTTCCCTTTTGCTGTGATGATGAATTTTAAGTAATTTTATATCACTGTTGAAACAAAATTCTTTTCATATGAATAATGCTTTCAATTGCTCCTTGGTTAAGGATACAGATGTTGTTAAAACAAACTAACTCCAAATTCCGTTGGTGCAGACGAAATAACATAACATTTCATCAAGGTACTATATTGTATCTACCCTGCCTGTTTATAAAGTTTTCAATGTGTCATTAGCATCTGGTGTTACCCCCTCTTACAGGAAAAACTGCAATAAATATGGAAAATATTCCAACCTGAAAGCCCTTCAGATTTTAGATCTATAAGCATTCTCTCTGCTCTATCTAAATATCTCAAACGAATTTTGCATTAACAATTAACACATTACCTTGAAACAAATTTAAAGAGTGAAAAACATCCTAAAATATCAAAGAATTAGCAATTATTGCTCACTGACAAGTTCAAGGGTGACTTGTTTTCCCTTCAGCATACAGGTATTTGGAAAATATGATTCAATCATATTTAATGGCTGTTAAAAAGGCAAGAGATCTATGATCAAAACAGCATTGGTTTACAAGAGGATAACACACCATTAGGGCTATAGCTGTCAAAGCAGCACAACAGAAGTTAGTTTTGCTAATAACTTTTAATGCATTAACGCAAATATAATTTTCTCATTATAAACATAATCTAACATCATCTTATACTTGTATCCTCATCTTCATCTAGTATATTATTACTTATTTTCATTGTGAAACAATAAAAAAAATATGACTTTTTAAAACACTTTGTTTTTCTAGATAAAACTTGAGTTTTTAGAACTTGCATCAGTGTTGGTCATTTCTGCATAAAAACGTTTTATTATATGCCCAATAATAATAATCCAAAATATAAAAGTGCAGAAATAATGGAAAGTTAGAAAAAAATGAAAATAAAACTGACATAACCTCAAAATGACTAGTACAAAAATAAGTAACATGTTATTCAATCACAAAATTGATTATTTAAATGTATGTTAATTATGTAATGGACAAATCATAAACTTTAAAAAAAATGAATACTAATTTGACTCGGTTATTTGGTGTAATATCAGCTTTTTTTCAAAAAAAAAACTTTAAGAATCTAACTCAACTCGCTGTTGGCTGTTAAAGTAATTCAACTAGGTTATATAATGCACATCAGCAGTAGCTCAGTGGTGATGCTGGCATAATAAATTTAGCATGCTCCATTCATTGTAAACAGTAATGACATCACAATATAGTTTCATAAAAATGGCTTAAAATTGTAACTTAGCATAATAAATTTCATCTTCTGCAGGTAAATATATCTTTAATTCAATAATACCAAACATAATAAAACAAAAAAAAATAGTTAAACTCACTACTTTAATAATAGTCCCAAAAACTCAGAAATACCCTTTCCTGTGCCCTCTATTCTGCCTTAGTGTTATATTACTTAAAACCTATAAATTCAGATAATTTTATAAGAATTTTCTTATAGGCTACCTAGGCTATTAATTTTGGTTCGATCAAAGCTAATGCATAAATTAGTCGCAGACAAATGGATTAATCTTATGAATTAAAAGTTTTGTAAAATCTTTTAGGAATAGAAAATATAAACTGGCTAATAAATATTAACTTAAGTAGGTCAACTAGTAGTTAGTAATCTAGTAACTAGGTCAACTTCATATTACTATTATTAGCTTATTTCAGAAAAAGGTCTCAGGTGATTTTCAAAATTTAGACAACATGACAAAATAATTATATCCTCTCATAAGTTTTAATAAAGTAAATTATAAATTTTATTGGCCTACTAGAATTTTTCTTAAATATAGCTTTAATAAACTGAAACAGTGTAAATTAGCAAATCACTAACTATTAACTATAAATATTAAGTTATAAGAGATACAGTGTTACAAGTTTAGGTACTAGCATCAACAAAACTTGTAACAAAACTTAGTCTACTTTGAGATTTCAACAACAGTTTAATACACAGTCATACATTAGATGAAGCTTATATGAAGAAAGTTGCTACTGAAATAATTAAAACAATTAATTATTTCATTTTAATTTAATGGCCTAGCAGCCTTTGAGCAATATACAGTAATAATTTTACAAAATGATAAATATTTAAGAATCAACTTGGTGAACAGCTACAGGCCACTGTAAACACAGAATTATTCTTTTTCCAACTATAAGAAATAATTTTGTTAAATTATAAAATCACTCTTCTTTAACCTAACCTGACAGGTTTAGTGTAAAACAGGTTTAGCTGATCATATTGATTTGAAACTTCATACATAACTGAATTTCATTAATATTTAACATTCTAATCTAAAACTGTATAAATCCAATATCTTTTTAATAAGAAAGTCGCACAATTCATATGTAAGTTTCAGGATACCATACATAAGCCTAGGCTATGTACAAAATTAATATTCATCAAGATTAATAGTTAAGGTCTTCTGTTAAAACATCATGAAATGGAAAGTGACATTATAATGAACAACTTTAAATATAAACTCATGAAATACCTTACATGTCCAGTCACTAAGAAAACTAATATATAAGACATATTATGAATTACATAATTAATTACATATTATGAACAGTGTAGCACTTTTGTCTAGTAACAGGCTTATACATTTCACCAAATTAAATAAATTTTTATTATTATTTTATGTTTGTTATTTACAGTATGTGCCCCTACTTGTGGAGTATGTATTAGGTTGAAGATTTATTGGTGAAATTTGGTATGCTAAACTCACAGAATTTAAGATTGATTTAAAATAGATTACTGTATATAATTTAATAGGAATGTTTATTTCTGTCTAAACAGTAGGATCAGTTAAACTGTAGTAAAATAAGTTAATTAAATATGATTATAGATGTCAGCCTGATAATAAAATTGATATAAAATTAGGTTACTGTTATAGCCAATACAAATAAACCAATTTCAAAAAACAATAAAAATATTTATGATTTGCAGTCTAAATTAAGCTAATATCGAAATGAAATTATAAAGTTATTTGAACCTAAATGACAAAAGGTAGCAACAGTACCTTCTTTATGTAGCCTACTTAATTTTTACAAATAAAAGCTTTCAACCATCCATTAAAAATAACCTGAGAACTTAAATGGTAAATTTTTGATTTTTAGTAAAAGTTATTATAAATGAAGTATTAACGGTCAATTGTAAAAACTCTTTTTACTAATAAATAATAATATACTTACATGTATTTAGTAGTTCAGAAAAATCAGCACAAACATCACACATTTTACTAATTACTGATAAAGGGTTTTCTTTCACAGCCGATTAATCTTAATCACAAAAATTAAATTTAATCATCGTAATCTATAATAAATATGTTTTTAAAAATTATAACTGTAAAATACTTAAGTAACACATCACAATTCCAAACTTCTTTCATATCAATAGCTGTTTACTATTAAAACAAATTATCCCTTAGGTAGTCATTCATTCGGCATAACCTGTTTTTACAGTATTTTGAAGTTATTTTTCTCTACAATTGTATGTTGGTAACTAGAGAATTGTAAACGGTAGACTGCAATACTGCATCGCTAGTAATTATTTAATCTATGAAAGTAATATGATCGTATTTTTCCTTACAATTGTGTTTATCTATGGTAAAAACAACTAAAATCAAAACTGTAGAAAACTGAAAACAAAGTGTGAATCATGTATGAAGCTACTTGTTTTTACAATAAAATTACAGATATTATAACGTACTACTTTAATAGTTTTTTTAATATATATAAAACCTTTTATTATATAAAATCTTTGGTCCTTTTGCTCTGTTATCTGTGGGCAGTACTTTTTCGTCTATAAACAATCAAATTTGGTTGTGTTTATCTGTGGGTGAAAATAAATCTGGGCAGTATAGTATTTAAATTAAGTGAAATTTTTATCAAAAATATATACACAGGTACACACAGCTGATTACCTGTTATATTAAAGTGAAATTACTGTAGTATTCAAATTTGTTAATAGTACAAGAATTTTCTTTTTTTTAGTGACTTTATTAACTTACAAAAATGAGATTGACTGTAGTGTTACACAAATTCTCATTGTATCGTATGATTAAACAACACTGGAAGATTCAAAGAAAAAGAGTGCCACATGAAACACATGCAGAAAAAGCTGTAAAGCAGAAGGGATTTGAAGTAGTTGATGCTAACGATTTCGTTAAAGAAAAAAATGATATTCATGTTACAGACCTAAGGTATAGTTTATATTTTTTTAAAAATGCATATTAGAAGTAGTAACGTAGATTAGGTTAGGTTATTACTGTTGAAATTGAGAAGAGTGGTAAATGATATCCGAGAACTTTTTAATTGGATGGAGGTATGTTTTTCTGATTGTAATATTGAGAAAACGTTATTTATGAGATTTCAATCTTCTTATAAAATTCCACTGTGTGACATATTGCAATTCTGAGGAGGGTGCTGAACGGAATTAGTGGGCCAGTATTGGTATAGTGCCAGCACAGGTTATATTAAAATATTTATTAAAACCTAACGCCACAAAATTTTATATTAAAAAGCTACTAATACTAATATCCACCTACACTCTGTATGTGTGTGTGTGTGTGTATATGTATATATAATAGTATAGGAGATGTACAAAAACTTCCAAGAACAATTTAGAAAATTTATTTTTTTAAAATGTATGCAAGATTTTCTATGACAATATTAAAGTTTTTTTAATTTTAAACAAACTATTGCCAGTATTTAAAGTTAACTCATGTATATATATATATATATATATATATATATATACACACATATATATATATGTGTGTGTGTGTGTGAATGTATAAGCTTTAATTTTGAAATTGTCTCTGCGAATAGTTAAGCCTAAACATGACATTCTGTTCGCCTCCCAAAACTTTGTTTTTTGACCTGCGAGCTTTAAGGCACTAAGTTTGAACAAGCATTAACTTATCTAAGATTTTAAGATACTGTAAGCATAGCTGTAAATAGAGTTTTTTCACTTTTTTTCGTATAAGAAAATCACATCTGAAAATTTTAGCAAAGTCGAAAGTGTTTTGGTTACTGTGAGCTTATAAGGTGTTGAATGTTTTGGAGACAGTTTATTAGCCTAAGTTATACTATGACTAGGTTTGTGAAGTGCAAGAGGTTATGCCATTGTACTACAATTCCCTTATATTGTTGGATGTTTATTAGCAGGGATATTCTTGGACCAGTTACTCCTTAAACTGTCAAAAATATATCAAATGCATTATATATATTCACTTTGAGTAACCGAAAGTTGCAAATATGTTTGATATATGTTACAAAAATATATACAAAAATTGTTACAAAAATATATTTTTGAGATGAAGTAATTAAAGTTTTGCTACAATTTTTTTTATTTAGGTTTCCAAAATTTACTTGTAGTTGGTACTACAGTCAATACTACATAGTTGGTCAGGCTATGAGTTCCTAAGGTCTAATTTGGGTTATACTTCATGAACAACATAAAGATGTCTCTTCACCTGTCAAATCCAAGAATCCTTCGGTTAGATGTGACTAACCTAGAAACATGGATTGGATTTAGGTTTAAAGAAAATACAGCTTGACTCCGTATTTATGCTTGGTCATGACCAGGGAAAACAATATTCTTGCTGCTAATGCCAATAATTCAAGAGGGACATGAAAGATCAGAATTATGCTTCAGAAGTGAGGAAATCTGTTTGAAAGGGAATATGTGAGGCTTAAGTTGCTTAACATGCAATTTTGATAAATTTATTTGTATTAGGGAAGGAACAGACCGGAGTCAGGAAATCCACCTTTTCGTTAGTTTGGTTGCCCTTTTGTTTGCCACTGAACTGTGATAGTGTCTTGCACCATCCAAGATGGGGTTTGAAAATGTGGGGTTTGCAGTTTCTGTTGTAGTTCCTTTCTCCTTTCTGATGTGCCTTCAGGATTCAATGTTTGGCCTGGTGTCCTATATGGAGCGGATTAGAATTAGTTTTGGGCAGAAGTTCAAGTTGAGACTTAGTGGGGTATCCAATAACAAATTTTACAAAATTTTTAAAAGGGTAGTTCTTAAAATCTCATATTGTGTGAAATTAAAAGCCAGCTAGAGCCAGGAAAAGGAGTCATCCCAAGACGTTTAATTGTTAAGAGATATTCACGTGCGTAAGAATAAATTTCTTATAAATTATTATTTTATGCAATTAGTAACAGAACTATATTGCGACTTTATAGCCATTTACATTGTATCTAGTATACTAGATTTACTATGGCAAGGTGCCGCCTCGGTGGCCTAGTGGATAGCGTACTAGGCTTTCACCCCGAGGAACCGGGTTCGATTCCCGGCGAGGGCTTGGCATTTTCATACGCTATACATCATCCCATCGTCTGCATTAGCCCAAGTGTGCACAACAGTCAGACGTTAAACACCACAAAACAAAATACTATGGCAAGGTCTCCCACCATTAATCTGGCAATTTTATGTCCATCATGGTATTTCTGCACTTTAGGGTGATTTACTGAAGTAATGATTCTTGCAATTTTTCTTTAAATTTTGCACTTTATAAACGAATTAAGAGATATTCATCTACAGAAGGTTAAATTTCTTTTGATAAGTTATGATTTTAAGCCATTTTAATAGAATTATATTGATGCATCATTGGTGTTTACTTTTGTGAACTTTCTATCAAATTCAGGACTTAATTTATTGTTTTTATTTGGTTAATGTACTTATTTTTTAGACCTAGCGTAAGTGGTATTGGATATTATGATTTACCACCACCTAAAGATGAGAACCATCCATTATATCACAAAGAAAGTTGCTATGTGTTCAGAGACAACAATATTCTTTTACAAGGGTTAGATCAAGCTTCAGTTTTAACAAACTCTGTTGTTCTTGATGGGCTACCTACCATGGTAGAAGACCTAGCTGATGATGAAACTCCTTCCCAAGATGACTTTGTTCAGAGGTAAGTATAGAGATAAATAAATGTATTCATATTAAATTTAGAAACAGATTTCATTAAGGATATAATTTGTACATGCAGTTTCCAAAATCCATTTTGTAGTAAGTTTGAATAGAACCAGAATAATGTTACTACACAAGGGGGCAAACTTTTTTTGCCTATACATGTGTTGTGTCGTGTGTGTGTGTGTGTGTGTGTGTACGTGTATGTGTATGTACGAGGGCTATTCAGAAAGTAGATTACGTTTTTATATGTAGCGGCGGTGGGTGGGGCGAGCGCGGCCATTTTGGTGTCTGGGCGTTCCACAGTCAGTCGGCATCCAGCCGTGCTAGAGAGAGGTCGACCGCGCTGCTCGTTTCGTCACAATAGCCTTTTGAAATGTGCGCTGCAATCGAAAATCCCGCCAGTTGTGAGGTGCGATCAGTTATAAGGTTTTTGTTAGCAAAAAACCATAAACCGATTGAAATTTATCGGCAAGTTTGTGAACCGATTGAAATTTATCGGCAAGTTTGTGAAGTTTACGGAAACAACGTAATCAGTGAAGGTGGAGTTCGCCAATGGTGCATTAGATTTAAAAATGGACGAAGTAATGTTCATGACGAAGAGAAGAGTGGCAGACCGAGCATTGTGAGTGATGAGCTGGTTGCAAATGTCAATGAAAAAATTCGTGAAAACCGCCGTTTCACAATAACCGAACTTTCACTTTGTTTCCCACACGTTTCGCGAACATTGTTGTACGAAATTGTCACCAAAAAGTTAGGATACCATAAGTTTTGTGCCAGATGGGTGCCAAAGTTCCTGACAGAACAGCACAAGGGTCAGCGTATGGCTGCATCGTTGTCATTTCTGGACGCTTACGACAAAGATGGTGAATCATTTCTTGATCGCATCGTAACGGAGATGAGACTTGGGTTAAGCACGTTACCTGTGAGACAAAACTACAGTCTATGGAGTGGGGGCACACAAATTCCCCCAAAAACCGAGAAATGTTTGCAAACCCTGTCAGCAAGGAAGATCATGGCGACCGTTTTTGGGACAGGAAAGGTGTTCTTCTGGTTGACTTCCTAGAACGTGGAGCAACCATAAACTCAGAAAGGTATTGCCAAACATTACGAAACTTAAGACGAGCTATCCAGAACAAGCGGAGAGGAAAACTGAGTGCAAAAGTGTTGTTTTTGCACGACAATGCCCGCCCTCACACGGCAAATCGAACAAAGACGTCTTGACGGCCTTCAAGTGGGAGATTTTCCTCATCCACCCTACAGTCCGGACCTGGCACCTAGTGATTTCCACTTATTCCCGAAGATGAAGACTTGGCTTGCAACACAGCGCTTCGATGACGACGCAGATCTCCGCGCGGGCGTGACTGACTGGCTGGCATCACAGGCGGCGGAATTCTACGACACGGGAATTTCAAAGCTAGTTCACCGATATGAAAAATGTCTAAATTTGTTTGGCGATTATGTCGAAAAATAGTATTTTAGTTCCTCTTTCAAATGTATATAATAAAATTTTTTTCCTGTACTTAGTTTTTTTTTTATCCAAAAACGTAATCTACTTTCTGTATAGCCCTCGTATATATACAGAAAAATCCTTCAATGAACATTAAGTAGCAGACTGTTTTCATAACAGAGATTTTTATATTCCCTGACTAAGATGAAGCTATTCTAGGCCTAGAAGAACATCTAAATAATGGACATTCAAAAAAAAAAATGTCATGTACATTTAATCAATGGTCCATGGGCTTGTTGGAACTTCTTAATACCAGATAGTAGAACATAAGGAGTCAACTTTTCTTTGAACATTGTTGATGTATGGAAGGAAACAAAGCTAATGTTACATGTGTTTCTGGTAAGCCACTTCCTGGAAGCAACAAGTTTGGAAAAAATACATTCATCAAAATGATGCTGTATTACGTACGAGTGGTATATAAAAAATGTTTGCACATCTTTTTTTTTGCAGTGTCGAAAAAACAGCATTTGTCTGGTTCTATCCCAAGCATAAGTGCTTCAAGGACTATACAATACTTATTTTTCTCATTCTTTCAGCATAATTCACTTGATAGGCTTCAGTGATATGAAATAGATGCTTATCGTCAAGCGTTTGCACTTTGTCGATCCATTATATATCTCAACTCAACACTGGATTGATCGTATGAGTCTGATTTGGTCTGATTGTTAACCTCATCATTTACACACGGGTGCAAACTAGATAGATTTGTTTGCATTTACTCTTATGTACAGTGCACTGTTTTTAAACTGCCTGAAGATCAGTAGGAACTGGCTTCTTTCCTGGAACTGTCCATACTGTGCAGAGTTGTAAAATCATAACAAACGCTTGGAGTTTGAATCACACATATTACAACTAAAGCAGGCAGATTTTATTACCACTTTTGTTGATTATTAACTAGTAAGGATGAATTAAAACTTTGAAAGTTGCTCATTGGTCTCTATTTTTATTTCAAAGCTACCACTTTGTGTGAAAGAAAATAAACACCTCTAGACTTCCAATTCTCACAATTGATAAATTTCACCATATGAACTGACCTTCACAACATATTTTGCACTTAGATCTACAACATATTATTGTAATTTCCTAAATTGTACTTGAAGTTGTTTAAAGTTGCTTATGTCTGTGAGTTGAGTGGTATCCTGAAGTTTGTTTTCTATATGCAAAAGTAGTAGATTTTTTTTTTATGCAGTAGTAGTTTTTTGTGCAAAGTACTTAAAATAGTATAAAAAACTGAAAAATGTTTTCTTTCACTACTTTTATGAAATAAAATACAATATATAAAGACTACAAAGACTATTACCTGTAAAATAAAAAATGATTTAATAAGAACACTTTGTGTGGAAGCTTCTAAAGGCTCTAGGTTGTCATAATACAACTAATGAGTCAACAATTCATAGGCTAATGATAAAATGTTTGATTGCAGACATCAAAACACCAGTGTGCTCTCATTCCAGCTGTTCTGATCAGAACATCACAATTACACACAACCGTGTTGCCATTTTTATATATTAAACTTTGTTTTAAAAATTAGTCAACTTTAAATTCCAAATTTTAATGAGACAATATTATTTTCAATTTCTTGTTGACTTGTAATATGATAATATTGGTATTCCAGTGCAACTGCTTTAGTTTGAAAGGAGTCTGTTTAACATTATTTTTAACAAATATTTTGATGAAAAATATCAACTTTTATATCAAATACTCAATAACATTAACTGTAACAAGTTGAATATAACCAAATTTTGTTTTTTTTTTATACTAATTCTAAAATTTTGTGAAAAAATATCTTGCTTGAGTGTAATGCAGAAACAATTGGCTACATTTCAGTTCTGTTCTACCAAATTTTTTCATTGTTTACAATTTTTTTTTAAATACCAATACCACAATTACGAGTTTCTTTTGAACTTTTTTTAATTTATCCTACTTTCAAGATATTTTAAAATTTGTTCCACAGGCTGTTAAAACAATAATGTGGCAAATATTTGAAAAAAACTGTATGTTTGTAAAAATATAGATTTTTATGACTTAATAAATGTGGAAATTTTAAAATTATCACACTTGTTAAAGTTCATAAACTGTTTATTGTAAACTTTAGATTCAAAGAAAATGCATGTAATGAGAAAATACTTAATCAGAAAAAGTAAATTTACAGTAAGTAATTTTACAGAAGGTAGTAAAATTATTATGTGTTAAAGATTACTGTCAGTAGAATTGTTTCTTCTTGTTTAGGTGTATCAAGTCTACTTTCCTGTATGATGCTGAACAGAAAAAATTGCCTGTGCGTAAAGATCCAGAGAGACCAGCTTGGAGATTTCCCCGAAGTTATGGTATTACCGACAGGCGAAGGAAGTGAGTTTTTTTGTATAATAGGATTTTTTTTAGTCACATAACTTGTGCAATAGCTATAAAATCAAACAATAATCGATTTTTTGAAACATTATAAACTGATTTGCTGATTGTAAAAGTCTTGTTTAACAGTAATTTTCGGTGCAGAAATAACAGTTGACTGATAGCAATACATTTGTAAAAAAAACTGTCTTTGCCTGGTTTGGATTACACTAAGCGTTTATTTTCTAACCAACTCTAGTTAAGTTTAGAAAACAACATTATATTTTTCAATTTCTTCCTAGAATAGAATATAGAAATGGGAATCTATAGCAAAAAATAGGAGGAATTGAATCTTATATTTGTTATTAATTATATATAAAGGAAAACTAAGTTTTAAAAAAGTCAGTCATATGACATTTATCATAAAATATATGATCAAATATTGCATTTGTTATTTACAAAGTATTTGGTTTACGTATATAGTAATATTTGTATTTTTAAATTATAATTGGCAAAGGTTTACTAGCCACAAGAACAATTATACCTTTTCTTCCTCTACCAAATCCAGCTAGCTTGGTTTAGAGCAGTGGTTCTCAACCTTTTTTCTGCTTCGGCCCCTAAATAAATTTTTGTTTTATTCTTTAAACCCCAATATGTTTACAATGTGTGTTGCACAAATATCACCGCAAATGAAGCTTTTATTAGAAGCAATTCAGTAATACAAATTTTTAATAATTTGTATTTTGTATAATTAGATATACATTAAAAATATATGTTTATAAAAGCAGAAATTTAAATAAAATGTAAATCACATAAATACATAACATTTTAATGATATGGTTGCGGATGATGTCCTTCAATTATCCGGGGAAATATTTGTTAATATTAATCGTAAATGACTACATTCTAATACCTTAAGGGATTAAAAATGGAATTTATTTCATTGACCCTCAGTAGGCCCCTTCAAATACAGTTCAAATTCAAAGTTCAATAGATCCCCAAGGGGTCCACCTGGACCCCATTGACAACCCCTGGGTTATAGTCTGTGAATAGTCTCGGAAGAGAATATTGCTGCTATGTTATTACAGTTTATTCAGATGTTTTCCATCTTTTGTGTATATAAAACATTACATGACTTTCCAAGAATAGCAATTTCTTGGTATTTTGTAGATCAACTACCTGCAGATAATCAGAAGTCTACTATAGTTACTGTAGAGTTATAAAAAGTCAAATTAATTTCAGACGTTGATGATTTTCAGCCGCCTTTTGTGTAATCGTTTGCTTCAGCTGTGTGCAATCTCTAACAGCAAGTTGAATCAAAACAGAAGCGTGATTGACAACGCAATTTTCAGTGTTCCTCTGATAATAGACAACAACAATGTACAGTTTGAAGTTAGGTCAGACAACCTGGTCATTGCTGCATCTCCACTGCCTTCTCTTGCTGATCCCACGTCCAGCAGCCAACACAGTCTACCTGACATCTCACCATTGCACCCATTGGTATCATTTGAAGAAAATAAGATTTATCAAATGCAAGATATATTTCGTAAGTTGTTTAGCAAATAAATTTTAAGTTTGCAGTTTTAAGCAGAATCCCTTAACTAAAAAAGCAAAACCAATTTTTACATGCTAATATCGTTATGCACTAAAGTGCATTATATGAATTTAAGTGTATTTAATGCTAAAACCAAGGATTTTTACTTGTTAACACTGCAGATTTTTCAGCAGATACAACTTTGCTAATTAATAATTTAATCAAAATTAGTAAAGCTTTATTTGCATGACTTTGTGTTCAAGCATGTCACATGTTCATATGATTTCCTTAAGAGTGTAACACTTTGGAAATGAACACATTAAGCTAATATTTGTGGTAGAAAGGGAATAAAGGACATTCAATATATATCATAGGTTGTTGTTGTTGTTGTTTCCTATGGCTAGCCCGGACTCCAGCATCCTTGCCTCCTAATACAGTCGAGTGATTTCTTCTGTCATTTTGAATCAGCATTCAATCCAGGGCATGTCAGCAGGTGTTCCTTGTTCATATTTGAGTTCGTCTCTTAGCACAGATGGCACATTTCAGAGGAGTAGACTTCAATGCGCTTCAAGTAGGTGGCGAGGCAGTCATGACCTGTGTCAAGACGGAACTGTGCCACTGACTGTCTCCTTGGTTTTTCCTTCAGACCGTCCCATTCCTCGTCTATATTTTCCCAGCATTTGCCTTTTGCTATGCTCTTCATTTTTTTCCATTTGCTGTTTCTTCATTGTACTTTTGAGCATTGCTTTTGCCTTATTTGGATTGGGCAAATGTTTGGGTTGCGGTAGGAGTGAACCTTTCTTTGCCAGCTCATCTGGAGCCTCATTTCCTGGCACACTGACATGAGAAGGGGTCCATTGGGACACTATATTTCTGCTTAATTTTTTGTTCATAACATTTGATTTATTTCTTTAAGATTGTTTCCCGCTGATGATGATAGGGCCTGCACTGCTGCCTTGGAATCTGTCAGTATTACACAGTTTTGGTGTTTATGCGAAGTGTTCAGCAGAAGAAGAAGAGCCTTAGATATGGCTGCCATCTCGGCGTCAAAATTCGACCTGTTCAGCCCAACCGGGTAGTGGAGGGAGAAATGAGATGTGTACACTCCCGCTCCGGTGCTTCCGTCCTCATACTTGGATCCATCTCTGTAGATTCTCAACCATTGGTTGGAGGGGTATCTTTCTTCTATTGTGGAGATGACCAGTTGTCGGAGAGGCGATAGGGGGCATTCTCTCTTGTTAACTTCCTCAACCAAAGACAAATTTATGTCTATTTCCAGAAAGTGAATTGGGTTAGTTGGAATGGTATATAGTTCTGTAATGGATATCTGTTTATTGCCATTGAGGTATTCTGATATTAAGGAAATGGGATTTTTATGGTTTTTTAATGTGTTGCTTCTGGAGGCGGATTTGATCCATGATGTCTGAGGCAGTCCTTGGAGCCCCAAGTTTGTAACTGCCACAAGTTGTTTGACTTCTTCTTCTATAGGTTGGTTCTGCGTGTACATCTACATTGCTGTTATAGGAGTGGTTTTAACGGCTCCACAAATAAGTCTCAGAGCATATATATATATCATAGGTTTAGATTATAAATTGACAATAATATTTTAACAGCATAACATATACTTAGCCCAATAAAAAGTACAGATTGATTTTTCTTAACGTTAATATTTTATTTGGAACTAACCCAAGTGATATAAATATATAATGTGAAAAATAACATGAATAATTGTTATGAATTATTGCCCAGTGACTAATCTTCAGTAAAGTTGGTCCAGAAGGTCTCTACTCCAATTCTGCTGAAGTCATGAAGTTAATGTTTTATTAAAAATTGTTCTGACTAGTGGATTCCCTTAGTTTTTAATTTATTTCAGAGGATATTCACAATTCAGACATGCTGGGTTCTACTGTACAAGTTTAGGAAGTTGTATGTACTTTTAACACGGTCCATTTTTTAGAATTTTCTCACATGATATCTTCAATATAAAAAACACAATTTTGCCATTGGTTGTTTATAGAAATGCTAAAAACTTTTTCTTAGAAAATAAAGGAAAATCTTATTTTGTATAAAATATTTATGTAGTCAAAGAGAAGGAAACTTTTAAACAGTTTTTTTCTGTTTGCAGAGTATTTCAGTTGTGTTAATTTTCATAATATGCCTAATAAGTTTGAATTAATTCCAGCTGTGGCTCCTGACACACGACTATCACACGCACATACAGCAATTATACATTTCAACGAAACTGAAGTGAAAAATATATATGGTACTCCAGTAACAGATAATCAGGTAATATCTCGCTCTCTGGTTAAGAGTTATGCAATCGCAGTGGCACAAGCAAGATATAATTATGGGGTAAGTTTTTTATTTCTTCTGTAAGTGCTAAATATGTTTAATTTTCTTTATATCATAAATTTTGCTTCAAATGTGATTTAGTACCAGTCCCAGCCTCTGTCAACTCACAGGTAATATACTAGGGATGATTATCCGGTACGTGTTTATCCAAAATTTCGACATCTGAAATAACTTTTTTCAGTTTAAATTAGAAAAAAGGACGTTTTTTTTCATTTCTATAATGACAAAAGTTTGTTTATTATATTGTAATTTACTGCTTTTCTAGTGTAAGAATATTTCAAAATAGTAAAGTAATAATTTTTAACAGACATCACTGACTGATACTGCTGTTATTATATTGTGTCAACCATTAACAGCAGAGTACTGATAGTAAAGATTAGGCAGCAGCCACAAATGCGGCCAGTATTTATTTTATTTTTTTTATCAGACACCAAATCAAGACGTTTATATTGTTGTTTTTTTAATGGAACAATTTAAAAACAGTACATTGAATATTATATACATGTTGATTATTATTTTAAAGTACAAATACTGTAATGTAAAAAATGTTTGTCATTATTTTAGTTTTGTTAAATAAATGTTACCTGTGTGTTGTAACCATTACTGACAATTCTTTACTGCGACAAAACACCAGCATTAGGCGAGAACTATCTTTGGCCTGTAAATAATGCTCATCTGCGTCAGACATTGACACCAATCTGACATCACAAGAGATTATAAAATCATCTCAACGATGAGACTGACATAAGACATCATAAAAGACAAAAACTACACAACTTAGCTTAATTTAAAATGCCTCAGAACCTACATTGTGACTTATGACTTTTGACACGTCAGTTTGTTATGTCATAGTATTAGTTTTTTAAGCTGTAGTTTAAGATTGTAATGATCTAAAAAAAGTCATATTAAATAATAAAACAATATCAAAACGTAGTTATAAAAATATATTGTAATACAATGCTTATTTTGTTTTAGCCAAACGTAAAGGAATTGCAGCGACCAATCACAATCCAAACAATTCAGACAAATGGTCAGATGTTTTGTTTTAGTATATTACAACTGAACACACTCTCGCTTTCAGGAAACATACACAACCAGTTTTATTATTTACCTATTCAACAGTTGTTTAGCACATGTGAATATGTCGATGGTAAGCCAGTTCTAAGTGATTATAATCCTGAAGTTTTTAAAAGAATGCTCACGTTTTACAACGAGTCAGTAAGTGAAAGCTAAACGTTATTAATAAGAAGTAAACTTAACAGTAATTTAATTCTGTAAATAACTTAAATTGTTTAATTTTTATTACAGTTTAAATTAAATTTTTGGTTTCGTAAAATGTTTATTCAATTACTACGTACCATGTAACATAATCCTATTTTAGTTTGTTGGTGCGTTTTGTAGAGAGTAACCACCATATTGGACATACAGCTGATTTAATCTGTGTAAAATCAAAACATGAAAAATTAGATTTTTATTCATTTTCCTCCCTGTACAGATGAAATGTATGATCCAAGAATAAATTGAAAACTATGACAATGTTTTTTGTAATGACTTGTGTTATAAATCTTTGTATGTGAACCAAATCTGATAAACTGTTATCAAGAAATTACTTAGTTTTTTTCTAGATAGTTCCTAAACCAATTTTTTTTTAATAAAAACCATCCTATTTCCTTTGACCTGTCATAATAAGGACATGCTTTGTCTTACATATCACAATCACATCTATTTAATCAGCAAACTCCGACTTATAATATATATTTATCTTGGTATTTCTTAGGTAGAGTTTTGAATATACTCATGTAACTCTTCATCTTGTATAAAAGACGTAAACCTTTCTTCTTGCATCACTACATTTCATTACCAGCAAAGATATGCTGGGCTGTACCAAAGTAAATCTTATTGGATTCATTAGAAAGACAGCTCAATAAACAGAAGATTTATTTGTGCTTTTAAAGTTCTTTGCGATTATTTTATATGTCCTTTGTAAAAATTTGTAACATGTTACAGTTTCTAGTGCTGAACAAAATTTGCTAATCCGTTTCTGTGTGTAAAAAGTATTTTCTTTCAAAATATGTTTTAATCATTCTTAAAAGCAGTTTTGTTATTTTCAGTACGGGTCAAATTTTTCTCACGAGTATTTAACAGCCTTGTTTGTTTATTTAATTTATTTGAATATTTATTTCTGCTCATCTAAACTGTTTAAAAATATAAGTATATTTTTAAATTTAAAGAAAAAATCAATCTTGCTAATAAATCTGGACACTACAAGTTTCTAAACAATTACACCTTTAAAATTCTTTAAAAAAAAAATTACAATATACTTTTTAATTTCACTATAAGAAAAAAATTTTTTTTCAACGTTCCGACTATTGTGCACATTTCGGCTAATGCAGACGATGGAATGATTTATAGCATATGAAAATGCCAAGCCCTGACTGGGAATCGAACCTGGGTCCTCGGGGTGAAAGCTCTACTGGGCTTTCAACTAGGCCACCGAGGCGGCCTCACCATAAGAAAAGATACAACACCAAAGTCTTAAAGTAATTTTCAACTAATTATTATCAAGTAATTAACTTAAAATTATTTTCATAATTAAAAAAACACAACTACATTATTTTTCTGCAAAAACATTAAATTAATTAATAAAGTTGTCCTTATTAATTAGAACTGTACCGCATGATTGCTGCAAACTTTGGAGTGACCTTTATTTTTGTGAATGATTTTTTCTTACTTCTGAATTGAGGCGCAAGTTATTCAACATATGATTCCTTAAAGCCATGCTTGGTGTCTTTGGAGTGAAACTCTTCCTTTTTAGTAAGCTCTGTAAGATTAAATATATTTGTGTAACTTTTTATAAAACTTGTGTTATATAACAGTAGTTAAAATGCTGATAGCTACAAAAGAGTAGTCTTTGAACTAGTTGTTTGCTCACCATTATTTGAACTAGTCAGTGACCTGAATGACCAACATCATTGAGATATCTTGTGTTAGGAGTACGGGGTCCTTCGAATAATTTTCTATCGGTGGTTCATTATAAAAATTACCTTTAATTATTTGATATGAGTTACCTTACACCTATTCTTGGTGGCAACCCCAAAAATGAACACTACTGTCTTATGTGAAATAAAACGTTCCCCAAAATATATATTAATCCCTTCAAACCAAAATAAAAAAAGAGGGAAGAAGTGTACGCTAATAATCGTTGACTTACTTTTAGCACCGATTTGCCACTTCTCGGCACTGCCCAGTTGGAACAGAAAAGTCACCCGGAGTAAACTGATTTTCCAGTCCCGCCGGAATCGACTATTCTCAACAGGCAGTACGTCAGCAGTTTCGTAATTTCGCCTATGTTTTTTTTTTGTCAATAGTGTTCATTCTTTGGCTGTGACCTCATTATCATATTTAAAACTAGTAACTAAAAATTAATATTTTTTTCTAAATCCTAACACTTGTATTGATATTAAATGTCTATGCTTTCCAATAAGAGATTAAGCTTAGGGGCTCGATGTTTGATGTGTGGCTAACACGCAGTTCACTGCGTCTCTGAACTGTGCAACTCAGGATCGTAGGTTCAAAACATAGTTATTGCCATAAACTTTACTCTTTCTCTTAATGCTGATCTCATCCTCATTAATTCAACTAGTGTGAAGAATTGATGTTAAGAGAAAAAATGGTAGAAAATGAAAAAAAATGTTGTTATTAAATACGCTCTCAGCTCTCCATGTTCATCTCCTCCTCCTCCATACCCACAACCTTTGCCGCCATCACATCCCAAGAACATCGCTACGTATCCGAATCTTTAGGCGTAAGAGACTTTATTACGACATTATTTCGTATTAGTATTATGTATATATAATGTAGTACATATTGTGTGTAATTAATACATTTTTTTATTTCAAGTTTTATCTGTTTTATTAATGCATATTTCTTCCATATTTGACATAAATTTTTTTTTTTTTTTTTTGGAATGCTGGAATGAATTAGACAATTTACATGTAAAATGCGCCCTAATAAAATTATTAACTTACAAAAGAACTTCCGGAATGAATGAAATCCCCACTGTATTATTGTTGAAACTTTCGTAATACAGTTGAGGCCCCACTGTATTACTAAAGAAACTAGTATACACTCACGTAGTATCACATACTGAATGTCTTAAAAACATAACTTTATAATTCAAAAGAGAAATTTTAAATGAGTTCTTCATTCCTGGCAGGTAATTTTGATATTAATATTATTTATAACTTGTAGAAAAATTTAAAGTACTAACCAACTATTTAGGCCTGTCGCTAAATTCACTTTCCATTTTTCTGTTGATTAATTTCTATTTATGGTTTCACTCGATTGTACAAATTCAGAATTGCATCAAAGCACCATTGCACATAGTAAACTATGTGCAGTGGTGCTTTGATGGAACTCTGAAACCCAAATGAGTTTAATATAAGTTCAAATAATAATATTGATTGCATTACTATACAGTGTAAACAGTTTTGTAAATGATTCCATAGAAACTGAATCACATTCATTAAGTATTAGAAAAAGGTTTATCACAATAGAAAGGTAGTTGTAGATTACCTAGATAGATATTTAGATTAGATTTATATAAATACCAAATTGCAATTACTCACAATTACATGGTCTTACTCCAGTAACAGTTCCTACTCGTTTTTTTATTAAATTTGATTTGCTAAATTTTATTAAAACTTTTTAAAAAAATAAATTTGCTTCCAAGGTTTAAGTAAAACATTACCTTAGGTTGTTTTATAGGTACAGCAGCATTATCATGAACTGTATCTATATATCTCGACTCTGAGAAGGTTACTTGTGATGCATTGCTCAATTTAGAATTGCTTGATGTACTGCTGCAAGGGAGTGTCCAATCTGTAATATAACAATTTATTCTTTTTTATAAAGCAAAAACTTAGTTAAATTTTCCATAGTTTATCTAAAAGGTTATATACATTTTGTGTGTAAGTAGATAAAATCATGAGCTATATAAATCACATGAAGTTGTTTGTATATTTCTGTGTTGAATTCCGTCTTTCCAGATTAAATATGGAATTGCTGGTACTTGTGGTAGACCTATGTCAATAATATTCTGTTCTGTTTTGCCATTTTTATATTCTTTTCAGAAAATGTTTTCTTCAGTAGAAATAGAGTAAGTTAATATTCAAGCAAATACAAACATACTTGCAATTTAAATCACAACTTGCAAGGTCTAGTTCTTACTGACCTTGAGACGGAGGGAAATGAACTTCCTGCATTGATGCGTGGTGCTTGTGTCGTTGTATAAGCAAATCTTTATTTGCAATGTCTTCCTTCAGCGCTGTGATCTTTGTTTCAACGTCTTTGACTTTATTTCGTAAGTCTATCAGTGTTGATCGCAAACTGTCGGCAATAAAAATATGTGCAGAATAAAGAAGTTATGTGCAAGGATTAATTAGTTAACAGTTATTATTTAAATTGGTATCTTTGAGAATTATATTTTTTACATCTTAATTCATATTCACTAAACTTCTCAATGTCTTTTAAAATTTGTTATCATTTAAACAGGTATTATTGTGGTTTAGACATTATAAAAATGAACATAATGTTATAAATGTGTATAGGTAAAAAAATTTAATGTCTCTGGTCGCTGACGGATGTACATCAGCCGTCTTCACCAGAATGATGTGTGTGTGTGTGTGTGTATGTATGTATGTATGTGTGTGTTACTACTTTTCTAATAAACACGTAAAAAAATAAAAACTACTGTGATAGTAAAGTTTTACAAACTAAGCTATAAAATGATAGTCTGTTTTTACTAACAGACAGTTTGAATAAAGTGTTCAATACTTTACAAAGCAATAAGCTAGTAGAAGAATAATGATGTTTTAATAAAACCCAAGTGTTTGACTCGTCTTACTTTGTAAATAAATGACCTTCATTTGGTTCCATGATAAGCTCATTTTTAAGCCTCATGGCATTCTCAGTACTTTCAGCATCTCTTGTCAAGTTCGTTGACATTTCTTCAAGTGATTCAACTTTTCTCATTAACTCTTCAGTAGCTGTATCCTCAGTTTCTAAAACAAATAATTGTATTAAATTAAATTTTACTTCATTTGTTTTGTGTGTGTGTGTGTGTGTGTGTGTGTATATATATATATATATATATATATATATATATATATATATATATATATATATATATATATATATATATATATATATATATACACACACACACACACACACACAAGGCTGTGGATTGAACAATGGAAGAATACAGATTTTTACTTCTCATCCAAGAATTGATTATGTTATCACAATAGCACATTAAACAATATCACTACAGAAGAGTTTCACAATGTCAGATATACCAATTCTGTATAAAATGTTAAGGAAATATTGGAAAACGCGGTACACATTTTTGAACGCAAGAAATGGAACAAAGAGCTAAAAGGGAAAAAATACAAATTATCCTTCAGAAAACGTGGAGTGACATACATAGTCTATTGTGAAAATTCTGTGTTCTACTTCATTTCGGCCCCTTTCTGCTACATATGTGCAGGACACATTGGACATCAGAATCACTTAGGTACGGAGAAATAGTTAAACACATTTTCACAGCTTATGCAGGGAATGTAATGTATAACTAAATCATACCACTTCTGACGCCTAAGAAAAAATTACTGCGATTTATTTGAAACCATACGCAGCAAAATTCAAAGATATTAATTTCAGTATATATGAGGGCTATTTAGAAAGTAACTTACATTTTGGGCTGACATAGCAAGGGGCTATTGTCACCATTTTGGGTGTGGGGATTTTCTCACTTAGTGTGCATATAACTTTGGTAGCATAATATTTATGTTGTTTCTGGTTAGTGAAATGTGTATTTTTAAAATGTGTGCTGCAATATAAAATCTTGCCAGTTTTTAAGTGCGGTTGGTTATATGTTTTTTCAGCAGAAAACAACAAGCCAATTGAAGTTCATCAGAAACGTTGTAAAGTGTTTGGAAACAATGCAATGAGTGGAGCTGGAGTGAGACTGTAGTCCATTATGTTTAAAAATAGTTACTTTAATGTTCACAATGAAGAGCGTAGCAGCCGACCAAGCTTTGTGACTAAATAATAAATGATAAAATTCATGAAAACTGTCATTTAACAAAGTTCTTGGTTGAGCTTCTTTAAATAATCATGAAGTTGTAAAGGATAAGTTAGGCTAACATAATTTTGTAACAAATTTGTACCAAAATTCTTGTCTAAAAAATACCTGGTATCATCATTGATATTTCTAGATAAAGATGGACTCGTTTCTTGATTTTGTCTTAAGTGGGGGATGAGATTTGGACAAAACATGTCAATTGTGAGGCAAAAAAAGTCTATTAACTGGGATGACGCAATTTCCTCCAGAAAACCAGTGAAATGATTGCAGACATTGTCAGCAAGAAAAATCTGGCAAACATTTTTTAGGACAGGAAAGATGTACTTCTTGTCTATTTCCTCAAACGTCATTCAACAGTAATCTCTGAAAGGTATTGTGAAATATTAAAAAAAGGAAAATTGAGAAGATCAATCCAGAACAAATGTCAGAATTCTTAGTTCAAAGGTTTTGTTTTTTTCATGACAATACATGCATTCACTCGGGAGCTTTTGTATGGTTTACGTTGAGAAATGTTACACCATCCTCCATTTAGTCTGATTTGGGGCCAAGCGACTATCCAGGGTTAGGATACAGCACCAGCTTCCTCCACCTCAATGCCATTTTCACTCCCCAAGGATTTTTTAACTTTTCGGGTTTTGATGGTTTGTTTCCAGCCATAAAAATCCCACATTTAGATAGGGAAATAAAATGCCCACCATATAGAGCCCAATGTGTATATATAAGGCTAGATTAAAACTGGAGGTCACCAAGTATCTGGAGTCCAAATACTTTACCTAAACTCCCTCTTAGCTACACAGTCATCAGTGTATGCTTTTCCATCTTGGCTTACGATGAAGGGATCTAACCCTAAAACATATAGATAAAGTGTGGTTATATCCAGCTAGGACACTTCAGGATTGTCAAACCCATGCAACGTGTGTGCCCCTGAGGGGAGAGATGTGTTGTAGGAATAACTGTTAATTATCTGCGAGTAGATGAGTTATTGACTGAGCAAAGAAGGCCAAAGCTTGTTTGAGCCAGGGTTTAGAGTATAAACTTCAGTCTTTGGATGTGTAAAATGAAAAACACAAGTTTACTTACTTGGCTGAATTGGAATATCTTCTACTCTCTCAACTGCAGTGCCAAATGAGATCAATAAAAGATCATACTTATCCAAAAAATGCCTGATATCGTCACAGTATTTGATGCGATTATTGAAAACATCTTCTTGCATTTGTTCCTGAAGAAACATTCCAAACAAAATTTCAAAATAATTTGTAGACTAATTATTCATAATTGAGAAATAGTTTTTGACTTTGTCAAAGTATAAAGAAAATTTTATGATCATAGAAAAATCAGTCTTGAGATTAGATGCTCTGTCCATTGACAGGTCCGGTGAGGCCCAAAAAAATGCTTAGTAATTACATATTGGTATGTATGCACATTGCTGGAAACTAAAATAGTTAAACAGCAGCTAAACATAATCATCATATATATTATTTCTCGAGTCAACATCCCTTTTTTTTAGCACATACTATTCATACTGGCATAAATGGTATCTTTTATTTATTAATTTCTTTAGAAATATTTATTAAGAGTCTTCTGACATTGCAAAAGGATTTTGCACTAAACCTTACTGTTTGTCAAAAATGTTAGCGTAAAGACACTTTTTACTGTCATAGAAAAAACGGCATCATGGATGCGCATGCGCCGCATCAGAAATCAGACAATATTTTGTATATTTTACGAAGCTAAATTATTAATCACGAACAGACAATCCCATTACAAATGCCACTTTTTGCATAATGTGCTTAGAGCAATTTCAATATTTACTTAAAAGTCATTAAATGTATAGGTTAGGGGGGGAACTGTCCCCTATCCCTGTCCATCATACAAGCCGGGACAAGCATTTCAAATACCAAACACATGTTTGGACACTGTTTTTATACAACTATATGATTTCTCCTTCCATCGAAGCATTTACCTATTGTTAATCGATCGCTCTTTGACTTATTTTTTAATATGATTTCCTTCCTTCCAACTACCGCCCTACCCACAACGACTACTCTTATTCAAAAGCCTGTGTTTACTTAACTTTCATAGTGCAAGATTTCGCATGGGTCCCCTGGAATTCATTATTCTAAATGTGAATGTGTGTGACATTTGTTTATTATTTGTATCATTTCAAAAATTTCCTATACTTGTTAAACATTTTTGTTTCCTACAATTATCCATATTTTTTTAATAATATAAATAAACAACAATTTTAATTTTAAATTAAATTGTGCAAAGAACGACATCCACACAGGACCAAATATAATTTGTTTCATGTCATTACCTGATGGTGATATCATGACCATCAAAACCGATAGTTATAGAAGGAAAAACAGGACAGAGAAAAAGAGGATTGAATAGACAGACACTGTAATTTAACTTAGTTTTAGGTTAATCAGCCTTAATTTGATAAAGGTTAAAAATCAAATTAACAGTTCTTAAAGCATAACAATTTAATATCTTTAGACTAATTGACTGAATTTCTGAAATTTGGCATATTTGTTTTGGTTTGCTCATATTCCAGACAATGTTTTAATTTTGCAAAAAAGATTTTTGAAGCCCTTACTTTGTTAAAACTTTTTGTAAAAATTAGATTTTCTCAAAATTAGTTTTAACAATTTTGAGAAAATATAGTCCATAAGTATGCAAACAAAATGAATAGAATTACTATATACAAAAACAAAAAATCTAGTTTGAATGTTATGCAGGCTTTTCTTTTTTTACCTTTATACATTCCGGTTTTCATATGGCACTTTTCAGCCGTTGTGTAGCTTTTTCGTTTTTTTTTCAGAGGTGGTTCTTTCCACTCAAATTATGCCAGGAGAGGATTAAAGGTTGTTTTATTATCTTTCCTAATAATATTTACCAAGCTATATCCATTATCGATGTTATCACTTCCTGTGACAATTCACTCTGAATGGGTAGTAGCGGTAAGGCCATGAGCCCAGACTAATTACTCTAACAGGTTTTAGTTTTTATTTCTGTCCACTCCTATACCAGCCTTGAATGTTTGTTCTTAGTTTTTAGTATATTTTAATATTGGTCTAGACTAGTTGTTAAGTTAATGTTTTTGAGTTAGGCACTTAACCGTGTCACTGCGGTATACATGGAAACAAAGAAATGGATAAACTGGCTAATTTGGCTTCTAAATTGCAGCCTGATCTACCAGGCAAACAACCCGTAGCTGCATCTATTGTGCATGGAAAGAGAGAGTTTAAAAACTATGGATCAAGTGTTTGGAGACTACTAGTAGTGGTCGTGACCTGTTTGAAATTTAACCTGCACCAATAGATAAATCGTTATACTATAAAATCCCTTGATCTGTGGTTACTTTTGCATCCTGAGCAAGACAGGACACATAGTGATTCAGTCCTACTTGAAAAGATTTAACCTGACCAACTTGACATTGTGTATCACTTGTAAGAAGGAAGAGGAGACTACCGAGCATAACATGTCCTTCTGTTGCTTAAACACTTTAAGAGACACACTCAAGAGAAAATTGGAGCCTGATGTGACACTGCCACATATCCTAAAGGATCGGAAATACTGGGCCATAGCTAAGGTAACTTATGAGAGATATCAATCAAGTCATTGGAAACACTCTGGATGCTTGTATATAATAATAATAAGTTATGCACAGGAGTACAAGAGTTGATCTATACACAAATGTTTCCATATGGCATTGTTTCCATATACACAAATGTCTAAAAAACCGTAATACTAATGTACGGTTTTCCTTCATTAAGTAAAAACCTTGGTTGTTATACACACAATCACAAAAGAAATTCTTTGTATCACTGGAAACAATTTAAGAGACTAGATTTTTTTTAAAATCATCAAAATTTTATTCAAATTTAAAACTTTTATTTAGAATCATGACTTAAATCAGTGTACAAAATTTAAAATTAGAGCCAGTTATGGTAAAAAAATGAAAACCTTGAAGGCCAAAATTTGTCAAACTGGTTTTGAGAAATAGGGTCTCTTATAGTGTTACTTATGACTTTTTTATCACCTTTCAACCCTGTATTTTAAGAACATAGTGACTAATATATACACAACATTGTTATGAAGTTTGCCATATCATTTATTTCACAATTTTAACTTGTAATTGTTTGTAACGAACGCATTCGTTCAAAATCCATTACTTTTCCTTTTAGTTTAGCAGCAAAGATATTAAATTTAAATTCATTTACTGAGCATATGTTCAAAGAATGTTTTCATCAAAATTTAGTATTCTAGAGTTTCATGGCAGCTACCCTTAATTTTTTAGCGATTAAAAAAAATGCTCAGGAGAAATTTTCAGACATAGTCAGTTTTGAAATTTGAACAAAATTGCAGTATAACCTTTTTGATCTAGGATGTTTAAAGAACTTCAAGATTTAATCTGTTTGTATTTAACAAAATGTCACTACAGTGTAAAATCAAAACACCTGTATATACTACGAGGGTTGATCAAATATAAACGAGACTGACTCTAAAAACTTTTCCGTTGGACATTGAACTCTAAAGGGTGGGGTTTCAGGTAGCCTGGGAGGTTTGGGACGGGCAACATTTCCATTCGGACCCTTCAGTATAAAACTATACAATGAGTGAGAGTGAAGTGCACGTTTCCGTGGAGCAGAGAATTATTATTAAGTTTTTGGCCAAGGAGGGGGTCAATTCGACTGAAATCTTTCGTAGATTGACGGCTCAATACGGGGACAGGACCCTGTCAAGAGCTCGCATTTTTCCTTGGCACAAGGAATTCGCCGAAGGACGGGAAGCAGTAGAAAACCTCAGCCATGATCGTCGCCCGACCACTTCCGTCAATGACGAAAACATTGATGCTGTTCGGAAGCTCCTGGACGAAGACAGACGTATATCGCTGTGATTTATTGCAGATGAACTCCAATTGAGCTATGGTAGCGTTCAAAAAATCGTTACATCAAACCGGGAACTCAGCAAAGTATCTGCAAGGTGGGTTCCACGAATTTTGACCGACTTTCACAAACGGAATCGTTTGGAGATTTGCCAGCGACTATTGACCCAATTTGAACGAGATGGTGAGGCATTATTAAACCGGATTGTCACCTGTGACGAAACATGGGTTCACCATTACACTCCCGAGTCGAAACAGGCAAGTATGGAGTGGCGGAAGAGGGGAGAGAGGGCGCCTCTGAAGGCCAAATCACGATCGTCGGCCGGGAAGGTAATGGCCACTGTATTTTTCGACAATCAAGGCGCCTTTCATGTCGATTTCCTCCATCAACGACGCACAATAAATGCACAATATTATTGCGATGTTTTAGAGGCCGCAAATCAGTCTTTTCGTAGGAAAAGGAAATCTAAACCGGCGAGAAACGGTTGCTCCAATGGCTCAATGAACGCCCGAGAACTTTTTACGAAGATGGAATTAAAAAACTTCCAATCCGGTGGGAAAAATGTGTTACTCGTGCGGGAGACTATGTAGAAAAATAAGTTGTATCAAGAATAATTTGTAAGTAAGCAATAATTTTTTTAAAAAATCAGTCTCGTTTATATTTGATCAACCCTCGTATATACAATATACTTAGTAACAATCATATCTACCATGAGTTTGTTTGCCTCTTCCCATTCAGCATTATTTTTTTCAAGTAAAGTGTCCCATACAGACTTCTTTTCCTTTAAATTGTTATATTTCATTTCTTGTTCACTAATTTCTTCTAATTTACTTATTTCCTCTTTTTGGAGATTATATTTTGTAGCTATTAATGATCTGACTTCTAAACTCATATTTTCAATTTCAGCTTCCCCTATAAATTATCACTATTAAGTATAATTTTATCTTTTTCATAGGTGCGAAATATCTATAACTTACTGACATTTTAATCTTGATGCATTGTTGAAACTTTTATACGCTTAAACTTAAATAAGCACTACAGAATTTCCATTTAGAAATTTGTGTATTTAGTACTGGAATTTATACAATGTACTCAGTCAATATTTTCTGTTTTATAAGAGGAAAACATCTTAAGATATTTTAAAAAGGGTAAGTTTTTCCTCACCCTCCTATTATAATCTTTTATGAATTAGTATTGAAAATATAACAGGTTTATGTAATAATTGATCTATATACTAAAAAATTTCTGAAATAATAGAGCTTCACCCCATTAACTTTTAAAGTTAATCTTACAGAGAAGATTTTATTTGATCAGATGATTTATTTCATTAGCTGAAATAGTTCATTGGGTTCACCTCAGAAAGCAGCACATCCAACTGTCTTATTCCTAAATGTTAAATTTATGTTTATTCAGATTTTCTGCTTTTTTCAGCAAAAAATCATAAAGGTCATCATCACCATGTCTGCTGGGGAGATTCATTATTACTAAATTGTAATTATCATGCCATGAACTATTTACAACTAGAACTATTTACAAACTAATTCAATTTAAAAAGGGGCTTATACGATTCCTTTAGAATCCAGACAAAACTTATAAGTCACTATTTTAAAAAAGTGAGAGCTAACAACAAAAAACCAAAACTAACACTAACAAAAATTACAGTGTTTTTTTCCTATTTACTCCACAATTGTTTAACAATTTAATTTTCTGTATGCTGACACAAATTTATAAATATAGCAACCCCTCTTTTATGTTTTGTTTAGATTTAAAAACTAAATTTGCTTAGAGTCATTAAATTAGAATCAATTTTTAGAAAAAAAATTTAAAGGTTTTCTAATCAAAACTGACAACTGAAATTAAGAGAAAAGTTTAAATGATAAGTAGGTGGAAGTATAATGCAAACTACACATAAATATTGAACTGTAATAAAAACAACTTTTTGGGATTTGAACTGCCTGAAAATATCCCATAAAAAATTTGTGATGAAATTGTGAACCAATCAAAGACCAGTTTTTAATTAAACAGTTTTGCTATACCAAATTTGCTATTTGTTAATCAAACTGCTCTACCAGTTTTTAAACAAACAGCTAGTATTTGGACTGGTTACGTCTTGTAAAAAAGATTCAAATATAGTTTCTGATAGATCCAGTATTGTAGTACAATAATAATTTTATTTCGTTCCACAATATTTTTATAATAAAAGTATATATATATCCAAAATGACAGTTTTGGAATTTATAGTAGCACAGTTGTCAAGGAAATTGTATGATAGCCGATCACTTTTCTATCCTGGTTATGCTGTGTGTCAAATGCCTTGGTTTCCTTATTAGTATATAAATTAGTTTTTTGCACTGCATACTACTTATTTCTTTAGGTAATTTATCAAATATTTTCTTGTTGTATATGCTTTGTTTATGCAGCCTAAGATCTAATGTTGTGTTTAGTTGTAAATTATTTGTTTACTTATTTATAATTTTTGGTAAAAAAAAGTTTGGGAATATTCAATAACATTTAAATATTTTATTTTTAAATTGTCAATTTTCAACTGAAAGTGAAACACTTTCCTCTCATAGTGTAGTTATTCATTGCCAATTAGCACTTTAGACTAAGCAATTTTAAAAGTTATCTAAAATTAGGTTAACATAGTAAATGTTAATTCATAATTTTGTTCTCTTCTGTAATCCTTATTACTTTATGATTGTTTAGGAATTAATAATAAAATATTTATTACGTTTTTTATATTGCATTGTAAGTATTCCAACTCTTGATTCTCTTTCCTTAATTTGGTTGATTAAATCACTAATTGAAGACATTTTTTATAATAGTGCAATTAAATTCTTGGACTTTCATAAAACTACAGATAAAATAATCTAGAACATAATTGTAAATATTATATGTTGAAAAACATATTACTTTTTTAAAAATATTCCGCGAACATGGCTGCAACTTAACAGGAATAAATTAATTAAATTGGCAGCTCTAACATACATTTTATGTAGCGTAAAGCAGATTAATTTAAGTACGAGAATTTCCATATATATTATGATTTTAAGATTTCATTTACAATTTTGTATCATATAATTAATTTCGTCACACAATCAATTTATAATAATTATATTTCACATCATAGGAGGATATCATATTAATTAATGTCTTGAATTTATTATATATAAATAGGATGTGTTAGCCAACACGTTTAAAAATATTATCAAGAGAAAATGGAGTTTCCTATTATATTAGTTACACTTAGACAGACATTGTACTGTTGCCTTTAAAATTTCATTTTTTAAAGAAATAATTACGCTTGTGTAATTAATTATTGTTAGGAACGTGCTATCTCCATTTAGGGAATATATCGTGGTAAATTTCTTAAAAACGTATAGGGAAATTTTCAAATGCAGTTGCCAGACTTGAATATATTTCTTTACGTTAGTTTTGGAGCGTTTGTAGTTTCTCGTTTATCCAGGTCTTCGATCTTAGAAAATTTATAGATGAAAAAGAAATTACATATAACTGAAATACTGTATAGATATAGAACAAAAAACAACGTAAGTTTCAACTTAAGTATTTCCATTATGTATGACCATAATTTTGTATGTAAAGTAACTGAATTGTTTATGTCAATACATGTAAGAAACCTTATATATGCCACCTACTACCCTTACTGTACTTAAATACCGGTCAGTAGCATTTGTTTACAGCAAAGTCAGTAGAAACTTGGTTTATTTTTAAGTTTTAACAAGAAGCACGTTGGTCTATTTGTCATATTAGGCCTATCTCAACTTTGTGGTTGCTAGTTTACATTTTATTTAGCAGGTACTAATGACGAAATTCATTCCGTAAATATGCAGTATAAGTTGTTTTCGGTAATTTTATCACTAAAACACTATTACATGCCTACAAGCAATACTCCAAAATATAAAAACACGGGAAATATGATAAAAATCGAAAAAGTGACCTGAATAACCTTAAAATTACTACCATGCAAAAATAGGTAATGTGTTTTTGAACATTAAAACCTTTTATTAGTTTTTTTTAAAGTAGCAAAACCTAACTGACACGGTTGTTTGGTGGTGAACCTAACATGGTTGATGGGTGATAAAAACACCTTTGTATATATTTTTTAAAAAATACCAATAACCCAACTGATATGGTTGCATGATAAACCTAAATAACACGATTGATGGGTGATAAAAACACCTATATTTTTTTAAAAAGAATACCAATAATATAACTGACATGGTTGTTGGTGGTGAACCTAACTAACATGGTTGTTACTTGATAAACACTTTCATTAAAAAAATACTCTATAATCTAAAACTGTGTTGGATGAAAAAGCTATTTAACTGAATAGTTATCCTGTAGGTAACATATTTTTAATCACTAAAACGATAAAAAAACCTTTTAAAAAAAAATAATGTAAGGAACACCGTTGTTAGGTGGTAAAACTAACAAAAAAAGAGGCAAATCATGAAGTTCACAAATAACTGACTCTATTTTAACAATGTTTTCAATACAAAAACGAAACCATCTTTACAGTAATGTGTAAAGCGCATGAGCAGTAAGTACATGTAGTTAATAATAACACACATGACTGGTAAATCCATGTATGAAATTTAATATTTTAATGCAATGTAGGCTAAACAGCAATGAGGCCATTAAAGTTGATAATTTTTTCGGCATTTACAATTTAGTGTGTCTTTGTGCAAGTGATATTTAACTGTTAGTACAATTATAAAATTAAAATATCTATATTTTTTTAAACCTAGCCTTAAATAAGAGGACCTGATTAAACCAGGTTACCAAATGCAGAGCGGAGTGGACTACTCATGCAAAACCTAACTAATTATTTTAAGTGCAAGTATGGCTATTGAAAGAAAAACTGAGATGGGCAGAGCCTAATAGCTATATTTCACATGGTTCCATTTTGCTTTCAGTGGCCGCACATTCATTTAAAACAATATGTTCGGTTTTGAATGCATAGTCTGCTCCACTTAGTGCAATTCCACTCCATATTTGGTACCACCTGGCCTAAAGGTTAGTTTTTATTTTCAGAAATTTGAATATTGCCCTTCATGAATATGAAATGGTAAAAGATTTTGTATTTCTGAATTTTTGGCACTTTTATTAAAGTAATGATTTCAGTAAATTGTTTTATTACGTATTTATGTAGTGAAGGTTGTTTTTTCAAATAGTGATTTTTGATTTCTTTTATCCCTTATTACCTAATTAATACATATTCACTCGCAAAAAATAATTTTTTAAAGATTACTTACAATTTTAGCCTTTTTTACAATATTATATTGTGATGTCATTGCTGTTTACATTGCAGTAAACATACTAAATTTTATACATGGATGTACCGGTCATTCGCGTTATGATTATCTATGTGAACTTATTGCTAGTGCGTGTTACACATTCTGACAGCCATTACTAAATTGCTCTGTTCTTATAATAAAATATTGTTAAAATGTCCGCTGTTATTTGTTAACTTTATGATTTAACTCTTTTTGTGTCTAGGTTCACTACCTAACAACCGTGCCACTTATCATTGAGTATTTTTTTTTTACTAAAAGTTTTTTATCATTTTAGCGATCAAAAACATTATCAAGTAACATTTTTGAGGTTGTGTGACTTCGTAATTTTCATCATACTTCCCATACTTTCTGCGCTTTTATATTGTGGATTATTGCTTTTAGAATGTAATATAATGTTTTAACAAGAAAATTACAAAAAAAAACAATATTTTAGTATACATTGCACCTTTGCTATACTCATTATTGAATTAAGATATGTTCATCCATAGAAGATTATTTTTTTTTTTTTGTGTTTAACGTCCAACTATTCATAGAAGATTAAATTCATTAGGTAGGCCTAAATCTGCACTTTTGGATAATTTGTCAATTTTTGTAATTTTTTTTTTATTTATATAACAACTGAGTTGAATGACGTGGCAAGTCGGTAGGTTATGAAGTTCTTTTTTTTAAAAAACAAAAAAATATTTGTATTTTTTTTAACACGCATTTCATTAAACACGAAACAGCCTAGTTGAGATTATGGAGTTCTTTTTTTTTTAAAAAAAGAATTATATTCCTTTTATTATTAATAACACATACTTAATATTAATAGCACACATGAAGTTTATCATTTTCACTATTAAAAACATGTTTCTCACTTTCACATGTAGTTATTTTGAGGTTATGTTTGCCGTTTAATTTCATTTTTTTTGTAATTTTCCTTTGTTTCCGTACTTTTCTATTTTGGATAATTAATATTGGGCATATAATGAAGTGTTTTAGTGCAAAAATTACCAAATTGACAAAAGTCTCTAAAGTTCCATTTTACCAGTTTGTCAATAGCTAAATTAAAATTTTAATATAATTCTGGTCCGAGTTGAAATTACTGATTTTAATTTGTTAAGAAAAACTAGAATTAGGCTACGTAGACTGTCTGATAGGCCTAGAACTAAACTATTTTTAAAACACTAGAAGTAAAAATCTTTCATAAAATTAATAAGAAGTCTTACAATATTTGAACTTTATTGACACTTTTATTTGGGTCTATATAAATTTATTGCTTCTCTACAGGTATAAATCAATAAAAAATCATGACAGCAGAGTCTCGATCTGAATTCAAGATCAAATCTCCACCTAAAGATGGTATTTCCTCTGTCAAGTTTGGCCCAAATTCATCTCAATTCCTGTTGGTGTCTTCTTGGGATTGCACTGTGTCTTTGTATGATGTTCATACTAACAACCTTAGGATGAAGTACTCGCATGACCTTCCAGTGTTGGATGTCTGTTTTCAAGTAAGTAAACAGAAAACTTTTTTTTTAATGTTGACAAAAAACAAGTATATAGTTTAAACAGTATAAATACACATTTATTAATTGACTGTAATAATATATTTGTTTACATAAAAGGGTAATATATGAAATTAGTCTGATTATATGAAAATAAAATGCAAAGGTACTTTTTTATTGTTTAATAATTTAATTTAAAAAATATTTTGTTTTTTTTAAATTTATAGTAATGAAATAAAGTGCTTTAATATAATAGAGTCTCTAATCCGTCACCTATGGAACCAGACATATGGGATTACAGCAAGTGTCTGGTCTACTAAAGATCAAGAGAAATTTTTTTTTCGCTATTTTTAATAGTAAATTCCTGTATGTAGATGAAACAAGACAAGCTCCATAAGTATAGTATAGCCAATGTGTAACCCACATACTTAAGGAAATGAATGTTCTTGCACTTATAATTATCTGACTAGCTAGAAAATTTGTGTGTTGACATTTCCATTTGAACATAAATAATACTTACCATTGACACTTATTTCTATGTAAACACAACCACTCTCTTCCTTTCTTTCTAACTGTAGATATAGGACGTAGGTGTGCAAGGTCCATATCATATTGGTTTAGTGTCCCACTTGACAGTTAAAGATATTTTTTTCATTTATTTACTTATTACAATCTTAATCTTACAGATTAAATGAGTAATACATATCATTTAACATGTATTGGACTTAGCAAACTAAATCATGCGGCTTATGACACTTAAGTCGTCTGTTGTCCAATTCCACATCTAAGAGTTGGATGGCTTCGACGTCCGTATGTTGATGTAGTCTCTTCTTGTGCCGAGAGGTGCAGTCTTATATTATCTCCTTTACATACTTCAAATCTAGGTCTGCATGAAGGTCATCATTCCTCTGGTACCATCTTGCATTTGTCATTGCACGAATAATAAGATTTTGTACTCGCTGGATAATCTGTTGATTTGAGGATTTTGTGCACCCCCAAAGTTCAGCACCATGTCCAAATAGGCCTAATTACTGATATGTGCAATAATCTCTTGTGGTACAAGGCCAACTGAGATTTTAGTCCTATCAGCCAATACAAATCACACAGTTTTTGTTTGATTTGCTCTGCTTTCTTACATACATGATGCTTCCACGTAAGGCGTTCATCAAGATGCATTCCAAGATATTTAGCAGATTTATTCTGTGGAATTCATTTATTATTAAGATACACCCCATAACTTGGATCTATGTACCGCAATGAAAATGTCACTTGAGTAGACTTTAGTTCGTTGACTTTAATTTTCCAGTCTTCTGTCCACTGTGTTATGTGATTTAAAGCTGACTGAAGATTTCCTGTCGCTTTAGCTTGGGATTTATTTACAGGCATTATCACAGTATCATCGGCAAATGTAGCAATTGTGGTTTTATTTGAAGTTGGGATATCCGCTGTGTATACCAGATAAAGAATAGATCCCAGAACACTACCTTGCGGAACTCCTGCTTTTATTGAGTAGAGAGCTGATTCAGATTCTTCAGCCATTGACAGTTAAAGATAAAATTATTATTAGAGCCTATGGCTTTTATGAGACTTGTAATGACTGTTATTGAATGAGGCTGACAATTTACCTAACACACCATAGTCAACAGTCAGTGCAGTCAACAAATATATACAGAGACTACACTTATCAATTTCAGTACAGTCCAGAAGACTGATGGTGATTCACATGCTTAATGGACAACACTCTGAGTGTAGTAGGTCCTACAGTAGGTATAAAGTAACACATCTATGAGCCATGCAGATTTAAAAATTGGTGTGGCAGGCTACTGGAGGTTGTCAGAGTGGCGAGAATAAATGAGACTGTTCTGTAATTTTATATACTCTTCTTGTTATGCGTCATCAACAAAAGGAAATATTGTATCCATTGTTCTTGCAGTTTAGCAAATTATAGTAGACAATCTGATTTTGCCTGTACAAAGATTTAAGGCAATTTGAAACAGAAGTAAATGGAAAAAATCTTACACAAGTCCTTCAGATTTTATATACAAGGAACCTTTGTACCAAATTTCAAAAGTCGGTCAGTGCATTTGGCAAGAATTGTGTAACAAACACAAACCAAATGCCGAATAGTTGAGTTAAAGTAGAGAATTCTCTTCGCTCGGTTAAAAATGTAAATGTGTCTTTAAATCCAAATATTGTAGAAGGTTAACAAAATGTTAAAATAATTTGTTGTATTACAGGATGCAGTCCATTCATTCAGTGGGGGTCTTGACAACACATTGAAGATGTATGACTTCAACAGCAGCACAGGTATGTAGAAATTGATTTTTATTACATATGATTTGTTATAGCAAATACCCATTGGATAAGTATAAAAGTAAGGCTCAGAACCAAGATCATAACATCTATACTGGTTTTGACTTCCAGAATAAGTTTTAAATTTATATGGAGTTACATATGGGTTGTTAAAATTTATATGGAGAGATTCTTGATCAAGTCGGTATAGATTGCAACAATTTCGAATAGACTAATTGTCGATTAGTACAGACTTACAGATAGGGGGATCAGGAAAACAAAATGAGAAAATATGATCAAATCACAAAGGCAGCAGTATCCACTGTATTGGCATGGTACAAAAAGAACTGCAGTTACAGAATAAGAATAAATAATTCGTAGCTTTAAAACACTAAAAAATTAAACATTTAAACGTTCTTCAAAAAGTCCTTAACAGTCTTGCTAGATTGTGCTGGCCTTACTTCTTGGCTGTCATACTGCACAGTTGCCACAATGTAAGTATATCAGCTGATATAGTATCTTGTTATACATAGAGCAGCGTCTTCTTGATAGTGGTCAATCTGTGTATGACTGATTCTTAATTTCACTCCTACGTCCTGAATTCCAACAGTATTACTACTGGTAACAGACGATGCCTCTCTTTCGCTATCCCTCACTGTCCCATTCTTATAATTTAAACACAGTCTTATGTAACATAGCACATAAACATGCCGGAGTGCAACTATTGTGTCATGAACAGTACTTCCATGTGTTCATTTCACATTAATATTTGGGAAGAGATAAGTAAATATATACTGCAAAAAGCATGCGGCCAACATGTTTTGGTTTATCTATAAAATGTTTTTTTCTTCCGATATACCCTGGTAGCATTGTAATGCAGGCATGCTTTATCTGTGAAAATGCGTGTTATAATCAGCAACCACTGTATTTATAATTTTTTTTACATTCTCTTTATGTGGTTTCAACACATTCTAAACATCTAGATCAAAGTTAATGAATTTGTTATTGATTTCTCTTATAGAAACAGTTTTGGGGACACATGAAAATGCAATAAAAGCAGTTGAGTACTCACATGAAGTAAATGGCATTTTAACGGGAAGCTGGGATGCGACTGTCAAAATGTGGGATCCTCGTGCATCACGATGTATCGGCAATTACACCCAACCTGATAAGGTTTGTAACTGATTCTTATTAAAATGAATTGGCTTTTATTACTGCATAGCAGTTACAGGAAATTTAAGCTTGTAGAATCTTTTTGTTAGCATATTTCTACAAGGACACGTACGTATTGCAATCACCACTGTGGTAAGAATAAATTCCAAAACAAGATAAAATTTGCAAATTATAATTTCTAGAACATATTGTCATTAGTACAGTAGATTATCCAAAATTTGAATGTTGCTTATTCTACGATAAAATTTCTTTTCTTTTCTTATACCTTGTTACCTTTGCATTAACAATCAATTAGTTATAATAGTTCAAAAATAATGTATACATATATATTGTTATAATGATATACATATCATCTGTCCTTCATGATGTAAGTGTAAAACTTAACATGTATTAGTAAAGTTAAGTGAAATATTTGGTAAAACAACCAATATTTTAATACGAATATTTAATAATAATACAAAATATTTAATAGGGTACCAAAAATCTGTTCAGTTAAAAAAGCAAAATTAAAAAAAAATAGTATATAATGAATAAGCAGCCGCAGATATTTTTCTCTAGGTATTCTTTTTTTATGTACAACTACTGTTATAGTATTAAAAAGAGATTAAACTTTGTACCATTTATTGTAAAGAAATACATGTTTGATTAATTAGCATTACAATATTCAAGTTTATTCTTTGCATATTAACTTTTTAGCTGCTTTCATGTTTTGCGTATAAAAGTTCACAAATTATAATGTTTTAATTGTAATTTTAGGTATACACAATGAGCTTGTGTGGCGAGAAGTTTGTTGTAGGAACTGCAGGAAGAAAAGTTTATGTGTGGGATTTGAGGAATATGGGCTACATTCAGCAGAGGCGAGAGTCAAGTTTGAAATATCAGACTCGTTGTATTCGCTGTTTTCCAAATAAACAGGTACTTACATAAGATTAGTAAAATGTGTACTTTCTTATTTAAGTACAATGATATCCCTATTAACGGTCTTAACTCGTTCCAAGACTGACTGTTATCTAAACAGACTGCTGTGTGTCAGCATTTATAGTAGAGACTTATGGAAAACATCTTAATTTGTTGCATTGAAAAACATAATTGAGAACTCACTATTAATATGTCAAAGATGAAGAATAATACACAGAACAGAAGTATCATTTTATTTTAACTAAATTTATACAAATGCAATTGTTACATATATATACACACAGGACAAATCAATAATGTATATTTTTTTAGTTCATACTGTAGGTTTTTTTAGTTCAATAATCAAAGTTTGTCTTTTATTTCCATTACCACAAACATTTCTTTTAAGACCCATTTAATTAATATTCTCAAAAAAATTGAAAATAGGATTACAATTTGAAACTCACACACAAGGACACTTAACGTTTTGTTAGATTTTAAAATCAAAAGTATGTAGCACTGATAATATTATAACTGTTTAAATTTTTTAAGGGGCTAACAAATTAAAACACAGTAAATGAGTTGATGACACACTAAATAAAATTGGTATGATGACATAAAAGGGAATAGGAGTGGGCATTCTGAGAACAGATTAGTAAGAAATATGGTGTAAGTTATTGCCCTACAAAAACCAAGTACCCATCATTCAAAGGCTTGTTTCTGTTAACTCAGTGTTTATTTCTGTGCTACAGCAGAATGTTATCTCTATATTTACACATCTTCTTAGAAATAATAACAAAATCAGCCCTTTATCTGAAAACTAAACTGTTATGCTGATCATTTTTCATTCGTGCACTTTATAATTTTGACCACTGAATTAGACCTTTATTTGACTGGTGAGGATATTTGTCCAGGTCGACCCTTAGCCCTGTACCACTATACTACTGTATTGTAGTAGTAAATTTCTGACTATATAGAGCATTGCAATTGTCTCAAAAAATTGTTTCTTCTTCTTGTCCACAGGCTTGTAGTAGAAGTGTGAATAACCCCTGTCTCTCATGTATGCGCATTGTCAAGGTCCAAACATTGAATTCATCAGTAGAGCTAGATATGTTCCTAGATCATTTATTCATTTCATGAAAATGTTCAGCAATACTTTACAGCTCCCTTTATGTTTCATTCGCCTTAGATGCTTAGATTATACAGGGTGGGGCAGGAAAGTATCCCTAATTTTAAAGGTAAATTAAAAAATAACCAAAAATGTTTGAACAAAACTTTATTGTGGCATCAAAAGGGTACAGATGGAAGTTAATTGTAATAATAATTTTACTTTGTTTTAAATAACACATCACGCAAGTGGTGTCCCTCATTGTCAATGCACTGCTGTAGCCTGGTTCTAAAGTTCCGCATAACTCTGCGAAGCATTTCTTGTGGAACGCGGCCAACTTCAAGGCGAATTGCATGCTTCAAGGCTTCTAGGGTCCTGGGTCGATGTTTAAACACTTCACTCTTGAGGTAGCCACATAAAAAGTAATCACACGGAGTTAAATCCGGCGAGCGCGCGGGCCATGGAATGTCACCATACCGAGAGATCAATCGCCCGAGGAACATTTCCCTCAAAACAGCCATCGAATTTCTAGCAGGATGGGCTGTGGCACCATCCTGCTGAAACCACACTAGTCCCAAATTATTTTGTTGCAATTGTGGTTCAAGAAATTGTTGGAGCATGTTTACATACCGTTCAGAATTGATGGTAACACAACGATTGTCCTCCTCGAAGAAATAAGGCCCAATTATGCCTTCACTGCTGATTGCACACCAAACTGTCACTTTGTCACTGTGTAGAGGCCTCTCGTGAACTACTCTAGGGTTTGCATCACTCCAATAACGCATATTCTGCTTATTTGCAACTCCAGAAATGTGTAAGTGCGCCTCGTCACTGAACAAAACACTTGCATCATTTGGCAAGTCAGCAATGAAAGTTTCACATGCCTGTATTCGTTGTTGCCAGTCCCTTTGTGTGAGTTCTTGAACGATTACCATCTTGTATGGATGGAAGTGTAGTTCCTCGTGGAGAATACGACGCACAGTACGATTAGACAACGCCAGGCTGGATGCGTGCTTGCGAGCAGAACGCTTAGGAGACTGCAAGATCGATCTTCTGACACGGTCAATATTTTCTGGAGTTCGGATGGTCTTCTGAGCCCCAACTCTCTTTCGCACTACACTACCACATGCACGGAAGTTCTCCACCCACAACAAAATGGATTTGCGGTCAGGAACAGCATTGCTGGTAGGAATTCGATAACGAGTTCGCAGCGCACGCTGCACCGCAACAATAGACTTATTTTGAGAGAAATATGTTTCGACTGCAAAAGCGCGTTGCTCATTCAACCAAGCCATGTCTACAACTGACGGCGGTACTAACAGAAAATTCCATGGCCACAGCGTCATTCGAGCTTACCCCCACTCCTCCAACACATCCTCACTACACACAACGCCATCTCAAAAGTAGGGATACTTCCCTGCCCCACCCTGTAGTATATCTGATAATGCTTTACAACAAAACATGTTGGATAAAAACATTGTAGAGCTATTTTTTAATTTTTTTCTATATTTACTATATTAATATATTTATATATTAATTTTTTCTATTTATTATTATTTTTTCTGTATATTCTTGTTATTTATATTAGTTAACAATCACAGTGAAATTACATAATGTTCACTTTTATAAATACTGGATAACATAAATCTTATGAGCGGTAAAAATTATGTAGAAAAGAATTTTCATTGAATGCCTCCTTCAAGTAATAGTAAAATAACTATAGCTTACTATATACATTCATGTACAATCAATAATATGTAGGCCATTTACCAATCTCTCTGTAAAAAAACTTGTAAATGTTATCAGGGCAACACACTGTTTTGTTATTCTTTCAATACAAAATTTGTTGGGTCCACTGAAATACTGTACGATGTATAAAACAACCTTGTACGTTTATTTCCAGGGCTATGTTCTTAGCAGTATTGAAGGACGAGTAGCTGTGGAATACTTGGACACTGGTCCAGAAATGCAAAAAAAGAAGTACGCTTTTAAATGTCATAGGATCAAAGAAGGTGGAATAGAAAAAATATTCCCAGTCAATGCAATTAGGTAAGGACTCAGTTATTTATTGGTTAGCTTAATTCTTTATATTTTCTGAAATAATTAGCAATAGAAGTAAATGTTGTGGAAAACCTTAAATAAAATTTCTTGCAAATACATAAGCATAATATTGACTTTTATCTCCTTAAAAACTGTTTCAGCTTCCACCAAGGTTATAACACTTTTGCAACAGGAGGTTCTGATGGCTACGTCAACATCTGGGACGGATTAAACAAAAAGCGACTCTGTCAATTCCATCGGTATCCTGCATCTATTGCGTCATTGTGTTTTAGTCATGATGGTAAGTAAGTCATGCTTTGCCAAAATCTACAGATAAAACTGTATTCTGCATCTATTGCGTCATTGTGTTTTAGTCATGATGGTAAGTAAGTCATGCTTTGCCAAAATCTACAGATAAAACTGTATCCTGCATCTATTGCGTCATTATGTTTTAGTCATGATGGTAAGTGAGTCATGCTTTGCCAAAATCAACTGATAAAACTGCAGAAAACAGTTATTGTCCTAATCATTTTGTTAATGAGGTTTTCAAACATTTTGTTGTGTGATTTTAGTGAAAGTACCATCACATTTCAGTTTGTTGAACACTCAGGTTTCTTAATTTGTAAAAGTACTGGTTGCATTAAATTGCAGCTGAATGGGTAAGGATATGATTTTTTCCTAATTTGAAGGTGTTTTATGGATTTTGTGACCCATTAGCCATGAATTAGCGCCTAACTGTCATCATATGTGGTCATGACGTGCAGTTTCTCAATATCTATATTATTTATATCATGTTTATGGCGATTAATTATAATTATATTTGTGGATAAAATTGAGCAGGGTAAATTCATAATTGAAACTTTGATTAAAAAAAAGTAGTATAACTTGCTTATTTGCAGTTGTCTTATTTATTTAAATAATACTATAAAATAGATAAAAGTTGTTCAGTCAAATAATTATTATTATTCTTATCTAAGCTCTTTATATACAAACTCTATTAGTATGACACGTGGTAAGGATATCAGAATACCACTTTATACTAAAGCAATATGTAAAAAGAACAGCATTTATACCGTCACAGTATTTTAATCAACTGCCTGCACATCTAAAGAATTTGTCGGTTTCTTCTAAAACAAGGAAAACAACATCGTTGAATTATATAAAAGAAACTTATTGTTAACTTTTTATATATAAGTGCATTTATTTCCAATGTCTCTACATAATTCTTATTGTAATGAAATAATTCTTTTGTTGCACTGCGTAGCATAATTATTCCTTTTGTTTTCTAGTTTTTAAGTGTTAGTTTATAAGTTTTAGCTCCCAATCATAGAAAGGATACATTGTATCTTCTAGGAGTAATGTATTTGTAGCTAAATTAATTGAATTGAATATTGTTCCTTGCAAAATCAGCAAATTATTTGCTTATTGTAAAAATACATTTATTTAAGTGTATTCGTTAATGTGGAAAATCTTTTGCTGAAACCAATAAAATTAAAGTTGTAATTTATTAGCCACCATAATTTTTTTTAAATTCTTATCTTTGTTATTTCAGGAGCTGTTTTGGCTATCGCATGTTCTTACATGTACGAAGAAGAAACACACCCTGATCCTATGCCTGAGAATAATGTCTTTATACGTTACGTAACAGATCAAGAAACCAAACCAAAATAAAAATAAACATCCAAGAAAAATAGTTTTAAAAAAATTTTTTTTTAATTTTCGAAAAGTTAAAATACAAATTTTATATAATTTAAGTGTTATAATTCTTAATCAGTCCTAATTTTCTCATTACTCACTACCATATAATATTGTATTAAAGTATCTTGTCATAATGAATGTTTATTTATAAAATTTGATATGGAACATTTTCAATATCCATTTTTAGTATTCAAAATATATTACAGAAGATCCTTGATAACGAATCTCAAGGCTTCGTAGAAAAAACATTATTTCAGATAATTCTTAAAAATGAAGTTTGTTATATTAAGGTTAAATGTGGCCAATATTTGTTACAAAGGGGTTTCCTTAAAAACTGAATTAGAACCTCCAAGTAATGAATATATCGAAGTTTAACCTCTATTTTACTAGTGATTTTCAAGTGGTCGAGGTCCTACATCTTTACTGACAGAGTTAGTGTGTTGACAAAACAGTATGCGCTGCACTACGTTGCAGACAACACTTTTTTTTTTTTTTTTTTTAACGTCCGACTATTGTGCACACTTGAGCTAATGCAGACAATGGGATGATTTATAGCGTATGAAAATGCCAAGCCCTTGCCGGGATTCGAACCCGGGTCCTCGGGGTGAAAGCCTAGTGTGCTATCCACTAGGCCACCGAGGCGGCTACTGACTATCAACTGGAGGGGGTAAGAAGGAGAATGGAAAGCAAGTGCTATTATTTCCATGTCAAGATGTACATCCAATTTACTATAAACTATACTGTACAGTTTTTGTAAAATATGTTTTATTCATTTTATAGGGGTTTTGTACTTCAGATATTTGTAATGTAAGGGATTTATGCTCTATTGAAAAGTTAGAAGCCATAATACCATGTAAAAAAATACAGGGGTGTTCTTAACACTGAGTGTAATGTGGTTTGAAAGAAATTTAAAAATTATAATATATGGGTGTGATATATATATATATATATATATATATATATATATATATATATATATATATATATATATATATATATATATATATATATATATATATATATATTTATATTTATATATATATATATATATATATATATATATATATATATATATATATATATATATATATTGAGGTCTACTGTATTTGGAATGAGTTCTTATAACAATCACTGTTAAAAAACACAAATCTGTCTGTTTAGTTTGGTTTTTATGTTTAGAATGAATTCAAATAATGGATTTTGTGAAACATCCTTCCACTTATAGTAGGCGGGCATTTTTTGGGGACAGAAAATATTCCTACATATTTACACTCCTTTAAACAAACACTTTGTTGGCAAGAAATGGATAAAATTTCTCAAATTTTGGTTTTTCATACTTCTATTGGGTGGACACAGTGACATAAATATATAGTAATTGACATATTTATTGAAGCTAAAATGGAAGTATACTATAGAATAGAATATTGACCTTAAATTATCCTGTATGAGAAGTCTAATTGTTTGAAATTATATAAGGTACCATTATTGTTCTAACACAGTGAACAACACAAAAACCATCTCATATAGAGTTGTAAAATCATAACAAATGGATGAAGTTGATCGATACACGTCATAATTAAGGATGGACAGATTTTAATACTGCTTTTGTTTACTTCAACCAACAATGAAGAATTAAAACAAAGTTTCTCATTGGTCTCAGATTTTTGCATCAAAGGTACCACTGTATATCAGAAAAAGATGCCCAATTCTCACATTTGATAAATTTCACCGAAGGATAACATATTTTGTGCTTAGATCTACAGAATACTATTGTAATTTCCTAAGTTGTACTTGCATTTTTTTAGAGCCTACGTCAGTGTACCTACTTGTCTTGAGTGGTCTGTTACATGTGTAGTAGCTGTTTTTTTTTTATATATATAGCAGTAGTTTTTTGTGCAACCAAAGTACATATAGCAGCATATATCAGTTTTAAAATTTTCTTAAATTTATTTTTATGAAATACAGTACAGTAAATAAGGACTACAAACCATTAAAACATATCTATACAATATATATATATATATATATATATATATTAACTGTTATTTTGTATAGTATAAATATACTATATCTATACAAAATAGCTTAGGTTAAATCAAAGTTATTTCACTGTTCAGTATTGTAAGATAACATATTACGTTATCAGAAATTATATACCAATATATCTGGAACGACAAATGTCCATGTTATAGTTTCACTATGTAACGAATTTTACATAGGTAAATGGAAAATTCCTGCTCCAGTTCACAAAAGATGGAACAGGTATCGCAGTCAACTACCAAAGTAGCACATCATTTATTTACAGTAGATATCCGTCATCACAATATAACCAACTGTCTGCAAGGTGAATCTCGTTTTTTAGGAAATGAATACCTTACTGCATATAGCTTTGTTACGACTCATGATAAAATAGCCTTCTGTGTTAGACTACTTCTAATGTGTTTTACTGTATACTCTGTAGAAAGATATATTAAATAGCGACCCTTTACATGTAGGAAATATAGTAATTGCAAGTGTATAGTTTCTCTTTTGCTGTAGTACAATACCCAAAACAGGTCGCTTGGTCTAATAAATCTATCTACAAAACCGATACAGCTCACTTCTAGCAATTTTATTTTGGTGTAATCTAGAATTGATAAACAGGGAATACTGTAGTTAGAATATCAACAAATAAATAATCACAAAACCAGTCCTTGAAGTAGGTGTCTGTGCGACAGCTTGAATAAACAGTACATATAGACCTTCATTATGTTCTCTCATAATGCTGCTTCTTAGATTCAGAATTATTATTTGGCTATTTGTTTAAATAAAGTTTTTGGCTCTATTATTTGACCTATCCATGGTTCTACAGTAGTTCTAACTGGTATACAATACACAGGCAAATAAAAAGGCATAAATGACATCCAGTGGCAACGCTATGAATTGCTCAGAAGACAAAAAAGAGAATTATTTTGTTTTTAATCAATAATTGTCTCTGTCTCACCCATAATAAAAAAAATCTTATTGAAAAATGAAGCTTACTGAATTGTCAAGTACTGTAACATGTCAAGATATATAACCTGTCAGTGGGATTCATTTTTATAAGTTCTTTAAGACTCTAAACTTCAGCATTCATTTAAAAAGTTGTCTCATCACTAAATATCAAGATAATTAGTATTGTTTTCAATGCAGCACAGCGAAATGATGACTGAAGCAGTGATTATGTGGATATTCATGAACAGTAAAACAAGGAATTAACTAGTCTACCTAACCGACTTTCAAAAACAGTTAATGTACCATGTACACAATCCAAGTGTTGTTGCAAACTGAAACTTTTAAATGATTTTCAGTTTATGAAACAAAGCTTCCAGTCTCTTTTAATGTTGTATCACAATAAAGAATGAAGGAGGATAAATATTCCATTCGGTTCAAACATAATAAATAATAAACAAAAATAAATAAAAGGACATACAATGTTTACCTATCAGTGATCGATGTGGTTAAAGCACTGGTCAGTCTGCTGCGCACATTAAGGTTCTTAATTCTAGCCGCAGTTACTCCCATTGCTTTTCCCTTACCATTAACGCTGATTAGTCTAACTGACATAAAGAAATCAGTTTAAACAGTTGTGCAACTCCTGAAATTTCACTATACCTATTGTATAGATATAGCAACTGACTGCAATCTCACATCTGAACTGACGACCGAGTTTTAGTTGATTTGCATTAGACTGTGCATATGAACTCCTGTGACCTTGATTGTGTACCAAACAAATATTGGAGAATTTCTTATTGGCTGACCCTTTCTTTTAAGAAATTATACTGGTTTTCTTCATGTAAGGTGAGTCTTGGTTTTGGACACCTTAGCTCAAAACATTTTGTTATTAAAGAAAAGTTATTGGTTTTAAAACATGGTAAAGGTGTAATGATGAACACTAGTAAATCAAAACAATTTAAAAATTTTATTAAAACCATTGTTTATTTACAGTTTGGTGACATTAACTTGGAAAGAATGGATTTGGTCAGGATGCAGGAAGTAGAAATAAGATTTCCTGAGAAATAGAAAGAGTATTAAGAGGAAAAGAATATGAAAACATCAGGGGATTAGAAGGGCTGTGGGTGAAACCACTGATGGGGAGACATGGTTGCAATGGACAGTGTTTAGGGAAAGTTTGAGTCAATATAAACGTTATGTATTGTTTTTATATACACAAAAGATAGCAAATTTCCAATTAAACAATAATAACATCAATAAAGTAACAATCTTGTAAACAAAACAGAAGGTGAAAACAACAATTAATTGACAAGATATGTTAATATAGTAGAGTGTCCATAATAATTGGGACCAGACCCTGATCGAATTATCAAAATAAGTGGACCAATAGATGTCAAAAAAGTTGCTAAAATTGTTCATAATTCACTCCATTGGTTACAGTTTTGGAGTGCATGAATAGTAATGTAATTACTGGTAAGTATACATGTTTCAACAGAAAGAATTTGCACTGTACTGCCTATATATTGCATTCACAGCCTGTCTTATTTTGTGTATATTATTTTATCTACATTATATGCCTACAACAACATACAGTACATTCTTTACGGAAAAAAAACAAACACTCCACTGTTTACTGTACACAATCAGATTGGTGAACAAAAACTTAATGCACATAAAGAACAATGCTTGAGGTCACTGGTCTAATGCGACTATCAACATATTTTCAAATTGTCAAGAAAATAGTAATTATGGCTGAAATAAGCAATAAGTTTTTTGCTGTTTTTCCATACCATACAGGAACCATAAATGCTAACTTGTTTTCACCTTATATTCTACTAACAAAACCTTTTATTTTCCTAAAACATCAATGCGTTTTGTTTGTTGTTTTAATGACTCAATTGATTTTAAGGATGTTTTTCTGTCGATGATCAACAACACACAATTCATACTTCACTCTATAAGGCACAGCCAAGTTTTACAATCGTGTTGTTGGTGCTTTTGAACAAATTTTCACTTTATTCACCAGATTCAAATCCAAATTATTGATGTTCTACTGTAATAATATGTAACCAGATGTTTTAATATTATGAAGCTGCAAATACCTCACACTTCAATGAATTGACTTTTTGTTCTGCTTTAGAGGAACCGGTTCCTGAAACATTAAAAAAACCATTACGAAACATATTTAAAATACCAGCAATTTATATTTATTCCATATTCATGGGAATATGGCTGGACTTATTTTAAAAATTTTGGTTTGAATGTTAAGTGCAATTTTGAATGTAACATAGGCTATAATTTTTAACTGTAACACTAAAGATACCATTATGGTACTTTGAAAATTTAAATCTAGTTTATTTGGACTTTCAAAAGTGTAAGATAGATAGTTGCAAATTTTTAAGTAGTCGTGACTTTTTTTGTTAAATATTAGAATATTTGTTATTTTCTGGAAATTTGCTTCCATCATGTCAGTGAATACATCTGCATACTGTGATTATATTTATTATAATAGTACAGTCACTTACCTATGTTGCTAGAGAGAAGATATGTTATAAAAATTACATTTTTTAATATAAAAAGGCCGATTGTACTCCTGAAGTTTTTTGGTAAGTTCTTAATAATTTTGAATATTTTTTTTTTTTTTATTCTAATAACACAGTTTACTTGCTGCTTATATCTTTTGTTGTTGGTATAGCCCCTAGGCTAAATTTATGTATTATTTTTTTTTTATTTGGCAATAACTAAACATCCCTTACTATAACATTTGAAAATAGTTGAATAGCCGAAACTACCAATATAATATACAATAATAAGTCAAGAATTTTATAACCAAAAACCATTTTCAGTGAACTTCGGGTTAAAGTCCCATCCATCCTTTATTCAAGATTATTTTTTTTAAGTATTCGATTACCATATTTGTACTCATTATGTTTTTGACTTTATTTCTTTCTTTTGCAATCATCTGTCAATTACAACATTGAAAAATAAATGAAAAATCTGACTAATATTTGTAAATAATACATGACTTTCTCTTATATTTATTTCCACAACTAAACTCACCTCTGTTGCAGCTCACTACTCCAATTTTTAAATCCATATCTGCGATGAAATCAATATAATCCCCTTTTATAGACGGAGTAGCTTTGGTGAAGTACTGGTAAGTTTCCTGAACAGATTCAAAACAAAGTTTTTAATTGGGTTAGTTTAAACTAAAATTAATAAATAAAAAAACAGATTTTGGAAGAAAAAATTGGATAACTTCAAAACGATTAGAGATTATCATGCTTCTCAGAATGTGCTTACTTAAATGCCCATTGTGTGTGTGTGTGTGTTTAAAGAAGCATACGTTCGTTAGAATGACAAAAAGTTTAAACAGATTTTTTCATTCATAGAGAAAAATAGTGCTATTAATGAAGGGTGATATCAAATTGGATTTTGTGGTTTTTTGTCAATATAAGATCGTTGAATAGTATAACAGTATTCAATTAAAATAGTTACTTTGGTTAAGATTAATGAGAAGGGCAATCTTACTGAACATGATAAAACTGTATTAGAAATTAAATAATTGAAAATTAGAATAAAAGAGAAACACAGTGCTCTTGAAAGTGGTATTACTGATATGGAGTACAATATTGAACAAAATATAAAACCAATTATGAAACAACTAATTAAACCTTGTTGAAAAGCCAATGATAGGTGACATGCTTTAAATGCAAATAATTAGCCACTATATTATAAAAAAAGTCAAACAAATTAGAGAAGAAAAAATATCAATTTTGATACAGAAGATCCTATTGTTAAAAGATTAGTTTTGCAAAAAGCTGAAAACGAAAAAATGTAATTTCTAAACCAGATTATTCAAAAAAGTGACTATTGACTATTATCACCTGACTTGCGCATGGACACAGAGATTTCTGTACAAGAAGGCAAAATTTGAAAACAATAAAAAATTAAATTCCTGTAAAAAGGAAACCTATAGACCTGAACTTACAAAAGGAAGATGGTAGCACCTAGTCTGAGAATGAAGAAACAGAAATAAACAGTGAAACTGAGGAGCAACCAATGGAATATGACAAGGAAAGTTAAGAAACATATGAATCTCCCTAAAATAGTCAAAGAATATTTAAACTCTGCTCAGGATTGGCATGAAGCAGAATTAATTATAAAAAATAATTTTAAAGGAAAATTACCAATAAAATATTTTCTCATATTTATAAAATCTCGTAAAAAAATTGTGTTGACAAAGTTCACTTAGAAAGTAATAAGTAGATGATTGTTGATAAATAAATAGTCATCACTGAAAATTACCTTACTATTGATAAGATACGTTGGTATATTGATACAGAAAAAAAGGATCTCATTAAATATCAAGATATTTTACTAACTATAAATGTTCACAGAGTAGATTATTTGTCTGGAGGAAAACTAAATTCAAAGAAAATATTTCTAAAGTATTTCCACCTAGTGAATTTTGTAGCAGCATGAATTGGAATGGGAGTGGAATTGTTTTAAAAGAACCTTAAAAACGAGAAACCATCTTATACCTACTGGTATATAATACCTACACCCTAATGACTAAAAGAATCATTGAAGATTGTTACTAGCATCACAGTCATTTGGAAGTGACACATTAACAAAATTATAAGTATAAGAAGTTGAAATAATTAAAAAGACTGAAAGAACGTTACTTAAATAAGTATACACAAATTTGGTTTTCATTTATATAAAAATTGCCTAGGAGCTGCTCAAGATCCATCAAGTACAGGCTTTAAATTAACGGACAATTGTAATTTTCATATGAAAAGGAAACAAATTTGTAATTTAAAAGCCCAATAGAAGATAATTATTAAATACATTTTTAAGAAAGAATGTTTAAACTTGGAATAAAATAATGAGCATAGTGCACAATTAAAAAAGTTAAATTGTTATCTTTATAGATAACAGTTGAATATATTTCTACAGTTGAATTGACAAAAATACAATTTCATTAAAAAGCGGAGAATGTAAAGAACGTGATTATTTTTTTGAGAAATATACAATCACCTGAAAGATTCAGATGTAGTTACATTAAAATACGTCGAATATTATGGATAATTTTTTTTTCATCTTGAAAATAATAAAGATAATCCTCCTAAAACTAGGTCAGAGTGTTTAATTCAAAATATGTTGTTGTTTTCCAATGGCTCACGCCATCTTTGATCTTGCTTCCCAGTAGAGGCCAGGGAGGTCTCCTCTTCTCTGCTTCTCTTCATCTAATTTTCTGCAGACCAGGAGGTGGTCCTTGTTCATGATGGTGTCTGGGCATTCACACAATGTGCAGTTGTCATAGTTTAATATCTTAATTTTCTTCAAGTGTTCATTCAGACAGTCGTGTCCAGTTGTCAGCCGAAACACCGCGACAGATGTCCTCCTCTGGAGATCCTTGACCTTCCCATACAAGTCAAATACATTCTCATAAGGCTTGTTCTTTATGTCTTCCTTGACTTTGACTTGAATAAATTAATTCAAAATATAATTTATATGAAAATGTAGAAGCTATAACATTACTGGTAATAGATGAACATTCAGTTTAAAAATGAAGATTGCACAAGGTAAACTAAAGTCACTTATATTTGTAATAAAGCCACTTATATTTCAAATGTTGTTAAGAGAAACAATATGTTATAGGGAGAACAAATTCTCTCACCATCTCCAAGATGAACGAAACAGTGTACAAGTGAAACTTGGATTAACCGTCAGTTTGTGCTGACCATCAATTTGTTATTAAAAGTTGATTATTATTGAACTATAATTTTTTTATACCTACATTTTGGAAAAATAATAAATGAAAGAGAAAACTATAATCAGTATAATATATACTATACCCTACATGCACAGTAGAAAGATTGCAGCGAAAAATAACCCTCACTTTATTACTGAGCAGTGCAGAAGGTGCTTAAACGGAGCACATTTTTTTTTTTTTTTTTTTTTTTTTTTTTTTAACATCCGACTATTGTGCACACTTGGGCTAATGCAGACGATGGGATGATTTATAGCGTATGAAAATGTCAAGCCCTCACCGGAAATCGAACCCGGGTCCTCGGGGTGAATGCCCAGTATGCTATCCACTAGGTCACCGAGGCAGCCATTTTTGTTTTATTGATGAGTTTTGGTCCACCTACTAAATTATTGCTCGTATTGTCAGTTGAAGATATTGTTTACATTATTTGTTGCATAGTGGCTTCATTGTTTAAGTATATGATTAAGATTAGAACAACATATTTTGTTAAGTATTCAAGTGTAGTTCCTGTTAAAAGTGACTGCACCACTTATTTGATACCTCCTTATATTTATATAAGGAGTATTTACATTTATTGAAGTAATTTATTATTCTGTATTACGGTGTATCTGCCTGACATTCTAGTGTGATTACATCGCCATGTGTGTTTATATCTGGGTTTATTAGGAAATATACATTCTGTTTTGTTTTTTTTTATGAGTTGCTTTTGCTTTTGTAGTTTATATATTGAATCTAAATTAATTTTTTTTATTCTATAACATCTTTTTTTCTAATAAACAATTGTAGAACAAAATTTTTGGTTTGAAGACCATCAGCTTGTCTTGTTCATTTAAACAAAAGTTTGTGTTTAATTGTAATAAAACTGGCATTTGTAGTTCAACAATTCAGGGCAATAATTAATTGTCACAAATAAATTTCAGTTGAGAGAATAGATGTAGAAGAAATAAGATTTAAAACCTTACATACAGTCCACCATGGTATGTGTAATATATTTACCTTTGTAAAGCCAGAACAGTTGAAAATGTTCCAACCTTGAAGAGGTGTCTTGCGTTCATTCTCATTTTGTAGCAATTCTAAAGCCAGCATACATGGTTTACCATGTATAGCGATTCCTGTTATTAGACTATGAGTAATCTTAGAACATGGAGACCCTAAAACACAAATAAATAAATAGAGTAATATTTGTTGTGGAACTACCATACAAGATAGCACCATCCTTTCTGCCATCTTACAAAATAACTCCATTTTCAAAAACTAGCAACGCACTCTTACAAACATTCATAATTTTTGAAAATGAAGTTACTCTGGAATACGCCAAAATGGATTAGTCAAAAAGTTAATGCTAGTAATAGAAGCACGACATACTCAAAATAAAAACATTATCCTAAGTAATAAAATATTTATTATAAAAATTACAAGACAACATACTATCTCTTTTCCAATCCTTTTCCAGCTGTTAATTTATACAATGATACTAATCTACATGTATATAAAAGGCAATGTTCAAATGTGTGTCCTATTATAGAAGCAAAAACTACTGAACCAGTTTCACTGGAAATTTCAGAGTATGTTCTTATTATTGCCAGGAGTCTTTAGATAAGTGATATCACCGCCATATCTCTTTCTGTAAAAAGTTATTTTACCAACTACTGTGTTTAGAGGAGAGTGGTTTGACTTAAATCCGATATGTAGTGCTATTGGGTTTGACAACTGGGTTCATGAAAGGAAGGGAAATAATTCCTTCATAAACTACTAGCACAGGAGATAAGTTCAAATTATATTTTACTTGCTCTGGTGGTTGACCACTGACTACTGTGTTAGGAACTGGTCTGAATGAAATACAATATATAGTGTTGTTGTTTTAATAATTAGATTTATCTGTATTATTTCATTGGGTATTACAGCTAGTTTTTACATAATGAAAAAATCAAAATCATATTAAAATCATGATGTGATTTTAGTCTACATAAGCTATAATGTTTTTAGCATGATGATTTCACCTTAAAACTACTCTGAAAATAAATTACTATACAATTTTTTTTAATTGACATTAAAAATTTTAATTGATTATATAACATGTATATTTGATGTCACTTTTAACATATTTGTTTATTGTCTATAATAAAATATTATGCAGGCCTACTCGCAATTATTGTAGAAGGAAATCTAGGAATTTTAATACATCCACTTTTAAATACAAGGGTATTTTTTATTGGTATATTATCCCTAAAAACTTGTTATAATTACTGTAGAATGGTTCTATATTTTTTGCTTATTAATTTTTTAATTTTCCAATTTTTTTCAATAAGCCAAGAACAAGATTTAAATTAAACCAATATTACCAAGTACATCATGAAGCTTTGCCCCATCTTCATCTGTTTTGTACGGAATGGAATCTGCAACTATAGTTGCCATTGGTTGCACAAAAGGTTCCTCACTCCATAGTCTTGAATACTTTGTTATATGAGTACCTTGCAGCAAGACCGTTGTCTCTATCACATAGGAAATGTAAGGATAAATTTCAGGTTGGTTACACTGAGAAATTATTTCATAAAAAATGTTTAGGCTATGAACGTTAAAAAATAATTTAATCATTTTACATTTCTGGTCTAATAAAGATAGAATATAGAACAAACAATATTTTCTAGACATTAAACCTATGTAAAGTTATGTTGAAAGTCAGGTGCAATATACAGAATGTTTCAAAAATTCATCATATGAAATGTTTTTTTTTTAAACTAAACAAATATTTTTGTTTTTGAAAACAGAAAAAATAATGTTTGAAACAAAATTAGTATTTAATTGTAAAGTTATAGTGTTCTAAAGTTTTCATGAGAAAATTTCATTATCTTTGGTCTGATCAAAAAAATAAACTAAAATATGTTAAGATTTTTTTTTTTAATTTATGAACTATATGTGTAATTCAATAAATATTTGTTCATATAATTTTAGTAAAAAATTGCAATTTTAGTTTATCCAAAATGCCATTAACTTTGGACAATTGAGGTTTTTTATTTATTTGGACCATAGTACATAGCACTTGTTAAGAGTTAATCTCTGCTAAGATTATTGGGAAAGTAAAATTTTTCCTGCTGAGATAAAAGTTACAAACCAAACACAGAGTTGCGCCGCAAACAATGTTTTTTCAGCGGGTGTCCAAAAAAGTATGTTAACAATTGAATTAATAATAATACAGTCAGTTGGTTTTTGGTTCTAAATAACAGAATTTACCTTAAATTATTTTACCAGTTAAAAAAAGATTATAAATTTAGATTAGACAGAAACTAAAAGATTTATTATGTTCTGTGATATAAATTACTAAGGTTAAAGAAAATAATAAGTGTAACAAAGGTTTTGCCTCTGTAACAAATTTTATTAATGCACACTAAATATTACATTAGCCTAATGCAAAAAAAAGAGAAAACAATCTTGCCTGTTGAAAAGTATTCCTTGCTGTTATTAGCATTCCACAAAAAGACATGCCCAATCTGAAATTTTTAAAGTAAGTTTATTACAGGCTTAATTAGCACGTAATTTGTGTAGTTAATGTGGCTAATTAGGCTTTTAGAGCAACAAACAGCTAATCAATATTTAACAGCTAAATTATCTTGTTACACATTATTTTAAAGACTCTCAAAAATCCAACAGTTAAGTTTAGCTAGTAACCATGCACAAATCTGCCTGAGTACCATATCACATGGGCCTACATGTGTACCCATGTCCTATAAGGGCTTTCACTGTACACAAACAATGTTATTTGTTATCTTGGTTATAATAATCATCTATTCTGGCTGAAAAAAACCATATTTCTAACTGCAAACTATTTTACCTACCTGAGGTCCGTCAGGAAGTGAAATCCTACAAAGCTCGTTTTTACTGACATTAAAAAGGCAAGGTTTGCCTTGGGCTGCATTATGAGTTGATACAATTTTACCCATGAGAGCTGAATATCTAAGATTATCATAAGCATTGCACTTGAAAGATAGATCAGAATAAAATAATTTGGGTTGTTTCTTGAAAGAACGTGGTCTATCACCTCTTCCACACCATCCACTCATTATGTACTGTAAATAATAAATAACAGTACTTTATACATAGGAACTGTCATTGTATGTTTTATTAGCCTAAATTACCTTATGAAAACATTATTGTCTATTGCTCTTCCCTGATAAACAACATGCAAAATAGTTTTGCATAACAAGTTAAAGGTAGTTCTTGATTCTGTTGCACAACCTTACTTTAGTTTGTTACATAATAATTTATTTTAATTATGTAAACCAACAATAGTATTTAATTACTTTAGTATATAATTTAAAGAAAATATTGTCAAAGAATTTTCAAACTGTGGTGTGCATTTAAAGTACCTAGTCAAACTAGCTTTATAAACACCTTGTAGGCGTGTTTAAGGACTATTGGGGATGTGTAATAGCTTAGAGATTTATTAACTTAGAGATTCGTTTTTTTTCGAAGGAATCATGTTATAAGTTTTAGAGGTTCCTACTGTGTATTAACATAGAGACTACAGTTCCGTCAAGTGTATCGCACTGTGTGTATATGTTGCCGACGCCGCTGCTTGCAGATGCTTCAGTATCTTTTATCTAACAAGTAGAACTTGCTTAGTTAGGTTATTTTGAATGTAATTTGAAAGTTGTAAGTGCTGGTATGTGCAGCTTTTAATGCTGATTACGATGGCAGAATCAGAATGTCAAAAAAGGGTGAAATAAAGAAAATTGTTTTGGAAATTCACTCTATCATGTCAGTGAGACAGCTGCGTGCCACGAATTTTTCTCATATTATTTAAACGTTGCTAAGTGTCTGTGTTAGAAAATAAAGCAAACAGTTCAGGAATGTAACACAACATTTCTTGCTTTTAATTATATTTTTCAACAAATCCGGTTATGGATCTTTAAAAAATTGTAGAATTTCTTACTTTCATATCTTTTTCTATTTGTCTAGCATTTTTCTATAATAAAATAAATCAGAAATTATGTTTTAAAATTTTATTATTACTTTATTTTGCCATTCTGGAGAATAGTATAAGACATTTTTTTGGTAAAAAGGACTTAACAAGAAAATCCTTAAAATAATAATCATTTTTATGGATTAAACATTAATACAACCAAGTTCATGGTAATTAGTAAATAAACAGTTGGACTTAATGGTCAACAACATATCTAAATGTTTTAATGTTTATTTTTGACAATTATCTGTAAAAAAATAGAAATATTTGTGTTTTATCAGAAAAAAAAACATTGTAAGTTTATATGAATTCATTAATTTAGGGCTGTTTTCTTAATTCAATTCGGATATGGTTTCAATAAAGCAGCCTTCAAACAATGTTTTTATATTATTATTACTATTACTACTACATATGTAAATTAGTATACATTTACAGCATTGGACATAAGCCTTTCAGAACAAAATCTATCCAAATGAACTTTATATTTTAATAATATATCTTTTTTTAACTAAGTGCTCGCTTAGAGTTCTACTTGTTAAAGTGTGTGTTAGACTCGGGTACCGCGAGGGACATCTAAATCTATACTTACGACTTTAACACTTTACACTCACACTTACATTTAGGTGGCAATAATAGCCTCAATGTGCTTTTTCGCCTTAAAATAACAACAACAACAACAACAAATCTACTTGTTAGATAAAAGATACTGAAGCACCTGCAAGCAGCGGTGTCGGCAACATATACATATGGTGCAACACACTTGACGGAACAATACACAGTACAGTCTCTATGTTAATACACAGTACGGAACCTCTATTTTATTACACAGGTCAATCTCTAACTTATAACACAGTATCTTCGAAGGAAAAACGAATCTCTAAGTTAATAAATCTCTAAGCTATTACACCTTCTCAGGACTATTTGGTACTGTTAGGTTACAGGTTATATTTATATGCATGCATTCATTGGCATCTAAAAATTTGTTTGTGGTAATTTGTATATTTAAACTGTTGAACTGAATTTATATATAAACAATATGCAGGCCTAGTATAATTACGTATATAAGTACCATAATAATTAATAATACAAAAAACGTTAAACATTTCATACTATGTATTTGAAACAGTTACAATCTCTATAATTTTCATATACCAGCAGACTCAAAAAATTATAGATACCAGCATTATGCTTGGTAGCTATGCTAACTTTTATAGACAATCTAACAACACTTGATAAAAGTAAAAAATATACAGTCCTAAACATTAAAATATGTTTTTCTCTTGTTTCTAAATAACACCAAGGAAACTACTTAAATACAAGAGAAAATATATAATAATAGTTTTAAAAAAATAACCCCCAGTACACTTTTATTACACACTTTTTTGGTTATTTCTGACTTTTCAGGACTTTTACAAAAGATTAAATTTATTACAATACATATATGACAAATTATGATTTTTAGGGATTTATTGTAGAACTATATTCTGAAGTCCATTTTTACAAAGCAGCGGCAGCCGCAATAACTATTGTTTACAAATTTAGCAGCTTTTACGAAGTATTAGTTACATAACCAACAACTGAATTAAACACCCATAACTGAGTCGAGTTAGGTCTGAAGTTCTTTTTTTTAATAAAAGTTAATATTCTTTTCGTTATTAATAATGTTTTTGCTAATTATTTTAATTTTAGCATTTTAATTTTAAAAATAATAATAATAACATTTTGCTAATTATTTTCATGATGAAAATATGTTTCCTACAACCAAGTTAAACACCGAACATCCAAGTCGAGTTAGGTCCTGAAGAAACATCCAACAACTGAACTGAGTTAATTCTGAAGTTCTTTTCTTAAAATAAATAATTTATATTCTTTTCATTATAATAACGTATATTTAATTAATTTTTTTCACAGTGAAAAACATGTTTCCAACTTTTGCGCAGTAGTCATTTTCAAATTATATTTGTCACTTTTATTTTCACTTTCTGATGATTTATCAATGTTTCTACAATTTTATATTTTGGCTTACTTATATTGAGCATATAATAAAGTAATCTGGTTAAAAAATTACCAATACTGACCGCAGTGGAAAATATACACAGACTTAACTGATACAGTTGTTGAGTGAAGAACCTAAATGACAGCTGTTGCGTGAAAAACCTAAACAGACGCTATTTTAACAAAACTTTGAGTATAAGAACGAACAAAGTAAAATGTGATAACAGGCATGAGCAATAAGTTGGTGTAGTAAATCATAATGCATGAGCAATAAGTCCGTGTACGAAATCTAGTATGTTTCATGCATTGTAAACAGCAATGATGTCACAATATAGTTCCACAAAAAACAGCCTAAAATCATAAATAATCATTAAAAAAATAAGTAAATATGCAGTGTAGGTTGTTTTTGATTTTATGGTAATTTTTTGCTACACTTTATTATATGCCCAAAAGCAAATCTCAAAAATTAAAAAAGGGTGAAAAACATGGGAAGTCTAATGAAAATCAAAAGTAAAAGTGACCCATACACAACTTCAAATTTGCTACCACGCAAAAGTAGGTAACATGTTTCTGATCGCTAAAGCAATTAAAAAAAAAAAAACTCAATACTCAACTGACACATCTGTGCTATGGTGTGGTGGACCAAGGTTGAGCAGAGTGGAGCCAGAGTCTCTTAAGTTGCAGAGGTTGGCCTGCCTGTGTATCACTGGCTGTGTGGGCATTGTGCCAACTGCAGCCATAGAGATCATTCTTGGTTTTCCCCCTATTGACCTTTTTGTCATGGGGGAGGCACGTAAAGCAGGTTATAGACTGCAGGGTGGTGGTGGGTGGCTGCCCTCTACTTTTGGGCATGCTAGAATTACAGACAAGATCAATGACCCAGTCTTGTTGATGGAGACGTATCAGATGGTTAAACGGCACATAGTATCTAGACCCTTTGATGTTAACTTGGTCTTTGAGGGGAGAGATTGTGTGTTGGGAAATTCTGGAGACTTAGTATGGTATATGGATGACTCCCAAGACACAGACATGTACTGGTGCTGATGTGTATGCTCTGAGACTGGGGTTGAAGAAAGTTATCCTTTGACAGTATGCAACAGTATTTCAAGCTGAAGTAATGGCCATTAATGACTGTGTTCGAGAGAACTTGAATCAAGGCTTCAAGAAGGCACATATTTAAATTCATACCGATAGTCAGGCAGCAATACAAGCACTTGCAGGTCCTAAAATACAGTCCAAGCTGGTCTGGGAGTGTCAGAAGAACCTTGACGCTCTCCCTGGGCAACCAGGTAACTCTTCACTGGGCTCCGGGGTACAGGGAAGTTGAGGATAATGAGGAGGCAGACCGACTGGCTAGACTTGGATCTGCATCTGAGTTTATCAGACCTGAGCCCACTTTAGGAATTTCTCTATTGTTGGCCAGGTCTGCGATAAATAGGTGAATTACTAATCAACACCAGGTAAGATGACATAACCTTCATGGGCATTCCCATACTAAACGCCTCTTAAGCAAATTTCCTTTTGGAGGACTCAAAAGGGGCAGCAGATGTCCCTGGGCAGTGCACAACTCAGGAGGATCATGGGTGGGGCTCATAACAGGGCACTGTGGTCTGAGGGTGTATATGAACAGAATAGTATGTACTATGGAGAAACTGTGTGTAGACTGAGCAGGAAGGAGGAAGAAACTGCAGGTCACATAATTTACGATTGTGAGGCTTTTGCTAGTAAGAGGCTAGGGGTTTTTGGTTTCCAAGACCCTAGGGATCTTCAGCAGAGTGAACTAGTCAGTGTGTTGCTGGAACTTATTAGGGGCACCAATCTACTGAACTAGGTATTTTTTAAGAGGTTTAGTTGCACAACAGGTCAGTTGATCGCAGTGCCTGGATTTGAATTATCCCTTCCTCTAGTATCTAATCTAACTGACACATCAGTTTGGTAAAAAATCAATTTAATTAAACTAGTTACAGGGAACATGTTTTTTAAAACGATAAAAAAAACTATAATTTTTTTAAAAACTCATGCCTAACTAGTATGGTTGTTGGGTGGTGAACCTAATACAAAAAGAGGCAAATCGCAAAGTTCACAGATAACAGAGGCCATTTTAACAATGTTTTCAATTTAAGAATGAACAAAGCAATATATCTTAACAATTAGTAATGGCTGTCAAAGGCACATTTAAATTTGCCAAAATGACACTACTTACAAAGGTTAGTACTACAAAGGTTAGTACTTTTGAAGGAATAGCCTACTGGGAAAATACCGAGTCGAGTTAGGTTATCAAGTTCTTTTTTTGTTAAATAAATTTATTCTTTAGATTATTAATAGCATGCATTTAATTTATTATCATTTTGATTACACTTTTTCCACTTTTGTGGGGTAGTCATTTTGAGATTATGTTTGTCAGTGTTATTTCAACTGTTTGTAACTTTCTGTTGTTTTGTTTCCCTACTTTTATATTTTGGATTATAATATTGAGTATATAATAAAGCGAATTAGTGCAAACATTAACAAAATTGACAAAAGCCCCAGTTTTACTAAAAATATCCAAAAATCACTATTTGAAAAAAAATAACACACTGGATAATACCATCCTTGGGTCTATAATACATACATAGGCTCAAGGATATTATCTAGTGACTTATCAACAAAATCATAATTTTAGAAACATGATAAAGCAAGAATTTATTTATAAGACAAAATAAATTACCTGCAGTGTATTTAAATTCGAAGTATATTTTTAATAAGACTCCTTCGGGAGTAAAAAGAAAAGTACACAGTAAATATATAAATGAATAAATGCTGAATTATAATTATAGATACAACCCTACCGTTAGGTCTTTAGACTCAATGGTTACTTCAAGAGATATACATATTAACAAATGCAAGGAGTGTCTAATCACAGTGAAAGATTCCAAATGAAAATACTAATTGTTATGTACTGTGTAATAACCAAATCATAATGTTTGATCTATATAATCTGTGGTCCTAACTAAACAATATGTATTAGGTCCTATCATTGTTATAAATTACCTCGTTTGTTATATCTGCGGTCCTTATACACTGTCACTGCATACTGTGTGTCAAGTGAGTCACGAGTACGTCGAGTACTACAAATACTAATTGTTACTAGTACGACAAAGATATGAAATCGCACTAACTAAATATATGGGAAATTACTAAAATTTTAAAAAAGTGTTCTTTTGTGGATAAGATATGTTGAACTTAAAAAAAGCAGTAGTCTACTGTACATAGATTTTACAGTAATAGTATATGAATAAAAGAAATTAAAATTACAAACTTCAATTTACGGAAAGAAAAAATTGAAAATATGTTAAAGATGTAAATAATTTTAGCTACTGCAATTACTAAAAAAATATTAAACTTAAATTTTTAAGAGAAATTTCTAAAAATTAGATTCGGTCTGAAGAGTTAATGTTCCATAAACTATGACAATCAGATATATCGGGTAGATATGTGTTTTAGTAATAATTTTTTTTTTTTGGTGTTTAACGTCCGACTATTGTGCACACTTGGGCTAATGCAGACGGTAAGTAATCATTTTCAGTCAAATTGAAAATGACTGGTAGTTTATTTTCATTTAATCTAAACTACCTCCAGCCATGTTATACGAGTATATTAATAGGCTCATGGTGCTGACGTACCAGTATCTATAAAATTGACGTGCAAACCAAATAGCGTATATTCGAATTTGAAGAGCGTATCTGAGAGGGAGTAAGAATTAATAGTTTAAGAGCTTATTTTCGAATCAGGGAATATCGACCGCTTAATTCCAAGGGATCACTGTACTATAAATAATTGTTAGTTAAGTTATTTCGTGGTTACATGTAATTACTAAGTTGAGACAATAAAAAAAATATAAAACAAAAAATACTGTATATCTTATAGATTAAAAAATAATACACTTTTTCCATACTTATCTAAACTGGGACAGATGTAACACTGCAATGGAGTTAATCTAGTACAGAGGTAATATAACAAGATAATTAAAATTTAATAGCTATGTATACAAGTACATAAGCTATAAATAAAGTAAAATAATTAATATTTTTGAACAGTACAATTAATTTTTATTCTGATATCAATTTTTCACTACTCATATTTATGATTCTTAAATTATTTCGAACAATTTTAAAACTACTTGTCTAATACGTTTATTTATTTATAATATAAAATTAAATATTTTAAACAACATTTTTTACATAATCAAATTTCATACAATAATTTTCGTAAATCATGTTTTAAATATTCACTCGATGTTTTATAATATTGATATTCTATATAGTTTGAAAGTTTTTTAAATAAATACAGTATGTCGTAAAAAATAAAATTCAAAATAATTATACTAAAATTATAGTGCTAGTATGAGTTTGTTAGTAATTAATATATGAAATTTTCTTTCTCTTTTATTCCAACCTTGTTATCTCTTAATTCCAACACACCATATATATTATCTCTGTTCCAACATCACCGATGATAATAATCAATCATTGGCAAAATTGCAGCACCTGACATATTCAGATGCTCGGAGTCGCAACCGGCAACACTGCAAACTGCAAGTGAGGGTAGCCAACATAACAGAATTCTTTTCTGTGCTATTGAAATGCAGAACCTCTTGTAATATTTACGTTATTTTATATCTTATTCTGTGAATAATTTTATTATTTCGTATACCAAGTGCATTGTAAACTTAATTTTAGTTTCGATAATTACTCTACTACAATATGTTTGTGTACACATCATAAAAAAAATTTCTTAAAAAAAATTAAGTTGGACTTATTGACAGGTTTTGTCCAACCTTAGAATTTTAGTTAAGTTTATATCAATAGTGTTTTAGCATGGAACCGTATGATGTTATCGCCAATCAACCTGTTGTAATAGACAATGTAAGATAATTTTTTTACTACGTTCATTAATTTATGGCTTACCATACACATGTAAAATTTCTGTTCACATAACCCACACCTAACCACTAGGCCTAACCAGTAACCATTGTAGGTTGGAAGTTTAGAAAATTAGTATGAATCACCACATGTAAACAGCCTGCACTTTATGAAAATAACATTATTAAAGTTTTAATGAACCTCAGTTAGCTACAGAAATATTTGTTTTAAAATATGATTCTTAATCCAAATCTACTATTAAATTATCCTGTTTTATTTCATACAAATATATATATGTATATATATATATATATATATATATATATATATATATATATATATTTATATATATTTATATATATGTATAATACATGAATAGTAATTATGAACAAAAATTAACTTGATTGCCAAGAATTCAATTTCATACGGAGTACTACTTATAATCCTTTATAGAAAGGCCTTCAAATTGAAGCCTAAAACTAATTTATGTTGTAACAAAGTAGGTAATTGTGGAGAATAGCGTAGTCAGTTATTTGAGAATTTTTTATTAGTTTTTTCAATATACTTTATTCTAAATGTTACAAAAAACTTGTTGGTGTCTCAAAAATTATCACAGTAGTGATTTTTTAAAAGTTGTTAGTTGTAGCCTGTAGAATAAGATAGTAATTTCGAAAATTGCTTTCTTCGCATGAAATATTATACCATTTAAAACGTTAATAACCGAGTAGTGCAAATATTATATAAACTATTTTTTTAATTTTACTTTTATTAAACATGTAGACTAATTTTGTTATTTATATTATTTTTATTTCACTAAAATTTGTAGTTTCTTTTTTCATTTTTAAGTGTGTTTATATTATGTCAGAGAATATCTTGCTTGTTTTGTGATTCATTCCTTGTTATGTCAACTGATTCTTTGTTTCATAATTAAGAAATTTCCAATGAAAATAATACTCTTTTTAAAAAAAGTAGAACCTAACTGGGCCTAAGAAATTTTTGTAAGAAAGTAGTATTGCATGAAAACCTACTTAAGAAGGTTTCGTATAAAAGTAGTATCAGATGAAAGTTACTAAATGAATCTTTAGTTTTTTTTAACTAAAATATGTAATACGAAAATATGATTTCCTGTTTATACTTGTGTGCTGCTTATGGTGGCAAACTTGCTAACTGCTCTGTATTAAATATTTATTTAGTTTAGTGATGTTACAGGAATACTAGTAAATTATAGTAATAATATAATAGGAATACTAGGAATAATTATGACCTTAATGGAACAGTCCACTACAAGTAAACAAATTTGTTAGTTAAAAATATTTGTATAATTTTTTTTAAAACAGTAATAAAATTGCTGTTAAGAGTGTTATATATATATATATATATATATATATATATATATATATATATATATATATATATATATATACCAAAATATAGTTTATATAATATTTGCACTATTCAGTAAAAAAATCTTACATATATCCGATATAAAACTAGTATTTCATATAAAGAAAGCAATTTTCAAAAACGTTATCTTATTCCATATAACTAGTAATTTTTAAAAACTCGCCAAGGTGACAATTTTTGACAAAAAAAATTTGTTTTCATCATAGTATTTAAAATAACAAGTAATTAAAAAAAAATCTTGGATAACAGTAATCATTATTATTAGAAAATAAATAGGATACTGCTAGTTAGTTAACAATAGGGCTATCATTGGACTACCTGACTTTTTCCCTTTGAAAATACTTACATAGTATTATATAGTAAAATACTTATATAGTTTCTTAAGTAAAATGATATAAAAAGTTTTGAAGAACTTATGTGTGAATGTTTTTAGACAGCATTTTAAACATCAGGACATATGTAGATTTTATACCACACACAGATATTTTGTATTGTATAAGATAGAGTATGAATTAGTTAATAAAATTCTGAAATAACATTGTACTTAGAGTTTCTAATATTTTTTAATTTTTTTCTAAAAATTATTGTTATTATTTTAAAATATCTGTGGTTTAACTGTTTTTTTGGATCTCCGTTTCTTTCCTTTCATTATCCTCAAAGTTCTAATGTAGGTCTATGTAAAATCTATTAATTTAAATCTTTACACGGTGCACAAATGTAATTTGTGATAATCTCAGACAATAACAAAATAAAGTATCTGTGTAAAGAAATAAGTTGAATTATTTGAAGTATTCACAGCAGCGATCAAAAGTAATAGATTAGTCCCTGTCCATAAAATTTTTGGCTTGACTATGTTTAAGTTAGACTAATCAGGATACAGTAAGTACTGGTTTGTATTAATCCAACTGTGTGTTAGTTATAAAATAAAGTCAGAGTTATACCTTAGAAGTACATAACTAATTCAAAATAAATTGATTTTTTTCTTTATTATTCACAGGGTTCAGGAGTCATCAAAGCTGGTTTTGCTGGAGACCAGATTCCAAAATGTTGTTTTCCCAATTAGTAAGTCGTATACTGAAATAAATTATTCATTAGACTTATAATACTTTATGTAGGCTAATCTAGGCCTACTGTATATATTGTAATAAATAAATATTATCTATGTGCCTGAAATTTCATTGCACATAAATTACGAAACTGATTGAACTGGTCCTTTTAGATGAGTGTAGCTGCATTGTCCTAATTTTGATATTATTAACTGTTTCAATATGGCTGGCATTTAAACATGTATGTCAGGGTTGCTGTAGACTTAAAAATTTACTTTGGATTAGAGAAGGAATTCAAAAAATGTGCCGAAACAAAGAGGATATTTCAACAAAGTCAAGTTGATACTGGAATTGATATTTTACTTGCATGCATTTCCATTGATATGACGGATTAAATGATTTGAAATCAGGGAAGAAATAAAAAATTCTAAAAATCCAGTGAAAATTGTTAAAAAATCATGAGAAAATAGAATGTGTATAATAGTCAGAAGAAGAAACAAAGGTATTGGCAGTTTAATAGTATGGAGATAACAGAAGAAAACTTAAATATATTACTTTTTTTCCGGCAAAAAACCATTAAGGTTATCATCGCCGATAAATGTATTACTAATGAATAGTAGTAAACTATGTAATGTTTTTGCCGGATTTAAAAGTATCAGTTTTAATCAGGCCTAAGAAATCTAGATGTAATATAAAAATCTAACTTTTTCTTTGGAGTCCTAGATGATATTACTTAACTATAAATAATAATAGCATTAATGAACTATGAAATTTTAAAATTTCTCTCAGACTAACTTAATTTTGAAATGCTGTGTTAGATTGAACCTGATAATAAGACGGCAATGAGCCGTAGTTTTAGTCTTAGTTTTATATAATTAGGATTCTTATTTGTAATATTCAATATGGAATATTATATTTACAAAAATTTCACCATTTGATTAGGCGCAAATGTCCTTCCTCTTTTATAAATTTAATCTTCTTATCTACACGTCTGATACCAAAACAAGTTATTAAATATGTATAAAATAAATTATTTATTTGTATATATATTAAAACTTTTTAAACCAATTGACAAATATAATAATTTAAAAATATTTATAGCAAATATGTATTATAAACCAAGGCATTATACTATCTAATACTATTCATCAATCACCATCTGAAGATCTAAATTAATAGCAGATCTAGGTACTATTTTCAAACTGTCTTCCTGCATTACCGTAGCTTTGTTTGAATGTGCAGCTTTTAGCTAGAATTGTGGTGGATTTTGCCGTTAGATGTTTAAAATTAACAAATGTAATCTCTCTGCTTTGATAGGAACTCTAACCATTCAGGAGTATATGAAGGGGGAAATTTTTACCTTTTTTTGTTTTCGAAAGTCTCATTTCTGCCTCCAGCTATGAAGAGTGTAGACCAAATATGATTGAAAAGACATTCAAAATCATTTTGATTCAGCTCATAATCACCTAAGGTTGTCACTTTATCTATAGCATAAATTACTTGCTTCGTTTCTTAACTGAATTTAATGACTAAATCATCTTGTCTACAATACTTTTTTAACTTAACTTTTTTTTTGTCCTCAATCACAAATGCTATATTGGGATTAACGTCCTATTTGTAGGAAATTTTATGTTTTTTTTAGTATAGTATAATGTCAGTGCCAAGCCAGTGACATGTATCTCTTACATACATATTATTAAGTACAATTTCTTCTATTCTTAACTGTTCTAAAACAAGAGACAAACTACCTTCAACCATAGTATGACAAAGATCAATGTCTTGTGATTGTAGAGTTTTGCTCACTGTTAAGATGTGGTGAAGAATGAGATGCATTATTTTTAAAGCTACAATAAAATCAGAGGACTTATTTGATGCAAAATTCCTTTTCCTTTAGCTCTTGCTTTTTAATTTGATGCGTCTGTAACTGATTTCTCAGTAGTTTTTATGATAGCATCAAGCTGTTCAAGCACAATTGAGACTGCCTCAGAAATAACAAACACAAAGTGTCACACAGCGATTGAAGCGTTTTTAATTTGTTGTTCTTTGGTTTTACAATATGATTCCTCAAATACAGCATATTGCTGTGAATTCCTTTCAGTAAAACTATAAATTATACAAAAAAATCAAATATTGCAGAATTCTCCTTGTGGTTTGTGCAAGCACCTACAAGTGAAAGATTAATGCAGTGGCCATGGCAGTGAATGCATAAAATGGATTACTTTATTTCTTTGCATCTTGACTGCATGCTAATAAAATGATGTGACAATAGGCTACACGAATGCACAACGTTCTTATGCATACTATATAAAAAATATGTTATGTATGTGTTATATTAACTAAATAAATTGATTCATGGGTAATAAATTGCTAGTCCAGTCTTTAATCTTAAATATCGATTGGTTGAGATTTAGATTGAAAGTTGCATTGACATACAAAACAAAAACAATAATATTCATTACTACAAAAAAACTTAAGCACTATAAAAATTACACTAGACAAAAAGAAGAACACTGCACATATAATAAAAATATACTACTATAAATAAAATAAACTCTAAATAAAGCATATGATAACAGTTTTCATTATAGCAAACGGTATACACTAACGTCAAGCCACGATAAAGAAAAACTGCAACTGCAAATACTATAAAATTAATTGATAGGCTTGTAGTGACATTGTGCTGAAAAACCAGTGTTTATAAAACTTATAAACAAAGTAAAACAGCATATCTTCTGAATTTGAAGAAGCGTGTCCCACCCTGAGGTAGGGTTTAATTGCTCATCGAACCATGTAACTCTGAGGGATTACTGTACTTCTTCTTACTCATCTTAGTAGTTTTTTTTTACCATCTGCTGTTGAGTGTTGACATAAATAATAAGTACCTAATAACTGTACTAAATGTAGTTTTCATATTCAAATTTTCAGTGCTCATTTGAGAATGTGTGTGTGTGTTTTAATTACTGTTTTTAATTTTTTATTTGAAATCACACTTTTAGTATTGGACGACCCAAACATATTCGATTGATGGCTGGCGCACTAGAAGGAGATCTGTTTGTAGGACCAAAAGCTGAAGAACATCGTGGCTTATTAAGTATCCGTTATCCAATGGAGCATGGAGTAGTAACAGATTGGAATGATATGGAACGTATCTGGCAGTATGTGTACAGTAATGACCAGTTACAAACATTCTCAGAAGAACACCCTGTGTTATTGACAGAGGCTCCGTTAAATCCTCGCAGGAATAGGGAGAAAGCGGCAGAAATCTTCTTTGAAACGTTCAACGTCCCTGCACTTTACGTATCAATGCAAGCTGTATTAAGTTTGTGAGTAGCCATCTTATATTTATATTGTAAATTTGGTTTTTGCAACTTGAAGTTTAAATTAAGAACTACTTATATTTAATTTAAATGATGGAAAGGTAAAAGGTTAGATTGTGTTAACCCAAGTTGCTGGACATAGATAAGAAATAACAGTTACAATGATATTATTTTAATTAGAAAATATATGTGTTGGTGAGTGCATTATTACCTACTAGAAATTATAGCTGTGTTACTAGGTTGCAAAATTTTTAGAAACAAATTTAACGGAAAAGCTAAAAGAAAAACTTTGTCTTTTTTTTTCAGAACAGAAATCTTACCTATCTAATAGTACACCAAAATATAATTTTTTGATCTGCAAGTGCCGTTTTAACTGTTTAACTTTTTACGTTGATTTATTGTGCAAATATTAAAAACCGTGTTGTAATGAAATTTTAATGCATAAAACCAGATTACTCCCGGAAAATGGATGCAACTTGATGAATGTAATATACTCTAATTTGAAATTTATGTTGGTAACAATTCAAGGGTAGGGACACAACCAGCTTAATTACTTAGACTCAAAGTAGTTTAAGATGGGTACTGGTTCCAGTAAGATGTTGATTTACATAAGTAGGCCTATTATGTTATTAATGAATGGCTTTGTAAACAGTGTTGATTTGTAGTAGCTCTGGACACGCATATCAGACTTAGACACATTACTCCTGAAATAAGTAAAAAAAAAACAGCATTTAAAAAATTTGTGTTTTAAGTTTTTCTAAACAAAAACAAAATGTTACAGTTTTTGTTTGTGATAACATGATGGGTACAGAAAAAATGAATATGAAACTTTTAGTTATCAGAAAAAATGTGAATCTTAGATATTTAAGTGCATAAACGGCTTTCAGTGATATTGTCAATTGTATGTATACTGTCAATAAAAAAAAATCAGTGTATATATCATTTTTATCCTTTATTGCAAGATATTTTATTATGATATATCTTTTGCAATATTACTCGAATATAACAGCAACATATTATTCAGCTCTTCTGATGATGCTGTAAATTTTGGGTTTTAGTACTAGAATGAAAAACCTGTTTTATCAGTATAATATAATGTTTTTGAATTTGTTTAGATATGCAACTGGACGTACAACTGGTGTAGTTTTAGACGCTGGTGATGGAGTAACTCACGCTGTGCCTATCTACGAAGGTTTTGCCATGCCTCACAGTATCATGCGAGTAGATATTGCTGGCAGGGATGTGTCTAGATACCTAAGGTAACGTTACAAAGCATTAAAAAAGGTATACCTAAATGCTGCATGTTAACGTTTTATAGGAGTTTTTGTGAAAGATTGTAACATTACGTATTCCATATTTAATGTAAGAAAATTATACACACAGTGAAAATCCACAGGCTTGTGTAATGACTTACTTTGGGTATCATGAGAAGTATAGATATACAGGAGAAATAAATTAATGTAGAAAATAACGATAGGATAAACAAAGATAGGTTTGCCAAAAATAATATGAGGTATAAACACAGAAGTGAACATATTAATCAATTGAGGAAGAGATGGGAGCAACTATATTAAAGTCAGACAGTCATCTTGCCTTCATTGTGAAGTGATATTCATGATTATTATTGTTTAAAGTGTTAGCTTGTTTATTAACTGAAGCTCTCTGAAAGATCTCTCAAGGTCTTACACATTGTGAGTACAAGTTTGACAATCCTTAGATATCCTAGCAGGATCTAAACCTTACTTCATTTATCTCATCTTGGGTTAGATCCCTTCATCCCAAGCCAAGGTGGAACAGCATATATCAAAAGCTGCAGAGTTAAGAGGAAGCTTACCTTAATTTTGCAGACTCTGGAATCATATGACTTCCAGTTTGAATGAAGCCTTACATATGCACATGGAGTTCTGTATGAGGTGGACATTTTAATTCTCTATCTACTTGTACGATTTTGATGGCTGGGGGTATATATATATATATATATATATATATATATATATATATATATAACAAAGGCCTTAATTCTGATGACCCTTGTGGAATACTATTATGAAAATCATTCCAAAGAGACCTTTTATCACCAATACAAACACGCTGAGTTTAAGAAAAAAGTAAAACCAGAACCACTCAGTGCTCAATGGCACTATGCTTATTCTGCATGTACAGACAGTATTTGGTAGATCTGCATAAATTGATGCAGAAGTTAAACTTAATATTTTGTCACTTCAAGTTACATTGCCACACAACAGGAAAGTTCACCTACAGAAAACACCAGTCATGATATTGGTTCATTATCCATATCATTGATTATCAATATCATTCATTGTGATATTGGTTCATGATATTGGTACTATGATTTTTATTAATCTTTAAAGTAGTGTAACTGACTGTAAAATAAAGTTGTTTAATAACAAGGCATAATTGTTATTTCTGCACCTTCAAAAAAAGTTTTTATATGGCTGATTTTTCAGAGCCCAGAAAATTGGTGAGATAACTACTCACAAATTTTGTGTAAGCGCTTAAAAGCTTTAGTTTAAAGCTTAGTTTATATAATATCCTTAATCTGTTTTGTTAGGTTATTATTACGCAAAGAAGGTGTTAATTTCCGTACAACTGCTGAATTCGAGATAGTGAGAACAATCAAAGAGAAAGCCTGTTATCTTTCAAGTAACCCTCAAAAAGAAGAAAGTGCAGAAACTGAGAAATTTCAATATATATTACCAGATGGCAGCACATTAGATGTAAGTAGACTAAAAATTACCGTTAATAAGAGTTTTCATTATAAATTTTTCTTGCTTAAAAACGTGATGAATATACAAGTTTTTATTGAAATTTTAGTGCAAATTAACCTTTTTATTTTATCATTATATAAAACATAGCAGTATATAGAACCAGTTTATATAATTTATTGTGATCAAGAAAATATTAGTCATGAGATTTTAGTGAAATATAAGTTATCATATCCCTTGAATTAAAAAAATGGGTTCTTTATGGGGATGTGTATGCGTGTACATACACCAGCTTTAATGATATTGGGCAATTGTAGTTTCTGATTACTTAAATGAAATACAGAGTTCCTATCGTCAGTTTTGGTCATATATGAAGATTCATAACTAAAGGTGAAGTAGCAAATTTTAAATTAAAAAAATTACGGTTTTGGAGTAAATTAAAAAAAAATCAAATTATACACTGATCACCATCAGAGTTCATTTATTTTTCTCATTTTTCTCTTTTAACCTTAAATTATTTTATTTCATCTTTGGCTCATTGTCTCATTGTCAAGTTATAAAGCTTTATATATAACCAAAATTTTTAAAAAATCCTATAAATCGTTCTTGAAAAAAATTAATGTATTTTCTTATCAGCTTCTAAACTTAGAAAAATAACTTATACATTTTGTTTGGGTTAAGTATTTTATTTAAACCTCTATTAAATAAGGAACAAAATATTGTTAATAATTTTAATATTAGTTTATTTACTTGACATTTTGCCAAAAGCTATGCTATATTTTTAAGGGAAAGTCAGGAAAATTTTGCCGTTTGTGGTCATCCTGTTTTAATTAAAAATGTTTCTATTCAGATTGGACCTGCTAGATTCCGAGCGCCAGAAGTTTTATTCCGGCCTGATCTGATTGGAGAGGAATACGAAGGTCTGCATGAAGTTTTAGTTTACGCCATTCAGAAGTCAGATATGGAGCTTCGTAGAGTTTTGTATCAAAATATTGTCCTTTCTGGGGGTTCTACATTATTTAAGGTATTCTAACTATACTATTGTGTTATTATTATATATGTATTGCAAGGATTACATAAAAAAATCAGAATGTAATCATAAAAAGAAAAAAGTAATTTGCATTTTGATTACTTGGCCTAAACTTTTGCATTCCTTGCTTGTTTTCTTGTTTGAATTCTTTGTATATTTATGTTCCTGGGCCATGGAACATGACAACAGCCCGTGCCAAGGACTTCGTCGTGGATCATGTTTCCACTTATTACATTCAAAATATATAATCCCCATTGTGCTCACAATAACCGGCAACTACTATATACACGGAAACTTTCGTGCCAGTTTTTACTATTAGTATGTGCCAAAAGTGCACATGCCAATGTGCCAATGTTTATGTAGACTTTTGGGAAAAATATTCTGTATATGATATAAGAAATGAATTTTACATTTATTGTTATTGTTTTTATTATTTACTATAAATTAATTTTTTTTAATTTTAACTTATTTTTGTAGTGAAAGCTTTTTTTAGAAAAGTATCATTTTATGAGTGATAAATACTTTTTTGTACATGTTATTTTTTACATATGTAGCATGTTTTATAAAAAATAAGAAAATTGTGGGGTTGTGGTTGTTTACAAAACGACAAAATGAAGTAGAAATCGGTTACTTAATATGAAAAATATCAGGAAAGGTATAAGTAAGTAGTTCATTCCCACAAAAAACTAACAATCATTAAAGTACTTTTAAAACTATTAAATTAGTTTAGAACATAACACTTCTACAAACATTATTATAAACACACCAAAAATTTGTTGTTATATCAATGCCAGATATAACAGATATATATGGGTAACTGTGCCACCCAGATTTGATCATGCTATATTAAAAATATTTAATACTTTAAAAAAGTTCTTAAAAGAAATATGAGTTCCATAATATGTGCATTTTCTTTAACTATGTTTTTAGAGTTTTTACTGAATTATAAACAGTCATAAAATAACAAATCTCTATCATTAAAATATCTTTTCTTGGTCTTTATTATTTTACCATTAATTTATCACCTATTAGTATTAAAAGAGTTGAAACAAACAAACAAACCCATTACAAATTGTGCACAAAATAATACAGTTGGTCCTTGTTACATCGAACTGTGGTATACTTGGACTTTGGTATAACAGACTTTCAATGTTATAGGCCGTCTCCCTTTGGCATCTTAATTCTCAGATTATACTTTACGGTAGATACTGTGAGTATTTTGTTGTCTGGGATTTACCGCTTGTTCAAAAGTAAAATATGTAAACTGCATGTTCCATTGATTTGTCATGGAAATACATAAAATTCATTAAATTAGTGTAATGATTCACAAACAAGGGAAATTATTGTCTATCATACTTAATGTATCATAATTGATTTTCGTTATAATGGACATTGTTGTGCCCTAATCAGTCTGTTATTAAAATGTGTGCTGCATGAATATGTATTTATAAGTTTTGTGTTTTTTAGAAAAGGTCCACAAGAAAGATGTGGGGTTATACAAGAATAGCATGTAATGCAGACCACTTTATTCTGCAGACCAAGTATCAGATTCTGGCTCAATAATATTTTTCTTTCTGATTTTCAGGGTTTCGGTGACAAACTACTGTCAGAAATTAAAAAGTTATCCCCAAAGGATATTAAAATTAGGGTAAGTTCAACATTTAGTTATAACATTTGAAAACTTTATAGACTTAAGGTGCATATCAACATACGAAGTGTGGCTATTAAGTAATGAGACTGAAGTTGTAAAAAATTGTATTTTCATTTATTACATAATTACTTATTATCACCTTCAATATACACCCCTTATCTATCCCTACAACACTCCATGCAAATTTTCCATTGTTGGAAACAGTGCTGGAAGACATTTTCTGTCAACTCCTTCAGGACTCTTGCCGCTTTGACTTTTACAGCTTCCACAGACTCAAATCTCGTCCCTTTTAATGCAGATTTCACCTTAGGGAACAGATAGAAGTCACATGGTGCAAGGTCTGGTGAGTAAGGTGGATGTTCTTACACTGGGATGCTGTACTTGGCCAGGAACCTCTTGACAGATAACGCGGAATGAGCTGGCGCATTGTCTTGGTGGAAAACCCATGATTTGTGCTTCCACATTTCAGGTCGTTTTTCCTTACTCTTTCAAGTTGACCAAGTACCTCAAGGTAGTAATATTGATTAATTGTTTGACCTTCAGGAATCCAGTGAAGGTACACAATCCCATGAATATCGAAAAAACAATCATCATTGCTTTAAATTTTGACTTTGTGATTCTTGCTTTTTTGGCTCTCGGTGAAGTTGGGGTCTTCCAATGCATGGATTGGCGCTTTGTTTCCGGATTATACGTAAAAAACCATGATTCATCACATGTTATCCTTTCCAATAAATTTGGGTCATTTTCAATGGCATCCAAAGTGTCAATACAAACATTTTTGTTAGCTGCTTCTTGTTTAAACATGAGAAATTTTGGCACACACTTTTCGCATGTTCAAATTGTTACGTAAAATTTGCCGTACACATTCTTTATCAATGCGTACAGTTTCACCAATTGCACGAATACTTAATTGATGGTCAGACCGAATCAAATTAGCAATTTTTTTGACATTGTCATCCGTTTTGATGTTGAAGGGCAACCTGGCCGCGAATCATTTTCAGCGTCTTGTCAGTCATCTTGAAAACGCTTAATCCATTCAAAAACATGTGCCCGCGATAAACATTTACTGCCATACACTTCTTTCAGTAAATTATAAGTTTCAGTAGCGGTTTTTCCAAGGTTGAAATGAAATTTAACAACTATTCATTGCTCTATTATTACACTAACCATTTTTTCCTGCAAAACAAAATAACACTAACAGAAATGAAGGTTATGATTAAACGGTGTTCATTACACAAACAAGACTAACTGCATTCTGAAGAGAAAGCTTCACATTAAACAGATGTTGGTCAATGGCGGTTGGCGCATGTGCACTTGTTCCACTGCAGCGTCAGTCTCGTTATTTAATAGCCACACCTTGTATGAAGTGTTGTACAGAAGCAATTTTCAAGGCTAGTCGTTAAAAAGTTGATTCCAAGTTATTGAAAGTGGTATCTTCAGGATAACGAGATGCAATTATTTAAATGTTTTCCCACTGCTGGAAATATTTTTGCAGTCCATGGTCTGTTGTTACTAAAAAAAAAAAAAAAATAGTACAAGGAAACAAAAAAATACAAACAGCAAAATCAGATGTAGCAAAATATTTACTTTGCATTAAATGTATTTAGTTAGGATAGTAGTCCTTAATTACTACTGTATTCAGTCTTTATTTGACTGTATTCACAGAAAGAGTTGTGAACATTTTAGAATGTCGCGAGTAAGGTTTAGATGGAGTTATATTCATTTTTAAATATTGCCACTGTAGTTTTATTAGTTTGTTGACTTGTAGTAAGGAACAGTGAGGTGTAGGAAATCAAAAAGGCAGCTCTCCAGACTAACCAATATGTATATGCTGACATTTTATGCAAATGTTATGTAGGTTACTATTCTAGACCTGAGCAAATCTGTCATCTATATATGTTTGTATTGGCTCATGTCATCTTTACTCAGCTATCCAAGTAATGATGTGACATCTATTGGTTGGATGTCCGAAAGCCTTGGATAAAGGACAGTTTACCTGGCTCATAACAGGGTCTTCATTATCCTTAAAGAGGCTGTGAATTTTTTGATTTGGTTAACTAGGAGAACCCATAGCTAACAAGCCATTCAGTCTGTAATGAAGGTAAAGGTCATTCAGCCTTAGGAAGTGAAAACATTAATGGTGGTGTCTTTCATTGTAGGAGCTGCTCATGATTGGATTGGATTATCTGTTATCTGGTTATAGGCGACAATTATAAATTCCCGCCAGATCTGGTTATAACATCTAAACGTCCTGATCTAGTTGTTTATCAGGACTAAGCATAATTTGTTGCTTTGAAACAAAATTACAAGCACTCAAACGGATTGGTTTATTTGTCTGTTATATTAAAAAGTCTATTGGGACATGGCATGACAGATTTCAAAGAAAATCTATGTATTAAATACATTCGTTAAAAGGTTCTAGGCTCTTGAATCGCCATAAACATATTCTTAATAAAAAATAAAATAAAATGATTTATTGTAAAACAGAATATTTTTACAAGTTCTAGAAGCCAAGCAGGTTATCTTACAGCATAGTGGGCTTGTGAATATCATGCATAAGAACAGCAAAATCTGATGTTAAATTTTTATCTGACTCAGTATCTGTTTGTTACATTAAAATGCCCATTTGTCAGCTGTTTACTACAGAACAACTAAATGTATTTTTAAAAAAACTTCGTATTTAATAAATACAGATGGTGACAGGTTTTAGGCTACCTTAAACTGCCATACACTTATTCAGAACAAAATGGTGGGCACTCAAAAAGCCTGATTTATTTTTAAAAAGTTGTATTTTCAAGAGCTCATGCAGCCAAATAGGTTGACCCGTCAACAATGCTACTGTATGATTTCTTTGTATAAAATGTTAGTTGTATGGTGGTAGGTTCGGCTCAACAATCTGACCTATTTTGCTTAAAAAATGACTATATTTTACCAATAACAATAACTTGCTTTATAATAAAAGTTTCTCTCCCTAAACACAAAAACTTATTGTAGCAACCCCTTAAAAATACTGTAGCAGAGCGTGGGTACACAGCTAGCAGGTGTGTAAAAGGAGTAAAGAAATCCATATAAATAAATTAATTAACCAATTTTTAATGAAATTTAGCAAGTAGAAATTCATTTTTCAAAAAAAAAAATGTAGTTTTCCCTGAAAAATCTGAGTAAAATATAATTTTTCCAAAATCAGCTAAAACAATAATTATTTGTAACAGTGTATAACAATAATTTAAATTACATAAAATTAAATACATAAGTACATAAATTAAAATAAAGTACATAAAAGGGTAAGTCATTAAATTCCAAAAACAAAATGTTGTACCTGTTGAGAAAATAACTCAATAAAACGAGGCTAATTTCTCAAAATCTGCTTATAAGTTTCTGTTGAAAATGTATTAAGAAAATACATAAATAACATGAAGTCATTATAGTCATTTGAAACAAATGAAATTTATGATTTACTGTTTTATCTGTAAAAGAATTGTTTTTAACAAATTACAAATACTCTTAAATGTCTATTTAAGAGTACTATTTAATACTACAAACAACTATTTTTTTAATTGTTTGATAATTTTGAGGTTATTTTTATGACCATTGTTTTAGGGTAAAAAATTGTTAATTTCAGCTATGAGCGTGACAAGTAGTTATTTAAGATCAAGCCATAGGGGTTGCCCCACAAAATGGGCAGGGATTCCCCTAGTTTAAATTAAATAATGAACAGGTGATATGGTGTTCAATATGGTATTTTATTATAATCATAGAATTCATATGTTGTATTATTCATTGCAATTGTTTCCTGTCTATGTTCCCTAGTTTATACCCTCCTCTGACATCTTTATGTCCATATAATGAGGAAGTCTTGCCTCTTACTTTTTTATCTCATTTTATTTACTTTTATTACTGTAAGCGAAAAAGGTTTTTCAGAATTAGTAAGCATAAATAATTAATTGAATTTATTTACATATAATTGTTCAAAACATTCCTGAAATCCTTTCATCAAACAGTTCTTTTAGTGTTTCTTTAATTTCATTTTTAACAGAAATAGGCAGAAATTGGCAACCACATGGTCAATTGAGTAACATGAATGTTCAAACATAGTAACACTATTTTTGGCAATGTATTGTTTAACTAGTAATGAATGGAATGAATGTTTAACAGTATTAAGTGGAATGTCAGAAAAAAACATTAATTTTTCTGGACATTTCCTATTGATAACAAGTCTTAGGTGGCAAAGTATTTACACATAAAGTTCTTTTTTCAGTCTGGTCTTTTGGAAATTTTTTTGTAGTGAATGACATCTTTGTAATAAACAAATGTATGACATTATTTTCCTTAATTCGCCACTAGTCCCGAATTTTAAAAAAAATCTGCCATCTAATACTACCATTTCACACATCGCTTTTGTCATTGTATTTTTCTGCTCTGTCTCTTAGTACGTCTCTCATTCCTCAATGCTTCCAATTCCTTGAAGCATTTTTTTTAAGGCGGAGTTATTTGCAATCGATGAGGCATTAAGACAAATAATAACGAGGCCATGGTTGAATAATAACATAGTGATGTTAGTTGACTCTAAATCGGCATTACAAGCAATTGCTGACAACACATCTGCAGGCTCTATGATAGAATCGATCCAGAAGAAATACAAAGTAGTTAAACACATTACCAAGGAATTGGTTCTGCAGTGGATCCCGTCACATGTAGGCATACAAGGGAGTGAGCAGGCAGACAAGCTGGCCAAACAAGGAACCCTTATAGTGCAGAAATCAAAAATAATGTTCACACTGGAGGCTCGGATTAGTGCACTGAAGTGAACATCTTATCTTGAATTTACAAACAAAGTCAAGGAAGACATAAAGAACAAGCCTTATGAGAATGTATTCGACTTGTATGGGAAGGTCAAGGACCTCCAGAGGAGGACATCTGTTGCGGTCTTTCGGCTGACAACTGGACACGACTGTCTGAATGAACACCTGAAGAAAATTAAGATAATAAACTATTAAACTATGACAACTGCACATTGTGTGAATGCCCAGACACCATCATGAACAAGGACCATCTCCTGGTCTGCAGAAAATTGCATGAAGAGAAACAGAGAAGATGAGACCTCCCTGGCCTCTACTGGAAAACAAGATCAAAGATGGCGTGAGCCAGCGGAAGCCATTGGAAAACAACAACATACTATCATTTCAATGATATTGTTTAGCAACCAACAGACAAACTTGGTTTTGTTTATGGAATAGCATTTTTGGAATAATGTACAGACAAACACGATACATATTTAAAACATAATGAAAGCTGCTATAAATACTTCCTCATTGTAGGATAGATTGATTTCAGATAAAATTTTGTCATTATCGCAACATAGCCATCGGACCACATATTTAAGTAATTAGGATTATGACCAATAGGTTTACCAGTGGTTAGATAGACCACTGACGGGAAGAATAGGTCAGTCCTAATTACTACAATTTTGTCAGTCGTTAGTCATGCATTTGTTAGTTATGAAAACACATGGAAAAATTTACGAATATGTTGTGTTTTAATCAATGGTAGAATGAAACAATGAAACAGCACCTGCTGGGAAAGAACTCTTACAACCTTCATGAGCATTTGTGCTACTCGTAAATTTTTCATTGTCTTTTTTATAGACTTCAGCTAAATCTGAATGGTGTGTATAGGTGAGATCTACAGCAAAACATTTTTTTAATGATATTCTAAAATCAGACGAGATAAAACTGGACTCACAGATACTTTCCAATATACCTTTACCTTATACAAGATATTACCTTCACAACACAAATCACCTTCAGAATTCCTTTGCTCCAGAACAGATTCCGTGTAAGATTCTTCTTATCATTTACTTTCAAACAGGTTTTTTCATCTTTCTAACAAAAAATAATGTACTTCTAGATATCTGCACCCCAAGAAAGATTGTATTCAACATGGATTGGTGGTTCCATTCTAGGCTCTCTAGACACTTTTAAACGTATGTGGGTTTCCAAAAAGGAATACGATGAAGAAGGCCTACGTGCAATACATAGAAAAACTTTTTAAACAATTCAGTTGAAGTATTTATTTCCACATGCATTTGAATTACAAAAACTGTCTAATATATTACGACTATTTAAAAAGGTGTTGCTGTTGCTAAAATTATTTTGTTATAGTTTAAAATGTTTATTAACTTTAAAACTTGTATGATACTTTTTTTTACTTTGCTCAAATTTTTGTTGAACTTAAAATTGTCTTCTAATTTTCTAATATGGATTTAGAAAATACTTGTCACTAAATTGCATCATGTCCGCTCTATTGTAATTAGGTTTGTGATTTTGTAATACTGTATTAAATACTTTATTTCAAATACTTCAAAAATAATTCAGTAAACTATCTCACATGTGGCGCTGCATTATCCAGCCGGTTGCTGGTATATAAAAATTTGAATAAATAATTTAGTGTGAAAAATAATGAAATATGCTTTTAGAGCACATGTAAATATATAAAAAGTGAATGAAATGAGCATCTTTTCATAGGTGATTTGTGATTACAAGTATAGAATAACCAACCATTGTATTTTCATAATTTCAAAATATATATAGCTGGTCCTTGCTATAACAGGCTATATCCTGCTACAAAACGGAACATTTTAAATTTATTGTGATACATAATTCTGCTTTAAATAATGAATGTATAATAAAGAGATGAATCTATGTGTTTTGGTTTTATCAGATGTCAGATATTTATATAGCACTTCTGAAAAAATAAACAGGTTGATTAGTTGAATTCAGATTGCACTTGCAAAATAGTATTTTATAGCTATTGCGTCTTTTGTTATTTTCCCTTACCAAATATGTATAGCACTTACTGCATTGTGTCATTCGGTTTTGGCAGTGGTTGTACTGAACAAAGTAAATTGCAGTAAAATATATTTTTACTAAATGAAAATTTACAGTAATAAATGACAGAGTGCCTGCAGAAGCAACCCTACAATGTCTCTGGTAATTTGTATACGTTTACAATTTATGTGAATGAATATGGCATTATAAATATTTAGATAATCTCTGCAAACTTCCAGCCTCCATATTTTGCCTAATGTGACATTGTTTACTGTAATAAATTTTAAAGGCAAGCAGTGTTGTTTTCATCCAACTATTTTCCTGAGAGAAAATATCAAATATATCTCCTAAAAGTATGTGACAGTTACTTCAAGTGTTACATTTATTTACTGCTGTAATAATTTTTAGATCTGGTATATAAGAAGGGAATATGTGTATTGTGCTATCTCTCTTTTAGTAAATTAATTGTATTATCAATTTTTTTAAGGATAACAAGAAACAATATTAATCTGTTTTTGTGTTCTTAATCGACAGCACAATAAAACTTATTAAAATTTTGTTAAAAAAATTTTTTTTTATAATGTATGTTCATTCCACGTGTATACATTCAGCAAACTGTGGGCCAAAAAAATCAAAAGCAAGCAAAATTGGCTGTGTTGTTTTAGTAACCCTTAAATCTAATATTTATAGTATAGGATGTTTATAAAAGAACTCCTTAATTTAGTAAAAAAAAAAATTATGATAAAATAAATATATATTATACACTTGTTGTTGTTGTTATCTTAGTTAATTTCAATATAATTTCAATTGTTATTGCATATGTTTTTGATCAGTATTCCACAAGCCAAAGGGAATGTTCAAAGTAGTTGGTAGGGTATTGTGCAGTTTTCTTTATATGCAGTTTCGAGTATAGTTACTACTGCTGGATTTTCTGTGTTACATGGGCTTCATTAATTAATACAACTCGTAATTGGTATAAAGTAAAGATGTTTAAAAAAAAACATCTGGCCAGGTATTTTCCAATGGGTGCAACTTCCAACAAATTTCCTTGGTCATGAATATGAATCTCTTTTTTTATATGTGTCACCAAAAGAAAAGGCCAGGGTTATCGGTGCAAAACAGTTGGGTTTGCTCTGGCCCCACACTTTCCTATAACGTAATGTTCATATACACTAGTAGTGTTATAATGATGCTCGGGCACCACCTCGTTGAAATGGTATTACCTTTCTCAGCCTTAACATTATCTACCCTTATGTGATTGTTGCCTTAAAACAAAAATATTTTTTCAGAAAAACATACGGTTCCAAATTTTTACATTAGATGTTGCCACTGATTGATGTTTCTACCATACCAGATATTTATTTTGGAAAGTTTGCACAAACTCGTGTGGTCGTTCTGATCCCAAAATTTTGCAAACGCATGAAAAGTCGCCTCATCAGAAAACAAAATACTTCCAGGAGCTTCATCCCCATACTAATATTATTCTGAATTGTAACAACGGGCTTAATTTGAACTAACTAAATCGTACACTACGCTATTGCACTGAACTGCTGTCGGTTCACTCGGGGATGTCTAACATATACAAATGTATATACATACTTACAAATATATGTATCTCGGTGTAGATTTTATAAATTACCTATTGTATGGAGTTCTTTTACAAACATTTTTATTGTGTAGAACAGAATGCTAAATATTGTTATTAGCTCTAAACAGCTAGATAATATCTATTATTTTTGCTGCTGTAATACTGATTCACTGTATGTCATATTCTTTTCTTCTTTTGAAAGACACTTGTACATTAAAATGTTTTTCACCAATCAATTTCATATCGATCAAATTCAGTATATATGTGTTCCATTGTCTGAAGATTGTATTACATATTTATAATTTTTTTTTAATTTGTAATAATTATACAGTAATACCACTTTTTATTTATAGTGCTACAACTTGACATTTATGCAGGTTTGAGTCTAGTTAATAAATTGGCTTTTCCATGTGTGCTGTAGATCCCCATTTTTTTTTATTAGTCTTAACTCATATAAATATGTTAAACTATAAAAAAAAATGTATAGTGTTACTGATATTTTAAATCAAATACAAGTTTACGAATTAAAAATTTATATAGTTTAAATTTCCAATTATGCATATTGCTGTATACAGACTTCACAAGGCTTTAAACAAAATCTATAAATCAAGCTAATTTTTAAGTAAAAATTACCTTTTTTACATAATTGCCAATTTATTTTTATGTTATAAACCAACAGTTGTAGGCAAGGTGCCTTTTGAACATAAATGTGAAGCTATTTATACATTATTTTCTAATGTTACAACAGTCCTGAATGAAAATGCAATTTGTTAAATGCCAGGAACTATATTTCAAATTAAAAGTATTCTCAAAATAAATATTTTTTTCAAATGTACAGTGGAATTTGGTTGTAAGAGATTCTAAATATGCTTGTTAAAACCAAGTGCTTGCTACTTCTGAGTTTACAACTCACTAACATAAATTTGTATTTTCTTGTGATACAACTTTACAATAAAATTAAAAAAACGCATTTTCACAACATACTAAAATATTTATGTATTTGGATTATAGGCTTAAAAGTAAAGTTTAAATGTAATTTTACTTAATAATTAATAATTTAATTATTAATTTTTAATAATTTTTGCTTTTAACAAAAAAAAAGTTTGGGTGAGGTATAATGAATCAAACCTGTCTGTAATTTTTTCAGATGTGCTTGTAAGTTTCTTACAAAAATAATTTGATGTCTTGTTTCAGTTCTTGTATAAATATTGTTTTTTATCACCCGATAACAGTTGTTTTCTTTTAACATTAAACAAAATATTTTTTAAAAATGAACCCAGGGTAAAATAGTACACTGCCTTCTAAAAACACAGTTTTTTAGACGAAATCCTAAAGTGAAAATATAATCAGAGGCTACTTTGTATTTGTAATGTGCATGGTGATGTGCTTACCATGTTTCATTGTTGCAATTTAAGAAAGAAAATTTACAACTACTGAATTTATCTGTTAGTGTGAGTTGTAAGAGTTAGATGACCTGTTAGGAAAGGTTTTCTGCTTCGTTGTTGTTTGGGCCAAGTTGTTCTTGGAATCAACTCCCCCCCCTTAGTATCTTTATTAATAACTGCACTAGCCTTTGTAGCTACTGAAGCTACAGATGTTACAAACCTTTCTTTCACCCTTGAGAACTAAATGCTTGAACAAGCCAAAAATGCACAAATTATCTGTCATATGCTACATATAACTTTTATGTTTGTATAAATGAAAATGGAATTTCTCTGGTGTAAAGATATTATGTAGGTACTGTATTTGGTTTTTATAAGTTAACGTATTACTGCTTACAAAAATATGTGAAACCAATTTTAATAAGTACGAATATTCTGAGTCATCCGTTTTTTTAATGATTTATTTTGAGAAAATGTGAAGTTTTCCCCATCATACAAGAGAAAGTAGGCAGTATTTGGCACCGCTTGTGTTTGCACACAGTTTTGTAACATTTATTTGCGATATAATTTATCTGCATTATGGCTCACAGTGTATCCAAGTTAAGAATTAATATATAAGCACAACCAAAGCTTAACGTAATCCCTAGGCTAAGTTTGTTTGGTGCCTGGGAAGCTTTAACGGAATGATTGTGTGCACGATTGTTCATTAACAATGTATGTTTTTTTTAGTATATATTCGTCTATAATTTATTAATAAATTATTTTATTTATAGTATATGGTTAATTTAAAAACGTAATAGTATTTAGATATTTTAATTTTATATTGCAAAATTAATTGAATGGTATATTTAGCCTGCCTGTTTTATTAGTACATTTATATTTTTTGCAAAGAAAGATTTAATCAACTTAATACCGTTCAATTACTTTGTGCATAAACTGTAACATACCCAATTCTAGAATAAAATTGATTATTTATACAACAATTTCTTTCATTCCAAACATCTATCTTTTTCAGTAGTCTTGATCCTGATTTTGACTTTTTTATAATAAAGAAACTTATAAGTTAATCAAAATAATTACTGTAATAAACTAAAAATATTTAGATTACAGAGTAGGTACCTGCAGAAGCAATTCTGCAATTCTTTAATACATTAATTTAGCAGTAGCGTACCTAGACCTTAAAAGGCCCCAGGGTAGAAAGTTGAATATGGCCCCAATACTTCGAAAATTTTAGCAATTAACTAAACTAAGTACAGTATAAAGAAATAATTATAAACTTGATCAACTCCTAACACACTTCTCTTACTGAACTGATAAATCATAAATCTACAGGTTTTTTTTGTTAACAGTAACCAGAGACAATATAACAGGAATTAAAAAAAAAAATACTATACAGTTAGAAATTAAATCGTGATGTCAAAACAGCAGTTTCTACAGGCTTGAAAGGTGTGTAGCCGCAAGGACGCTGAGTAAAAGTGTTTAAAAAAAAACCAGTATTAAAAATCGGTAAAAAAATGGGGAAAGTGTGACAGGCCACAGTGAAAAAAATCAATAATGTGTGACTGTTAAAAAATTGCAAAATTTAAATACATGAGGAATGTAAACAAAATCTGGTAAAAATATCAGCTAGCTGGAAACTATACATTTCCAGTTTACAACAGAGAAAGACAAACTGCCAGTTTATCAGAAGTTCAGAAAAAACTACAACTTGAAAATACCATATATAGTTCTTGATACTGTCATATACAATACTTCATAATATTTATTCAATAAAAATTAGCCATTGTAGCCATCTCAGTATTGCACAGTTTAACTACTGTACTGTGTTTATTTTTGTTCTAGATAGACTATTATATATATATATATATATATATATATATATATATATATATATATATATATATATTATTAGTTTGATGTTTTAAAGTATGACTTTTTTCTTTGAAATATATAAAGGGCGCACTGAAATTTTTGCACAGGGCACAAATCATCCTTGAACCAGCGCTTTTTGTTTTGTTGTTCTTTCCATGTAAGGGATAAAAAACTCTCCTTTCTTCTTATTTATTTATAAAGAAACTCATTATATAAAGAACATCAGATTACAAAAACAAACCTTTACTTTAATTAATGGCTTATTATTAACTAATGTATTCTATTCCAAATAAACCATTTTAAACAAATCCATTTAACCTTACAAATTACAGGATTTACTTTTGTTTTTCTTTCTCTACTTTACTACTGCAAAATATAAAAAACGTAAGAGAAGTCCGGTTTTCCAGCATTTTCATTTGACCAATTTAGAGCTAAACCACAAACAGCTGGTCACTCGCCCATCTATTCTGCTTCGTAGTGATATGTCTCCTTGTTTTCATGTATGTTCGGATTTGTTGTTGTTTTGATTCCTGAGCCTATCAAGAAAAAACACTCGAAACAGTATTTATTGCCATGCCAACACTGATCTTTGTCTTTAAAGTCAGATGTTTTGTGAAATGTTTTTGGTGTTTTGCTTCCTACCAAGAAAAAACACTCGAAACAGTATTTATTGCCATGCCAACACTGATCTTTGTCTTTAAAGTCAGATGTTTTGTGAAATTTTTTTGGAGTTTTGCTTCCTACCAAGAAAAAACACTCGAAACAGTATTTATTGCCATGCCAACACTGATCTTTGTCTTTAAAGTCAGATGTTTTGTGAAATGTTTTTGGTGTTTTGCTTCCTACCAAGAAAAAACACTCGAAACAGTATTTATTGCCATGCCAACACTGATCTTTGTCTTTAAAGTCAGATGTTTTGTGAAATGTTTTTGGTGTTTTGCTTCCTACCAAGAAAAAACACTCGAAACAGTATTTATTGCCATGCCAACACTGATCTTTGTCTTTAAAGTCACATGTTTTGTGAAATGTTTTTGGTGTTTTGCTTCCTACCAAGAAAAAACACTCGAAACAGTATTTATTGCCATGCCAACACTGATCTTTGTCTTTAAAGTCAGATGTTTTGTGAAATTTTTTTTGAGTTTTGCTTCCTACCAAGAAAAAACACTCGAAACAGTATTTATTGCCATGCCAACACTGATCTTTGTCTTTAAAGTCAGATGTTTTGTGAAATGTTTTTGATGTTTTGCTTCCTGAGCCTACCAAGAAAAAACACTCGAAACAGTATTTATTGCCATGCCAACACTGATCTTTGACTTTAAATTCAGATGTTTTGTGAAATGTTTTTGATGTTTTGCTTCCTGAGCCTACCAAGAAAAAACACTCGAAACAGTATTTATTGCCATGCCAACACTGATGTTTGTCTTTAAAGTCAGATATTTTGTGAAATATTGTTGGTATTTATTACTGACAAAACACTACTAGAATAATTTTTGGAAAAGCAAGTCAAGGTTCTTCATTCTAATAATTATTTACTAGTGGGGAAGCCCTGTGGGTCTAAATTGGCCTCGTAAGTATTTTCATTACAACTTTTTTTTTCCTTTTTGGAGGCCCCGGTTGCCCCATTATAGCTATACCATAGTAATTTAGTCTTTTACTGTTAATCATATATATGAAATGGATTATGGTACTGTGATATCTGAGTTTTATGTTATCTGACTCACTCGATCACCACATTAGGCTTAATTTGAGATCAACTGTAATTACAGACTAATGAAAAAAAAATTTAACATCTTTTTATTTAAAAACGGTGAAGACTTTTTTTAAAGGTAGTGAAAAATATCTATGAATCAACAATGTAGACAAATTTGTTCCAAGTGTTTTAAATTTACAGAGCTATCATTAAATTTATATTGGAAAATTAGCTATGCATTCGCACATATGCATTAGTACTCTACTATTTGCAATCAGTTTAATTAAAATTTGGCACAAAAATCAATTTTGGTTACGTTAGGTTGGATATGTTCAGCTACTCCAAATTTGACAAGTTTATAACTTTTTTGTATCTGCTTAAATTATCATTTCAAATTTTCAAAATATATTAAAAACAAATTTGACAATGATCAGGATTCATTTTCGTATTTTTAATATAATTTAAAAGTTAATGTATTTGAAAGTTTAAAATGCAGATTTTCTGAAAAATTATTGTTGGAAACTGAGACAGATGTGTGCCAAGATTTCTCCTGTTTCACACCAAAAACACAATTGCGTAGGAAAGACAAAATTTCTTTCCTTTTTTATTTTAACAAATAATATTGACATTAGAAAATAATTTTAATTTTAAAAAAAGAAAGCAAACAACACAGGTTAAACTAAACATTGTTATGTGAAAAAATTTGATTTTATTACCCTGTATACACACAACTGTATATACACATTAATTATTACAAACAATAAACAAATTTTAAAATATTACAGTCTTTTTAAAGTCATACAACTGAATTGTAAACAGTGCAAATACATTTAATAGATTTCTGCCATCATTAAAACAACTAAAGATGTCCACCCTGTAAACGGATGCGAGCCTTGCCCATGTCCTGTCTTATCATTATACTGTTCCCAAACATAACCTGTCCTCTTATATTCCTGAAATATATTTTTAATTAAATTGTTTTTTAACTTCACGTAAAGCTTTGAAGCTTTTTCAGCGTAAGGACCAGCAGTTTTACTATAAAAAAACAATGACCTTACTGCCAAATAGTTCATATTAATCCAAATAGGTCCCCTCCAATATGGAGGATCATGTTCAGTATTGTATTTCATATACAATGGCGATTTCGTTGCTAATGATCTCAAACCATATTCTGTCCATAAATAATTAGGTTTCTCTAAATCTGTCAATACTTTATTTAATTTTGGTGAATTTGGATCAATTATTTGTAAGAAAAATGGAAATAAACTGACATAACCAAAAGTTGAGTCTACGAATTGAAGCGATGGAGTATCAGACACTACTCGGTGCATTTCAGGCTGTACCGGTGGTCCTTGGGGTTGTGATATTGGTTTTGGTTTTTTTAAATGTACATTGTCAGTATGCAACCCAAAGTCCGAGTAAGACTCTGAACCGTGTGACCAATGTAAATGATCCAACAGTTTGTTATCTGCTAGGTATTTGTAAGTGTCCAAGTACTTATCTCCTGGTCGGTTTAAATACTCAGCAATCTCTGCTATTGTTTTTGCTCCTAATGCTATCCAACATCTTAGATCAATATGTCGTTCATCTTCAGTTGGATGTGAAGCTCTGGGATAATCATCTAATCCTGATGTTAATGTTTTTGGATTTAATTCTCTGTTCGTGGTAGCATCTCTGCCTCGCCAACGATAAGTCCCTGGAACACTTCCTGTCTGTGTTGTATTAAACCAATCAAACCATTTTAATAGTCTTGTGTACATTAAATCTAATGTCGCCAAATTATTTTCATCTTTTAATTGGTCACCATAATTTCTCAAAATAAACTGTAAAGTTAAGAAAAATGTTGGAGGATTAGCATTTGTATTAACCTGCGTGACAAATTCTTCTGGAACTTTAGCAAGAGCTTCCAAGCCAAGTATTTGTTCCCTTGGAATCCATCCTTCAACGTTCATTAAATCAAACCAGTGGCTCATTATATCCATTACTATACCTACGTCCCATGCAGACAATAAGAGTCCATGAAATCCTTCATCCCAAAGAAAACCGCGTGGAAAAAAACTACGAGAAGGCACAGACGTGTACAGTGGTGCTTTCCAATATGGGACAGGATTCTGAGTATGTTCTGATCGGACACGTGAAGCACCGTAAAAATATCCAATACCTCCAATAAGATTACTAAATACAGACTGTGCAAATTTGATTTCTTCTTCACTGAAACCTTTTTCTTTCAGTTTGAAAGCATCTTCAAATCTGTCATTGAAATCACTGGATTTTCTAGCTAAGTCTAGATCGTATAATCGCCCTGTCAAAGTTTCTGCTCTATCAAGAACACTTCCAGATTCATAAATAGCATCCATTACAAAAGGCACTGTTGCAGTTACTTGAGTTGCTGTTATATTTGCTGGTTTTCCACGGGTTATGTCTCCTGGAAGAACAATCTGTTTTACACCTCGTTTTGTCGCTAACTTTAGGTTCGACAAAATAACTTCTTTAACCAAATGAAGACCTCGGCCTTCTGTACTCAAATAAGATTCACTTTCTACTTTCCCTGATACATCAACTAATTTAATAGTAAAAGCACCAAGTTTTTCTGTTTCTCCAACCATTCCTGTTAATGTAGCTCCAGGATATCTACTTATGCGTCCAGATGTCTGTGCTTCAATGGCAGTGTAAAACACGAGTGAAATAGATTCTGCTTCAACATTTGGTACCTACACAAAGACAAAACAATACATTTATAACATTTTAAAAATACAGTAGACTCATGGTAACCTGGTTTTTGGTAATTCAGGTCTGAGTATATACACATTAATTTTGAAATTTACAGTTCAAAACAACATAATATGTTAGTTTTTAATGTTGACACATGTAGAAAAAACAGACAGTTTCATTAGCTTTGAGAGTTCAATTAATCTAAATCAAAAAACTTAATTTTTAAAAATTCAGTAATTATGAAACAATACACAAAATATTGGCAATATTATAATTTTCAAAATGAAGCCCTTCAACAGATGAACTATAGTCGCAATACATACATATCACAATGTACATGTGAATGTAGCTCGACTATGTCATGCTGTGTGTCAGATATGTAGGCCAACTCTGCTGCCCAGTAACAATGCGCTCAAACACAAGACAAAAATTATAACAATTATTTGCAATTATAACAACAGAAGCTATTTTAGCCTTCTAAGTGCTGCAATATCTGGATTAATTCCTGAACTAAGTGTTCCGCTATTATCAACCAAACTTGCTGACCAAATAAATTCTGATTTTTTATATGGGTGATGTGAGTACCAACTGACTATGTAATTAATACTGCTGTAGTACCAAATTCTATTTAAGAAATCATTCTATTTATTAGTTGACAATGTACATAAACACACATGAGAAGGCATATTTCGTTCTAGCCTAATTAGCATTATAATCACACTGTATTTTTAGTTATCAGCCACTAAAAATATGATTGAGAGCAAAAATATTAGAAAGTATTGTATTACCTTTGAATACATATTCAAATAGTATTTCCCACTAAATTTAAACACCCTATATGCACTATTTGTATTATGCACTCCAAAGAAATATTTTTATCTGTTACAATTATACTTTTATTTTTTATGTGTATTGCACTAACGAAAAATCTCATTATAATAACGTTTTGTTACTTATCATTTTAAATATTCAGTTTCTATATAGTATACACAAGTTTTAATTACAAACATATATAAATTATGTTAATAACATTTCATACATGTTTTACTCCAAGAAATAAAATCATTTTAAAATTTTAATAACATTTGTTGTTGCTAAAATCAGCTCCGATCTAGCAAAGCAATGCAATAAAGATGACTGCCGACCACCACAGCAAGCCAATCTGAAAGAACGTTGGTATAAACTTTGACCTGATGAGCACGAAGGGTTAAATCTGTCCTACCTTTCACATTTTTTAGTAAATTACATAACTGCAAAATTTATTGTTATAAAAAGTAGAATAAATAAAAACATACGTAATGATTACACAAAACACGTACCATGACATAGGTAAACATCTGTCATTATTGTACTATAACCATCGGACCACATATTCAAATAATATGTTAGACATATTAGACATAATATAATTAATATGTTACAAGAGCAAAAAATCAGACCCCCACAACATCCTCAATGAAAAACTTTCATTTAAATCAAATTTAATATATGACATGGCTCTAAGGATAAGTGATTTGAATAAGTAACAAAAACCAACAGACGCACCGTAACTGATAACAATGACAGGCGCGCTACTAATGATGGAGACTCCGCAGTCCGGAATGTAACAACGTACGAGTCGCGTGTGTACCTTGGCCAAGCCGAATTTCATGGTGAATATTTTCAATATGTAATTGTGCTCGGTGTTTGTGATGTATGTTTTAATGTTTTGTTTGACTTTGTGACGACCTCGACAGAGGGATTTAACATTTTGTATAACGGCCTGAAGATGAAACAATAGAGTTTCGAAACTGCAGTAGCCTTTATGAGGTGACTGGATAGACCACTGACGGAAAGAATAGGTCATAATCCTAATTATTTAAATATCTGTAATAACAGTTTAAAACTAAAACAATTTTTGTAAGAAATTGGAAACTGAATGTGAAGAAACAGACATGACTAACAGTTTTCACTTTTTATAGTTAATTGGCAGCTGTGATTAACACTGCATTTCATTTACGGTAGATCTCATTCATACCTCGTAACTGATCTTAGTATTACCAACCATGTGTCCAGTACCATGTACTTGTCACTCTTGAGTACAAAATGTGGCATCAGCATTTGTAACGTATTAAAAGAATTAAAATTTAATATAGCACAAACTTGTTAAAAAACATCTTCAAATAGCAAATTGAAATAACATAAATACATTTGTTAGCATTTGTCTTCTAATGTACATGGCAATGTCAGAGTTAAAATAACATAGATAAACTTGTCAACATATGTTTCTAAATGTATGTATTTATGACCACCAAAATGAAATTTACAATGATTTTTGTTCTGAAAAGTTGGCAATAAGCCAAGTAATATATTAAAGTAAAGTTTAAGGGATTTAAACATTTAACAAGGTTTTTAAGGGTAGAAAAAATGTTTCAACCAATAAATAGTACGAAAAGGTGTTAAAGAACTTAACGTCTTCAATTTCTGGATAAGCTTCACCTGTGCACGAGTGAGAGTCATAACAAAAAATAACATTTTTTTATTGAATTTTATAATAGGAGTTTTTTAAGTGAAAAATTATTGTTTAAAGTTTTAATAAAATAATTGTGAAGTGATTTTATGAAAGAATTTTCAAGTTTTAAATGGGTATTACATATTTTGTATGTGATACTTGTAACAAAAAAAGTTGTCATAATACTCAATTTCGTTAAACTTTTTATATTTGTATACTGTTAAAAGTTTACGTTTCATTGTTGAACTAAATTTTTTAGAGTACTGCATTGAGAGAAAACTCATCGAACAAAGTCATGAACTTTCAAACGCATGGGAGTGGTAAATAATTATACATTGAAGAACAATAAAATCTATAAGTATAATTAAATTGTACTTTTAAATATCAATAATTTTACCTGTTTAAATAATAATGGTCACAGCTAACAATTTTGATCGTTAATAGTATCAACTTATTTGTGCCTTTGTTGTTATCTAGTAATTGTTAATTTTGTATTCACCTGCTTATTTTTATTTTTTAACTTTAATAACACAAAATCGTTTTGATTTGACTTATTTTAATAATTATTATTATTTTTTTGTGTGTGCTAAAGAAAAAATAAACCTGTTATAATATTCAGCAACCTGTATAGTGGTACCTCGACATACGAGTTTAATTCGTTCTGTAACCTTGCTCGTATGTCAAACTGCTCGTATCTCAAAGCAATTTTCCCCATTGAAAATTAATTGAAATGCCATTAATCCGTTCCAGCTCCCAAAACACCACCTCATTTGTTTTTGTTAAGTGTTTTCGGAAAACATTTTGATGTTTTCATCTCAGCTGCCTTCATCTCCGAACTTGCTGCCTCACCATGTTTGACGACGGAGTGAATGCCGGTCCTTTTCCTAAAGTTGTCAAACCAGCCCCGACTGGCTTTAAATGAGTCTTCCAATTCCTCATTTGTAAAAGTGTGTGGGATCTGCTTCAGTAAATCACTCGTGCCTTCTCACATATGATGCTTTGTGTTAAGGTTCCTCCTTGAAGCTGCTTCTCTGTCACCCACACCATCAGTAGTTTTTCCATCTTTTCATGGAGAGAGGTCTGGAGCTTAGAAATTATTGTAACGCCCTTAGCTGGTGTTATACCCTTTATCAATTCCTTCTGTTTAAGCACAGTACATATCACTGATGTGCTACGCCCACACATCCTCGCAAAGTCAATTACTCGCACACCTTGCTCATGTTTTTCTATAATTTCACGCTTTAATTCAATAGACATCATCTTCTTCTTCAGACCCATGGTTATAAAAATAAATCTGATAATGTTTTGTAAATGTACAAAAAGCAAAAACCGCGAAACCAACTTATCAAAAATGCTTCGAAAACGAGGGAAACAAGCACACAGACTCTAGTCTGAGGTGGGAGAATCTGTTAGACGCTGCACACGACACCAAAATGCGCCCCGCATGTTGGGTGCGATTCCTCGTATCTCAAATCTTGCTCTCATCTCAAAGCAAAATATCGCTCTCTCAGCGGCTCGTATCTCAAAACACTTGTATATTAGAGCACTCGTATATCGAGGTACCACTGTATATTATTAATTTGCACCTTACTGGTGCAACTTCCCAAGGCACCTTGGCTTTGTTGCCAAAGTACTTGAAAATGTTTACCCAAAATATTTTTGACTTATAAACTTTTGTTTATGAAGTTATGTCACATATTACACTTTGCTCGTTTATCAGAAAAGGCCAGTTCAGCAGTTCCGTTATTATCATGAGAACACGCAGAGCAGTGAACAGATAACAAAAACAAAAAAAATACTGACTTTTTCATTAACCCACCATTGCACCTTCACAATCATCCTTCTGTATATCTGGCATTTAACTATTTTTGTTTACTGTATTTTTATGTTTCTTTTACCTTCACAGATTAAAAAAAACATTATAGGGTACCATATTAAACAAGATTGACTTCTCTTCTTATTTTTTTCAATAATATACAGTTTAAAAAAATGAATTTTTTATCATTTAATATTAACATTAGTCAATATAGCATGTTAATCGCTTCTTCCCACAGGAGATGGTGAGACTGCGATTAAATAGAAGATATCTCACATAGGCTTTGAATCCCTTACTGTGATACAGCTTGATACTGGAAAGAATTTTAAAAATGTCCTTCAGAAATGTTGTTTTTGTTAGGTGCTATCTAACATGGGAACAGATGGCATGTTGAAACACATATACTAGAGGTGGCTAAAGTGTCAATTGCTGGGTATTGTGAAGTCGATCATTTGTTCTAATCCAAAATATGTTAGATAAACTAACATTTTACAAGAATCTCTCTATTTAAGAGATTTTCATTTAAACATATTTCACAATACAGAACACATGGTGCTTGACATGTAGGAACTGTAGCAGTAACATCTCATCTAAACATTGTGAAAAGAAATCTATAAATAAATTAATAATTTATAAATGTTTGTTCAAAAAGTAACATTTTAAAAAATTTAATCAAAAAAATAATTTTTCTGTGTTTGTTTCTGAACTTAAAAAATACAACAGTACAATTCTAACAGTAACACAACTTTTATTATTTATATATTAGACATATAGGACTTCTTTCAATTTAATAGCCTTATATCAGTAGGCAGAAACATGATAGTTCATAACTAGGTGATGGTGACTTAAGGTCATTGGTTTTTGAAAGTTTAGTTCCCCCCCCCCCCCGATGTGTACTGTAAAGTAACCACTGCATTTTATTATGTAGTTATTATACAAGTACTACTTCAAGAGTTTTTGGAACAATATATACTTTTTTACTACTGTAACCAGGTTCTTTTCCATTACCTAACCTTTTTTTGTGTGTTTTGAGCATGCTACTGTTCCGTAAGCGATAGATATGAGACGTTCTACTATAAATTGCAGTTACTCCACAAATATTTTTTTGAATTATATAAAAAATTCTTAAAACAGCTAAAAAATTGAGCTTTCTAATAGGTAATTTAAATAAAAGTAATAACTGTCAGCAGTGACATAACTACAATAGGACAACCGGCTTGGAGGCCCTCAAAAAAAAAAAAAAAAGAATTATTTCAAGAGAAAAATTTATGAGGCAAATTTGGCCTCCTCCCTCCTTAGATCATTAAGAGAAAAAGTAACACTGCATTTCAACACTACTATATACAGACGTATGTGTTCTCAAACCATATTCTGTCCATAAATAATTAGGTTTCTCTAAATCTGTCAATACTTTATTTAATTTTGGTGAATTTGGATCAATTATTTGTAAGAAAAATGGAAATAAACTGATATAACCAAAAGTTGAGTCTACGAATTGAAGCGATGGAGTATCAGACACTACTCGGTGCATTTCAAAAACCCTTTATACAATTTTTAAGAGCAATACTGTGTGTGCTTCAACAACACAGTAATTGAAGCAGTGATTGCCTAACAAAATGTTAAAATTTTTAATTTTAATTTTTAAATTAGGAGAGCAGAGTAAGTTATAAATTATTTTTTTTATATTTTGTGCTAAAACTTTCAAAGTACTGGTCAAATTCAAATTTTTTGTACTGGTCACCTTCGAGGTCTTTGCTTTAAGCCAGTTAGAAGCCACTGGAGTAACTGCGGCTCAAACTATAAACCTTGAGGTGCGCAGTTGACAGTTGAGATGCAGTAGACTGACCGTTGCTTTAGCCACATTAACCACGAAGTACCTCGGTGCCTGATGATCAAATCACATTGCATCTTTACTTATTTACTTTCATAAAACAAACTGTCATTGATTACTCTTTTGTTTTGACATTTGATGTCACTGAGACATACAAACATAAGTTTACACCATATAATAGTAGTGATATCAGTCCATGATGTTTGTAAAAAGTGATTCTTTTAATATTTTGATATATTCTTAAGTTATAAAATCAATAAATTCTGTATAATAAGCCAACTTTTGTCATTAAGGAAATGAAAAAAATCCTTTTTTCTTATTTAAATTTTAAAAAATAATTTTGGATAACCTGGAACTTTGGATTGATCCCATCCAGATAATCGCATCTCTGCTGTACAAATGAATTAATCAGTTTTCTGAAGAGATGTATTAAGTAAATTACAGAGAAGATAGAGCAGCTCATAATGGACAAAATGAAAAGAAACACTGCCCAATGGGTCAAATCGTATGAGCCAATCAGTGCAAACTGATAGGGAAACTGTTTAACAAATAAGTAATAGCCTTTGCTATTCTAAAGAATGTGCCAAAATGGTTTTAGAGAATGGTGCCATTAATGAACTCTCAAGAGTTAAATCACATTGTCAAAGTTCAATGTTTTCAGCTAAATAATTATTGGAGTCTTCATTTGAAACAAAATGTGCAATAGAATCTCACTGATTCTCTATAACTGACAAATTTTTCTCAATCAAAATAAAAAACTTTTGGTAATATTTTTTTTGAGTTGTTCAGATTTGTAAAATGAAGGAAAAAAGTTCTATTTGGAAGTTGCTTGAGAAAATGAGATGCAAATACTAGAGCTGTTTGCCAACAACTCTATTTTTTAATGTTTTTTTGTGTTATTTTAAGGCGAAAAGCACTTAAGAGGCTATTATCGCCTCCCTAAATGTAAGTGTAGTGTAACCCCCAACAATTCTAAGTTCGAGTAGCATGACAATGTACCTGCACACATAGTACTGTCAGTATTATGATAAGCAAATTATTCTGGCTGATTACTTGCTATGCTAACTTGATCTTGTCTCCAATGCATCCTTTTTTTCCTAAAGAATTTACAATTTGTCAAAATAATTTAGATAAGACATTTTGATGATAATAAGACTAATTCAATGACAACTCTAAAACCATTCCAGAAAAAAAATTCCAAAATATATTCAATAAACTTGCTAATGTGTCCAGCTTTCAAGAGCAGAACTTTCCAGATGACCATAGCTGTATTCAGCATGCAAAATATATTTTGACAAGTTCACAAACTTAATTAAATTATGTTTACTATAAGTTTGGTTAAATTCAAAACCTTCTTTGTATGATGAATACTACTCTAAATTTTCAGGACAGTTTTAGCACTAAAGAAAGGATTTTTCTTTAGTGAAGAAAAATCGTCACTTCTTCTAAGCCCACTTTTTTTTAGGTTAGTGTGTCACCACTAGGTTTTTGGAAGTTCATCTCAATTTTTCTTAAGTAACTTTTCAATTATTTTGCAATCAAATTATATAAGAGTGATTAGAAATTATCATCTTCATTGTACTCTGTTGCATTAAAAAAAAAATGAAGTACATGGTCTCAAATATTGTTTTTTTTTTAACAGTATGTTAATGATAATATCAAATAACACATTTTATTGAAAATTACTTTTTTTACATACCTACTTCATATTTACTGCTCTATTTCAAAAATAAATATTTTTTATTTATTTTCTTTAAATGTACTAGATTTTCTTTAAATGTACTCACCAAACTAGTTACATTAATTCTAGCTGTCCAGTCACCACCATTAACTCCACCTGGTCGTTTAATAAAGGATGTTGTCAAACGTATACCGTTGTCATCAATCTCCTGTATACCAAAGTCTTGCCCATCATGCTGTGTCCATGTGTACCTATTAATCCCATCGCCTTGGTCACACCAGTGCCTATTAACATAACAAATCATATTTTGTTTGCCCTTCATACAATTTTTTCAATAAAATTTATAAAATGTAAACACAAGAAATTTAAGAACTTGTAATTGTAAGCTTGACATTTCAGTGGTTTCTAGATTTTTGAAAATCGGTAACATAATTTAAGAGACCTTGGGAAGAAATTTTATTGCTTTATTCAGAAAAAGAAGTACATTCAGGGGAAAACGTAGATTTTCCAAAATCCCAATATTTTTGTTCTTTTATGATCATTATGTTTAAAAAATGTAATTTTTATCAAAACAGACTGTTCACAGAAATTAAGCTCTTACTTTCATCCATACTGTCAGTATCTACTATAAATGTGTTCAGCAGATTATATAATTAAAAAGGCTGCTCAGCAAGAGAAGTAAACTTAGAGTATTACTTTTAATTTTTGGAGGTTTATTAAAATCCTAGCCATGCAACTAACCCTTGCTATCTAAACCTTTTAAGGACAAGATGACATATGAAGAGAATGATCAAGCAGTAAGAAATTCTAGAGACGTTTCATGGTATACAGATGGCTCCGAAACAAAAGAGCACTGGTGCAGGGGTAAATGGTTTGAAACTGAAGATAAAATGTGTTGTTACCCTGGAACATTACCACACAGTATTCTAATCAGAAGTAATGCTCTGTTTAACACAATTAATGATTGTGTTTGGGAGAATTAGAAGCAGGTTTTAAAAAAGCTTGAATAAACATTTACACATGTACCAACAGTCAGGTGGTAATCAAAGCATTTCTGACACCAATAATAAAGTATAAACTGGTCTGGGAATGGCGTAAGAACCACAATGCTCTGTTCCTGGAAAACCAGGTTATTTTACACCGGGTACCAAGGCACAGAGATGTTGAGGGTAATTAGGAGGCAGACTGGGATACCCACCTGAGTTCACTGGACTTTGAGGAACAGTAAGGATCTTGGGAAAAGGAAAATTCAAAAAACCTTGGGACTCACTACAGGGCACTGTGGTCTGAGTGTACTAATGAACAAGGTAATAAAGTACTGCAGAGAAACCATGCAGGGTAGGTTATGCAGGATAGAAGATAAAACAGCATGCCACATAATCTACGACTATGAGGTCAGCATTTTTAAAGAGCCATTTTAAAGCAAAAGCACAGGGGACCAACAGGGGCTTCCAGGACCTGAATCCTTCAACAGAATGGATTATTAAAACTCACTGAGGGCACCAGTCAGGCTACTGAACTAGAATCCTAGAGGCTTAGTTACACAATGTATACAAGACATCTATATTTACTTATTTAAAAAAAGCCCCATTCATGTTTCTAGGTGGTTTTATTCTAATCCTAGTTTCAGCTTGAAGTTTCTTGAAGAATACTATAACTAAAATTCAGGTCTCAGTATAAAATAGTAATTTAATTTTAAAGTAAGCATGATATGGCTAATGTTGACAATCAGTTTGCATTACAATTAATAATTATACATTGATAGCATATATTTGACTCTTGTCATATTCACCTGAAATTGATTCCCTGAGATCCTATTCTTTGGGGAAAATACCATATCAGACCAACTACAGGTGAATATGGCTCTCTTGTTTTTAAACCAAAATAATTTCCAGAGCGATAACTTCCCCAATATTTTTCTGGTATTGATAAACCACTGAATCGAACCACCTATAAAAAGTTAATAAAAAAAATATATTAAAAGTAAATGGCCTAGCCAAAATCAGTTATTTGACAAAAAATAACAGTAGAATTATTCCTACTCACTTCAGCGCAACAAGAGAAGAAAAGCGAAATTCTGTTATCTTTCGAACCCAACTTAATGGGCAGGTTGTAGAACATGTTGCCTAAGCTAGCACCTACTTAGTCACAACTTTCTAGACTAGTATGGGTACGCCCTAACTGTCTGGTATTGCAGACCAAATAAACATTAGGTTTAGACAACATGTCCAATAGTGAAGCAAATGTTCAGTAATTAGAACTACTTATTACCATGTTTACACAAGTAAAAATTCATTATATTTTTCTTATTGCACATTAGCTGCATACATCAACATAAAACTGTAACCACAATATTGTGTAAATTTTTTTAAATTTAAAAACAATATATTAAATTTTTTTAACAGTAAAGTTCTAATTTTTTTATTGAAAAAAAAAACAAGTACTTGCAGAAAAATATATAAGAAAAGATTATCTTGATCACATGTTTCTGGACTAGTCCTATTACCCTAGTATACAATATGTGGTAATTAAATAACTGTACAAACCACTTTACTGATGACCAGTTACATTCCAAAGTTTATTCCTTTCAATTTACTCTCCTTATGAATTTTCCATTGTTCAAAGTAGTGCTTAAAGTCCACTTCTGTCACGTTGACACCCTCCTTCGCTTTTGCTTTCATCCCTTCCACACTATGAAATCTTTTCTCTTTAAGGTCCAATAGAACCTTGGAAAATAAAAAGAAGTCACAGGGGGCCAGGTCAGGTGGTTCAACACACTGATGCTGTATTATACAAAGAATGGCTTCATAGACAAGGCAGAATGGGCAGGCACACTGTCTTGGTGAAGAATCGAGGAAATGCTCTTCTACAAATAGAGCTTTGTCTTCTTTCTACAAAATTCTAGATAATTATCAATGATGTTTAAATGAACAACAAATTGTTTGAATAAGCACAAATGTTCATTCTTGATTCTTTTTGCTCCGAAATTAGAAGTTTTAGCATAATTTGTATGTAAACTTTTTGCATATTCAATGATTCATTAAAAAAATCTGACTGACACTGTTAATATTTGAGATTTCAGCAAAAGGTGAATACTCAAGACAATTTTCGCAGATCAATTTACCAATTTACTTTTCTGATGTCCGTTTTTGATGTTAAGGAATCCATCAAAAAGTAGATCTCAGACAATTTTCGCAGATCAATTTACCAATTTTCTGATGTTAAGGGTCATTTAGCGCACAGATCATTTTCGGTCATTTCACGTCCCTCCTTTTAAAACCTTTTAAACCACTCAAACATTTGTGTGCACAAAAAACATTCACTTCCATACACTTCCTTTAACATGGCATGGAGCTTCTGTAGTAGTTTTTCCCAGCTTCAAAAGAAACTTGAGGTTAACTCATTGCTTCATCTTAACATTTCGCATATTTTTATGAGATACTAGTGTAAGGAACTAAATGGTGATTGCCACTGCAAGACTGAGTGACATACAACTGTGCTTATCAAGCTCAGGATGCTGCATTAAAATGCACAGACATGTTCAAATCTCCTGTTTGCCAGTAGCAACACCAGGCAAGATACTTAATTGCCACACCTTGTAAATTATTTATCATAGCACAATACTTCAATGAGAAGTATAATGAATTTTCTGCTTACCATGAGTGGTGTGGGGTAAGGAAATGCTGTCACACGTAGGCGTGTGCTGTTAAAATTTGGCGAGTGGTGTATATGTATTTACTTTCCTTACAGTTAGTTCACCATCTCCTTTGAGCACCACAATGAAAAAAAAGACTTATAGTAGACTAACTGAAGCAGTAATGGAACCATCCTTCAAATTATGTGCAAGCCCTAACAACTTGAGATTAAAATGATAAAATATTTTTTAATCCTTGGTCCATACATTTTTTTAACATTTGTTGGGCCAAATGCACTCACAAGACAGTATTGTACCACCCAACATAAGCGGAATAGCAAAGATAAAGAAAACTTCAGTGCTATTTTCATTAGATACAAGTACCTATTTGCTAACATAACTAAATCAACAAATAAAAAAATTGCAATACCTTTTGATCATCATAAGGAGTATTAACCCTAGTTTCTAGATATCCTCTGTAACATATATAACCAGCAAAAGTTAGAATAATAAGTGTTAATAAACTTTGGGCAGTTGTTTTAAATCTATTTCTGTGTCTAACTTCGCCGGTAGGTCTATCTTCAAATTTTACTCTTGCAGACTTCACACCTTGTTTTTTCAGTATTGAAGGTTTAACTGTTGTGCCCTCTAATGATTTATCATTTTTTGTTACTTGTCGTTGACGCACCATTATAAAACAGACTGGTTATTTTAACAACACATGTAACTTATATAGTAGACTATTTTGAAAAATAAGTAGACTACTATTATAAAATATTACGAACATAACCTAATAAAAACATACACGTCTAACGAAGAGAGATGGTATTTGAGTATCGAGTATTTGTACCGATTACTATGAAAGATCGAAAGTAGTCGGTATCAAAAATGTCTACAGAAAAGTTTACAATTATTTTGTGGGTCATGTGATTATAATGCCCACGATGCCCTGTGCTTATCAGTAGTGAATGTTTTCATTGAGTACCGGTTAGTGGTCAGTACCGAAAGATTACTTCCAGATTCATACTGGACACTGTAACATTACTTAATTGATATGTAATCGCATGGCATAAATATAACACGAGTGCTTATTTTCCAACAATGTCAGTTTTGTGTGCTATAATGATTAACGAAATTTCCAACTTTCTTAATAATTATTACACCTTTCTATTCATCAAATTTTGTGAAATAGGCTAAATATTATTATATTACAGTCTAATAGAAATAGGCTAAATATTACAGTCTGTGTAAAAGTTATTAATTGTTATTGAATTTTATTATTAAAATTTCGTAATGCTTTTAAAATAAATTGTGAATACAAGTAGTAATATAAAAAGGTCTAAAAGTATTGTATTTGTAAAACTGCTACTTCTAATAAGTAAACCATATTGTATCTATACTCTGAAATTTAGTAAATTACAATAATATGGCTTTGTACTGATGTGGTTACTAAGTAATATGTACTAAGTAATATGCAATAAGTACTTGATATCAATTTGTACTTGTTGCAGTATGTAATCGATAGAAAGTAATCGCCTGGCACATATGTGTCTAAATTCTTGAGTACTGCTTGTTGGAAGCTGGATGTTAAGCAAAACAAAATGTGGTTTCAAATCAAAAAGACACATTCTGCAGACTGACTATAATCATTATGAGAAAACAGTTGGGGAAAGCTAGAATGAAAAATCTTACTATATTTTTATATGATAATGCAACATTAATAAAAAACAAAATAATTATAAATTCACTGTTTGTATTGGAAATTTTATTCATTTCTAAACTTTTAACCAATATGCTATTTTTGTCAAATATTGTACTTTTAGTCATGCCTTAATAACTAAAGTTTTAGCAGGATATTATTACAAAATGAAAACGTCTTTTACAGCTGTCGAGTTTCGATTGGTTTAGCTATAATCAGCTGATTAAAGTTTCTTGTCTAAGTTTGTAACAAATAGTGAAGATGGCACCACAATGCCTGTTTTAGATATGTGGATTGTAGATTGTAAATATTTCAAGAAGCATGAGAAAATTTTGGGATGAATGCACTTGTCATGTTTTAATATTTTCTCTTAATAATACAGTTTAAAAAGTTTTTAAAATTTAGTTAGGATTGTGTTTTAAGGCTAGTTTTATTATCTCACAAAAATTAGTACGAGTAACTAATTTTTATAATTGTGACAATCGTTTTGTGTAAAGTGTATTCGGCCTATAACATTCATTTGAATAATCAACAGTGTCATGTTTTAAGATGGGACAAACTGGGAGCAACCTAGGACAAAGTAAGTAATTGGAATTTACTTTATTGAAAGCAAGATAAAACAAAATATAACTTCATTTAAAATAATCTCAACCTTATTTAATATATAGATATGGTACTCTTAAATTGTGGTTATAATCTGGTCCATTCTGCATCCGAGTGCATCCACCTGTCAATTTTGACAGAATAGGAAAGGATTGTTTGCTGTTTATTGTTTTTCTCAGTAATTACAATATTATCACGACTTTTAAGTTATAATCACGAGTTATAATAATATAGTAGATACCCTTTTCTACTTTTATTCAATAGTACAATAATTATTGACCTATTAGTGATTGATAGTCTCAACCTTATCAATAGCTTATATTAAAGATTTAATAATCTCAGTTAATATGAAAGATAGTTTTCATAAAATAGTTCTTAGCAAATATGGACCTAGAGTTGGTTTTAAAATTAAGGTAGGCATATATAATTAGTGTAAAATAACTTGCGCAGTTATCCTATATTCTCTTTATCAATATATTATTAAAAATTACATTCAGTTCATATAAAAGTAATTTTTTAAAATTGAATTGACCATGTTCTTGGCCCTCAGATTTTTAAACAAAACTACTGAGACTTGCGTAATCTAGGCAAATATATACTATTAGATGTAATTAACAGTGTAATTTTTTGCTTAGGATAAAAAAAGACTAACTAGGTCTATACCATACAAATTTCTTACCTACAGCTAAGTGGGAAATTTAATGACTAGCTAGTTAGCGAGTAAAGAATTTTGTTTTTAATAAAAAAAAAAAATAATAATAACATTTTGATTTGTTCATCTATTAATCTACATACATAGACACAACTTCCAAGTTATTGTAAAAGAGTGGTATTGTATGTTAAACCTATTCATTTTCCAGAATCTGGTTTTGTAATCATTGTAACTGAAAAAGATGGTAGGACTTTTAGTTTTGGGTTATTTATTAAAAACAATTATATAAGTAAGGCTGTGTTTGTACTCTCCTCATTTGAGTCCATATATGAATTGATGTCAAGAGCATTCAAAAGCATTCTCTTTTCAAAGGCGAAGAAATTTTATTGAAGCACTATCAGTAGTTTTTAGTTGTCAGTCACCTCCTCGTTATCCTGTTTGACTGGACAGTTGTCATACATATGTACAGATATTTTATTAGGCCTAACCTTAATGTAGCTTTACGTCTAACATTAATGGCCAACTGGTTCCTTTATTCATTGTTGCACATTAATCAGAATGTTTTTTTTAACATGTATCATATTTTAGGGCAGGTTGTGATGTTGAATTTTATGTGTCATGTGATGCGAGGAAAATATATATATATATATATTGATACATAGTAGTATATTTTGCACATTGCAAATCTCATATTAAATTAATTATAATTAAAAATTTCCTGTATTTCTGTCCGGGATAGAATCTGGAACCTTACATATAAAGATAGCTGCTTTCATTGAACAGCTGATAGGCTATAATAAATTTCAGGTTATGTTGTTAATAACTACCTACATTAATTTATCATGTTTTTGGTGAAAACATTGTAATTACAATAACAATTAATACAATAGACCCTATATATAATTACATTTTTTTTAAAACTAAAATTCTGTTATTGAACCAAAAATAAAAATCATGGGTTGTGATTACAAACAAATTATCCTAATTAAAATAAAAAGGAAAAGAAAATATGACACATGATTTTTATTTGTTTCAATAACAAAGATTTTTTTATTTTAGGTCCTAGTTATCCAATCCTGACATGATTTTTGTGTTGACTATAGAATTATACATTAAAATCTGTTTTTTTAACAGTGATTAAAAATCATTTGGTGCCATGTCTGGACTGGGTAGAGGATGATGAAATGGTGAAATTCACTTTGTGTTGCTGCTTCTTTTTTGCTGGTAGCGTTCCATGTCTCTTATTTTGGATGGTGCGTTCAAGCCATTATGTAGAGTTTCACAGAAGGCTGCAGAATTTATTTCTCTTCTTGGAATAAATTCAATGTGTAGTAAGTTCTTGTGGTCCCAAAAGATGGTTGCCATCAATTTTCTGGTGTTCTTATTTGACTTTCCGTTTTTGGGTTTTGAAGCCACACCATTGTCTGGCACTTAGATTCAGATGTTTTTAACGAAACCAAAGTCTCATTTCCTTTTACAATGCGGTCAAGGAATTCATCATCATCTTCATCATATCGGGTAAGAAATTGAAGGTCTGCTCCCATCCCTTTTATGTTATTGACTTCAGTTAAAACCTTGGACTTCAGTAAAAATTCACTAAGCAAAACATTTTTTTATACCTTAGGTGAACTGTGATTATTTCATATAAGAGAGATCTTGAAATATGGAAGATTAATGTAAAGTACTCAAAACACTGGTTTGCCTGAATTTGTTAATCAACTTTTTCTATAAACACTCCAATCTTCATCATGCACACTGACTTTTCCTTGCTTGTATATAATGCACCACTTTGTCACTAAAGATTCATTCATTGCACCCTCGCCATAAGCGTGATTGATGATCTAAATCGTTTGAACCTGTACATTCAGAAATCAAATGACACTATGGACTTCATATTTGGTAGAATATTCTATTTTGCATGCTATTTTTAAAAAAATATCAGGAAGACAGACATAACCACATAGCAACAAAACTCGGCTCAGGCTGAGGCAAGGAGGAAACCTACACACACACACACACACACACACCAGTTTTTCCGGTATATCTGTGTGTGTGTGTGTTTCTTTTTCAAATTTCATTTCCATCACTCCAGCAAGACAGTACACACATGTTCTGATTATTTTTATTCTTCATTACATAGTTTTTTTAAATAATGAAATTTCTTGCATATGGAATTACATATCTGTAGACTATCATAGCTTGGTTTATTTTTCCAGACAGTTTAAAGAACACTTACTACAATTGTGTTATTACGGATAAGACAAATTGGATAATAACAAGGAGCTATTTCTATAAAGATTGCAGATAAAGCTTTTATCTTTTTTACAGATAATTTTTTATATATATTTTAAAACTAAGTACATTTAATATTTTTATTGTTAAACTTTATCTAAGAAAATACTTCTTTCTGAAAGTAGGAATTTTTTTACTGAAAAAATAGTTGTAGATCTGTATACAAGAAAGTGTTACAAATATTGCATTTCCCCGTGCTCCATTAATACATGTGTATTCTTTTTTCTTTGCTCTTGGTAAACTTGTCTGTCAAAGATAGTCATTTTATTTATGCAAATTTGCACATAAAATATTGATTAATATCGTTAATGTAATTAAAAAACAATTGTTATTGTATTCTGCTTTATTTTTGTTTTTAGTGATTAAAATTGCATCGATAATTTTTATTCAGTGATAACTTAGGCTAATTATTGCATAGAATAAACTAATTGTAAATTTAAATGTCGATACAACCAAACCAATTAAAAAATAAAATTTCATGAGTTCAGAGTTTTTAAATTTGATTTTTAGACCAGTTATCAAAGGTTTTGGTTGCACTCATCAGATAAACTTTTTATAGGCAGTTTCAATGACTCTTTGAACTTTTAGGTCTGGATCATAAATGATATCAAGGCCAGTGTAGTCACACATTTTAAAACTAACTTGTTACAAAAAATAGTTAATTCTTTGTTTAATTTGTTAACCTACATGTGGTAACTGATTATTTCAAACCCTTTGACAAAAATTTTATACTTTCATGTACTCTTAAATGCAGTAAACCATAAATTTTGAATTGTAACAACAAAAATTATTTGGATTTCTGTTCACTTGTGAAATTTGTATGACAGTGTGAAAAAGTACAGACTGTAATTAAATTACTGTTTAGAATGTACAGGAAAAGTATGTACATTGTATAATATTATGTAATATTATTATATAATACATGTAAAGTACATGTTATATAATATTATTGTACCCCTCTTATACAATGTATAATAATTATTGTTCATAACAGAAAGAGCCGCCTCGGTGGCCTAGTTGATAGCATACTGGGCTTTCACCCCGAGGACCAGGGTTCGATTCCCGGCCAGGGCTTTGCATTTTCATATGCTATAAATCATCCCATCGTCTGCATTAGCCCAAGTGTGCACAATAGTCAGAAGTGTGCACAAAAAAAAAATCATAACAGAAAGAAAACATTTAAAAAATCTGTTTTGATTCATTAAGCTTAAAATTTAACAAGCGCGTTTTCACCTCTCAGATAATGTTTTCTTCACCATACTAGTTCTTAATAGAAAATAAATACAGTTTTGTAGATTTATTTTACATGAAATAATTATAAATAATATAATCTCTATCCAAGGTTGATAAGGAGTCTAGTTATATGGCAATGAACTATAGACCCAGTATATGCATGATAATCATTTTACAGACTAAGGTTACATATATAGAATATTAACAGAGTATAGAACTAAAATAGAGAATAAGCTATTACAGATTACATCATAGGGAATAACCTACTAATTTAAAGAAACAGGTTTATTATTTTATGTTAACAAATCGTTTGAACAAAAGTAATGATATTAATGAAAGCCTAAGTTTTGAGATTTTAAGAGTTTGATCAAGAGCCAACTATCATTTTGAAATTTATAAATAATTTTAATTGTTAATAATCAAATAAATCTATTTTACATGTTAGGTTTTCCACCAAGTTTGGATAAAAATCATGAAGTTTGTTTTTGTTGGGCTACATCTAATTTAATTTGAAATACAGTTTATTTTTATAAAATTATTTTTTTTAGTAATAATTATATATGTTAGGAAAAAGTTTATTTTTTGAAACAATGTATCCAGTGGCGAGATGTGCCATTTGTACATAGTCATTGATAAATTTGTCAAAATCAGCATGAACTGTTTAGGACTACCATTGAGGGGCTTGATACCTTCATGAATCGCTATAGAAAAATTTGTACACAATGCAACATTAAGCTTTCAGCATGAACGTACATATTTATAATGTCTTTACAGAATAGTGATATATTTATTAGATTAATATGCGTAGTCTGTGTGCTTGATAATATAATACTAAAATAAACAAAACGAAAGAAATGTAAAAAATTCACCTTCTTCTTATTGCAGTATTTTTCTATTACAGATTCTCTATGTTTTATATCTTTTTGATGTTAAGTTCAATAATGGAGAGCAGGACAATGCAGTTCTGAACGTTAAAAGTTTCTTTTTTAATGTGTATTTTTTTGTACTAAGTCCACATAACTCGGCAATGACCACTAAAGTATTCATACTTACGTGCTTGCTCTTAAGGTCGTATTTGCGGTGCAGCAACTGATGGGCTTAGCAATGCCATTGTATAGCTTGCTGACACATCTTTCTCTCATGTACTGCAGAAAGTTGGTAAGCCAATCTGAAGCAGGCTATCCAACCTCATCAACTCTTGGTTCACTAGAGTTAGACAATTAGAAGAGCGATGATGTCACTTGGGATTTTATTAGGCTGCATGGCAGGTCGTATTGATACTGGGTGGGAGGATGGTGGCTGTGTCTTAGTGAACAAGACAAGGGATTGGTATTAACAGAAAGGTATGGTAGTAACTGCATCTCAAAGCCACCACAACGTTAAGGTGCGAAGTTCAGATATGTAGAAGACTGACCAGCCTCTTAGCCACATTGACCACCGAACCTTTGCTCTCACATGTAAGCTCCGAGCACAGTATTACAACCAAATGTAGAGTGATACTGGTGTCTATAGAGATGACATGCATTCTGTGCTCATTCACAAACTGTATATTGTACATTTTCACTTGGAATTTTTTAAATCCTCTTTATTTATCAGCAATAAAATAAAGTCTAGTAGGAAATTATTAAAATACAATATTGCTATAATACTTAATGCGCGTAACGCAAACTAGGCAGAAATAATTGGCTGCAATAGTTTGTAGGTTGTACACCATTTTTATATACTGTTTATTCTGCTTGTAATCTGCATTAGGTTGTAAACATGAATGCTACTCATTGCATGTTTAGATTCATTTTGAACACATAAGTAGGTGTCCAAAATACATTCGCCATTGTTTGTCACTAACTTATAAGGGGATTCACAGAAAAATTTACTAAAATATAGGGAAATATTTAGCAATTACAAACAGTATTTTCAATGTATTTGATTTGATTTTCAGGAAAGTTCAATTTTATTTATTTTACAGACATTATTTTGAGATAAAAGTAGTACTATCTATGTTTGCTGATACATGGTCACAATATTATTTCAATAATCCAAACAAAATTGTTTATTGACCAAAATCTCCAGTAAATTTATTATATACTGTGTAAAGATTTTTTTAAAATTCTTTGTTTTTTTTTAAATTAATAATTTATGAAGTATTTTTGTTTCGGTTTTGGATTTTCCAAACTTTAATACTTTATGTTATAATAGTTTTTTTTTTCAAAAGTGTAAAATTTAATTTGTGTTGGAGATAGTAAGTTTTCAATTTGCTTGTTTAAGCCTATAAATTTTAAATTATAAATGCGAAAAAACATGAACAAAATTCATTTGTTTATCATTCGTAAACATGTCGTCTATTATAAAATGTCAGTTGACCTGTTAAATAACATTCTACCCAGATTTAATAAAATAATTTCTAAACAACCCCTCTTCGAATAGTTTGTGGTATAAATAGGTGGCGCTACCGGTAGCGGAAATTGAAACTGATGGTAGTTTGTATTGGCTAAAAACAGAATGTTGTATAGTGAGAGTTTGCGTGATAATACTAGTTATTATAATTGGAGTTTTGATTGTATAGTCCCCATTAGAGTTTGTGTTGTAGATAATGACAGATAAAGTGTTCTATCACGGTCAACATCTTTAGACAGGAAAACTTTGACGGAACTTATCAGTATTGTTTGAGCCTGTAACTGATTATGTAACAGGTTTAGTTATGTAATTATGTAACTGATTTAGTACATTTAAAAAAAAAATATTAAATTGATATTGTAATATTACAAAATTGAAAAACTGTATGCTCTATGCAAGAAAAAATACAAAGTGAAACTTGGGCACCTTAACCTAATTTATAGTTTGAAATATTAGTAAACTATTAACAGTATTTTTTTCAAAATTTTATTTAAAAGAAAACATTTAACGAGAAACAAATTAAAATATTCTAATTGGTTCAGATTATTATAGGATACCAAAAAATAACAATACGTTAGTAGTTTCTTAAGTTTTTAACTAATTTCTGTTGCAAAATGAGTTATATGATACGACCCGTACCGTGACAGTTTTGAGAAAATATTTAAAAATAATATGTTAACTACAACTAAGAATGTCTGGACATTTCCACTGGGGCTGTACAATTAAATCAAGTTAACATTTCCACCAGTCGTTTCGAAATTCCTGCAATGGCTTAAGTTTTATAAATAGGTTTGTCACATTGGGCTGGACACTAAAACCGTTCAGACGATTCCTTGAACCCGGAAATATCGGATGATAAGATCTGGAGCCAAACGTTTCCACATGTTTTGGAACTTTTTCAAAATTCGGAACTGCCTGTGCGTTTACGTGGTTGAGAAATGGACCGCCGTCGGGCAGGCTTTTGTTTTTCGCTGTTAGTTGCTCTCGTTTCCGCGTCTGTAACCTGCACCCTGACACCACAGAAATTTATCTGTGCTTAGAGAAATGAAACACACACACACACACACACACACACACACACACACACACACACACACACACAATTGTGTGTGATTATAATTTTAGTAACGGAGACTGAAATCGGTATTAGATTTTTACTATTGGTGATTTTTAACGAATTATCATTGGAAAGTGTCCTCTTAGAGAGGTTATTGTAGTAAAATTCGAGACCTTAAAATGAGCACCGATCCTGACATTTACATCACTTTTTGTCGGGCGGTCTTTAAAATTAGCCTCCCACATTCGAAAATTTAGTACGATTTGATTCAAACGTAGCACAATAATCGATTTTGGTAATAGGTCGGTGAAGTTCTTTTCTCAGCAAAATCCGTTCAGCCGTTTCAAAATGGCGGGTTTTTTAAATCTTTTTAAAAAATACTTTTTTGCTTTATACACTTTTTTTGAAAGTCAGTCTTTATATCCATTTTCTCATTTTCAGTCTAATCAGAAAGCTGTAAATGTTAATATATGGAGATTTTAATGGTTAAATCAAATTTTGAACGATAAAAAAATATTGTTATTTTATGATATTGTTGCTTTTAGGAAATTCTTCATTTTCAAGACAGCGAATAGCCACGTGCAGTGTTTAATTTTAAAATTTCATATATTGACCGAGCGAAGCGAGGTCTCAACACGTTCGTTGAGCATTTGGGTTGTATTTTTGTTATGCAGTTTTGGCCAAACGCATTGACCGATTGTTTTGAAATTTAGTACGAATATACCTTGTATAAACCCCCAAATGACGTATGCGTAACATTTTCCCCTATTTGTTTTCGCTTCAATATGGCGGCATCTGATTTAACGATGTTGAGTGTACGCAATTTTAATCACACGCATTGGCCGATTGTTTTGAAATTTAGTACGAATATACCTTGTATAAACCCCCAAATGACGTATGTGTAACATTTTCCCCTATTCACGATGGCGTGCTCTAATTCAACGTTCAGAGTGTAGATGATAGTTTTTTTACTGTAATAATGGCTGAACGGCGAAACCTACCGTAATTTTGATCACTTCATAGAGTAAGAGCGTAACATTTCCAGTAAAAGTTGTGTTAATGTAAAACCCGTCCATACAATTTGTTACCAATCTATTTCTTGACATGCCGTTACTGTTCATTGTGAATCAACATTAACTGCAGCCTACAACAGGAACTATGAGGCTTCGTTAAATACCGAACAAAACTTATCGTCATTTATGTGGCTTTAGGAAGTTTTATAAATCCCTAGTTTCTGTTTACCGAAAGCGGCGCATGCTTGATAGTACAGTATTTTAAGTTTGAAATTGATTTACAATCAACACGGCCCACACGTTCCTTCCCTGACAGCTGTCGTAGGCTCCAACTGAACAGCTGACAGCGACGGAGACTGGAAAGCATATGGTGGGACGTAGAATGAAAATAACTTTTAAGGATAGGGCCGAACCAAGGAAACATTGGTCTACAGTTGCATTTCACAGCACCCTGTCTAGATATGGTTATGCTATTCTATAACATTAAATATATACTAGCAGTTTAAAGGACGGCAATAATTGCGGTATATTCTTAATAAATAAAGCGCTAGTAACGTTTTCCACCAATAAAGATAGCGGTATATTCTTAATTAATATATAAAGCGCTAGTAACTTTTTCCACCAATAAAGATAGCGGTATATTCTTAATTAATATATAAAGCGCTAGTAACTTTTTCCACCAATAAAGATAGCGGTATATTCTTAATTAATATATAAAGCGCTAGTAACTTTTTCCACCAATAAAGATAGCGGATATTCTTAATTAATATATAAAGCGCTAGTAACTTTTTCCACCAATAAAGATAGCGGTATATTCTTCATAAATAAAGCGCTAGTAACGTTTTCCACCAATAAAGATAGCGGTATATTCTTCATAAATAAAGCGCTAGTAACGTTTTCCACCAATAAAGATAGCGGTATATTCTTAATAAATAAAGCGCTAGTAACTTTTTCCACCAATAAAGATAACGGTATATTCTTAATTAATATATAAAGCGCTAGTAACTTTTTCCACCAATAAAGATAGCGGATATTCTTAATTAATATATAAAGCGCTAGTAACTTTTTCCACCAATAAAGATAGCGGTATATTCTTCATAAATAAAGCGCTAGTAACGTTTTCCACCAATAAAGATAGCGGTATATTCTTCATAAATAAAGCGCTAGTAACGTTTTCCACCAATAAAGATAGCGGTATATTCTTCATAAATAAAGCGCTAGTAACGTTTTCCACCAATAAAGATAGCGGTATATTCTTAATAAATAAAGCGCTAGTAACTTTTTCCACCAATAAAGATAACGGTATATTCTTAATTAATATATAAAGCGCTAGTAACTTTTTCCACCAATAAAGATAGCGGATATTCTTAATTAATATATAAAGCGCTAGTAACTTTTTCCACCAATAAAGATAGCGGTATATTCTTCATAAATAAAGCGCTAGTAACGTTTTCCACCAATAAAGATAGCGGTATATTCTTCATAAATAAAGCGCTAGTAACTTTTTCCACCAATAAAGATAGCGGTATATTCTTAATAAATAAAGCGCTAGTAACTTTTTCCACCAATAAAGATCACGGTATATTCTTAATTAATATATAAAGCGCTAGTAACTTTTTCCACCAATAAAGATCACGGTATATTCTTAATTAATATATAAAGCGCTAGTAACTTTTTCCACCAATAAAGATCACGGTATATTCTTAATTAATATATAAAGCGCTAGTAACTTTTTCCACCAATAAAGATCGCGGAATATTCTTAATTAATATATAAAGCGCTAGTAACTTTTTCCACCAATAAAGATCACGGTATATTCTTAATTAATATATAAATCGCTAATAACTTTTTCCACCAATAAAGATCACGGTATATTCTTAATTAATATATAAAGCGCTAGTAACTTTTTCCACCAATAAAGATCACGGTATATTCTTAATTAATATATAAAGCGCTAGTAACTTTTTCCACCAATAAAGATCACGGTATATTCTTAATTAATATATAAAGCGCTAGTAACTTTTTCCACCAATAAAGATCGCGGAATATTCTTAATTAATATATAAAGCGCTAGTAACTTTTTCCACCAATAAAGATCACGGTATATTCTTAATTAATATATAAAGCGCTAGTAACTTTTTCCACCAATAAAGATCACGGTATATTCTTAATTAATATATAAATCGCTAATAACTTTTTCCACCAATAAAGATCACGGTATATTCTTAATTAATATATAAAGCGCTAGTAACTTTTTCCACCAATAAAGATCACGGTATATTCTTAATTAATATATAAATCGCTAATAACTTTTTCCACCAATAAAGATCACGGTATATTCTTAATTAATATATAAAGCGCTAGTAACTTTATCCACCTATTTAACCGGTGACCGTAATAGTTATTGAAAATATTACTGGACCAACTTTTACTGGAAAAATTTCTTTTTCCATGAAGTGGTCAAAATTGTTATAGATTTCGCCGTTAATTTATTATTATTACCGTTATTAGGCTATTGTAAAAAAAAACTAGCAACTACACATTTAACTTTGAATTAGAGCCGGCCATCTTGAAACGAATGTGATTGGGGAAAAAATCTTTACACATACATCTCTCGAGCTTTATACTGGGTACTTTCGTACAAAATTTCAAATAGCCGCCTCGGTGGCCTAGTAGATAGCGTACTAGGTTTTCACCCCGAGGACCCGAGTTTGATTCCCGGGCAGGGCTTGGCATTTTCATACGCTATAAATCATCCCATCGTCTGCATTAGCCCAAGTGTGCACAATAGTCGGACGTTAAACACACACAAAAAAATTCAAAACCGCCATCTTGAAACGAAAGTAAATAGGGGAAAATGTTACACATATGTCATTTGGGCTTTACACAAGATATCTTCGTAACAAATTTCAAAACAATCGGTCAATACGTTTGACTAAAACTGCGTACACTCGTTACTGTAAATCAGAGGCCGCCATCGTGAAAGGAAAGTGAATGGGGGAAAATCTAACACATGCATCGTTCGGGCTTTTCACAAGTTATTCCTGCACCTGTACCAAGTTTGTTGGATTCAAGCAGTTTGAACGAATTTAATAAGACAAGCCTTCCTTTTAGTCTATTCAAATGTGACTGGATTTAAAGTTTCAAGCCGTTATAAGACAAAACAAATTGGTTTAAGTAAAATGGAATGTGTTTAATGTCTGCTTGAAACTTGAATCCACTTTAAGGCAAGTATGTCGAATTTTTCTGGAGTAACTTGCTTGATTCTAGAACAAGTACAAGTAGGCTACTTACTGCATCACTTGATTAATATGAAATATTCTATTTGAATTCAGTGAATAAATTTTGCTTGAATAAATCTACTTGACTAATGTCAGCTAGCATTAGAAAAATGAACACACACACACACACACACACACACACACACACACACACACACACACGCACGCACGCACACACGTAAACGCGCGCGCGCGCGTACACGTACACACACGCGCGCGCACACACGCGCGCACACACACGCGCGCACACACGCGCGCGCGCACACACGCGCGCGCGCACACACACAACACACGTACACACACGCGAACGTACACACACACGCACGTACACACCCACACACGTACTCACACGCGCGCGCGCACACACACGTACACACACGCGCGCGCGCGCACGTACACACACACACGTAAACACGCGCGCGCGCGTACACGTACACGCGCGCGCGCGTACACGTACACACACGCGCGCGCGCACACACGCGCGCGCACACACACACAACACACGTACACACACGCGAACGTACACACTCACGCACGTACACACCCACACACGTACTCACACACGCGCGCGCACACACACACGTACACACACGCGCGCGCGCACACACGTACACACACACACACACACACACACACACACAGCACAGCACAAACACTGTACGGCACTTAACAGCGAATCTCCGTTGGAAAATAAGCTGTTGGAGTGTCCATCATAGTAAGATCCAAATCCATTCGGCAGTTTAAAAACGGCTATTATTTTTCAAATGCGTTAAAATCTGAATAACTTAAGCATTAAACATTTTTTGACGATACAAAAGTGACGTTTTCGCGTTTTTTTTGTGCAACGTTGATTGTAATGACTGAATCAGATTTTCAAAAACGTGTAAGCTAGACAGCTGCGTGCCACAATTAGTTTTGCTTCCAGGGGCACCTAGCTTAAAGATCTGCAAAAATATTGACGTAATATTTTTGGTAGACCAACTAATGCGTGTGATATAACAGTTTTGGTTTCTACTAGCTGGGTGAGCTTTGGATGCCACAACTTCCAGTGTTAGTACATGTGATTGGGGTGACTGTACTGGGAGGAACAACAGCTGACCGGTGACTGTTGATTCCTCCCCTCTTTGACCTTGGTCGTTGAACTCTGCCAACGTACCAAGGGAGGTGAGTCGGTGGACGATGGAACCCCTTAACGTTTTAACTAGTTCACTTTAAGTTATTCAATTATAGCTTTATCATTGTTTTATTATGCTTTATCTTAAATATTATATATATATATATATATTTGAATTACATATGGTGTACCTCCTCTATCAGATTGTCGTGTGTTAATTTTAAAGCTCGGGAGACATTTGGTTTAACGTTCTTTAAATTTTTTTTATTTACGTGTACACATATTGTATTTTGAATTTCGTATATTTTAGTTAAATATTACCGATTTAACCATCTCTTAAGTCATTAAGGATATTTATTTAAAAAATAAAATTTTCCCGTTATTTTTGCTTAATTAAGGTTAACTTAAACGGGTAAAACCAGATTGGAAATGCTAAGAAATTGAAAATGAATATGTTAAACATTTGATGAAGATCGCTTAAACATTTGAAACTCCTGAAATATAAAATTAAACAAAGTTAAATAGTATTTGTGAACAACGTAACTATATAGTACGTTGTTATAGTTATAGTAGTTGTTGTAACTATATAGTACGTTGTTATAGTTATAGTAGTTGTTGTAACTATATAGTACGTTGTTATAGTTATAGTAGTTGTTTTAACTATATAGTACGTTGTTATAGTTATAGTAGTTGCTTTAACTATATAATACGTTGTTATAGTTATAGTAGTTGTTGTAACTATATAGTACGTTGTTATAGTTATAATAGTTGTTTTAACTATATAGTACGTTGTTATAGTTATAGTAGTTGTTTTAATTATATAGTACGTTGTTATAGTTGTAGTAGTTGCTTTAACTATATAGTACGTTGTTATAGTTATAGTAGTTGTTTTAACTATATAGTACGTTGTTATAGTTATAGTAGTTGTTTTAACTATATAGTACGTTGTTATAGTTATAGTAGTTGTTTTAACTATATAGTACGTTGTTATAGTTATAGTAGTTGCTTTAACTATATAGTACGTTGTTATAGTTATAGTAGTTGCTTTAACTATATAGTACGTTGTTATAGTTATAGTAGTTGTTGTAACTATATAGTACGTTGTTATAGTTATAGTAGTTGCTTTAACTATATAGTACGTTGTTATAGTTATAGTAGTTGTTTTAATTATATAGTACGTTGTTATAGTTGTAGTAGTTGCTTTAACTATATAGTACGTTGTTATAGTTATAGTAGTTGTTTTAACTATATAGTACGTTGTTATAGTTATAGTAGTTGTTTTAACTATATAGTACGTTGTTATAGTTATAGTAGTTGTTTTAACTATATAGTACGTTGTTATAGTTATAGTAGTTGCTTTAACTATATAGTACGTTGTTATAGTTATAGTAGTTGTTTTAACTATATAGTACGTTGTTATAGTTATAGTAGTTGCTTTAACTATATAGTACGTTGTTATAGTTATAGTAGTTGCTTTAACTATATAGTACGTTGTTATAGTTATAGTAGTTGTTGTAACTATATAGTACGTTGTTATAGTTATAGTAGTTGCTTTAACTATATAGTACGTTGTTATAGTTATAGTAGTTGTTGTAACTATATAGTACGTTGTTATAGTTATAGTAGTTGCTTTAACTATATAGTACGTTGTTATAGTTATAGTAGTTGTTGTAACTATATAGTACGTTGTTATAGTTATAGTAGTTGTTGTAACTATATAGTACGATGTTATAGTTATAGTAGTTGTTGTAACTATATAGTACGTTGTTATAGTTATAGTAGTTGTTGTAACTATATAGTACGTTGTTATAGTTATAATAGTTGTTTTAACTATATAGTACGTTGTTATAGTTATAGTAGTTGTTGTAACTATATAGTACGTTGTTATAGTTATAATAGTTGTTTTAACTATATAGTACGTTGTTATAGTTATGGTAGTTGTTTTAACTATATAGTACGTTGTTATAGTTATAGTAGTTGCTTTAACTATATAGTACGTTGTTATAGTTATAGTAGTTGCTTTAACTATATAGTACGTTGTTATAGTTATAGTAATTGTTTTAACTCTATAGTACGTTGTTATAGTTATAGTAGTTGTTGTAACTATATAGTACGTTGTTATAGTTATAGTAGTTGTAACTATATAGTACGTTGTTATAGTTATAGTAGTTGTAACTATATAGTACGTTGTTATAGTTATAGTAGTTGTAACTATATAGTACGTTGTTATAGTAATAGTAGTTGTTGTAACTATATAGTACGTTGTTATAGTTACAGTAGTTGTTGTAACTATATATTACGTTGTTATAGTAATAGTAGTTGTTGTAACTATATAGTACGTTGTTATAGTTACAGTAGTTGTTGTAACTATATAGTACGTTGTTATAGTTATAGTAGTTGTAACTATAACCACGTAGAGAGGATGTATCTCGTAGTGCCTTAGCTATTCAGTCTCATAGTTGTCTCCATAAAATCAGGCACATAGCCTGGTTATGTCAGACCGGCGCTAGCTGAGCCACTTTCAGTGTCTGTGGGACAGGGAGTTTTTAAGACCCGGGCACTTGGTGATTTAATCACAATGAAAGTAAGTCAGACTATTATATATATATATATATATATATATATATATATATATATATATATATATATATATATATACTTGGGTTCGTAAAATAACGTTCCCAATAATTTTTCACAATGAAAAACATGTTTATTTGCATTGAATAATAAAGCTTACATTTTTTTCTATTTTTCGACATAATCGCCGTTGAGATCGATGCATTTTTGCTTTCGGTGAACCACCTTTTGTAAGCGTGATTCGAAAAAATCTCCCGACGCGCTGCGAAGTTAGCTTAAAACTTTTTCTTTCAGCTCCTCTCCGGTACTGAAATGCGCCCAACCTACGTGTTTCTTCAAATTAGGGAAGAGATGGTAACCACTTGGGGCTAAGTCCGGGGTTGTAGGGCGGTTGTATGACAGTAGCCCATCCATATTGATTGATGAGATCCGTTGTTACACGGGCGGTGTGCGGACGAGCGTTGTCTTGATGGAAACAAACTCCCTTCGTGAGCATGTCTCTCCTTTTGTTTTGAATCGCGCGGCGAAGGTTCCTTAACGTCTCACAGTAACGATCAGCATTGTTTGTTGTGCCGGTATCCATGAATTCGCACAACAAACACGATCGCCCCAAAACACGATCGCCATGACTTTGCCGGCAGACAGTGTTTGTTTGAACTTCCGCGGCTTCGGCGACTCTGGATGTTTCCAATGACGTGATTGTTCTTTCGTTTCCAATATTGTATAGTGTACCCAGGTCTCGTTCCCAGTGACAATGGAGTCCAAGAATTTCTTGCCATTGGTTTCTTAGGCGTGAAGAAAATTGCGGGTTGCATTAATCCATTGCTGTTTGTGATCTGCTTGGGACCCATTTTGCACAAAACTTGTTATAGCCTAAATGATCTGTCAAAATTTTATCAATCCAGGTCTTGCTGACATCAGGGATCATCTCGGAGAGCTCCCGAACAGTTACCCTTCGATCGTTTAGCATTGCTTCTTCCACTTTCGCAATCGTTTCGTCTGAAACGCTGTTCATCATGAATGTCTGTACGTCCGTCTTTGAATTC